>CM022298.1:353401206-354128091 GCA_011799875.1 Thinopyrum elongatum
AAGATTATTCAGATAACCTCAGATGGAAAAGTGTTCTACACGGAAGTTGTGCGTATTGTCGAAATGGTTAACTTTGCTTTTCGAGTCATCATCATCTGAGATAGTATACAGCCTGCAAAGTTGCTGCAAGACTCGGACAGTCCAGAAAACTGCATAATTGAATCTGACCCACAGTTAAAGATGGGCCCTGAAAGTCATAAAGACGGCCTTAAAAGGAGAAGTGGCTCACTTTGTATTATGCAGATCATCGAGGCGGACAAGTTTGATGTTGAACTCGACTCCATCCGAGTTAGTATGCGATTTCTATAGCCCACACAAGAAGCAGGACAGAAATATGGGGCAGATCCGAGCCAAGTCCAAGTTGGACTAGAACTAGGATTTTTTAGGACGTGAATTAATGTAATATTCTTGTAAGGAAAGCCTAGATGAATCGTTTACTTGTATGGGAAGTCCAGCCGCCTCTTATATATGTTGGGGGTGACGGCCGATTGAACAACACACAATCGAACAAATCAATATACTACTTTTTTAGTCTATGTTTTATCCCTCCATCATTTTCTCTCTCGTTCTTCGCTGTTCCTCAAGTTTGAGAGCTGCGAATCCCGAGGCTCTAGGGGCGAGCGAATCGACCTAGGGCAGCCCATAGCCGCCGCACTCCCTGACGGGGTCCCTCCCGGGCGTGTGGGGTTTTGGGTCTCAAAAGCGCCCGCCGACTGTCTTGCGTATCGCGCTGTCGGTCGGGTCTCCTTCGACGTGAGCTGCGGTGCATCACCCCCGGCGTCGAGGGTACACGTGACATGTTCATGTGTCAACACACTTTTTTGGCGACTCCGCTGGGGACTGAAGATCAATCATCATCATCCACCATGTCCGATCTTCCCAAGCCATCTGAGGTAGACGCCGATAACATCATTAAGCCCAGTCTTGATGAGATATCAGCCGATCATCGCCAAGTCTATGAGGAGTACAAGAAGGCGCGCAAGGAGAAGGACTTGCAGGAGTTCCTTGCAAAGTTCAAGAAGGATCGCCAAGGCAACATCACTCCGATTGAAGAAATCAAGTTCCCTCCTCTTCAAGCTGAGCAGGTTAAACCCTCTGTAAGTACTGCCTTTTCTCCTGAGCAGTGGGCTGAGATTGAGAGTCGTATTGCTGATGGTAACAATCTGGTTTATCAAACTTTCCTAGAAAATACTAATGCTCAGAAGAATATATCTCAATCATCTAGTGGTAATGGTGGTATAGCTGCTAGTGTGCAAAACCCTAATCTGGCTTTACCTATTTCATCGGCGCCTCCTGTGCCGATGACTTATTATCTTACCCAAACCAATAAGATTGTGGCTGCACCCACTAGTCCTATCATGAGCATGCCAGGTTCGGTGGCAACGCCGAACCAAACCCTACCTACAGGTACAACCACTCGGCCACTACCGAACTATGGTTCGGCATACATGCCACAATTCCTACCTACGGCTAGTAGTACCACTCCTCCAATGCCACTGCAACAAGCTTCATCGTCTACTACAGATGATGCCCTAGCTAATTTTAGAGAGGAGATGGCTAAGATGCTTAGAGAGAATTTTGGAGTTGAATTGCCTCAGAATCAGATTTACTAAAAGCCGTACCCCGAGTACTTTGATGCCATCCAGTGCCCTCCGGGATATAAAATTCCAGATTTTGTTAAAGTTTAACGGAGAAGGCACAAAAACCACATGGGAGCATGTTAGTCAATATTTAGCACAATTAGGTGAGGCAAGCTCGCTAAATGAATTGAAAGTGCGTTTGTTTCCTTTATCATTAACTGGTACTGCATTTTCATGGTTTTCTTCTTTACCACATGCTTCCATTCGGGTTTGGTCGCAGCTAAAGCAGAAATTTCATGATCACTTTTATAGTGGCGACAATGAACTCAAGTTGTCACATCTAACATCGGTTAAACAGAAGCATGATGAATCGGTCTCCGATTACGTCAAGAGATTTAGAGAAACAAAAAACCGGTGTTATAGTTTGGTGATAACCGAGAGAGACTTGGCAGACCTAGTGCTGAATGGTTTGAGAATTCCCATTAGAGAGAAGTTAGAAGGCTATGAGTTCATAAATATCAACCAAGTCTTACAAAGGGCTTTGGCTCACGAAAGCCGAAGCAAAGATCTCAAAGAAGTGCATAGATATAAAGCTGATCGTCCTAAGATGAACATGGTTGAATATGATAGTGATCACTCGGACGATGAGGGTGATATCTATGCTACTGAATTTGTTTGGCCATCTAAGGCCAAACCCTTTACTTGCAATGATCTGAAACCGATTCATAAGAATCGTGATGAGGAGATGAAGTTTACTTTTAACATTGCCAAGTGTGATAAAATATTTGATGCTTTGCTGCAAGCCAAGATTATTAGAATATCTAATACTTTACCGCCGTTTGAAGAACTGAAACGGCGCGCTTATTGCAAGTATCATAATTCTTTTTCTCATGCTACTAATGATTGCAATGTTTTTTGACGGCAGATACAATCGGCTATTAATGATGGACGATTGAACTTTTCTGAGATGCAAGTTGATAAACAGCCCTTTCCAATGAATACCATGGATTTGGAAGGGAAGAAGCTGCTCATTCGGCCGGAGGGAGCCGAATCTGCTAATAAAGCTAATGTCATTGTTGGTCAGCCCAGGAAAGATAAGGAGAGCGACAAGGTCTTGGGGAGACAAGTCGTGCTTGACAAGCAACCCGGTGGTAAGGAGATAATCAAGATCACCATCAAGAATCCTACACTCGGGGGGCAAACACAAGTGCAAGAGAACACTCATGTCAAATTCGTTAAGCCCAAGAGTCCAGAGGTTGGCAAGTGGAAGACGAATGAAGCTAAAGTGCAGCGCAAGAAAATCAAGCCAACTTTTGATATGTTGTTGTCCAAGTATGCCAGTCAAGCGGCCGGTTCTAGCTCTAATCGGTCATCAAATTTGAAGCGCTCAAGGTCACCTCCTCGGGAAGAATTTCAGCATCATACAAGGCCATATGGGTCGTGGGCACCGGGACCATGGATGCCGCCACCCCCCTATGCGCCATACTACATGGGAGACTTCAATGGAGGATGGTGGCAGCCCCCAATGGCCCCTAATGCTTTTCATCCGGGTTGGGCAGAACCAAGGAGGCCCATTCATGAGAGACTTTCTTATCCCACACGAGGCCGTTTGAACAATGGTGTCAATCGGCCAAGGCAAGATAATCAAAAAAGGGTTGGCAAGCAAGTGTGGCGTGCTAAATCACCAAGTGCAGAAATTTCAGAGCCTAGCAAGCAAAAGGAGAAGAATACTAGTGCTGAGACTATTATGATAGGCACTAAAGAATTGACAATCAAAGAGCCGATTATTGTTGAAAAACTGGCTGGTTCCAATAAAGATGTGCCTGTTGTCCAGCAAGGTCCCATGGCTAATGATCATGAAGCTAGCACAAGCAAGGCCAAGTCGAGGGATCCAAAATATACTCAGCCTAAGTGGTGTCCTTCCAGTTTGACCAAGGCACAAAAAAGGAGACTGCAGCACATGAGGAGTCAAGAAATGGTAGAACAGGAGGCCGAGAAGCAAAGAGACAAATTGTTCAATGACATTCGGCCCATGGTACCTACAAAACAAATATGGATGCCTAAACAAATACAAGGTGCAGTGGCTTCTACATCTGTCACAGCAGCACCTACACCACCAAAGGAGGACGATGCCACCACTATTACATCATCCGCAACACCTATTGATTCCACTTCGCTCGGACAGATTTCAGAATCGATGAACACACCCGTGGAGGAGGATGATATGTTGGATTATGAGCCTACACCGGTCCGCGACGGTATGGATATCAATATGGTGTATTACTTACCCGCTGAATTTCGTGCTATAGATGAAGAAGGGGAGGTGGCTCAGCTAGATTTTGGTCCTAAAAATGCTATATTCGAGAAGCAAAAAGAACCGGTGACGCACTTGAAGCCATTGTTCCTTAAAGGTCATATTAATGGATCGCCGGTTGCTAGAATGCTTGTCGATGGTGGTGCTGTGGTGAATCTTATGCCATATTCGGTCTTCAAAAAATTGGGGCTGCATGATGAAGAGTTAATAAAGACCAACATGGTGCTTAATGGATTTGAAGGCAAAGAGAAAACTAAAGCCAAAGGTGTAATGTATGTGGAGCTTACGGTGGGAAGCAAAACTTTGGCTACCGCATTCTTTGTCACCGAGGTGCAAGGTAACTACAATGTGATATTAGGCCGCGATTGGGTTCATGCAAACCAATGTGTGCCGTCTACTATGCACTAGTTTTTGATTCAATGGGTGGATGATGAAGTGGAGGTCATCCATGTGGATAACTCGGCCTGTGTTGCTTTGGCCGATGCATCGGTGGATTGGCAACATCCCAATGCTACTTGCTTGACGGGACGTGACTTATCAGAATTTGATTTTCTTAGCGCCACAAAAAGTGGTTTCGTGCCCATTTCTTTAAATCCGGTTGGTGGTAATCGGCTTCAAGGTATGATGTACTTAAATGGATTCTAACTCAGATTGGTTGCAAAAGCGTCTTGTTGAATATCGGTCCAATGAGAACGATATGTATGAATCTATAGAGGAGTTAGATGATATGGATAAATTAGGACAAGGTTTTACATCGGCCGATCCATTAGAAGAGATAGACATAGGAGATGGTTCAATTCCTAGGCCGACATTTGTAAACAAAAATTTAAGAGCCGATCATAAAGCTAAGTTGATCGAGCTTTTGAAAGAATATGTTTGTTGCTTTGCATGGGAATATCATGAGATGCCAGTTTTAAGCCGAGAGCTAGTGGAGCATCGGTTACCTATAAAGGCTGGTTTTAGACCATACAAGCAATCGGCCAGAAAGTTTAATCCAAAAACATATGACCGGATCAAGGAAGAGATCGGTCGTTTGCTTAAAGCTAATTTTATTAGACCTTGTAGGTATGCCGAGTGGATTTCTAACATTGTACTAGTAGAGAAGAAAGGCTCTGGCAAGTTGAGGGTGTGCATTGATTTTAGAGATTTGAATAGAGCTACACCTAAAGATGAGTATCCCATGCCAGTATCCGATATGCTTATTAATGATGCATCTGGACATATGGTCATTAGCTTTCTTGATGGTAATGCGGGGTATAACCAGATTTTTATGGCCGAAGAGGACATGTCCAAAACGGCTTTTCGATGTCCTGGTTTCCTTGGTTTATTTGAGTGGACAGTGATGACCTTTGGATTAAAAAATGCCGGTGCCATGTATCAAAGGGCTATGAATTTAATTTTTCATGATTTACTTGGCGTTATACTTGAAGTTTATATTGATGATATTGTTGTCAAATCGGATGCTTTCGAATCTCATCTAGCCGATTTGCATTTAGCTTTTGAAAGAATGAAAAAATATGGACTGAAGATGAATCCTTTGAAGTGTGCATTCGGCATGTCAGCTGGAAATTTTTTGGGTTTCATTATTCATGAAGATGGCATAGAGATTGATCCCAAAAAGATAGAGGCCATACAGAAAGTGGAGGCTCCAACATGCAAGAGAGATATGCAAAAGTTCCTTGGCAAGGTCAATTATTTGAGAAGGTTCATAGCTAATCTGTCAGGGAAAGTTGATGTATTTACTCCTATCCTTCGGTTAAAGAACGATGTTGATTTCACTTGGGGGTCAAAACAACAAGAAGCATTTGATATGATCAAGAACTATTTGTGCACTCCTTCGGTGATGAAAGCGCCCAAGCATAGGGAACCCTTTAAGCTTTATATTGCAGCAGAAGAAGGTGTTATTGGTGTTGTTTTGACTCAAGAAACCGAAGGAAAAGAGCATGCTATTACATATTTGAGCAGGCGTTTATTGGACGCCGAGACAAGGTATACATTTATTGAAAAACTATGCCTATGCTTATATTATGCTTGCACAAAATTGAGACATTATTTAGTACCGAGTGCTTGCATAGTAGCTTGTCAAACCGATGTCATTAAATACATGTTGCATAGGCCAATTCTTAGTGGTAGAATTGGCAAGTGGGCTTATGCTTTGATTGAATATGATTTGGCTTATGAATCTCTAAAATCCATGAAAGGCCAAATCATTGCTAATTTTATTGTTGAGCATCGGATTAATGACAAGCATGATGTTGATATAAACCTTGTTTCGCTAGTACCATGGAAATTATACTTTGATGGTTCAGTGTGTAGCAATGGCCAAGGTGTTGGTATTGTTTATATATCTCCTCATGGTGCTGTTTTTGAAGCCTCATGCGCTTAGAATATTTTTGCACAAATAATCAAGCCAAATATGAAGCATTGTTATTCGGCTTAGAGATGTTGCTTGCCATAGGTGCTACACATATTGAGGCTTTTGGTGATTCGTTATTAGTAGTGCAACAAATATCCAAAGTCTTTCAATGTTTTGACGAATCACTTAATGTTTATCTTGATAAATGTCTAGATATAATTTCTACTTTGGATTATTTTAGCATTGCTCATATATCTAGACATGACAATTGGAGAGCAAATGAGTTGGCACAACAAGCATCCGGCTATCATGTTGATCATGGCATGTTTCATATTTCTCAAAGGCCGATGTCTAGTCTTGCCAACATAGGGGAGGCCGAACCGGAGCCAACTGTTTCGGCCACTAATGAAATATTTAATGCGGGAGAAAATCAAGACTGGAGGAAACCCATCATTGATTATTTGTGTGATCCTAGTAGAAGGGTGGACAGGGCTGTTCGGCGTATGGCTTTTAAATATACGATGAGGGATGATGACCTTTATCGCCGAACAGTTGACGATGTTCTTTTAAAGTGCTTGGACGAGGACCAAGCAAGAGTTGCTATGGGAGAGGTACATGAAGGCATTTGTGGCACTCATCAGTCGGCTCCCAAGATGAAGTGGTTATTGCGACGTGCTGGGTTTTATTGGCCGACTATGATTAATGATTGCTTCAGATATTATAAAGGGTGTGAAGCTTGTCAAAAATTTGGTGATATTCAATTGGCTCCTGCTGCTATGTTACATCCTATTGTCAAGCCATGTCCTTTCAGAGGATGGAGTTTAGACTTTATTGGAGAAATTCACCCGTCTTCCTCAAAGGGGCATCGGTTCGTGTTGGTGGCAACCGATTATTTCACTAAGTGGTCTGAGGCAGTACCTCTCAAGAACATGACACACACAGAGGTAATCCAATTCATAACTGAGCACATTATTCATAGATTCGGCATTCCTCAAACATTAACTACAGATCAAGGTTCATCTTTCATGTCACATCAAGTCAGAGAATTTGCCGAATCTTATAACATAAAGTTGCTCAATTCCTCTCCGTATTATTCCCAAGCTAATGGACAAGCTGAGTCCAGCAATAAAATTTTAATCAAGCTTATCAAGAAGAAAATTGAGGATAATCCGAGGAGGTGGCATGAGTTGTTGTCTGAAGCTTTGTGGGCACATAGGATCTCAAGGCATGGTGCTACGAAGGTGACTCCATATGAGCTAGTATATGGTCAAGAGGCCGTTTTACCGGTGGAAGTAAATTTGAATGCTTTGAGAACAGCCAAACAAAATGATTTATCGGCAATAGACTTTTATAACTTGATGATGGACAATATTGATGAGGTTGCCGATAAATGTTTGGCTGCTTTAAAGGCCATAGAGAGAGACAAGTTGAGGGTGGCAAGAGCTTACAATAAGAATGTTAAGTTGAAGAATTTTCAAGTTGGCGATCTCGTTTGGAAAGTGATTCTACCGATTGGTTCAAGAGATAGAAAATTCGGGAAGTGGTCTCCGAGTTGGGAGGGTCCTTTTAGGATTACAAGAGTAGTTCCTGGAAACTCTTATTTGGTGGAATCTGTAAAAGGGGCATTGTTACCTAGAGCTCTCAATGGCAAGTACTTGAAGAAATACCACCCAAGTGTGTGGCAAGAAGCCTAAGTAGGCAGTGGCTGATATATGATTATCGCTCTTAGCACAAACATGGACGATACATAATTATCGCCCTGAGATATATAAATGGCCGATGAAGTGTTGACATCGTCCTTAGAACAAATACCGTACATATTATTTTTCGGCATGCAAGCTTTGCCGAAAAACAGGGTGGCATGTGTTGACATCAGATTTTGGCACGGCATAAAAAGAAGATGAGATGGCCTCATATGAAAAAATGTTCTACACAAATTGTCTTCGTCTCGTCGAATCGATTGATTTTGATATAAAAATCATCCCAATCCGAGTTCGTATGCAAAATTTAGAGGCAACTCTTTGCGGACCGGTCCTGAGTGAAGAAGTGACGCGAGGGACCAGACACCCACCTAGGTGGTGTCTGATGGGTCACGTGAGTTATTCGGCCTTTGTCGGCTGAATGAAACCTTGCCGGGATGGAAAGCTTGCCAGGGTGGAAACCTTGCCGGGATGGAAAGCTTGTCGGGGTGGAAACCTTGCCGGGATGGAAACCTTGCCAGGGTGGAAACCTTGCCGGGATGGAAAGCTTGTCGGGGTGGAAACCTTGCCGGGATGGAAACCTTGCCGGCCGAGTAAAAAAGCTTGCCGGCAAAAATGAAAAGCTTGCCGGCGTGGAAAGCTTGCCGGCGCGAAAAGCTTGCCGGGGTGGAAAGCTTGCCGGGATGGAAAACTTGCCGGGTTGGAAAGCTTGCCGGGAAAAAGCTTGCCGGGAAAGTGGAAGCTGTCAAAGTTAATCAGACCAGAAGTTGAAGACGGGATCAAAAGATTATTCAGATGACCTCAGATGGAAAAGTGTTCTACACGGAAGTTGTGCGTATCGTCGAAACGGTCAACTTTTCTTTTGGAGTCATCATCATCTGAGATAGTATACAGCCTGTAAAGTTGCTGCAAGACTTGGACAGCCCAGAAAACTGCATAATTGAATCTGACCCACAGCTAAAGATGGGCCCTGAAAGTCATAAAGACGGCCTTAAAAGGAGAAGTGGCTCGTGCTATATTAAGCAGATCATCGAGGCGGACAAGTTTGATGTTGAACTCGACTCCATCTGAGTTAGTATGCGATTTCTACAGCCCACGCAAGAAGCAGGACAGAAATATGGGGCAGATCCGAGCCAAGTCCGAGTTGGACTAGAACTAGGATTTTTTAGGACGTGAATTAATGTAATATTATTGTAAGGAAAGCCTAGATGAATCCTTTACTTGTACGGGAAGTCCAGCCGCCTCTTATATATGTCGGGGGTGATGGCCGATTGAACAACACACAATCGAACAAATCAATATACTACTTTTTCAGTCTACGTTTTATCCCTCCATCGTTTTTCTCTCTCGTTCTTCGCTGTTCCTTAAGTTTGAGAGCTGCAAATCCCGAGGCTCTAGGGGCGAGGGAATCGACCTAGGGCAGCCCATAGCCGCCGCACTCCCTGACGGGGTCCCTCCCGGGCGTGTGGGGTTTCGGGTCTCAAAAGCGCCCGACGACTGTCTTGCGTATCGCGCTGTCGGTCGGGTCTCCTTCGACGTGAGCTGCGGTGCATCACCCCCGGCGTCGAGGGTACACGTGACGTGTTCGTGTGTCAATAGCGGCCCAGGTAAATATCACAGCTACGGTGCCTACAAACAATTATACTTCACGTGAGTGCCACCTCAATGAACAGCTCACACAGAAGAAAAATGCAAGGGAAAGAGAGGGCCCTGACATCGAGGATGGCCACAACACGCGCGCGACCTCATAGAGACCACCAAGAGGAGGCCGAATATAAAAGCCGACCAACAGATGGTGAACATAATCTTCCGAGGACCGGAGTCCAAACGAGCTCAGAAATAGACATTGCGAGAGGTCTACGCCCATGTCCCCTGAGTGCCACAGCTACTGGACTTGTCAAACCATACGATCTCTTTCAGGCTCAATGACCACCCAGACTACATTCCCAATCTTGGGAGGGACGTGCTCGTTTTCGACCCCATAATCAGGGGCTGCAAGTTGTCCAAAGTACTCATGGACGATGGCTCGGGCTCAACATCATGTACGTAGCAACACTTAAAAAATGGGCCTCCCCACAATAGGACTACGACGTTCAACTACACACTTTCATGGTATCGTCCTCGGGAAGAAGGCCGAACCACTTGGCCAAATTACTCTAGGGGTCAACTTCGGAAACGGGGACAACTTCCGGGCCGAGAAACTATGCTTGAAGTAGTCCCGCTCAATAGGGAATATCACGCCCTCCTAGGGAGGCCAGATTTCATCAAGTTCATGACAATACCATGCCATGCCTACATGAAGCTTAAAATTCCTAGCCCAAACGGGGTCATCACGGTCTCCAACGACACCAAGAACACACACAAAGCAGAGGTCGCCCACCTCGAGCAGGCAGAGGCCGATCTCCCAGAAGACACAAAGGAATGCGCGGGGGTTCTCTTTGAGAAATTCAAGAAGAAACGGAACGGCAGCCCAGCTGCGGCCGCTCAAGAGCCTCCAATGGACCCCTCATGCTCCAACTGGCATGAAGGAGGAGCACGAAGCTAGGAGGCCCGAAGAAATAACAAACACGGGAGAACGACCCAAACAAGCGGCACAAATGGACGCTACATCAATCCTTTCCCCCTTTTACATTCAGTACATGAGATTTGTTTCATGAACAAACTATCAAACATTAGAAATAAAAGCTTGTGCTACCCTCTGGCTTGCTATACAAAGAATTGATGTGATGGCGTTATAATTTCACCTTAGCGCCCGAATCAACTCAAACTTTCTATCCGTGCCCCATGGTACTACCAAGCACCTTGTATTGACCGCGCCGTGTCGAGATATGAGGGGAGTCGGAGAGATCCTTCTATGAGATGGGTTTGGGGGCTGCATCGTTTGTCGTACTGCCCCAGCCCCCATAGGAGCTGTATCCGACGACCACTCAAATCATGCTCGGGGGATGTATCACAGTACAATTCATGCCGGGGCCTTCCTAACCCGAAGTCCTCCCATGTGGATAGGCTTATGGCCAACCTCTATCTCTTTCGCATTTGAGTTCCGCAATGCCCATATCCTAACAAGCTAAGAATACTACTGTAGCCAAAAGGCCTGCAGTGATTTACGATCGTTCTTCGTTTTGCCGGGCTCAAACAGGGGCTTCCCGCACACAGGTTGATGCTTTCGGTGCAACGGGTTTGCATTTCTGAACAACTAACTTGGATGCTTGTCCAACACAGGGAAGAGACACATAAAAATACAACCAAAAGATAAACATATGTAATACAGTCACACTGTTTCAAATTACAAGAGGTCTACTTGCCCTCCCCACTAGCTGAGCATCGCTTCAGAATCTTCTCCAGCCTGCAAGCATCCAAAACGTACTCGGCCTCCACCCCGACCTCCACCGATGAGGGTTCCAGAGGCGGACACTCAGCGGTGCCGTAGATGATGAGGCCAAGGTCAGCGTTAGGCAGCCGCATCCTCACACTAGCAAGTAACTGCATGGCGTCCTCATACACCGCGGAGTACTACCAGTCAAGGAGCTGATCAGGGGCCCGGTCCAGCAAATTGATGATGCCATCCAAGGTGTTTTCGAGGTCCCCTCGCCACGGTACCGCTTCCCATATGTCGTACTCGAGACGGTGCGCATTTGCTGTGAGAGGTCGGCAACATACTGCAGACGCCTCACCGGGTCTGCATGGGCGATGTCCGGAAGCGGCACTACAAAAAGAATGCTCCATCAAGCCACAACTCAAGCAACGGAAAACCACAAAGCAAGTAATGGCTTATGCATAGCGGCTGCCGGAATCGGGGCTCCGAGGACCCAAGAAGGTTCGAACTCTGGGGTGCGCTCATTCGTACCACCCTACTCTACTTCACAACCTCACAGCAATGCTCCTGTGTGCTCGAGCCAGGGAAGAAGAAAAGTGGACACGGCAGTTTACCTAGGTTCGGGCCACCTTGTGGTGTAAAACCCTACTCATGCTTGCTTGGGATTGCTTGGGGAGGTGGAGTACAAGCGCTCAGCTCTAGTTGCCAAATGAGTCGATGTGCCGATCTTCTCTATGGTGGCACCCTGCCCTCTTCTTATACTGCCTCTGGTCCTCTTCCCCAAAAACACTTGGCGGGAAGGGTTGCCACAATGGCCAGTTCGAAGGTGGACAGGGTTGCAGCTTATCCTGATTAAAGGCGATCTTCGCCTACAAAAGCCTCCTGCCGTGACGCACCGGTGTGCTCGGTGGTGACCTCCATCCTGGCGCGCTCGTCGTCTTGGTCCCCTTGCACTGAACGGGTAACCTTTGGGGATTGCTTTAGGAACTGGTGCACCATCCTTGCTCCCATAGCACAAAAGAAGAAAGCCTTCATACCCGCGCCTGTTGGCACGGCCTCTAGCGCCGCTCGTCGTCACGCGCGTCACCCACGTGAAGACGCAGTACTGTGTGACTCACCAAGCCGCTCCTCACTTGTTCGCCTCTGCGAGGGGCCTCGAGAGACCGCCTCGCGAGAGGGCCTTGTAAGGCCACTGATGACCCTTGTTGATGTGTACCTCACGAGGGTCTTGCTCATTAAGTCTAGTAGTGGCCAGCCGTTGGGCCCTTGGCCATGCACCGCGTCTTGGGCCATAGGTAGAAGGGCCGGGCTACCCCTAGTCCCATGGGCCCGACAGTAGCCCCCGGGCCCGCGGCACGCATGACTCTGATTGCAAGGAGGGGCATAATGGCGCGGGCCCCATTGGCCTGCGGGTCAAGCTCGACACGTGGCACACTATGGAACATAGGGACCCCACTTCCCCACGACGCCTCGGCAACTGCCCGGGCTAACATAAAGCCTGCGCGCACGTGGCGCGGGGCCATCATTGTGTCCCTTGTTCTGCATCCATCTTTTGAAGGCGAGGAGGCGCGGACCGGGCTTCCATCAAACGCTATATAAAGGCAAGGGGGAGGACCCCTTGGCTCATCTTCCTTCTTTTGGCTCCTCCGTTTTCTTCCACCATTGTCGTAGTCATGGAGCCTACGAGGATGTTCTCCGCCACCGAGAAGGGGAAGGCGATAATGGAGGAGGTAGATCTGCCGAAGCCGGCGAGGGGGAGAGGCCGTCCTACCACATCCGCTGCCTCGCCCGGGGCGCTTCTGTCGGAAACAGGGCTCCGGGGACCCAAGAAAGGTTCGAACTCTAGGGTGTGCTCATAAAACCTCGCTAAGTCCGGCCTTGCACCTCACTATCTCATGGCGATGCTCCGACGTGCTCGAGCTGAGGAAGAAGAACAAAGACAACAGTAGTTTACCCAGGTTCGGGCCACCTTGCGGTGTAAGACCCTACTCCTTCCTTGGTGGTGGATTGCCTCGTGAGGGAGGATGAATATGTGGGTACAAGTGGAAGCGTGAGACCTCCGAGGAGTCTAGATCGGATCCTCCCTAAGGTGGTGACTAGCCTATACTTATACCGGCCTCAGTCCTCTTCCCCCCAAAACACTAGGCAGGAAGAGTTGCCACAACGGCCAATTTCGAAGGGGGACAACAGTACAGCTTATCCTGACAAAAGTAGTCTTCGCCTGCCAAAGTTCCCTGCCATGACGCGCTGGTGGGCTCGGCGGTTCCCTTCGTCTTGGCGACCCTACGGTCATGTTCTTCTAGCACCGAAGCGGCACCCTATGGGGGTTGCTTTGGGAACCCGCGTGCTGGCCCCATTTCCTTAGCGCGAAAGAGGGAAGCCTCCTCATCCACGCCCGCTGGCACGGCTCCTGGCGCCGTTCGGCATGGCTCGCGTCACCCACATGCAGCGCAAGGCCGGGCTTGGCGAGCCTTGACATATCTGCCCCGTGAGGGGCCCCGCGAGGCAGCTTCGGGAGGCTGCCCTATGTGAGGCCCTCGGGGGGCTCTTGACGATGCTTACTGACGTACACCTCACGAGGCGGGGGCCCTCCCGAGAGTCTTGCTCATGAAACCTTGAAGATGGGCCACGCTGGGCCCACACCACGCGTCGCGCCTTGGGCCACAAGAAGATGGGCCTTGGTACCCCTAGTCCCACGGGCCTGACAGTAGCCCTCGGGCCTGTGGTGTGCATGATTCTGCTATTTGGAGGGGCGAAACGGCGCAGGCCCTAACCACCTACAGGTCAGGCACGTGGCGCACGATGGGGTGCGGGACGCCCCCACTTCCGCACGACGCTTCGGCAAACCGCCCAGGCTGATATAAAGCCTGCATGCAGCACGGGGCCATCATTGCTCCGAAGGCGAAGGGGCACGGACGGCCTCCTTCGAGTGCTATATAAGGGCAAGGGGTCGGACCCCTTGGCCCATCTCCGTCTTCTCACCTTTCCATCTCCATCTGTCGTCGCCGCAGCCATGGCGCCCTCGAGGAGGTTCTCCGCCGCTGAGAAAGGGAAGGCAGCACTGGAGGAAGCAGAGCTGCCAAAGCCAGCGAGGGGGCGAGGCCGCCCTCGCAAGTCCACCACCGCGCTTGGGGTGCCTTCCCGGGGACACGGGCGTCCTCCATTATCGGCCTACGCCGGCTCGGGCAGCCGCGGGAAGAACTCTGCCGACCGTCCACCCCGGGCGTGGAGCCACTCCGCCGACTCAGCCCACGAGTTAATCGTGGGGATGGACTGCCATCCCCGTACCTGGCTCCGGCTCCCGGACTCCTTGGCGGAGGACATGGCGGACCGCACGCCCCTGGGCCTATGGCTGCAGCCAGACGGTTGCTGCAATGGCTCCTCCTCGGTGGCGACCTCATTTACCTCCCCCAGCTTCATGTTCCTGAAGCGGGGGTGGAAGTCGTTCGCCCTCGCCCACGGCTTGATGGAGGGGCATGTGCTCCACTTCAGGTACGACGGGCCACCACGCTCTTCACGAAGACATTCGGGGAGGCTGGCACCCGCCTGGACTGCTGCATGGAGAGCGACAGTGGGAGCAACGGCCACTCCTCTGGTGACAGCAGCAGCGACAGTGGCAGCACCTCCTCTAGGGGAAGTGGGAGCGGTGACGACTCCTACGATCCCCCACGCCCTCGCATCAAGAAGGAGGACTCTGACTAGGCGCAGGAAGTGCTAGAGCCGGTGCCTTAAGGGCGGCGGCCTTCGCGAGGAGGTTTCCCTTTGTTTGTTTTTTTTCTCTTTTCCCTGCACTAGATGACATGGGCCCGTGGGGGCGTGTAAGGAACCGGGGTGCTTGCGCCTTTATATTAACGCTTTTGTGGTTAGAATTTAAGCTTGATCTCAACGCCCTTCATTAGGTTTGCCCTATTCTTTGCAATTGCCTTAACGCTCTGCGTCGCTTGGACCCAGCCCTAAGCAAGCCTCAGCCACCGCTGGTATGTCAGGTCGCAATGCCTGGGACAAGGACAGGAGGTGAGGAGCCCGGGGTCCGGTAAGAGCTCCTGAGGCATGATGCTCAGAAGGTCCCTCTTAACGTGCAAGCAACCCTTGCGAGAGAAGAGGCTTCCTTCCCGAACGAGGTCACGAAGAGAAGGAACGCTACCAAAGGCCTCCGAGCCGCGTGGGGCAGTTAACTTAGCTTTTTGAGGCTTGACGCGAGGCGGCTGCCGCTCGTGGGTTTATGCGACGCTAGGACGCGTTCCTCCGAAGTTGCTTTTCTGCCCACCTTCTATCTGCGATAGATGAATATAAACCCATGGGGGGTACATGAAAAATTGATATTCTTTGCATTTCAACCGATGCTTTTGGGATTAAGCTGTGAATCTCCACCCCGTGTTTCCTTGCGGGGCTCGCCCCTCTTTTCCTTGCTTGCCAAAGTGCTCTACGTTTCCAGGGCCCAGCCCTCGTGTAGGCCTCAGTTGCCGCTGGTATGTTGGGTCATGATGCCCGGAACAAGGCCAGGGTGTGAGGGGCACCGAGAGCCAGAGAGAACCCCCGAGGCACGATGCTCTGGGCCCCCCTTTTGACGTGCAAGCGACTCGCGCAAGAAAGAGCCGACACACCTCGCAAAGGTTGTGTGAAGGAGTTCCAACGACGGTGGTGCACCGCGTGAGGTGGTTGTACTTAGCTTTTTGGTGAACCATAGTGCCGATCGAATCGTCACCCACGACGGGGCCGCTCAAAATTTGTCGTCCGAGGCTGGTCCTCCTGAGGCATAGCAAAGCGTTATTCGCACAATGTCCGGGCGTCTAGCTCCTGAAGCTGCATGCTGACAAGTTATGAGGCATATGGGACGACGAGCGCCTGCCAACTTACTCATGAGTGTTCCATGAGGGAAGAAGGCACCAAGGACCTCGTGAGGTGACGTGCATGGGGCGAGCCCGCGAGCCAGAGCTCGATCGCTTGGGTTTATCAACGCTGCAAGGACGGACCAGAGCACATGCGCTGTGCCAATAGCCCCCGATCATGGGATGGCCAGGGGTAGAGTTGCGGCGTGCGCCACCCGTGGTGGCGAAGCACCAAAATTGCAGCTATACAGCCTGGGACGCGCCCTTGCTTTCCTGCTCGTGACGGCCCCATTAGAGGACAGGACACCAAGGACCCCTGGAGGTGACGTGCATGGGAGCTGGCCCATGAGACAGAGCTCAGTCGCTTGGGTTTATCAGTGCTGCAAGGATGGACCCGAGCACAGACATTGTGTCCAGCCCCCGGTCATGAAATGGCCAAGAGCAGGGTCACGAGAGTGCGATGATTTCCATGGTGTCACAGCTAAATGTCGAAAACGGGGCTCCGGGGACCCAAGAAAGGTTCAAACTCTGGGGTGTGCTCACAGAACCTCGCTAAGTCCGGCCTCTCAGCTCATTATCTCACGGCGATGCTCCGACGTGCTCGAGCCGAATAGGGAGAAGAAAGACAACGGTAGTTTACCTAGGTCGGGCCACCTTGCGCTGTAAGACCCTACTCCTGCTGTGGTGGTGGATTGCCTCATGAGGGAGGCTGAATATGTGGGTACAAGTGGAAGCGTGAGGCCTCCTGGGAGTCTGGATCAGATCCTCTCTAAGGTGGTGACTAGCCTATACTTATACTGGCGTTGGTCCTCTTCCCCCCAAAACACTAGGCGGGAAGGGTTGCCACAACGGCCAATTTCTAAGGAGGATAGCAGTATAGCTTATCCTAACAAAAGTAGTCTTCGCCTGCCAAAGCTCCCTGCCATGACGCGCCAGTGGGCTCGGCGGTGACCTCCGTCTTGGTGACCCTACGGTCCTGGTCTTCTAGCACCAAAGCGGCACCCTGTGGGGGTTGCTTTGGGAACCCGCGTGCTCGCCCCATTTCCTTAGCATGAAAGAAGGAAGCCTCCTCATCAATGCTCGCTGGCACGACTCCTGGCGCCGTTCATCATGGCTCGCATCACCCACGTGCAGCATGAGGTGGGGCTTGGCAAGCCTTGACATCTCCGCCCCGTGAGGGGCCTCGTGAGGCAGCTTCGGGAGGCTGCCCTACGTGAGGCCCTCGGGGGACTCTTGACGATGGTTGCTGACGTACACCTCGCGAGGCAGGGGCCCTCACGTGGGTCTTGCTCGTGAAGCCTTGAAGATGGGCCGTGCTGGGCCCACACCACGCGTCGCGCCTTGGGCCGCAGGCTGACGGGCCTGGGTACCCCCAGTCGCACAGGCCCGACAGCTTCCCCGTGGACGCGGGCACCCTCCTTCGGTGGCCTACTCCGGCTTAGGCGGCCGCAAAAGAGGCGTAGCCCGCGGGCGGGGGCACGGAGGACGAGGAGGCCACGGCCGAGGCGGTTGAGGCGGCGCAGCCGCCCTGCCACCCCAGGCGTGGAGCCACTCTATTGACGCGGCCCACAAATTCATCTTGGGTATGTACCGCCAGCCCTGCACTTAGCTTTGGCTCCCGGACTCTTTCACGGAGGAGATGGTAGACCCACACCTCTGGGCATGTGGTTGCAGCCGGACGGCTGCTGCAACGGCCCCTCCTAGGTGGCGACGGAGTTCTCCTCCACTAGCTTCATGTTCTTGAAGCGAGGGTGGAAGTCATTCGCCCTCGCCCGCGGCTTGAAGAAGGGGCACGTCCTCTACTTTATGTATGACAGGGCCGCCACGCTCTTCATGAAGATCTTCAGGGTCACCGGCTGCCACCTGAAGTGCTGCATGGAGAGCAAACGACAGCGACATCCCCGGCGATGACGACGGCGACACGTCCTCCTCTGGCGGGAGCGGGAGCAGCGACGGCTCCCCTAGCGTCAAGAGCGAGGATGAGGATACCGATTAGGGTGTGGTCGATGCCCGAGCCGACGCCCTGGGGTCGGTCGCCTCCTCCAGGAGCCTTTCTTTTGTTTTCTTCTTTTTCCTGCACTAGAACGATGTGGGCCCCGCGGGGGTGTGTAAGGAACTGTGAACCTCAGGTCTTAAATTTGAAGCTTTTGTGGTTCAAGCTCATTCTTAGCGTTCCTCGTTAGGCTTGCCCCTCCCCTTCACGTCCACCTTAGTGCTCTGCATCGCTAGGACCCAGCTCCGAACAGGCCTCAGCTGTTACTGGTATGTCAGGTCGCGATACTTGGACAAGGCCTGGAGGTGAGGGGCCCGGGGTCCGGTAAGAACTCCTGGTGCACGTGCACAGGAAGCTCCCCCTAGACGCGTAAGTGGTTCATGCAAGAGAAGAGGCTTACGCCTTAGGCGAGGTCGCGGAAAGAAGGAATGGCGCCAAAGCCCATAGGATCGTGCAGGTTGGTTAACTTAGCTTTTCGGGGTGTGACGCGAGGTAGCCGTGGCTCGCGAGGAGTTCACGCGGCGGCAGGACGTGTCTCTCCGAGTTTTCTTCTTTTCCCCGTCTTCCACCTGCATTGGATCGAAGCAAGCCCTGCGAGGAGTGAGTGAGAAACTGATGCTTTTTGCGCCTTAACTAACGCTTTTGTGGTTTTAAAATGGAAGTTTCCACCCAACGCTTCTTCGTGAAGCTTTCTCCTCTTTTTTCTATTTGCCAAAATGCTCTACGTCATCAGGGCCCGGCCCTCGAGCGAGCCTCAGCCGCCGCTGGTATGTCAGGTCGCGATGCCTGGAACAAGGTCAGGTGGTGAGGGGCATGGAGGGCCAATGAGGGCCCCTGAGGCGTGATGCTCTGGGAGCCCCCCATCTGACGTGCAAGCGGCTCGCGTGAAAAAGGGGTGACAGGCTCCGCCGAAGCCGGGAGGTGAGAGAACTCTTGGCAACGGCAACTACGCTAGTGAGGCAATTGGATTTATCTTTGTGCATGAAGCGGCGTGAGGCAGACCATGAATCGATCCCTGGAGTTTTTATCTCGCGAGGTCCTTCGAGTAGTCCTACAGGGCCCCCAAGCGCTTGGTTCCTGGGGCGTTGCATGCTTGAAAAGCTTTGAGGCACGGGGGCGGCGTGTGCTTGCCGACCTACTCGTTACTATTCCATGAGAGATGAGGCACCAAGGACCTCGATGAGGTGACGTGCACGGAAGCAGGCCCGCGAGCCAGAGCTCGATCACTTGGGATTATCGACGCTGCAGGGACGGACCCAAGCACAGGCGCCGTGCCTAGCCCCCGCTCATTGGATGGTCAGGAGAAGGGTCATGAGGGTGCAGTGCTCTCGTGCCACCAAGCACAGGGTCACGCAAGCAAGATAAACTCATTAAAGCATAAGCAGATTTGCTACACGACCAAAAGTGAGGCGGTTCCAGGGACGGACCCTGGCCAGCTTGAGGATGATGCAGCCTAAGGGGTGCCCTCAATTTTGAACAAACCAAAAAGTCACATGGCAACATGCTACTGTGGGAGTGTCGGGCTACTTGACGAACCGTGCTGCGGAGATCCGCCTCTCAGGGGCCGGTTGGCTCCTGAAGCCTTGGGAGCTCACGAGGGGCTGAAGTCCTGCGAGGCGCCATCGTGAGCCGCACCAACCTTTGGAAGGTAGCGGCGGCGCTCTCCAGGCCGAAAGGTATGTGGGTGTAGTTAGTGACGAGGCCCCTGTTCTAGCTGACGGGCGAGGGACAAAAGAGGTCCTGGGAATTAGCCCTATTGAGGCTCACGACGTCGATGCATACGCGCATGTTGCTACCCTCCTCGGGGGCGACAGTTGAGTTGATGGAACGCGAAGGGCGACGCTCGCCATGCATGGCCCGAGCTTCTCGCAGCTTGTGAATCTCCTGGGTGATGAACTATTGAGGCTCTGGCAACTGGTGCCGTGCTTGTTGCTTGCGGGGGTGCGCATCGAGGCACGCCTCCAAGTGATACTCGAGCACCTCCCTTGGCACACCGGTCAGGTCGGAGGCCTTGTAGGTGGAAGCCCCCAAACCTGCCCGAAGGGAGGTGCCGGGCATGCCTTCCTATGCTAGAGGGGGGAAAGCACTAGCGGCCAACGCGGCGCCCGTGGCGCTGGCCCCAGCAGTCACCTTCTTCATCTTGGTGGGGCCTTGGGAGGGTAGTACCTGCTTCTTCCTTGGGGGCGCGGCCTCGGGAGGAGCGATGCCATCTTAGCTGTCAGAGTGCTCTGCCACCGCAGCTTCATAGGCACGCTCGAGGGAGCAAACTGCGTCCTTCTTGTCGCAGGCGATGGTGATGACACCGTTGTAGCCAGGCATCTTGAGGACATTGTAGCCATGGTGGGTTGCTACCATGAACTCGGCGAGTGTCGGATACCCCAGGATGGCGTTGTACGGGAGGCCGATGTGTGTTGTGGTAGTTGTCCCATGTGCCAAAGCTGACGGGGAGGCACACTTGCCCCAGGGGGATGGTAGAGCCATCGGTTACCCCAGAGAATGGCCTGGTCAGCATCAGCTGGTCGTAGGGCACTTGGAGCGTCTCGAAGGTCTCGATGGAGAGTACGTTGAGGCCGGAGCCTCCATCGATGAGGGTTTTGGTCACCGAGACGTTGCTGATGGTGGGGGTGCACAGCATGGGAAGCGCGCCCGCAACGAGCGTGGATTTGAGGCAGTCCTTGGAATCGAAAGTGATGGCATACTGTGACCACTTAAGGGGCCGCCCGGCCTCTAGCCTTGGGAGGGCAACATTCACCTCAAGAGAGAACTGCTTGAAGAGGCGGTTGGACGCAGGGGCATGGGCCCCTCCGAGGATACAGGCTATTGCGCGAGGCTCCTGATAGCCCCCAGCCCCCTGATCATGCTGGTTGGTGCCGTTCCTTCTAGGCGGGGCTGGTCACGCAAGCCCTGGTGGGGGTTTCCGTTGCTGGTGTCCCATCGGTCGCCACCGTGGGCACCTCCACGGCTGGCGCCGTGGTCATTGCAGTCTGAACGGCGGCCCAAGCGCTCTTCGTGGAGTGACTTGAGCTCCTGGCAGTCCTCGTTGTTGTGAGTGCACATGTTGTTGTAGACGCAGAACTGGCGGTTGTCCTTCTCGGGCGCGTCACGGTCTCGGCCACACTTCTGCTCGGGCTCTGCCACCAGCACGGCAGGGCCCTTGCGCTTGACGTCCTTGTCCTTGGCCTTGCTATCGTCAGGTGTGGCGTTGAGGTCGTTGTTCATGAACAGCTCCAGCGCCGAACTCAGGTCATCGTTGATGGCGAGCTTCTCACGCATCCGTGACGCCGTTCGAGAACGCCAAGATGATGCCTTCGTCTGAGGCGCGTGGGATATTGTTGCGCACCTGGGTGAAGCACTGGATGTACTTGCGGGGGGTCTTACTAGGGCAATGCTACACACGCCGTAGGTCATTGACGATGAGGGCACAGTCGTGCGTGCCCTTGAAGTTGGCGAAGAACTACTCGTTGAGCTCGCTCCAAGAAGAAATTGACTCCTCGGGTAGGTTCATGAGCCAGGAGCGCGCGCCGTCCTTGAGGGCCATGGGGAACCAGTTTGCCATGACTTTGTCATCGCCGTTCGACGCCTCAATGCTCAGCGCGTAGAGCTGGAGGAACTCCGTGGGGTCAGGGATGCCATCATAGCACGGGGGCAGCTCCGGCTTGAACTTGACGGGCCAAACCACCCGGCTCAGCTCGCGAGTGAAGGCCTGACAGCCCACACTGCTTGAGGGGACGCCACGCGCGAGGGCGGCCTAGTTCTGGCTCCCGGTCGCCGCGACCACTTGGATGATCCTGTCCTGGCGCTCGCACTCTTGCTCGAGGAGCACGCGTGCGTCGTGTGGCGCATGCTGGATGATATGGCAGTTGTCTTCATCCACGGCCGGCGCGGGCGCTCCATGTGGCAGGTCATGCTGGTGCGGGTCACGCTTGGGCTCGGCGAGGTCGCTGCGCAGGGGAGGGGGCGGAGGCGCACCGTGTGCCAAGTCCCCGGCATGGGACGGTGGAGGGCGGAGCCAGTGAGAGGGCGCCGAGGCCTCCCCGGCGGTGTTGACGAGCTCGGTGATGTGCCCCAACCAGAAGTCATAGCCACCGTCTGTCGGGCGGTAGCAGAGCAGCTCACGCGCCATGAGCAGCACGACCTGCATGTTCATGGGTCCTCGGCGAGCATGGGAGGAGGAGGCTGTAGCGGTGTGGCCGTCCTGTTGCATGGAGGAGTGCAAGGAGGAGTCCTGCTGCTCACGGGCGGCAGGGTCGGTGGCGGCACCAGCAAAGTGGTGGTGACCGTCGTGGCCCGCGGGCGCAGTCTGAGCGACAGGAGCCATCCGACGCGCGGCACACACACGGCGAGCATCAGCCATGGAGTTGGCGAAGCGGGAGTCCAAGCGAAGCAGAAGAACGATGGCGCAGCCCTACCTGGTGCGCCAAATGTTAGAATCGGGGCTCCGGGGACCCAAGAAGGTTCGAACTCTGGGGTGCGCTCGTTCCTACCGCCCTACTCTACCTCACAACCTCATGGTGATGCTCCGGTGTGCTCGAGCCAGGGAAGAAGAACAGTGGACACGGCAGTTTACCCAGGTTCGGGCCACCATGCGGTGTAAAACCCTACTCCTACTTGTTTGGGATTCCTTGGGGCGATGGAGTACAAGCGCTCAGCTCTAGTTGCCAAATGAGTCGATGAGCCGATCTTCTCTACGGTGGCACCCTGCCCTCTTCTTATACCGCCTCTGGTCCTCTTCCCCGAAAACACTTGCCGAGAAGGGTTGCCCCAACGGCTAGTTCAAAGGGGGACAGGGTTGCAGCTTATCCTGACTAAAGGTAGTCTTTGCCTGCAAAAGCCTCCTGCCGTGACGCATCGGTGGGCTCGGTGGTGACCTCCGTCCTGGTGTGCCAGTCGTCTTGGTCCTCTTGCACCGAACGGATAACCTTTGGGGATTGCTTTAGGAACCGGTGTGCTTTCCTTGCTCCTTTAGCACAAAACAAAAAAGCCTTCATATCCGTGCATGCTGGCACGGCCTCTGGCGCCGCTCATTGTCACGCGTGTCACCCACATGAAGACGCACCACCACACGACTCGCCAAGCCACTCCTAACTTGTTCGCCTCCACGAGGGGCCTCGGGAGGCAGCCTCGGGAGATCGGCTCGCGAGAGGGCCTCACGAGGTCACTGATGATGCTTGTTGGCATGTGCCTCACGAGGCGAGGGCCTCGCGAGGGTCTTGCTAGTGAAGTTCGGTAGTGGCCAGCCGCTGGGCCCTTGGGCATGCGTCACGTCTTGGGCCGCAGGCAGACGGGCCGGGGTACCCCCAGTCCCATGGGCCAGACAGCGGCGACCTCCAGGTCCTACAGTCTCTTGATCAACTGCTTCACCCGGTCCTCCACAGTAGTCCGGGCATCAGCGACCTATTGGGCAGTGGCCTCCTTCTACTTTAGGATAGACGCTTGCCTCAGCAGTGCAGCGTCTTTGGTGGCCAGTGCGCCTTCAAGGACGGCTACCTTTTGCCGATACCCCTTGAGCTCGCCATCCACGTCGCCCACCGCACTTTGGAGCTCTCCACGAGGCCTCTCCAGTTCCTACAATTTTCGCTGCAGTTTCGTGGCCTCTTTAGCAGATGCACAACAAAGGTTGACAACAGTCAATCAACACAAAGAGGAAAAACAAAAGGAATTGATCAGATATGACACAGCTCGATGACTCACAGATGGATCTGGCAAATGTCATTGAGAGGTGCACGATCTCCTGCTGTTGGACCTCTAGTCGATGCTTGAGGTCGATCACCTCGCCCTCAAGAGCTACCATCTTCTGCAGGAGGCAACTGTCATGAACATCCAACAAAGCCAGAATGAGAGTCTAGAAGAGACACCCCATCCTGCCTCAGGGGCTACTGGCTATACTATGTCAATCAAACAGAAAGGCATTACCTGGCAGCTAGCCTCTGCAAGGACATCAAGCCCGTCCATCTGGAACTCCCACATGCCTGCAACCGCAACAAGTGCTACTGAGGAAGAAGGGGCTGCAGCAGGTGCTGACCAGCCCACGTCGCCTTCCCCTCCACGGGCAGGTGCGACCTCTGTATTGTCAGCTTCATCGGAGGCTGCCGTGGCACCAGCACTAGTGGGGAACCCAGAAAGGACCTCCGCGGCTGCAAAATGAAAGCTAGATGTTGAGAAGGAAACTCAAAGCACGAAAACAATTACAAATATGCTTACCACTAACAAGCGAGTCAATCTCCGGAGGAAGAAGCGCCGGGTCACCATACAGCCCCAGAATGGTCACCTCCGTGCCTTCAAAGGTCGGGGCCTCTAGGGTTGCGAGTTCCCTGTAAAAGGGTACAAGTCAGATTTCGATGGATGCGGTAGATACGGCAAAGATCGCAAAGGCACTACCAATGTACTTCATGGACGCTGCAACTTTCCACCTCTTGGCCATAGGCACGACCAGTGGCACCTTCAGCTTCAGACAAACTGAGGAGCCATGATGTCAGCAAACCGTGGGGCTTGCCAGCTCGGCCTCTAAGGGGACACCTTTAAGAGATGCCTGCTTGGCAACCTCCTTGGTGACAACAGTTTCTTCCGGGCTCCCATGAGCCACTAGGTTAGCCTACTTGTCCTCTGTGATGGAGGGTGTGGACAAGACGTCACCCAGTGAGGCACCCCGCTATCCACTCATCTGTCCACAGAGGAGGCAGCCTTCTTCCCTTTTTGAGAAAGGGGAAGGGGGCATTCCTCCGCAGGCTACAGAAGTGCCCTCATATTCGGGGCCAAGTCTTGCCCAGGAAGCGGGGGCTCCGAAAGAAAGGCGACGAATTCCATGAACTGCTAAGACAGTCAAAAAGTGGAGGTTAGAGGTGAAGCCCAACCTCTCCATTACTATTCTCACCCAAAACAAGGCTGAAGAAACATACCCCCCATGGGCGGGGGCCGCGCAGCTGAAGGTCTCGACCGCAACCTCCATGGACACCTTCTCAGCATCTAACCCCACCAGCTGAGCAAGCAGACGGCGAATCTCCTCCTCTGAGAAGTCTCTGCGGGAGGTCCGGACAGGGTCGGTCGGCCCGCGATAATCACTCAGCAGCGCAATGCGGGCCTAGAGAAGAAAGACTCGGTGCTCCACCCAGGTCCGTGTAATATGGAGGCCGGTCAAACCGATGTCCTTTAGGGACGTGGTCACCTCCAAAAGCAGCTCTGTGCTCTTGGAGACGCAGGTCGGCGAATCCCAAGTGTTCAGCCGTAGCGGAGATCCCCCGGAGAAGGGTGGCAGGTCGGTCTCAAGGCCAAACGCATAAAACCACCACTTCTGCCAGACCCCCATTGATGTGGGAAGGTTCATGGGGAAGAAGGCCGAATGAGGATGCAGCTAAATGCTGACCCCACCAATGTCGTGAACGGACTCGCTGCTCATCTGACCCCTGATACAGAAAAAGCGTCGGTAGAGGTCAAAGTGGGGAGTGGCCCCAAGAAAGCATTCGCAGAACATGATGAAGTTCGCAATGTGAACGATGCTAGTGGGGTTGAGGTGGTGGAGCTAGATGCCAAGAAAGAATAGGAGCCCCCGCACAAAGGGGTGTAGAGGAAAACCGAGACCTCGCCTGAAGAAGTCGAGGTGGAGGACGCGCGCGCCGTCAGGCGGCGCCCAGAATTCCTCGGTAGAGAGAGGAATCCGGTATTGGAGGTCAGATGGGAATGTCCCCTCCACCTTCAGCTCTTGGACATCCTGGTACGAAATAATGGAGCGAGTCTACCGGCTGGTGAAGACCTTGGTGCTGGGTTGCGGCTCGGCGGTGGCGCAGGAGCTCTCTGCCATCCGCTTTTTCTTCGCCTCCCTCGTTGCCCGAACGCTGCTGGCCCCAGCCGAGGACCCTAAACAACTCATCTCTCATTTCTTGGGGAGGAAATGGCAGGTCCAAAGATGATGAATGTCTCCGTTGCCATAGAATGGAGACGCGAGGAAGCAAGAACGCAAGGAAGCAGAGACGCGAGGAAGCGGGTCAAGGTGAAATGACTCCTATTACTCGGCCGGTCTTATGACCCCCCACGGACGAGCCGAGAATCAAGTTGCCCCTACACGCCATGTGTCCCACGACCTGTGGGAGGTTCCCATCCACGTCCTACAGACGCGGGAATCAAGGCCAAGTTACCATGACAAGTCATGCATTAACCCGTTTCGATCCCCTCGCCAAAACAACGGTTCAGATAAAAGGTGGTGGTCCCCACCTGTCAAAACAAAGTTTGAGTGGGAAGTCCTAAAAACTGTAGCATCTTTGACCTACAACGTCACCCAGGAGCAGGCGTCAGACCTCCCACAAGCCATCAAGATAGCAACGCTGCAGCTGGGCTCTCAAGAGACGAGACAACAAAGGAGCCTGCCAGAGGTCTCGTGACTCCCACCATGACCTCCACCACGCATGGGGGCTACTGACGGGGTCCTGTATCGGTGGTGGATAACACCAAGGAGGCCGACCTCATCAACTACATGGGGGTCCAGTGGGCCCATGACGGGGCGCTAACCCTAGGAGGCCAGACGACCTTCTTGATGCCCAAGACTAGAGGACGGCGGTGCCCTCGATCGCATCCAACATGTAAACCCTAGGCCTCTCCTGTCTATATAAAGGGAGGTCTAGCGTTCCACTTGGCCATCTATCCTCAGATAGGAGAACTCTCGGTAGCAACATCATAGACCATTGTAACCCCTCTGGCATGAGGTATCCCTCCATTATGAATAACCGGAACCAGCAGGACATAGGGTATTACTCTCCGGGGGGCAGAACCTGGATAAACCCCTAGTGCAACCTCTGATCCATGACTTCCAGCTGCGCTTGGACCCCTATCGAGGGATCTGACGGAAATTTGCTCCTTCAATGACGACTAGCTGAAGCTGGCTCTAGAGCAAATCTTCAGCCCGCGAGCCTAGGGTCCGATCATAGAGATGGTTGGGGCCAACTTCTTGTGGTGCTGAATTGCTCCATTGAAGATGAGGGGCCTGAGAGAGACAACAGATCTAGTTCATATTGGGATCTTTCTCAGCTTTCTGAGGAGGAAGAAGAGTAAGCACTTGCCTCTTCCTCTACTCATTATTTCCATTGATTATTTGCCATTATGGATCTGATGGCTTGTTTGTTTTGCAGGGATGAAATGCCTTTGAGGCAAAGATCTTAGAAGAGGGCGAGGATCATCGAGGAGGGCGAGCCGGCAACAACTATGGGCCAAAGCTTGGTGTCGCCGGACGTTTTTGTGATCAGCCCTGAGCAAGAGGAGATTTGCCAAGTCCAGCCAACAAGCGGTACCATCGATGCCCCCATTTCGAGCATACGGGGTCGAACAGAAGGCCGTTTCCTCTATTTTTTGGTATGCTAGACCCCATTTCGGTTGTTCCGTCCAAACCGGTTGGCTCCTAATGTATAGGACGCATTCCGACCCAGTCGGTTACCTGCCGATGAACACGATGTTGTTTCTCCGTTCCGACCCAGCGAGTGGCTGTCGATGAACAAGACACTGTTGTTGCCGTCCATTGCCTCTCCATGTACACGAGCCCTGGTTACACATATGCGCGAGTATGTGTTCGAGACCCCACCCGTAGGTTCGTATGTGGCTGTATTTTTTGTCGTGTGGTTGTACATACGTGTACATGATTTAGACGGGACTACGAGAACTGCTATGTCAGGGGCCCTACTATGACATGTGCAGATACTTACTCGGCCACTGTTCATACTTGCAGAGAGACCGATCGACCAATATGCACATACATGTTTGCGACCAGACAAACAAAGCTACGTACGCTTCGACCAGGTGGGTCCCAGCTGCCACGGAGGATAAGGAGGCACTTCCTTTTGTTCGAAGATATAGCTGGTGGGTCCCAGCTGTCAAAGAAGGAATCATTTTTTCACGTAATAAGGAGGCACTTCCTTGCGTGCGAAGATGTAGCTGGTGGATCTAGCTGTTGCTACTTGTGAGCTGCGTTGGGATTTTCCCCGAAGAGGAGGGGAGATGCAGTACAGTAGAGATAAGTATTTTCCTCATTGAGAACTAAGGTTTATCGAACCAATAGGAGAATCATGCAAAGCCTCATGAACAACACCTGCACACACAAAAGCAAATACTTGCACCCAACGTGGGCAAGAGGGTTGTCAATCTCCTTGAACTCGTTACTTGCATGGATGAAATCTTGTATAGGTAGACACATAAATTGCAAAAAAAAGAAATAAAATTGCAGCAAAGGTATTTTGGTTTTTTTAATATGCTTAAAGTAGACCCGGGGGCCATAGTTTTCACTAGAGGCTTCTCTCTCGAACACATAGCATACGGCTGGTGAACAAATTACTGTTGGGAATTGATAGAAAAGCACATAGTTATGATGATATCCAAGGCAATGATCATGTATATAGGCATCATGACCGAGACAAGTAGACCGACTCCTGCCTGCATCTACTACTATTACTCCACCAATCGACCACTATCCAGCATGCATCTATGGTATTAAGTTCATGAAAAATGGAGTAATGCCTTAAGCAACATGACACGATGTAGAAAAAGTATACCCAATCAATATGAATATACCCCGTCATTTTATCCTTAATGGCAATAATACAAATATGTGTCTTGTCCCCTTCTGTCACTGGGATATAGAGCACCCCAAGATTGAACCCATCACAAAGCAACATTCCCACTGAAGATAAATCAATCTAGTTGGCCAAACTGAATGGATAGACCGGAGAGAAATACAAACCTATAAAATCATGCATAATAAAGTTCAGAACATACTCAATTACTTCTCGTGAATATTCAGATCATAAACCCACAATTCATCGGATCCCAATAAACACACCACAAAAGAAGATTACATCGGATAGAGTTCCAAGAACATCGATGAGAACATGGTATTGAAGATCAAAGAGAGAGAAGAAGCCATCTAGCTACTAGCAATGGACCTGTAGGTCTGTGGTGAACTACTCACGTATCATCGAAAGGCGGCAAGGATGATGTTGAAGCCCTCGTGATCGATTCCCCCTCTGGTAGAGTACCGAAAATGGCCTCCAGATGGGATCGCAGAAGAACACAAACTTGCGGCGGCAGAAAAATGGTTTCAGGTGGCTCTCTGTTGGTTTCCCAGTATTTGAGAATTTATAGAGGTGGAATTAGATCAGACAGAGCCTCGTGGGGCCTGTCGGTTCTATATCCGGCATATCTCGTAGTAGGGGGTCCTAAGCTAGGCGTCTTAGAGCGATGGTAACACGGACACAAGATTTTACCCAGGTTCGGGCTCTCTCAAAGAGATAATACCCTACGTCCTGCTTTTGATTGTATTCATATGGGGTGTAGTACAGAGTACATGTATCTACCACGCGGTTGTTCTAATGAATATGAGATGATCTATTGACTAGCGTGGCCTCGTTTTGTATAATGCACCGGAGGCCTAGGGTTTAGAGGAGTCCTCGGCTTGGGTGCCAAGTTTTGTGGAATCTCCCTTGTATGCGCCATGGGCTACCTGAAGTGGCCCATGAGCGAAATGCCATGGGGGTCCTCAGCCCGATCCACCTAGTCGAGAGACGACGTGGTGAGTATTCCCTAGTCGAGGACACCGTCAGTAGCCCCCTGAACCGGTCTTCAAGTTGGGGACGCTCCTCGATTCTTACGAACTGTTCTTCAGCTTTGGTCGTCGGTCTTGAAAATTGGTTCAACATATCTTCCCATCTTCGATCTTGAGGATTGCCGAGCTAAATCAGAAGAGTTCACATGTCGGGAATCCGAGGAGCCCTTTAAGTCTTCGGCCTTTATCAATGCCTTGTTATTTTTATGCCACACCTCAGGTTTGATGTACTTCCCATGCGGCGGTGTCCTCTGCGTCTGAGCTCCAACATAGAACTGTATCCAAGTTCCAACGTTGGACTGCATCCAAGGTGTCTTTTTTGCAGCCGAGCTCCAACGCTGGACTGCATCCAAGCTCCAACGCCGGACTGTATCCGAGCTCCAATGCCAGACTGTATCCGAGGTGTCATAGATCACCTTGTCTCGAAAAAGTCGAAGGAGTTTAGCCGAGCTTAATGCCAGAAATGCCCTCTATGGAGCCAACCATTTGTATCTGAGCTTTATGCCGAACTACATCCGAGGTGGTGCACCACCTCAGTCTTGGGCTGATTGTTTGCGGATTTTATTTCCGATTGGTGCAATTGATTTGCTGACGAGATGTATAGCCAATAGCCCTCAAGGTGTGTGTCGGCCTATTATTGTCCGAAGACGCGTTTGCCCATAGCTCAGTCAAGCCGAACACTGAGCACTTTGAATTTTCTGCATTGAATAGGGAATGCAGTAGCCCCAGAGCCACTGGTCGGGTGGCAACACTAGATCAGGGGATCGATGTGCCCCTTTAAAATTTGTAAATGATAAGCACGAAGCCCAGTAGCCCCCGAGCCTTAATGTGGGACGGGTGGCCAAATTAAGGATCGATATCCGTTTGGCAGAAAATTTGGTTGTGTTTAACACAAACTTCTCGGAAAGAGAATAAAGATCTCTTAAAGGAGTTAGAACTAGCGAAAGCTGGGCTTGCCAAGGTTGACCCCAAGGGGCTTAATAGATAGGAAATCAATGCCAATAGGGAATTATGAGAGCGTTATGTTAGCTGCTCGATTGTCTCAGCGAGATTGTGCCCTTGACTCTTTAAAAGATGGGTTGTAACAAATTGGCTTTACTTGCAATTTATGTGTAATGATTCTATGTATCCAAGTACTTTACATCAGGAATGCTTGGATCCGCATTGTACAAAACTGTGTTGACCGACCATCGGCTTCAACCTCCTCGGCCAGTAGCTAAGGAGTGTTTGTCCTACTTTATAAAGCCTTTATAAGGGCAAAGATTTACGAAAAACCAGGCAATCCGGCCATACGGTTTTATAAACAAAGGTACGCGGAGAGATATGTTATATTACTTTTTAACGTAAGAAACATCTTCTGGGAAAAATAGTTCCTCTACAAGTTCATTTTCCCAGGCTATCTGTCGGGGCCGAGACATGGTATCCCAGAAATTTAACCCCTCGTGTTATCACCAACCCAGGATTACCGTTACTGGTGGACACGTCCTTGTTACAGATTACCAAGCAATTACAAGAATTGTATACAAGACCATAAAGGTCTAATGATACAACAATGATATCTGGTGTCGGGTGACGAAAGTGACTCGTGGTTCTTCAATGTCGATGGGGCTCCATTCCCACAGGAACAGCTGACCTGGATAATTCCTATCCCGCGTGGCTGCCATCCTAGGCTCCACCCGGACATCGCTGTGGTACTCCCCGTAGAACTCCTGACCTGGCCAAGTAAATAGCCAGGGACAAGCCTGTGAGTATGTTTGAATGTACTCGCAAACATCATGAACAAAAGATATACCGAATGCAACAGATAATATATGATCATGATGAACTAAACTATATGTGTATGCTCATGCTAGACTATATTAAATGCAGGCTGACAGGAATTAAATCATGGCATGATAACATATTGGCATGTATAAATAAATGAATATATAAAAATGTTAGTGATAAACCAGGAAAGTTAAAGGAAAATAAAATAAAATAAATGCCGGTCGGATGTCTAAGTGACACCACGGTAGGTCTTGAAGAGAAATGCCAAACGGGTGTCTAAAAAAGAAATCGGACGAGACAGGATCATCCGAGAACTCAGGCGATGCCACGAGAGGTCTTGACAAGAAATGCCAGTCGGGTGTCAAAAGTGACGCCATGGTCGGTCTTGAAAAGAAATGCCTATCGGGTATCCACAAGAGTATGGTGTGATAGACCGCCTGAGAACTCGAGGGACGCCACGAAGAGGTCTTGAAAAGAAATGCCAATTGGGTGCCCACATGAGTAGTGGCGTGATAGACCACCTGAGAACTCAAGGGAGGCCACGGAGAGGTCTTGAAAATAAAACCGAATGCCCGGGGTAGTCTAGCTAGCCCGTGAGACACTCAGGAAAATAATATAAGAGAAACGGGTTAGTCCACAATAATATGCATAACCACAATAATATTAATATGCATAGCAAAAATATTCATGGTAGCATCAGGGTGACAATAATTATCCTGCAAAATAATTCAGGCTCAATTTATTTATTTTCCTCCGAAGACTGACACTAAGACCGACACTTGACCAACCCAGACTGTAGTCCTTAACCGCGAACACAGCTATTCGAATAGGTTTAAACTCTGCAGAGGGTGTACTCTTTACCCACAAGTAAAGGATTTCTTTAGTCAGTACCGAGACACTGACTAATTCCCATTACGGTCTTTGGGTTGAAAACACACCTGACCAGCACACGCCAGATTAACCGTCCGGATGCCAGGAATCACCCAAAGCATCGTTCCAGAAAAACTCTAAGTCGGGGAGACAACAATCTCGAGTAGCATGGGATCACTATAAATACGCACGGATTCCAAGGGGTGCCCCCTCTCGGTCACAACCGGATACACCCATGCCCCCTGACCCGATGACAGGATTTAGTCCATGATCATGGAAACCCTCATCGTAGCTCTCTATGTGGTGTGTGCACGGAAAGGGGTTAACAACTTACTAAACCATACCCCACCTGTGGCAGGGACAAGTGGCAGCACGAATCAAGTATGGGGGTTACCAGAACAAGACTCGATCTACGGTCGACTCAGGAGGCTCAAATATTTTCTGAAGTGGTTAGCGCAACAAGGTATTCTTTCAACAGCAAATCCAAACAGGGCCACAACCCTTGCATGCTCCAACATGCATAACAAACAAGGCATGATCACGCTTCAACGTGGTCACCCTTCTGCCGGTACTGTATTTTACTTATACCTGCACCTGCAAGTTAGTCATGACAACACACGATGCATGGTATGAGGAAACATGCCATCACTACATGCATGCAAATTTTTATTCGAACTCAACCTATATATGACTTCATTTATTCTTGCAAACAATATAACCATGCGATTCACCATGTCAAGTGTTCAAGATGCTTGCCTTGAGCATGCAGAAGTGTTGGGTGCACTCCAAAAGTTGGAAATATTAATCTCCCCTTCATTTCCTATTTTCAAAAATATTTGAATTACCACATAAAGTAAAAACAGTACTAAAAATTATTTCAATTTTTTTTGAAATAAATACTAAAATAAACTAGAGGAAAACTAAAGAATAACAGAAAAAGAATCAAATTATTTGCAGTCCAGATGATTTACTTAGAGAATTTCTAAGTTGAAAAGAATAAAGAAATGGACTATTTAAAAGATCCAGTGGAGATAAAGCTTAGTAAAAATGTTCACCCTGTCTGGATTAATAGAGCATGAATTTATGAATCTATAGAAATTTGAATCATCAGATTTGGATTTGAAATGGACACTTTGGAAATTATTTGAACTATTCTAAAAAAGAAAAAGAAGAAAGAAAGGAATAGAGCTGCGCCCTGAGCATTGTTTAACCGAGCGGTGCCACTGGGCCCGGCCCAGCCGCACGGCCATGCGGGAGTGCTGACGTCGATGGCGTATTTCGGGAAGCCGTTTCCACTTATGAACGGCTCTGGGTCACTGACGGTGGGCCCCGGGGACCCACCTGTCATGTTTGACTGGTCTCCCCCGCCTCTCTCCCACCTTCGTCAGAATAGGGCGAGGCCACCGCGACCATCGCCGGCGAACGGCGCCGCTCCTCAGGACGGGGAGACCACCTACGGGCTCAGGAGATCCTGGCGGTCCTCTCGAGGTGCGGCACGGTCGACGGGGAGTTCGGGGCTGCCGGCGGGAGCTCACCCGAAGGGCTCCGGTGGGAGCAATTTGGGCTTTTCGGCCAGGGTCGTCCTTGAATGAAATTGAAAGGTGGGATGGGTTCCGGGAGTCATGGGGAGGCTACTGGAGAAGAAATTGTGGAGGGGGAGGCTCTGGAGAGGTGGGGAGCTTCGAGGCGAGAGCGGCGGCTGTAGCTGCCGGAGACACAGAAGATGGCCCCATCCGGGCCTCTTGGGTGCTTGCCGGAGTCGTAGGGGAGGGGTAGAGTGGTGCTCGAGTATGCAGCGAGCCCGGGGCGGCCTTTATAGCTCGGGGTGGCCGTAACCGTGGCTTCCAAAGGAAGGGGCAATGGCGGGCGGCCATTCATGGGGCCGCTGAGGCCGGTGAGGCCGTTGCAAGGTTGGTGGGGGCGGTGGTGGTCGGTGGAGAGGGCGGTGGTCAGTAGTTAAGAAGGGGGGGCGCTGGCGGCTCGGGCGGTGCCGTGCCCGAGTGGAAGACGGCGGCGGCTCGGGTCGGTGGCTGGCCGGCGCCAGGCGACAAGGAAAGGTGCTCGACCCAATGCCAGGGGGCTCTAGGTTAGTATAACTGAGGTCATTTTTGGTGGAGTGATGCTTACAAGGGAGGCAAGACTACAGGACATGTTGGTTTGTACATATGGGCAAGTCCCTAATGCAGTTTAGAAAGGAGCAAAGTTTCTGTCATGCACACAAGGTGCTTGACAGAATGCTATGGCCTTTTAGAAAATTGTTTTGGGTGTGAAAATTACCAGGATGATGTCTCTTTAGATGAATAGAATTATGGTGTGATTGGTTTGGCAGAATGCAAAACTTTCTAGTGCAAGTTTGGGGGAATTTCAATTCTGGATAGAAAATGTAGGGGATCATTTGGTGTACCAAATGAGGAAATTGGAGCTTATCTTCTGGAGTTAAGAGTTTGGTTGGAAGGACTATAAGTGGAAAAATTCTCAGAATTAATGGAGCAATTAAAATTGGGGTTGTAGTTGAAACTGAAGAATGGGACAGAATTGAAAAGAGGTTGTTTCACTCAAAATTTACAAAATACTAAGTTGTGTTTTTGCACCAAAGTGACATATAGGCATCATGTGACCTCTCATAATTTTTGTGGAATTTTTAAAAGATTATTTAAAGAGGTTGCAGTGCAACAGAGGCATTTAAAGTATTGAAAAAGCTATTAAAAGAATTATATTGAGTCAAATTTTATTATGAAAAATAATTCCTGCTGTTATTAAAGTAATAATGAAATGGTTTTTGAGAAAACTACCACAGCCCACAATATTTTTCACAAAATTTCTATATGGAGGGAATTTTTTTTTGAAAAAAACAGAGGGCAGAAAATACCCTAAAATTAATAAAACACCCAATATAATTTAAAATTTTATTTCTGCCAATTTTTACTTAATAAAATCATGGTTGAATTTTTGGGGTGTTACACTATCATGTTGACCATGATCGTGAAACCTCAACTCCAATCAACGTGGGAGGAAAATATTGAGGATTTAGTTCGGGGAAAGTTCCCAAACTCTATGGTCTTTAATGAACCTAAATTTTCACTTCCGTCATTGCCGACCAATTATATTCTTAAGATGGCTAGCTTTCGGCTTCACCCAGTCTGAGGTACTAGCCTGGATGACCCGGTAGTAACAATCACAGAGGTGCTCCCTTTACCCCCTAGCCGAACAATCGGGAACGTAAGGTGTAAACACAGGAGCCAGGCATCCCAGCTTGGCCAAAATCTTAAGTCAAATTGATGCATATTTATGGCTTTATAACGATGCTTACAGAAGGCAGCGCTTGTATACTGAATACAAATGCGGATGATATATGTTTTATTTTGACTCCGTTGTGACCGTTTATCAGTTGAAAGTGGCCCATCGTTGGCTTCTACCCCTTTGTACATACTATGCAGGGTGTTTCCGCAGTAACAAGACAACCCTTAGCCGATGTCTCGGTGCCCGGAGGCGGTTGCGTTAGCGGAAATGAGGCAATCAGATATGCCGGCTTTATAACTTTCACTTAGTCATAGGAGCTTAAAGTTAAGAGGCCAGTTACTAGCCCCCGGTTAGTGTTCAGCGTCAGCCGAGGTCAAGCCATTAACACTTCGGCCAATTTTATGAAAGGCCCATCGTTTAACACGGGGTAACCTCTATTGATCTATAGTTTGACAATGTCATTAGATTGCTGACCAGTTTATGCCCATTGTGACAGTCAGTTTTCGGCTTTCTCCACTAAGGCGCTTAACCATTCGAGCTGGAAGCACAATCGTAGTGGTTCTCCCTTTGCACACCTAGCCGAACAAAGCGGAACGTAGGAGGCAAGCATGGGAGCCGGGCAATCCAACTATTTACCGAAGACACAATTCGAAACTGATGCTTATAAAGCAATATCCGAGAATGTTTTGCTGAGGACTCCATAGAGTACCTTGGCATTTGGTGGGTTCGGCTGTAGTCTCAGCCACCCATTAATATTGTCGATGCTTTAAAGGCGTCTTGCGTTGCACTGCTCGGGAACTAGTCCAGATGTGGTGTGTGTTTTGCCAACATCGAGGTGTAGGTCGGCAGGAAAGATGCCAAGCTGCGGGTCGGAAAAGATTTCCCGAGCTGAATTATTATGCAGGGCACCTCGGTCATGAGGATGTCCCGCCTCGTGAAAGAAAAACATACAAATAACTTAAAAGTGCCATAAGCTCGAAAAGCCAAAAAACTTATGTAAAAACTTGACGTCCGAACTAAATCAAGTTTTTTTGTGCCAATCCAAAAATTGGTCTTAAAATTAGTATATGCTCCTGTCATGCTTTAACATGATATGTCTGATCTCTAGACTTCAAGTGGGGTCAGCCTTCGGCTTCAACATCCTATCCCGAAGGCAGAGTGTTTCTCAGGCCAGTTTAGCGAACTAAACTCGAGCGGTTTTTAGAGAGAAACCAGGCGACCTGACTATTGACCACACACTTGCGTCGGAAAAAGGAGTAATAGAAAAAGACTTTACACGACTAAGAAGAAAACACTTATTATAAAATGGCTCATGTAAATTTAAGAGCCCCCGCTTAACATGGGAAAAGGAAGTTTTTGTAACAAACTAAGTTTTTAACAAACAACCTTTTTTCTTTAACACAATTGTAACGGTTGGTCAAACCGAACAAAAAATAAATATTTTAAAAAAAATTGAGCATGAAAGCGACTTAGTTGGTTAATGTGCTCGGTGTTGATGACGTGGCCTGGGCTTGTGGTGGGACGAGGACGCCCAATGAACTTTGACAGATTCAACATGATGTGTGGTCCTCGACTTGACCGAGGTCCCAGCCCCCAAGCCCGAGGTGGCCGAGCGAAGAGCTCGACACTCCGAATAGGTGAAGCCCCAGTCTGCCGAGGTGATGGAGCAGGTCGGCGGGTGACGCCAGAGTCTCCGGCCGAGTAGGTTGATGAAGCGACAACACGGGGTTGCCAACACAGGGCAGCGTGCCAAGGCGACGACACAATTAGGTCGACGAAGGCAGGATGGCGACATTTACACGCCAAGGTGACCGCATGACGCAGTCAAAGTCGATTACAACTCGATCGACAGAGGCAGGACGACGTCGTCGGCTCACCGGCGGTGTGGCATAGTCTAGGTCGATTATACAAAGCGTCGGCGCGATGAGGTGGCAAAATCCGAACTCGCAGGGTGGTCCGAGTTCCAAATGCGGTGTTAAGTAGGCCAAACAGTTGTATGTATACACACAAAAGTGCAAACCGATAGAAGATATGATGGCACAAATAATTTATACTGTACATAAGGAAGAATGGCACCTGATCCGGATGTAGCCATAGGAGTGAAAGAACTGCCCTGTGGCTGCGCCGAGCCGAACTCTCTTCGGCCTCAATGGGCGTTGTTGCGCCCAGTAATGCGCGGTCTAAGTCAATTGCCTGCACCGGTAAAATAGTGCAAGCCAGATATAATAATATATATATATATATATATATTATAAAAATATCCTCTACTTAATTAATTTAAGTAAAGTAGATAATTAAAGAAATATGGCCTGAACATTGAGGTCGTCCCGATAGAATGGCCGCGAACATGCTGACACGGGAACGCGCGCTGAGGCGACGCCACAACTTGATCGATGCAGGCAGGACGACGACGTCGGCCCACAAAGTTGACCGCGTGACGCAGTCGAAATTGATTACCTGCACACATAAAATAGTGCAAGCCAGTAATAATAATAATTGAAAGAAAAAATGCATAATTAATTTGTGCGAAGTGAATAATATGGTGAATATGGCATGAGCGCCTAGGTCGACTCGATGGCGTGACGGCGTTGTGGCGCGGCAATGTCCACACAGGTCGGCCGATCTAGATGACGGCGAGAGGCTGGCCAGACCGACGCCACGTACAAGTGTTGATACAATATTCTGCAAAAATAATGCAGTGCAAAACAACAGAAAATATTCTATGTGTAATAATTTACTTGCTAAATAATAGCTAATAAAACATGTTTGACGGCGAAGAACATAGAGCAGACTGAAGCAAATAATAGAACCATATGTACGGTACTACTAACAACCATCAGATCGCTTTGATCTTTCATGATGATCCACTCACGCGTAAAGTAGCAGCACTAGTAGTAGAATTACTAGAATTCAGACTTGATCTTGGGTACTGTGCTGCAAAGCTAGTATCAAATTGGCAGTAGTATATTTGGTCTACCCACTTCTGAAAGTAGTAGAGAACCAGGAGCCGACTACATGCTAAATAAAATAATTAGAGAAAAAAAACAAATTTCCCTGACGTGTGCAGCTCATTGTTGATGATCCATTGATCCCAAAGTACAGGTACTAGTGCTTCTCGTGAAGGAGGAGCAGCGGTCAAATCCGAAGACTTGTGCAGGCACTACTTTGGCCGCTTTTATCATGCGGCGAAGCGGATGTCTGTAAAGTATTTTGGAGCCAGTGCTGGAGTTTCCGTGGATGGATCGACTTCATGGTCATCCGGCGGCTCCTCTCAGCGGCAGCAAATTAGTTCCAAACAACAGCTCCACGTCTAATCTAATTAAATAATGAATAAAGAAATAAGAAAGGATCGAATCTCCCTGGATGGCCGCTGCTCGTATGGGCATTTGTCCTTGGCTCTGTGATCCATGGCCGATTCTCCCAGAATCTTGTGAATCACCCATTCCCCAGCTTCTCCCAAAATCTTAAACTCATATTTCTTTCACAATCCTTGGTAATTAGGGTGTACATAACTAGGATTGTCAAAAAAATATAGGTTTAAGATTCTAGGAGAAGCTGAGGGAAGGGGTGATTCTCAAGATTCTGGGAGAATCGCCCAAAAGAACTGGGCCCCAATGCTACATACGACAACGAGGCCATCTGATAATTGATCTTTGATTAGACGACGCCGTCTACCAATACCGAAACAGAGGTAGAACACCGGATACCAGCGCATCTGCTGGTAGCGAATTTTTTAGACCTTGATCTCAATCTAATCTGCGAACAAAGCGCGAAAACCAGCGATGATTCTCACAAAAACTAACTAGTACGGAACAGATCTGACTGAAAAAATATCACCGGATTATCCATCGATCCGTGACGATCACCCAGCAGGCTCTCAATGAAAGCACTAATGTCGGTTCTATATCCGGCTTATCTCGTAGTAAGAGTCCTAAGCTAGGCATCTTGGAGCAATGGTAACACGGACACAGGATTTTACCTAGGTTCGGGCTCTCTCAAAGAGATAATACCCTACGTCCTGCTTTTGATTGTATTCATATGGGGTGTAGTACAGAGTACATGTATCTACCACGAGGTTGTTCTAATGAATATGAGATGATCTATTGACTAGTCTGGCCTCGGTTTATATAATGCACCGGAGGCCTAGGGTTTAGAGGAGTCCTCGGCTTGGGCGCCAAGTTTTGTGGAATGTCCCTTGTATGCGGCATGGGCTACCCGAAGTGGCCCATGAGTGAACTGCCATGGGGTCCTCGGCCCGATCCACCTAGTCGAGAGACGACGTGGTAAGTACCCCCTAGTCCAGGACACCGTCAGGGCCCACAGGGTAATAGGGCGCGGCCCCCCAGGGTGCGCCGTGTTGCCTTCCCGTCTCCTTGATCGCGGTTTGATCTCCTCCCAAAGCTTCTAGTGTCTCACTTGTCCATAAAAATATTGTCAAAAAGTTTTGTAGCGTTTGGACTCCGTTTGGTACTGATTTTTCTAGAAAACCAAAAACAAGCAGAAAACAACAACCGCCACTAGGCACTGGGTTAATAGGTTAGTCCCAAAAATGATATAAAATAGCACAAAAAGTCATATAAACTATCGAAGATAGATAATATAATAGCACGAAACAATCAAAAATTATAGATAAGTTGGAGACGTATCAGCATCCCCAAGCTTAATTCCTGCTCGTACTCGAGTAGGTAAATGATAAAAATAAAAAATTTGATGTGAACTGCTGCCTAACATATGTATCATGTAATATCCTTATGATATAATCATTGAGAAATGATGAAGTAATAAAATCAACATAATAATATCCATGAATATAAAAAGCATAATCACTACTTTTTCAAAATATACGATCCTCAACGAGTGTTATCCCCCCTCATTTTATCGTGTTGACATGGCATTAACTCCACCTTCACCGCAAAAATATAAATCATGAGCACCAAAGTGTTAAACCAAGCAATTGGATCGTACTTCTAACGCGCTTCAGCATTTTCAACTCCCACACAATACATGACCATGACCCATGGACATAGCACTAGCTAGAATAGAATGCGGTGATAGGGATCAATAAGAAGTCAAAGAGGGAGAAAGTCTCACATCGACACGGCTAATCAACGGGCTATGGAGATGCCCATCAATTGATGTCAATGAGAGGAGTAGGGATTGCCATGCAACAGATGCACTAACAGCTATAAGTGTATGAAAGCTCAACTGAAAACTAAGTGGGTGTGCATCCAACTTGCTTGCTCATGAAGACCTTGGGCATTAGAGGAAGCCCATCATCGGAATATACAAGCCATGTTCTATAATGAAAAATTCCCACTAGTATATGAAAGTGACGACATAGGAGACTCTCTATATGAAAAACATGATGCTACTTTGAAGCACAAGTGTGGAAAAGTATAGTAACATTGCCCCTTCTCTCTTTTTCTCTCTTTTTTGTTGGGCTCTTTTTTCCTCTTTTTTAGTCTTTTTTTATTTTTTGTCTGGTTCCTCATCACAACTTGTGGGGGAATATAGTCTCCATCATCCTTTCCTCACTGGGACAATTCTCTAATCATGATGATCATCACACTTTTATTTACTTACAACCCAATATTACAACTCGATACTAGAACAATATGACTCTATATGTATGCCTCTGGCAGTGTACCAGGATGTGCAATGATGCTCATAAAATGTATGATAATGATGAACAGTGGCTGAGCCACAAATACTATGTCAGCTATATGATCATGCAAAGCAATATGACAATGAAGGTGTATGTCATAGAAACAGAACGGTGGAAGTTGCATGCCAATATATCTCAGAATGGCTATGGAAATGCCATGATAGGTAGGTATGGTGGCTGTTTTGAGGAAGATATAAGGAGGCTTATGTGTGATAGAGTGTATCATATCATGGGGTTTGGATGCACCGGCGAAGTTTGCATGAACTCTTGATGTGAGAAAGGGCAATGCATGGTACCGAAGAGGCTAGCAAATGGCGGAAAGATAGGAGTGCGTATATCTATGGACTCACATTAGTCATAAAGAACTCATATACTTATTAAGAAAGTCTATTATCCCTCGAAGCAAAGTACTCCCCGCATGCCCCTAGGGAGGAGATTGTCGGAATCGGGGCTCCGGGGACCCAACAGGTTCGAACACTGGGGTGCGCTTGCTGACTACCGCCCTACTTTACCACTGAACCTCACGGCGACGCTCCAGCGAGCGCGAGCTAGGAAGGAAGATCGGTGGACACGGCAGTTACCCAGGTTCAGGACACCTTGCGGTGTAAACCCCTACTCCTGCTTGTCTGAGATTGCTCGGCGAGAGGTTGAACGAGTGTACAAGGTTTGTGGGGGGAGGAGATCGATCCCCTACTACGGCGGCACCCTACCCTCTTTATACCAGCCTCGGTCCTCTTCCCCCGAAAACGCTCAGCGGGAAGGGTTGCCACAACAACCAGTTTGAAGGGGGGCAGGGGCGCAGCTTATCCTAACTAAAGGAGGTCTTCGCCTGCAAAAGCCCTAATCCATGACGCGTCGATGGGCTCGGCGATGACCTCCGTCCTGGCGTGCCTGTCGTCTTGGTCTTCTTGCACCTTCCAGGCAACCTTTGGGGGTTGCTTTGGGAACCGGCGCGTTGGCCTTGCTTCCTTAGCACGAAAGAGGAAAGCCTCCTTATCCGCGCCTACTGGCATGGCCTCTGGCACTACTCATTGTCGCGCGCGTCACCCCCGTAAAGACACAGGACCGCGCGACCCCGCTGAGCTGCTCTTGACTCATTCGCCTTCGCGAGGGCCTTGGGAGACAGCATCGGGAGACCGCTCCATGAGAGGGCCTCGCGAGGCTCCTAGTGACACTTGCTGACATGCGCCTCGCGAGGCGGGGACCTCACGAGGGTCCTGCTCGAGAAGTCCTATAGTGGGCCACACACTAGGCCCTAGATATGCACCGCGTCCTGGGCCGCAGGCAGACGGGCCTGGGTACCCCCAGTCCCATGGGCCCGACAGTAGCCCCCGGGCCTGCGGCGCGCATGACACCGCATGTTAAGGAGGGGCCAAATGGCGCGGGCCCCAACCGCCCACGGGCCAGGCCTGACGTGTGGTGCACGATGGAAAGTGAGGCGCCCCCACTTCCCCCACAGCGCCTCGGCAACCGCCCGGGCTAACATAAAGCCTGCCCGTGTGCGGCGCGAGGCCATCATTGCATCCCTGTCTCGCATCCACTTCCCTGCGCCTTCCTTCTCCGTGCGCGACCCCTCGCGATCCAATCTCACGCGTGTCACCTATCCCACCTTGCTTGCAACCGCGACACATGAATGGCGCCCGCCGGCAAGAAGGCAAAAACTGTGGCGCCGGCTGCGGGCCCGCCCGCCGTTCGGGCGCCTTCCTGTGCTCCTTCGTCGCCGAGGAGGAGGACTGGGCCCGGTGCTCCCGCTGGTAGCGGTGATGAGAACGAAGAGCGAGTGACCAAGATCTTGTCGGGCTCGCGGGCATGGGCCAGCCTTGGGGCGTCCGCCTACCCCTTCTTCCTCCATAGTGTCTACGTCAGGTTGGTCCCACCATTCTCTGAGTTCTTCTTCACCAACCTTTCTCACTATCGGATCCACACCCTCCATCTCCAACCCAATTCCATCCTCCTTCTAGCAATATTTACCTTCTACTGCAAGACCTTTGTGGGCATGAGGCCCTCGGTGGCGCTCTTTTGCCACTTCTTCAGCCTGCGGTTCACCGCCCCAGACCAGCGCTCCATGTGCCTCTCCTTTGTCGATGTTAAGGGTGCGACCGTCTGCCTGAAGTCCGAGAAGAAGGTGGAAGGCTACCGGCAGTATTGGGTCTTTATGGACGCATGCCGGACCAGCCTGCTCCTGATGACTCCGGTGGACCGGCCCGAGCAGAACCCCGGATGGGGTACGAGAAGTTTACCGACCCGAGGTCGGAGCTAGTCCTGGAGCGGATGGCCGTGCACGGGGCCGCGGGATAGTCGGGGCCGATGATCATCAAGGAGTTCCTAGGGTAGCGTATCGTGCCGCTCCAAGCGTGCTCATGGCCCATGTGGGAGTATACCGGCGCAAGGGACACGATGAGGCTGAACGTAGCCGGCCTAACACCCGAGGAGATGGACGGGGCCCAGGGGGCTCTGCTTGGCAGCATCCCTGAAGACCCTCCTGAGGAGGCGTCCCTGCTATACTGCTACCGGGACCGGCAGGATCTGGTCGCGGTGATGACTGCCTTCAACCAGTGGGGGCTCACACCGAGCGACCATGACGGCCCTCGCGGAAACCTCTTCACCGTGGTGCTGGACCCCAGCGGGAGTGACAGCGACGAGGACTCGGAAGAGACCATGGAGGAGGAAGATGCTGGCCGGGTGCCGCCGCACTCCTACCGAAAGTTCCTCTGTGACTTCAGGGACGATGACGCTCCCGTCGAGCAGCCCCCGGTGGTGTCTCCTCGGCCCGCCGACGCGGCTGGAGGTACGGGGTCCGACACCATGGCTGCCCAGCCGCCGGCTGGGGCTATTCTAGGCGAGGGGTGGCCGGGCTCGCCGAGAGTCACCCCAAGGCCCCAGAAGGTAGCAATGGTGCAGCGCTCGAAGATAGCGGCGACGTGTCAGCCTCCGCGGAGAAGAAAAGGAAATGGGCCGCGAGTGACGAGTAAATAAACTGGTCCACTCTTATGTCGCGCGCCCGTAATATGTCCAGCCAAGCTAACCCCTTGCCTGTGCAGGAGTCAGGGTGGCAACCAGAAGAGGAAGAAGGCGATGGTCAGGGCAAAGGTGGCCTCCATCCCAAAAGCCGCGTCGACTCTCGGCTGGAGCCCCGGAGGGCGCGGGATAGCCTCGCATCGCCCTGGCGCCACGACCGGGCGCTTGGGTGCTGAGGTAGTGCCCAGTACCCTTCCAGAATCGCGACAGGGCTCGACCGCCAAGGCCGCAGCAGGCCAGCCCTAGGCGCCACTCTCTGGGACTAGGGGCATGCCTCATGCGGGGTCTGCCGGGGAGGAGGGCACGGCGACGGGGAATGAGGAGGCGCCAAAGCCTCCGCTGGCCACGCTCATTCCCATAGCAGAGAGCGATGTGGGGCGCGCCGATGGTCATCCTCAGGCCACGCCCACTCACACGGCTCTAGAGGTCGATGCGGCGGATCCCCCAGGCACACTGCGGCTGCCTGACGCAGGGGAAAAACCGGATCCCCCTGTGCCCCAGGCAGACGTCGTCAGGGTCTCTTCGGCCGCGGTGATCGCGAGCATCGAGGTGTCGAACCCCGATCGGACCCTCGCACTCATGAATTGCAATGCCTTGCTTAGGCGCAGGGCCTTCATTGATGCTCAGGCCGTGCTCGATTGGCTCGGGGCAGACTTCCAGGAGGCCGAGGCGTGCCTCGCCAAGGAGTGCCTAAGGCTCGCGACCGGGTGGCATCAGCTTGATGCCACCACGAAGGTGGCCCAGAGTCAGACCGAGGCGGCCATCGCGGGAGCGAGAAGGAAGCCACCGAGGTGAAGGCAGCTCACGAGAACGCACTCGCTGAGGCCGAGGTAGCCACCAAGCGCTGCGCGGGGGCGGAAGCCAGCCTGAAGGTGATCCAGCACGAGCGGGCTGCGGATGTGCAGCGGCTCCAGCTATGGGAGGATGACTTCAAAGCCCATGAGGCGAGGCTCGTGACCCGTGAATTGGACCTGGCGGTAGTGGCGACCGAGCAGGCTGTGGAATGTGGGCATCTGGAGACGTTGAAGTGCCAGGTGACCGACGCTCAGGAGGCCCATGTGAAGCACGTCTCCGAGGCCAACGCCTAGTTTGACGCCAAGGAGAAGAAGATCCAGGCAGATGCCGACGCGAAGGCGGCGGCGGACCGCACCACTATCTCCTCTCTCGAGCTCAAGGCCCGCAGGGCCCTAAGTTCCATATGCAGGGAGAGGCTTGAGAATCCTCTTGTGTCCTGTGATGCTGGCTACGCCGAGCTCTCCTCCAAGCTCGTGGAACGGCTCGAGAACGGGGCTCGGTAGGTGGACGGCATCTTGGAGGAGGAGTGCCACAACCTCTTCTATGTGGCAGTGACCTGCGTCTTCAGTCACCTTCTCCACTGCAACCCTGGCTTCACTTCGTCAAGGTGAGGCCGTGGAAGGCCACGTGGACACGCTGCTTGGGAAGTTCTCCTACAGCAGCAGCGAGGGGTCTGGCAAGGCCGAGGCGGGCGACGGCAATGGACGCGGCGACGCTTCTTCTTAAGGCTCCCATTTATCATCCTCCAATAGACTAAACCTTCCTCGCGGAGGCGTGAAGCAATGGTTTTATTTATTTGAACACTTGGTGCTTGTAATGAATGCTTGTGATCTCATGAGGCACCCTTACCATGCTTGTTTTCCTCTGTTGCTTGCATTCGGGCTCTATGTCGGCAGGGCCCAACCCTGTGCGGACCTCAGCCGTCGCTGGGATGTCAGGTCACAATGCCTGGACAAGACCAGGAGGTGAGGGGCTCCGAGAGCTAGTGAAGGCTCCTAAGGCACGATACTCAGGAGTCCCCCTTAACACGCAAGTGGCCCGCGTGAGGGAAAACGGTAGCATCGATGAGGCCGCCCCCAAGGGTGTCCAGACTTAGTTCCATGCAGGGCCGATGGTTCCTTGCTTGTAGGGTGCGCCTCGCGAGACTTCCCGGGTGATCGGGCCCCTAAGGGGAAACATGCACACAAAAATCCCATCTCGAACGGGCGGCGCGCGCTCGCTAACTTACACATGGGCGTTACGCGAGGAGACCAGACACCAAGGGCCTTGGTGGGGTAACATGCGCGGGGGCAGGCCCAATAGCCAGAGCCCGGCCCCTGGGGGTTTCCAACGCTACTGGGACTAATCCAAGCACAAGCACCATGTCCAGCCCCCACTCGTGTAGGGCGCAGGGGGGAAGTTGCTAGCACATGCCGCATGAGAAGATAAGCGGCCGCCGTGTCTGGCATGGTTTAGCCTGAGGTCGGCGCGACCCGTGGGGCGCTCCAATTGATTATCCCACCAGCGTGGAGCATGGGGGCTTCCACTTGGGCGTGGGCATGATCATTGTTTGATCATTCCGCCAGCGCGCAGCATGGGGCTTCCACTGGGGCACGGGCGGGAGCTCTGTCAAGAGTCTTCGGGGCGTGTATAGCCCCACTTCGTTCGTACGCGTGACCAGCATGGGCAGAACTTGTGGAGGTGTCGTATGTTCCAGCCGCTAGGGTCAGGAACTCCTTCCTCTATCTCCAGGCGGTCTGCGCCTAGCTCTTGATGTAGCTGCATGCTCATAAAACCTGTGACATGGGGGCGACGCGCACCCGCTATCTATCTCGAGGCCACTGTGTGAGAGGGTTGGGCACCAAGGACCCGAAGGAGGTGACGTGCATGGGTCTGGCCCCCAGTCAAAGCTCGATCACTTGGGTTTAGCGACACCGCAGGGACGGACCCGAGCACAGACATCGTGACAAACCCTTCTTCACGGAATGGTCAGGAAAGGAGCCAGGGGGCACAACGCCCAAGGTGGCGAAGCACCAAACTCATAGTTATGAAAACCTAGGCGCACCCATGCCCACTTGCTCATGGCCGTTCCACGAGAGGGTGAGGCACCAAGGATCTTTGTGAGGTGACGTGCACGGGAGCTGGCCCGTGAGCCAGAGCTCGCTCGCTTAGATTTAGCGACGCTGCAGGGACGGACCCGAGCACAAACGCTGTGCCCAGCCCCCGATCATGGACGGTCAGGAGAAGGGTTGCGAGGGCACGGCGATCACAATGGTGGCAAGGCACCAAACAAAGGGTTAAGCAACATAAACTCATTAAGGCATAACCAGATTCGCTACACGACCAAAAAGTGAGGCGGTTGCAGGGACGGACCCTGGCCAGCTTGAGGATGATGCAGCCCGAGGGGCACCGTCAATTTTGAACAAACCAAAAAGTCACCTGGCAACATGCTGCTTTGGGAGCGTCGGGCTGCTTGACGAAGCGTGATGTGGAGGTTTGCCTCTCAGGGGCCGATTGGCTCTAGAGGCCTTGGGGGCTCACGAGGGGCTGAAGTCCCGCGGGACGCCATCGCGAGCTGCGCCAACCTTTGGAAGGTGGCGCTAGCGTTCTCCAGGCCAAAGGGCATGTGGATGTAGTTGGTGGCGAGGCCCCTGCTCATGCCGACATACGATGGCCAAAAGAGGTCCTGGGTGCTGGCCCTGTTGAGGCTCGCAACGTCAACGCACATGCGCACCTTGCTGCCCTCCTCAGGAACGGCAGCTGGGTTGGCGGAACACACGGGGCGACGCTCGCCACGGATGTCCCAAGCCTCTTGCAGCTTTTAAATCTCCTGGGCAATGAATTCTTGTGCCTCCGGCGCCTACCACCGTGCTCCTCGCTTGCGGGGGTGCGCGTCAAGGCACGCCTCCAAGTGGTGCCCGAGCACCTCCCTCGGCACATCGGTCATGTTAGACACTTTCCAGGTGGAAGCCACCAAGCCTGCCTGAAGGGAGGCGCCAGGCGCGCCTTCCTATGCTGGAGGGAGGCAAGTGCTGACGACGAGGGCGGAGCCTACGGTGTTAGCATCAGCTGCCGCCTTCTTCGCCTTCGTGGGGCCTTGGGATGGCAGTAGCTGCTTCTTTGTCGCGGGCGCGGCCTCGGGAGGATCAGCGCCATCCTCACCGTCAGAGTGTTCGGACGCGGCTTCTTTGTAGGCACGCTCGAGGGAGAAGACTATGTCCTTCTCGTCGCATGCGATGGTGATGACACCACTGCAGCCAGGCATCTTGAGGACGTTGTAGTCGTGGTGAGTTGCTGCCATGAACTTGGCAAGCGCTGGATACCCCAAGATGGCGTTGTAGGGGAGGCCGATGTGCGCCATGTCGAAGCCGATGAGCTCAGTGTGGTAGTTGTTGCGCGTGCCAAAAGTGACAGGGAGGCGCACTTGCCCCAGGGGGACGGTGGAGCCGTCAGTCACCCCGGAGAAGGGCCTGGTCAGCATCAGCTAGTCATAGGGCACTTGGAGCATCTCGAAGGTCTGGATGGAGATCACATTCAGGTCGGCGCCTCCGTCGATGAGGGTTTTGGTCACTACGACTTTGCTGATGGTGGGGGTGCAAAGCATGGGGAGCACGTCTGCAGTGGTCGTGGACCTGAGGTAGTCCTTGGAGTTGAAGGTGATGGCATACTGCGACCACTTGAGGGGCCGCGCGGCCTCCGGCCTCAGGAAGGCAGCGTTCATCGCACAAGATGACTGCTTGAAGAGGCAGTTGGACGCAGGGGCCTGGGCTCCCCCGAGGATGCAGGCTATCGTGTGAGGCTCCTGATAGCCCCCAGCTGCCTCATCATGCTGATTGGTGTCGTTTCTTTTGGGCGGTGGCGGTAGCGGTGGAAGAGCAGCGTTGTCCTAAGGGTGCACCTTGCAAGGCTGATCACGCCAGGTGCCCTCACAAGGCTGGTCGCGCCAGCCGCCCTCGTGAGGCTGGTCGCGCCAACCCTGGTGGGGGTTGTCGTTGCGGTTGTCCCACCGGCCGCCGTCGTGGCCGCCTCCGCGCCCGATGCCGCGGTCGTTGTGGTCTCCACGGTGGCTGAAGCGCTCATCGCGAAGTGACTTGAGCTCTTGGCAGTCTTCAGTGTTATGGTTGCGCACATTGTGGTAGAAGCAGAACGGGTGGTGGTCCTTCACAGGCTCGCCGCGGTCGCGGACACGCTTCTACTCAGGCTCTGCCGCCAACACGGCAGGGCCTTTGCACTTGAACTCCTTGCCTTTGGTCTTGTTGTCATCGGGCGTGGCGTCGGGGTCGTTGTGGATGAAAAGGCGGCCCTCTTCGGCCTTGGCGCACTTGTCAGTGATGTTGAACGGTTCCAGCACCGAGCTCAAATCGTCGTTGATGGTGAGCCCCTCGCGCATCCTAATGTCTGTGACGCCGTTCGAGAACATTAAGATGATGGCTTTGTCTAAGGCGCGTGGGATCTTGTGGCGCACATGGCTGAAGTGCTGGATGTACTTGCGGAGGTCCTCGCCAGGGCGCTGCTTCACGCGCCGCAGGTCATTGACGGTGAGGACGTGATCGTGCGCGCCCTTGAAGTTAGCGATGAACTGCTCGCAGAGCTCACTCCATGAAGAGATCGACTACTCGGGCAGGTTCATGAGCCAGGAGTGCGCGCCATCCTTGAGGGCCATGGGAAACCAGTTCGCCATGACCTTGTCATCGCTGTTCGCCGCCTCGATGCTCAGCGCGTAGAGTTGGAGGAACTACGTGGGGTCGGGGATGTCGTCGTAGCGTGGGGGCAGCTTCGGCTTGAACTTGATGGGCCACACCACCCTGCGCAGCTCGCGAGTGAAGGTCCTGCAGCCCACACTGCTCGAGGGAACGCCGCTCACGAGGGCGGCTCTGTTCTGGTGCCCAACCGCCACGACATCTTGGATGATCCAATCCTGGTGTTGGCGCTGCTGCTCGAGGAGCACACGTGCGTTGGGTGGTGCATGGTGGACGATCTAGCAGTTGGCTTCATCTCGGGCCAGCGGTGGCGCCCTGTGGGGCTGGTCGTGCGAGGGCGTGTCATGCTGAGGCTCGCCGAGGTCGCTGTGCAACGGGGATGGTGGAAGCATGCCATGCACCACATACCCAGCTCGACACGGCGGAGGACGAAGTGAGTGGGAGAGCGCTAGAGCTTCCCTGGCGGCGTTGACGAGCTCGGTGACGCGGCCAATCCAAGCGTCGAAGCTGGTGTCGACTGGGCGGTAGCCAAGCAGCTCATGCGCCATGAGCAGCACGGCCTGCGCGTTTGGTGGCCCGCAGCAGCCGAGGGAGGAGGAGGCCATAGCGGTGCGGTTGTCGAGCTGCATGGAACGGTGCATGGAGGAGTCATGCTACTCGCGAGCGGTAGGGTTGGTGCCAGAGTGTCGGGGCTCTGGGACTTGTGGTACCCAGGCCCGTCTGCCTGCGGCCTACCGCGTGGCATCATCGAAGGGCTCAGCGCGGCCCAGCCTCAAGACTTCACGAGCAAGGCCCTCGCGAGGTGATCATAAGCAACCGTCCTCAGGTACCCCGAGGGTTCCACAAAGGGCGGTCTCCCAAGGCCCCTCGCGGGGCGGACATCTCTAGGCTCGCCACCCTGCCTCGTGATGCACGTGGGTGACGCGAGCCACGACAAGCGTCGCCAGGACTGGTGCCAGCAGGCGCGGATGGCAAGGCTTTCCTCTTTGGTGCTAAAGGGGCAAGGCCAGCACGCGGGTTCCCAATGGAGCCCCAAAGGTTGCCTCTTTGGTGCAATAAGTGATGAGGACATCATTACCATTGTTACAACCACAGCCCCTGCTGCTATACATACTGGACCAATTACTAGATCTCGCGCACGCCAATTAAATTACCAGGTACTTTTGTTTCTTGGTAATGATTCTAATGTTCATGAGAATATGATGCTGCCTAAATTGGATACATTTGTTTTGCTTACAAATGAAGGGGCTAGCTGGGACAAGAAGGATGAACATTGGAGCAAGAACAAGCATGGAGATGATGGCATGCGCAAGGGGATCAAGAACAGAGTTTCAAGTGATGATTTTAGGACTTTGAAGCCATCATAATGAGTGCATGATGGCTTGGATGAAATATACAAGATGCCACTTCACAAATTTCGTCCAGAGGCTATTATAGGTGCTACATCACCTTATTATTGGGCCAGGCCCATGTAATTTCGAAATACTTAAGTATAGGCTGTTTTTAGAGTCCGTATGTGTGGGGAAACAAAGTTAGGGTTGGTTTCGGACCCCTCCTACAAGGGGTCACGAAATTCCCCCCTACTCCTCCATATATACAGCCCTTAGGGCGTCGTTTAGACTTTGGGTTTTGTTTAGATTAAATTTCGCCATAGCTGTAACTTCGCGTACTTTGTTTGTGTTCAACGACCAGACCAAGATGTCACAGAACCCCATTTTCATCAATAAAGCTTTCCTCTTATATTCGCAATATCCAGATTGCAATCTCAGTTTCTTGCTTGTTCTTCGTTTGCTCGCAGGAAATAGACCCTCGTGGTCAGGTTGATCGTGCTCCGACGTGGTCAATAACCCTCGGAAGTTGGTTTAGCGATTGCTAAGGCACGACGTCTCACATGTTCGTAGTCGGATCGTCAAAGTCTACTCCCATAGAAAACGATAATCACCTTCTCATCGAAAGACGGGACACCTTTGCCTCTATCAAGTGGTATCAAATTTCCAGGTTGCTCGGTGAGATTTTACCATTTTTTGTAGTTTAGATCGAGTCTGTTCTTCATACCTACAATCCACGAAAAAGCCAAAAAAATAGGGTTAGTTCATCATATCCAAACCAATCTGAGCCATTGCATATTCTTTTCTGTACTTGCTTTGTTGAATTTGTGGTTGCATCATCGTGTCAAGTTGTTGGTCTTAGTGTCTAGTCTTTTAGAGTTTCAAGTTCTGGTCACAAGTTGTCACGCCGCCACCGCACCATCTTCATCCCTGCCATATACCACCACCACACCAGATACATCACTGCTACCGTATACCACCACCACATACATCACCGCTGCCATATACCACCACCCCACCATATACATCGCCGCTGCCATATATCCACCACCAATCCGAGTCCACATATACCACCATCCTATACCATAACCAATTCGAGTTCTTTTCATATTAGATTTGTTTTCGAGATCCATCTATTTTCAGATTCATGTTTCCTTGCCTGAGTAGGTTTCAAAAAAAAAGTCTGGCGACCCCCGGGCAGTTTTTAGGCTAAAATTTCAGCAGGTGAAAATATTTTTCCCTATCCTGTTTTTAAGCTTTTCTAAGTCTTTTGAGACACGTCCATCATAGTGATTTTTTATCGCACTTTTTGGTCGTCGCTGCCCTGATTTCTGAAAAAGAAATAGTCAAAAAAAAATAGTGCCTATCGTGTTATTTTGACTTGGGAAGAGTTTTGAGACACTTGCCATTATAGTGATTTTCGGCAAAAAAAGAGCGCCAAAAAAACATTCCAGAGTGTGTTTTTCCCTTGTTTACGTGTTGCGCCGTGATTTTGTTAGTGTTCTAGGCTCGCATCTCTAGCACGGTCTAGCCTAGGACCAGCACAGTACCATTGTTGAGCGTTTATTCAACTCTGCATCTCTGAATTGATTATTGCTGACATTTTTGCTACCATATCATAAGCCTTCCCAGCTCCACATTCATCTACATCGTGCATTTGACACCACCTGGCAATCACTCTGTCCAAGCTTTGGGAGTTTTGACTACAACGGTTGCCGATCACCACCTGCTGCTGGGTAAGAACTGGTAAGAATTTGAAATTTGCTTGATGGATTTGTGACACACCACCACCACCACTTTCTAGTAGTATGTAGGATCATACTCTTGTGTGTTTCTATTGCTGCTAACCATGGCAGGACCACAGGCCGACGAGATTGACTGGGAGAACATGACGAAGAAGGAGCTTCATGATAAGTTTCAGCAAATGTTGGGTCAACAGGTGGAAGACGTGATGGCCAGCTTTGGAAAGGCACTGGAGAGGATTGATGACATTGAGAAGACGCCAAGTTCGATGAAGTACTCACGCGTCTACCACAACCACCAGCCGCCTCTGCTGCACTGTTGCAACAACAACCACCTCCACGTCGCGATCCAGCAGGACGAGCGCAACGTGTTCCTCTTTAGACAGGACAAACTTCTGGTGCCGCTACTACTGTTGTTGATGCTTCTATAGCTCCTGCTGCTACTGCAGAGGAGGAGGACCATTACGAGGATGAGGTTGATCAAAATCAGAACTATGTGCAACCATCAGCACGACCACCACCAGGTCGTCCTGATGCATATAATCGCAACAGTAGGGCTGCACCACCCCCTCAGGTACGAGATCAAGACCACATCCCTAAACTAAAGTTGAATATCTTGCCATTTGAGGGTAGATACATTCCTGATATTTATCTTACTTGGGAGTTAGAAACTGAACAACGCTTTACATGCTTACAATATCCCGAGGATAGATGTGTTGCTGCTGTTGTTTGTGCTTTCACTAGTTTTGCATGTGTTTGGTAGTCTGAACATTGTAGATTATATCCTATTCCAGCTACTTGGGTTGCTTTGAAAACTGCTATGCATACTCGTTGGGTTCCACCGTATTATCAACATGAATTACTTCAAAAATTGCAGCGCTTGAGATGAGGAAAAAATTCTGTAGAAGAATATTATCAGGAATTACAAACTGGCATGATTAGATGTGGTATTGTTGAGGATAATGAAGCTATGCTTGCATGTTTTATGGGTGGATTAAATAGAGAGATTCAGACCATTCTAGAGTATAAGGAGTATAATAATGTCACTCGTTTATTCCATCTTGCTTGCAAAGCTGAATGTGAAGTGCAGGATCGACAGGCATTGGCGCGAACTAATTTTTCCGCAGGTCGATCTTCATCATGGACACCACGTACATCCTCTACTTCCACATGTCCTACTGCATCACCGCTGACTTCAGCCGCCAATTCCAACCGAGATACAAGAAAATAGGCACCACCACCACCACCATCTGCCAGGAGCACACCTTCTGGTCCCGCACAGAGCTCTTCTTCATCCATGGCATCAACAGGGCAAACACATGAGGTTATATGCCGTCCTTGCAAGGGTGGAGGTCACTATGTGAGCAAATGTCCATCTCCGTGTGTGGTGATTGTTACTGAAGATGGTGGGTATGAGCCCGCTAGTGATTATGATGAGGAGAGTTTGGCTCTTATTACAAATGAAGAACACGGTGAAGATGATTCTGAACATGACACGCAATACATGGCTACTGAAGATGCTGACAGGTATGAGAGTTTAGTTGCTAAACGTGTTTTGAGTGTGCAGGTAACACAAGTTGAGCAAAATTAGAGGCATAATTTGTTCCATACAAAGGGAGTTGTGAAGGAACGTTCTGTCTGCGTCATCATTGATGGAGGGAGTTGCAACGAATTGGCTAGCATGGAAATGGTGGAGAAGTTGTCTCTCACCACAAGACCCCATCCGCATCCTTACTACATCCAATGGTTCAACAATAGCGGCAAGCTTAAGGTAACATGTATTGTTCGTGTGCATTTTAGTATCGCAACATATGCTGATTATGTTGATTGTGATGTGGTACCCATGCAAGCATGTTCCTTATTACTTGGTAGACCATGGCAATTCGATAAAAATTCTGTACACCATGGTAGAAACAATCAGTATACTATTGTTCATAAGGATAAACATATTACTTTGCTTCCTATGTCTCATGATTCCATTTTGAAAGATGATATTAATAGAGCTAGTAAAGCAAAACATGAGCAAAATAAGAGTGAAAATCAGATTGTGGCAAAAGAATTTGAGCAACAAATGAAGCCTAATAATAAACCATCATCTAGTGTTGCTTCTGAAATTAAATTGAAAAGTGGATGTTTACTTGCCACCAAATCTGATATTGATGATCTAGATTCCAGCAAATCTGTTTGCTATGCTTTCGTGTGCAAAGAGGCATTATTTTCATTCGAGGACGTGCCTCCCTCTTTCCCTTCTGATGTCACTAACATTTTGCAGGAGTTCGCTCATGTCTTTCCACAAGATGTGCCACCGGGATTACCGCCTATTTGAGGGATTGAGCATCAGATTGACTTAATTCCTGGTGCTTCGCTGCAAAACTGTGCGCCATACTGTACCAATCCAGAGGATATGAAGGAGATTATTTGTCAAGTACAGGAGCTGCTCGACAAAGGTTATATACGTGAATCTCTTAGTCCTTGTGTTGTTCCTATTATACTAGTGCCAAAAAAAGATGGTACATCGCGTATGTGTGTTGATTGTACAGGCATTAAAAATATTACTATTCATTATCGTCATCCTATTCCTAGGCTAGATGATATGCTTGATGAATTGAGTGGCTCTACAATATTCTCCAAAGTTGATTTGCATAGTGGATACCATAAATTCGTATGAAATTGGGAGATGAATGGAAAACAGCATTTAAAACTAAGTTTGGATTATATGAGTGGTTAGTCATGCCTTTTGGGTTAACTAATGCACCTAGCACTTTCATGAGATTAATGAACGAAGTTTTACGTGCTTTCATTGGACGATTTGTGGTAGTCTATTTTGATGATATACTGATTTAAAGCAGATCTTTGGGAGAACATTTGGAACATTTACATGTTGTTTTTATTACTCTACGTGATGCAAGGTTGTTCGATAACCTTGGGAAGTGCACCTTTTGCACTGACCGAGTATCTTTTCTTGGCTATGTTGTTACTCCACAGGGAATTGAAGTTGATAAAGCCAAGATTGAAGCTATTGAGAGTTGGCCGCAGCACAAAACGGTCACACAAGTGAGGAGTTTCCTTAGACTCACTGGTTTCTATAGGCGTTTTGTGAGAGATTTCAACACCATTGCTACACCTCTCAATGAGCTTACAAAAAAGGATGTGCCTGTTGTTTGGGGTACCGCACAGGAAGAAGCCTTCACGTATTGAAAGATAAGTTGACACATGCTCCTTTACTCCAACTTCCTAATTTTAATAAGACTTTTGGGCTTGAATGTGATGCTAGTGGAATTGGATTGGGAGGTGTGTTATTACCAGATGGTAAACCTGTTGCATACTTTTCGAGTGGGCCTAGTTTGAATTATTCTACTTATGATAAGGAATTATATGCTCTTGTTCGCACTTTAGAAACATGGCAACATTATTTACGGCCCAAAGAATTTGTTATACATTCTGATCATGAATCTTTGAAACATATTAAAAGTCAAGCAAAACTGAACTGTAGACATGCTAAATGGGTTGAATTCATTGAGACTTTTCCTTATGTCATAAAACACAGGAAGGGTAACGAAAATGTTATTGCTGATGCACTGTCTCATCGATGTACAATGCTTTCACAACTTGACTTTAAAATATTTGGTTGGAGACCATCAAAGAACAATATGTGCATGATGTTGAATTTAAAGATGTAATGCAGAATTGTAAAGAAGGGAGAACATGTAACAAGTTCATCGTTAATGATGGATTTGTGTTTCGTGCTAACAAGCTATGCATTCCAGCGAGCTCCATTCATCTTTTGTTCTTGCAGGAGGCGCATGGAGGAGGATTAATGGGACACTTTGGCGTGAAGAAGACGAAGGACGTACTTGCTACACATTTCTTTTGGCCAAAGATGAGACGGGATGTTGAGCGTTTTGTTGCTCGCTGCACTACATGTCAACAAGCTAAATCACAACTTCATCCTCATGGTTTATATATGCCTTTGCCTGTGCCTAGTGTTCCATCAAAGGATATATCTATGGATTTTGTTTTAGGATTACCTCAAACAAAGAAGGGGAGGAATTGCATATTTGTTGTCGTGGATAGATTTTCAAAAATGGCACACTTCATACCATGTCATAAAAGCGATGATGCTGCTAATGTTGCTGATTTGTTCTTTTGTGAAATTATTCGCTTGCATGGTGTGCCAAATACTATTGTTTCAGATCATGATACTAAATTTCTTAGCCACTTTTGGAGATGTTTATGGCCTAAGTTGGGGACTAAACTGCTTTTTAGTACTACATGTCACCCCCAAACTGATGGACAAACTGAAGTAGTCAATAGAACATTGTCTACTATGCTTAGGGCTGTTTTGAAGAATAACAAGAAAATGTGGGAAGAATGCTTGCCACATATTGAATTTGTTTATAATTGTACACTGCATTCCACTACTAAGATGTGTCCTTTTGAAATTGTGAATGGTTTCCTACCTCGTGCACCTATTGATTTGTTGCCTCTTCCATCTTCGGAGAAGGTTAATTTTGATGCTAAACAACGTGCTAAATTGATCTGAAAAATGCATGAGTTAACTAAGGAAAACATTGAGCGTATGAATGCTAAATATAAACTTGCTGGAGATAAACATAGAAAACATGTTGTCTTTGCACCTGGAGATATTGTTTGGTTACATTTGTGTAAGGATAGGTTTTTTTATTTGTGCAAATCAAAGCTAATGCCACATGTTGATGGTCCTTTTAAGGTGTTAGAGAAAATAAATGATAATGCATATAAACTTGAGCTGCCTGCAGATTTTGGGGTTAGTCCCACTTTTAACATGGCATATTTGAAGCCTTATTTGGGCGAGGAAGATGAGCTTCCACTACTAGGGAATAGCCTAGCTGTAGCGCGGGTCAAAGGGCTATCAGTAGCACGGGAAGCCGCACTACTGCTACGGCGCTATAGCTAACTTTTAGCAGTAGCGCGTTTTGCCCGCGCTACTGATATATGTAGGTAGCAGTAGTGTTTGTTAGTAAGACACGCTGCTGGTAAGTAATCGCTACTGCTAAAATCACACCCCTCGCTACTGCTATTAGTTTCTGAAAAAAATTGATGCATATTTCCTTTGTATTTGTACATCATTATACAAATTTTTATATAGTAGCAATTAAGAGATTGTTATATCATTATGATCATGTTGAGTTATTATATCATTACGTGGAAGAAACACATATTAGATTCATGTGACCAAAAGTTGGATTAGTAGGACTACTAATCCAACTTTTGGTCACATGAATCTAGTCCGTGTTTCTCCCACCAATGATATAATAACTCAACATGATCATAATAACTCATCATCATATTCATATAAGAACTCATACATCATCATCATTATAATAAGAACTCATCATCATAATCATATAGGAACTAGCTCATCATTCTAGCACAATGTAGCACATAACTCATCATCATCATCATGATAACAACTCCTCATCATAGTCATATGTGAACTAGCTCATCATTCTAGCACAATGTAGCACATAAGTACCTAAGACCTGCTACTCTCTCGAAGGTAAAATAGCATAAAACAGGTAAACCCCTGATGAACCTGTCTCCCATTTGTGGACTGCGCTTGATGTTGCCCCCAAGTAGTTCTCTGCAATAATTCAGAACTTTTCTCCAGTCTTTGATTGTGAGGATGACATATGTTCAATGAATCGTGTATGCACTGCGGTGAATCGTAGGCCAACTTGGCCGTAAGCTAACAATTCTCATGTCACCTTTCATTTGCATAAGACTAGGTATACAGTCCGTCGGGAGTTTCTATTGAAGAACATCATAATAACATACTTAATTAGCAAAATGTAGTTTAGTTTAAGAAGAATAAATGCAAAAAATGCATTGGTGACATAATAGGAAAAATCTTACCATGATATCTCGATGGATGTTACCATAGTTCAACACGTGGACTATTGGCACGTATTGAGAATAACTTGGAGGCATATGACAATTCATCTTAAAAGTCTCAACATCATTAATCCATGAAACAAAATGATTTATCTCCTCGCAAGTTAGCTCAGACCCATAACTGCAGTAGGTTTTATCTACTACTTTCCGTACATGTTTTGAAGAATGGAAATAAGCTGTCAATGGAAATAAGATGTTAACTATTTTTAAATAAACCATATAAATTACTTAATAAATATGTTTGAGAAACTCACATATAGGTAGAAGTGGTGGCGTATCAACATCGACCCAAATGTCGATATTATCTTCGTCGATGTCATCTTCAGGATCACCAAGATCAAAGGTGATATGCATACCCTCCTGAAAACGATATTCCTTGCACAGTGCTTCCCAATTCGAGCAACCAAAATGTGAGTAGGTCACCGCATTGTATAGCTTTGCGGCAAAAGCATAACCATGATGGGTCCAGAGGTGAACTCTCTTTGTCTCCATATTCTCATGATCTTTGAAATCCAGCTTCTCCAAGACATAACATCTTGCATGGCAAGGGATGCATTAGTCGAATTGTAAAAGACGAAAATTACACGTTGAAGAAGCAGAAGTCATGCTTAATTTCAAAAAAAAATACTTGTCGTCGTTGCGTACCGTTTCAACACCGAAGGTCTCGTCGAGCTTAATACTCAAGCGCCAACCGTCTACCAGGTGAGGCCTGTCGCACAGACCCCGGTCGTCACCGCAGTAGTCGCACTTCGGGATCCTATCGTCATCGTCAGACATTTCCTATGTTCATAATTCAAAGATTAAACTTCTAAAATTCAATATATGTACTACAAAAACTTAATTAGATCATTATTATTCCTCATGGGTTGACTATCGGTCTGTTGAGTCTTTTCTTGAAAACTCTCAGCTCACGTGGTGTATATTTTCAACCATTGGTTATGGTCGCTCCTCCCTTCGTCCCCGAGTGCATTACACCAAAATGTCTAGCACACGGGAACGAAGGAGAAGCGACCCCCACGACAACATTCGGGATTCTTCCTCTCTGACATTTGCGGCCGTCGATGATGGAAGCTCCTACTTTCATTTGAAAGTGCATTACACCAAAATGTCTAGCACCTTCAAATGAAGAAGAAGCTTCCCCATGACAACAGTCGGGAATCTTCTTCTCTCATATATGGTGGAGACTCTCCCTCACTGGGTTTTTTACTATCATGTATGGAGCCCCAACAGACTTAAAGTCAACCCAAAATGTCATTTAATTATCTTTCTAGAAAATCTGGGCCACTCGATATTTCCTACATATTCTAGCACAAGTCATGCCAAAATTCATAGAAAATCCGGCATGAACTTTGCTAAAAAGGACATATCGAGCGCCTGAAATTTGTCGGAATGGAAATTAATCAACACTTTGGCAAAACATAGGCCACTAGCTCGGAGGTGTTCCCTGCAAACAAAGGCCACTTGGGCAAGCACTAGTAGTACACAACACTACATATCACATGTCTAAATCTCCATCATATTCGAAAGACCTACATTGAAAATTTTCTATTCCATGGAAATAATCTACATTCTATTGTATTGAAAAAACATTAAAAACTAGCTTCATCACATTGTCACAGCTACTCATCTACTACTCTACTACATCTATCAAAACATCTACATCATCATCGACATGGGGATTTGGCTGGTCTCACCTCGAGGTCGGAGGGGGTCGATGACGGGGACGACGGTGGGGATGATGCAGGGGCTCCTTGATTTCTGCAAAAACAAAATATAATAAAAACATTACTATCCTCATTTTAGGACTTAGTGAAACACTATAAGCTATCAACTAAACATTACTATGCTGATTCAAAAGACCTACATTTACTAAAAATTTGTAAAACCTAGTTCTAACCCTAACAGCTATCCATCCATCCATCTATCTATCCAAAGCATTACTAAAGCCTAGTTTAATCCATCTGCCTATCCATCTATCTATCGAAGCATTACAAAAAAAACCTAATTTCATCCACCCATATATATGAACACCTAGGGTTACATATATCTACATTCTATTGTACTCAAAAAACCCTATTTAGCGCTATAATGATGAAATGGGCTCATATATATGAACACCTAGGAGAGAGGAGAGAGGAAGAGGGCAGTGGGAGAAGGAAGGAGAGCGACCAGAGGCGGAGGGAGGAGTGAGGAGGGCAGTTTGGGAGGAGGGAGGAGAGGGCGGCCGGAGGAGGAGGGAGGAGGGCAGTGGGAGGAGGGAGGAGAGGACGGCCGGAGGAGGAGGGAGGAGGGCAGTGGGAGGAGGGAGGGAAGGCGGCTGGAGGAGGAGGGAGGGACCCAGATACCTCGGTGCAACAACTGCGATGGCGGGCGGCGACGGCGGCAGAGAGAGTGAGAGTGTGAGGGGGGGAGAGGGAGAGAGGGGAAACGACGGGGTGGATAAGTTGCCCATAGTAGAGATGGCAATGGGTACCCATTACCCGCGTACCCTGCAGGTAAAAAACCCTATTAGGGTAAGGGTATGGGACACAAATTTACCCATGGGTACTTAAATGGGAAAATATCATACCCATCGGGTAGAGAGGGTATGGGTATGGGATCAAATAACCCATGCACACATACCCATGTATACATGTAAAATATCGACAAGTGAGTTTCCTTTAATATCCTAACGCATTAACCCCCCCCCCCCCCCCAATCGCACTAGGAAAAAACTCTAATGTGCAGTGAAATTATCTCTATTTTATCGTTATTTTGTGAACATAAACTGTATGCAACTTTTTTTGTTTATGAGAATGTGTTGTTGTACATTGTTGTTTAAAATGTGTTGTTATTAATAATTTATGATTATATGTTTCTTTTTACAACTATTTTATGCTAAATTTGACGTGTTGTAAACTTGGGTATTTTTACCCATGGGTACCCATATACCCTGTCGGGTGATGGGTATGGGAAAAAGTTCTACCCTTGACGTGTATGGGTATGGGTGATAGGTAAGTTCAGGATGGAAGGGTAAGGGTATGGGGTGGCTCTAGCCGTACCCATACCCTGCGGGTGCCATCCCTGGCCCATAGTAGTAGTGCGGGTAAGGGAACCGCGCTGCTACTACTCAGAATACCTATAGCATGGTCCTGTAAACAGCGCTACTGCTAGGTGGTGCCTGGGAGCCGGGCCCGTGTATAAACAGTAGTAGCGCCTATTTGGAGAACTGCGCTACTGCTACTTCCTTAATAGTAGCGCGTGTTCTCCACCCGCACTGCTACTACATACCAGTAGCGCCTGGTCTCTAGACCGTGCTACTTCTAAGGTTCTACCTATAAGCTTTTCCCTAGTAGTATTCCGTCGAGGACGACTTCACTTCAAGAAGGGGAGGATGATGAGGACATCAATACCATTGTTACACCCACAGCCCCTACTGCTATACATACAGGACAAATTACTAGAGCTAGCGCACGCCAATTAAATTACCAAGTACTTTCGTTTCTTGGTAATGATTCTAATGTTCATGAGAATATGATGCTACCTAAATTGGATACATTTGTTTTGCTTACAAATGAAGGGCCTAGCTTGGACAAGAAGGATGAACATTGGAGCAAGAACAAGCATGGAGATGATGGCATGAGCAAGGGGAACAAGAACGGAGTTTAAGTGATGATTTCAGGACTTTGAAGCCACCATAATGAGTGCATGATGGCTTGGACGAAATATACAAGATGCCACTGCACAAATTTCGTCCAGAGGCTATTATAGGTGTTGCGTCACCTTATTATTGGGCCAGGCCCATGTAATTTCGAAATACTTAAGTATAGGCTGTTTTTAGAGTCCGTATGTGTGGGGAAACAAAGTTAGGATTGGTTTCGGACCCCTCCTACAAGGGGTCATGAAATTCCCTCTACTCCTCCATATATACAGCCCTTAGGGCGTCGTTTAGACTTTGGGTTTTGTTTAGATTAAATTTCGCCATAGCTGCAACTTCGCGTACTTCGTTTGTGTTCAACGAGCAGACCAAGACGTCATAGAACCTCACTTTCATCAATAAAGCTTTCCTCTTATATTCGCAATATCCAGATTGCAATCTCAGTTTCTTGCTTGTTCTTCGTTTGCTCGCAGGAAATAGACCCTCGTGGCCAGGTTGATCATGCTCTGGCGTGGTCAATAACCCTCGGAAGTTGGTTTAGCGATTGCTAAGGCGCGACGTCTCACACGTTCGTAGTCGGATCGTCAAAGTCTACTCCCACAAAAAACGATAATCACCTTCTCATCGAAAGACAGGACACCTTTGCCTCTATCAACAAGACCAGGACGCCGGCTCGGCAGGACGAAGGTCATCTTCGAGCCCACCTGCGCGTCATGGACAGAAGATTTGCATGGGAAGACCACCTTTTGCCAGGATAAGATGTGCTACTTTCCCCCTTCAAAATTGGCCATTGCAGCATCCCTTCCCACCTAGAGCTTTCGGGGGAAGAGGACCAAGGCTAGTATAAGTATAAGCTAGCCTCCACCGTAGAGAGGGGACGAGAGGTCGATCTTGGAGCCCTCCCGAGGCAGTTCATCCCTGTACACTCATACTCATCCTCCTCGTGAGACCATCCACCACAAAGCAAGAGTAGGGTTTTACACCGCACGGTGGCCCGAACCTGGGTAAATCATCGTGTTCCTCCCTTCTTCCTTCTCGTTCGAGCATGTCAGAGCATCGTCGTGAGGCAGTGAGCAGCGAGCTATAACCTAGTGAAGTTCTCCGCGCACACCCTAGAGTTTGAACTTTCCTTGGGTCCCCGGAGCCCTAATTCCGACATTTGGCGTGCCAGGTAGGGGTGTGCCAAAGTTCTTTCGCTTCGTTCCGACCCCGCTTCACCGTCCCCATGGCTGGCGCTCCTTGTGTTCGTGTCGAGCGTCGTGCAGCTCATGTCGTCCAGACGGAGCCGGCGGGCCGCGGCAGCCGCCGCCTCTCCCCGTCAGCCGCGGCCAACGCCGCTACTAACCTAGATGCTCATGAGCAGCACGACTCCTCCCTGCCGCCCTCCATGCAACGCGACGGCCGCACCGGCACACCTTCTCTCACCCTAGCCACAGCTTCATCTTCCCATGCTCGCCGCGGGCCAGCGAACATGAAGGCTGCACAGCTTATGGCGCGCGAGTTGCTGCGCTGCCGCCCTGCCGACGAGGGCTATGACGGTTGGCTGGGCCGCATCACCGAGCTCGTCAATGCCGCGGGCGAGGCCCCAGTGTCCTCCGCCATCCCGTGCAGGCGATGTGGCGCACGGCGCACCTCCGCCTCCTCCCCTGCGCAGCGATAACACCGAGCCCCGGCACGACGCGCAGCCTCGCGACCCGCCGCATGGAACACCGGTGCCGGCTCGGGACGAGGCCAGCTGCCAGATTGTGCATCAGCCACTTCATGATGCGCGTGCGCCCCCCGCGCCGCTACGTCAGCACCAAGACTGTGCCATCCAAGAAGCTGCGGCGCATGGGCGCCATGACCGCACCGCTCCTGTGTGTTGCATGCCCGTGAGCGATGCCGGCTGCCGCGCCTTCACTCGTGAACTGTGCCGGGTGGTCTAGCCGGTCAAGTTCAAGCCAGAGCTGCCCCCTCGCTACGACGGCATCCCCGACCCCGCGGAGTTCCTCCAGCTCTATGCACTGAGCATCGAGGCGGCGAACGACGACGACAAGGTCATGGCGATTTGGTTCCCCCTGGCCCTCAAGGATGGCATGTGTTCCTGGCTCATGAACCTGCCTGAGGGGTCGATCTCCTCGTGGGACGAGCTTCGTGAGTGGCTCATCGCCAACTTCCAAGGCACCCGCGACCATGCCCTCACCATCAGCGATCTGCGGCACATGAAGCAGCGCCCCGAGAGACCCTCTGCAAGTACATTCAGTGATGTACCCAAGTTCGCCTCAAGATCCCAAAGGCCTCGGACGAAGCCATCATCTCGGCGTTCACCAAAGGCGTCACGGATGTCGGGATTAATGAGAAGCTCGCCATCAACAATGACCTGTGCACGGTACTGGAGCTGTTCAACCTGGCGGACAAGTGCGCGAGGGTGGAGGAAGCCGCCTCTCCCTCCTCAACAACCCTGACGTCGAGCCCGAAGACAAGAAGGATCAGGCCAGGGAAGTGAAGCACAAGGGCCCCGCCGTGCTAGCAGCGGAGCCCGAGCTGAAGCATGGCCGTGACCGCGACAAGCCCGCCAAGGATGGTCGCCCATTTTGCATCTTCTACAATGTGCGCACCCACAGCACCGACGATTGTCAGGAGCTCAGGGCGCTCCGTGACGAGCACTTGGGCCGCCTCCCCGAGCGCAACGACCGTGGCTTCGGCCACGGGGGAGGCCGTGGCGGAGGACGATGGGACAACCGCAACCCCCGCTAGGGCTGGCGTGACCAGCCTCGTGAGGATGGCTGGCGTGATCAGCCTCGTGACGGTGCCTGGTGCGATCAGCCTCGCGAGGTCCGTCCTCAGGGCAATGCGGGCCTTTCGCCGCTGCCGCCGCCCCCAGGAGGAACAACAACAACCAGCCGGACGAGGGGGCTGGGTGCTACCAGGAGACTCGTGCGATAGCCTGCATCATCGAAGGAGCTCAGGCCCCCTTGTCAAACCGCCTCTTCAAGCAGTTATCCCGTGAGGTGAACGCAGCCCTCCCGAGGCTTGAGGCTGTGCGTCCCCTCAAGTGGTCGCAGTACACCATGTTGGAGTTTTGGGACCGGGGGTACTGAGGGAGTCCTGAACTAAGGGGTACTCGGGCCGTCGACCCATTAGATATGGGGCGGACTGATGGGCCACTATGGGGCCAAGCTAGAGTACGGACCTGTGACCGAACAGGAGATCTCCGGAGTCATGGTGTGCCCTCCAAGTCAAGATTAGCGTGATCTTTCCTTCATTGTAACCCATCGCATGTAACCCTAACCCTACTGGTGTCTATATAAACCAGAGGGTTTATGGCTTTAGGGCTAGAGCTACATCCATCACCTCATCCACATAGGGTTTAGCTCGCCTGATCTCGAGTTAGATCTACTCTATAACCATAGCTTACATCAAATACAATCAAGCAGGATGTAGGGTATTACGTCTTCAAGAGGGCTCAAACCTGGGTAAACACCGTGTTTATCGTCCCTTGTTTCCCATTGATCCTAGATCCACAGCTCAGGACCCCCTACACGAGATCCACCGGTTTTGACACCGACATTGGTGCTTTCATTGAGAGTTCCGTTGTTGGGTCACCGAAGGATCAATGGCTCGCCTGATCATCGGAGAAGGCGTCAGCTCCGGGGACCTCTTTGTCACCGGCCAACTCTTCGCGTTTGGTAGCATCGTGCTGCACGCCAACCCAACTGGTCATCTAGACCAAATCAACAACTTCGCCCCTGAGCACCGGATTCGATTCAGCAATCTGGAGTACGTTGCAGACGCTCGAGGCGATCTGGTCTTTGCCGGATTCGCAGCCTCTCCCCGCACCCCCATGGGCCTCACCGTGCCCGCTCCAGAGTTTTTCCCCAATCCAATCTACGGATCGACCCCAATCCTTCAGCTGGCCTTGAGCTCGAACGGCTCCACCTTGAACCGAGGTCAGGAATCACCTTCGACCACGCGTGCGATGCCTGACGAAGACTCATCTTCGGGCCTCAATGCGGAAACAATGTTCGAACGCCGAAAGTCACTTTCGGCCGGACCCTCTCCTTGCTACATGCCTCCGGCCTTGAACCCCTACGACGGGTCGACGTTCACTAGCCAGGAGTTATCCCTGACCAAACTCCCCCTCATCAATTCAGTTTTGAACCCCAATACGGAAGCAGTGTCTGAAGACCAGGTCTTACCCTTGGTCTCTTATGACTGTCCGACCCCGGGCCTTGAGGTTAACTAGGCCCTTGAAGATCAGGATCCGGCCTGGGACCGGATTATTCCTCGCCCCGCCACATCAGAAACCGGCCCTCGGCGGTCACCGCATACCAGTCCGGTGACCCTCGCCTTATTAAACGAGGCACTGGACCAAATCCAGATGATGGCTATTCGAGAGGACCCACCCTCGGCTCGCGTTCAGCAACCCTTCGAGGCAGATTTCGGGGAATTTTACATCCCACCCACCACTCACTTAGTGGCCACTGTCGCAGACTTAACCGACATGTTGGATTACACCTCGGAAAATGCTGAATACATGGACGAGGACAGTGGAGCCACGGCTAACTCCGATGTCGCTCCCCCCGTCACCGGCCGCTGGACGGCCACGTCAACCTACGATGTCTACATGGTGGACACCCCGAAAGAAGACGACAGCACTCTCGGGAAGGATAACGGCAGGCCTAGTGACGAGCCGCCGAAATGCCGCAGACAGTGCTGCCGCTCCAAGGCGCGTCGAAGACATGCAAGCAACACGGACACCGGAGAGAATGCCACCCCGGACAATGCGGACGACCTCGGCGATCCCGGCGCCGACGAACAGCCACAAAATGACCACGAGGAGCATGAGGACCCGCTGGATCTCAAGTACCCCGATGACTCCGAAGATAGCAACTACCTCCCCCCTTCCAAAGAGGAGGCTAGCTTGGGCGACGAGGATTTCATCGTGCTCGAAGACCCGCTGGATCAAGAGTGGTTTAAGCGGTAGCTAATTGCCACCTCACGGAGCCTGAAGAAACAACGGCATAAGATAAAGGCCAAACAGGATACCCTCAACGACAGATGGACCAAGGTCCTAGTCACCAAAGAGGAGTACAGCCACACATGGCAGACCAAAGAGCTACCCTATGCGTAGGCTACTGCCGCAATTCGATAACGAGGCCATAGAGCCAACACCTGCAAGGCACACTCAGGCGGACCAGCCAGACCGCCCCCCTCGACAATGGAGCAGTACGGCTAATAAAACCGAACCGCCTCCCGACCCACTCCGCCGTCAAGGCAAGGAGCCAGTACGGCCAGTCTACAAATACGACCTACGGTGCGACTTGGACACTCGGGCAGGTTGGACAAGGTCCATTTACGGACCCAGAGATGATCCCCTCGCCAGACGAGATGGGTACCAAGCCTGGTTAGACAGAAATAACAGAGCTCGGGAACAACAACAAGCCCGGATGGCAAATGATCTCCGGCGCGACATAGCTCGAGTCAGGGGCACCGCTCACCCTCTGTGCTTCACAGACGAGGTCATGCAGCACCAATTTCCAGAAGGATTCAAACATGTAAACATTGAGCCCTATGATGGGACAACAGATCCATCTGTATGGATTGAAGATTTCTTGTTGCACATTCACATGTCACGAGGGGATGACCTTCACGCCATCAAGTACCTACCATTGAAGCTCAAGGGTCCGGCTCGACACTGGCTAAACAGCCTCCCCGAAGACTCCATAGGATGTTGGGAGGAGCTCGAGGATGCCTTTCGAGCTAACTTTCAGGGCACTTATGTCCGGCCCCCGGATGCTGATGACTTGAGCCACGTAATCCAACAGCCCCGCGAGTCAGCCTGGTAATTCTAGAACCGGTTTTTGACCAAGAAGAACCAAATCGTTGAATGTTCGGACGCCGAAGCTATAGTATTCGAGATGAATGGCTAGCACGCCAGCTCGGCCAGGACAAGCCAAAAATGATGGCGACGCTCACCTCCCTGATGACCCGCTTCTGCGTCGGAGAGGATAGTTGGCCGGCTCGTCGGAGCACTAACCCCGACACCCCCGGCACCTTTGAAGTTCGGGACAGGAATGGGAAGCCACGAAGGAACAAAGACAAACGCCGCCAAAACGACGGCAAAGTTGACGAAACAGCAGTTAATGCTGGATTCCGTAACCCAAAGTCCGGGTCACGGAAAAAGCCTTCTAAAGGCAGCCAGGATGGCCCAACTAAGCTGGATGCAATCCTGGACAGGCCCTACCAGATTCATGGCACCACTGAAAAGCCTGCCAACCACACCAACCATAATTGTTGGGTGATAAAGTAAGCCGGCAAGCTTACAGCCGAAGACTCGGGCAAAAGCCCACGAAGCGACGATGATGATGAGCCCCGCGGGCCAAACAGTGGAGGCCCAAAACCCTTCCCTTTTGAGGTCAAGATGGTGAACATGATCTACGCCACCCATATACCAAGGAAGGAAAGGAAGCGCGCGCTGCGAGATGTGTATGCCGTCGAGCCCGTAGCGCCGAAGTTCAACCTGTGGTCAGCTTGCCCGATCACCTTCGACCGTCAGGACCATCCGACCAGTATCCGACATGGAGGATCGGCGGCCCTGGTACTGGATCCCATTATCGATGGGTACCACCTCATAAGAGTCCTAACGGACGGGGGCAGTAGCCTCAATCTCATCTATGTAGAGACAGTGAGGAAAATGGGGATCGATCTGTCAAGGATCAAGCCCAGCAACACCACCTTCAAGGGGGTTATTCCGGGCGTAGAAGCTCGATGCTCAGGCACGGTAACTTTGGAAGTGGTATTCGGCTCACCGGATAACTTCTGAAGCGAAGACTTGATCTTCAACATAGCCCCGTTCCGCAGTGGCTATCACGCACTCCTTGGCCGAACGGCGTTCGCCAAATTAAACGCCGTCCCGCACTACGCATACCTCAAGCTGAAGATGCCCGGTCCTACGGGTGTCATAACAATCAACGGCAACATGGAGCGCTCGCTTCGGACTAAGGAACACACTGCGGCCCTACCAGCCGAGGACCAATCCGTTGCCAATAGGCCGAAGTATCAGCCCGCCGTAAAGGCAAAAGATACACTTAAACGGGCTCGAGCCCGATCCCTGTCATGGGAACCCGCATGTGTACGCCGCAAATAGGGATACGCTCCCCACGGCATGCCAGCCTTCACCGCGCTTTACGTGCCTCATCAGCACAACTTCGTGTTCAAGATACCATGGGCGGCCGTGGGGGCTTATAACACCATGTGTTTGGCTCAACCGAACTATGGCTTCGCCACGTCCTCGGACGACAACAGACAGAACTCCGGACTCGCTCAGCATCAGGCCATGAAGGCAGGACTACATCTCAAGGTCCCTATTGAAGGCACCCCTCGCCAGCACGCGGTGTTTTAAATGGATGTCCAATTCATTCCCCTCCACCTCGCAGAAGGAAAGGCGCAGATGTGCAGCAGGGCACAGTTGAGGCTTCGACCCACACATCAAGGCCCTGTGTAAACCTTCCTCTGTAAAATTTTCTTTTTCCTTATTATAAACGCCTCAGCAGTTCGAATTGTACGGATAGACATCCAAAGCTTATGGAAAATAAAAACGCCTTTTACAGTGTTTGGGCATCTGCATTGTCTAGCCCTCTTCTCTCCTTCTTTCTTTCCTTTTTTTTCGCTCTTCGAACAACTAGGCATGCACACAATAAATACAACTCGGTTAATCGATCGAAGGCTTGATTTTTCCATCAGCTCCATGTACCAAGTCTGGCTCAACTTCTCGTTGTTCGGCGCCTCAGATATTGAATTATAGGCATCAGTTCCTAACTATGTCTTGGGTCAATAGTTGGGTTGCCCAGCTCCTGTGCTTGCCCTCTTATGTTCCGCATGTTCAGCTAAGAAGGTAAAGGGAGAACCCCTACGATTGTGCTTCTGGCTAGTCCAGTCAAGCACCTCAGGGGAGAAAGCCGAAAACTGACCGTCATAGTAAGCGAGAACTGGTCAGCGATCCGACGACAAGTGTTAAACTAAGAAATCATTGGTGATTTATCCGTGTCATACGCAGGGTTCATCCTAGCACAAACTATGTGATTACAAAGGTATGCCTCGGCTCCCACGTACATGACAAAAACCTGGGGGCTAGTCACTAGCCCCCGCCGTCAAGCTCCTATGGCTAAGTGAAAGCGATAAAGCCATATAGTCTGATTCCCTAGTCTCTCTCTCACACTACCGCCCTCGGGCACCGAGACGTCGGCTAAGGGTAACAGTGCAGAGACGAAACTGTAAGTGCATCTAGTGCCACCCCTAGTTGGTTTTGGAGTATTGATGACAAATACGGTTGAGGGACTAATGTGTTTGTGAGGATTGCAGGATAACAAAGGTAGAAGTCCCTCATTGATTCGGTTTTCCTACCAGAGATGACCCCTAAAAATGTATGAAGACATTGAAGACAATGGTGGTTCATGAAGACATTCACGTCGAAGATAATGACGTGTGAAGACATTCACTTGAAGACTATGGAGTGTGAAGACATAGTTTCTTTGGTAGTTTCATTCTCTTCTTTCTTGAGTCATAGGAACCACCGTACTGTTAAGTGGGTCCAAGTCAACAAAGTCAGAAGACTGACGTGACGCTCAACCAAAATCCTATGATCTTCGAGCGAAGACAATGAGAGCAAATCTTATCCAGAGTTGGATGAGTCAGCTTTGCTTGTAGCCCAAGCCAAGCTGCCGCGTGTGTTTGAAATCCGACTGTTGGACATGTGTCGGTTCCTTAGTGACCCAAGGTCATTTCGGACATATCATGTCGGGTTGCCTCCTGGCTATAAATAGCCCACCCCCTACACCATAAATTGGTGGCTGCTCAGAGGTAGTGCACGGCTTTTGTCGTTTGAGAGCAACCCACCTCCGAAGCCTTTGAGAGAGATCCTTGTGAGGACAAAGCCCAAAACACCCAGAGCCAGAGAGTGTTAGGCATCACTGAAGTCTTTCTGTCCGCGTGACCTGAAGACTTGTTACACTTGAGGATTGTGTATTCTCCAGCCGGTTAGGCGTCACGTTCTGAGGATCCAAGAGTCATTGTGGATCACCGGTGAATGGAGTATGTGAAGGTTTGGAAGTCTACCTTGAAGACTTACCAGAGTGATTGGGCGAGGACTGGGTGTCCTTAGCTCAAGGGGAATAAGGTGAAGACGTGGTCTTCTGAGTTCAATCTCAGCCTCCCTAACCAGACGTACAGTTGTCACAGCAACTGGAACTGGTCTACCAAATCCTTGTCTTCATCGAGCTACTGGTTCTATCCCCCACCTCCTTTATATTTCACTTTGTCTTCGTGAAGTCATTGCTTGTTTGCCTGATCTGTTTGACTTCACTGTGTGAAGACTATTACCTGTTTGGTTTCATACTGTCTTCCATTCCGATTTGTACTACCTAGCTGCTATTAGTCCTCGTGCTTTCATTACAATGCTTACTTGACTATGGTCTGTCTAGAGTAGTTTATCTTCCGCTGCATATCATATAGGTTCCATTTGGTTGTCTGTCTTCAAAGACCTCGTGTTTTCAAGACTTTCATAAAAATCGCCTATTCACCCCCCCTCTAGTGGATAACTAGCACTTTCAATTGGTATCAGAGCAAGGTGCTCCCTTGTTCTGTGTGATTCAGTTTAACCACCTAGAGTTTTAGCTATGTCGACTATAGGGATAATCAAGGTCTCCGCTGCATGCCCCGTTTTCGATGGCACTGATTACCCCTACTGAAAGAATAAGATGTGCATGCATCTTGAAGCCATTGACATCAACCTCTGGTATGTCATCAAGACTGGCGTACCCAAAGTCGGTGAAGGTGTCACCGCTGCTGATGTCAAGAGGTTTGCGCAACTGGACTCAACCGCCAAGAACCTCATCTATGGTCATCTGACCAAAGGATAGTATGGCTGTGTGAGTGCTCTGGAAACTGGGAAGCTAGTCTGGGATAGGCTATCCAAGGTCAACAAAGGTGTCTCAACTCAGAGAGACTCAAGGATTGATGTACTTCGCAATCTCTTCAACCGCTTCAAGAGAAATGACAATGAGAATGTCCAGCTCATGTTCGATCGCCTCACTGATATCACAAATGATCTTCGCGCACTCGGCGCCACTGAGATCACCAACCATGAAATTTTGAAGAAGCTACTGAGATCACCTGACAGCTCATTTTACACTTTGGCTCTGATGATCCAAGAACGTCCAGACTTCAGAGACCTCGATCCTTCTGACATACTTGAGAGGCTCAACACACATGAGTTCCAGCTGTCTGAGAAGAGAGATATCTATGGCCCCAACTATGGTTGATCCCGTGCTTTGAAGGCAAAAGTTGTTTCCTCATCTGAAGAAGAATCTGACTGCAGTTCTGATGATCCTGAAAACATTGGCAAAGAGCTGGCAATGCTTGTGAGAAAGTTCAAGAAGTTCTCCAAGAAGAATCAATTCGGAAAGTCTTCAAGATCCAGTTCCAAGAATTATGAGGCTTCCTCTTATGACCATAAGAAGAGAACATGCCACAAATGCAAGAAGCTAGGTCACTACATATCCGAATGTCCTCAATGGGACAAGGAAGCCAAGAAAAAGAAGAAGAGTAAGGAATATAATTCTGACGACAAGAAGAAGAAGAAACCTCAAAGTTTTGTTCGAAGTCTTCATCAAAGTCTTCATCATACAAGAAGAGCTCATCTGGCAAGGGCTCGTGCATTCATTGGCAAGGAGATGGATTCAGAGGTGGAGTCTGCTTCTGAGGAGGCAGAGCTGGAGTCTGAGGAGGAGTCTGATTCAGGCGTGGCAAGCCTGGCTCTAGCTTCGTCATTCGTCGCCAAGTCCATCTTCAACACTGAAGACAATGGCCTCGCCGCCGATGCTGAAGCCAATGATGAGGCCGACTCTGCTCCGACCTACTGCTTCATGGCACGAGGTGCAAAGGTAAACTCACGCGATGCTTACTTTCAAACCTCCAGTGAAGATGACTCTGAATGTGAATCCAAACCAAGCTATAAGACTCTTGCTAAAATTGCAACTGAACAACAAACTGCTATGGAACACATTCAAAAATTGCTAGACAAAAGCGATGACCTGTTGGACGAGGAAATGAATCGAACTCAGTCCTTAATTGAAGACATAAAAAACCTTTGCATTAAGTATGAAGAACTTGAAAGTCGTCATGAAACCCTCTCAGCCACTCATGAGAAGCTTTCCTATGATTATCTTTAAAGGAAGCAAGATCTCGAGAAACTGAGAGCGTCTCATGAAGATCTTCAAAAAGAGAATGATTCACTACTCACTCAACAGATCAGTTCTGCTCAGGATGATTTTGTACCACCATGTTTAAAATGCCTTGAGTGTGACAATGTTGTCTCTACTGCTGAATGTTCTATTACCCCTGATGTTGCAATATCTTCTACTACTGATGTGGTAACTAACCCCTCTTCTGAGGATACCACTACTATTGCTGATGAGAATGTCAGGTTGAAGACATTGCTTGAAATAGGCATGTACAAAAGCCTCAAAGGGCATCAGACACAATGTGATGTCCTCAAGAAACAGATTCTGAACCGACACCCTAGGAAAGAGGGTGTTGGTTTCGAGAGGAAAATGAATGCTGATGGTTCTTACTGGAAGCCTAAGCAGTACCCCAAAACCACATGGGTTGCTGCAAAGGGTCCTTCAGTAGATCCATCTACTTTATCTGGCTTCACTTGTGCTAACCCCATTATCATTGATGAGTCCTTTGACTCCAATTATAAGTTGTTCAAGAATCAGAATGGTGAAGTGTTTGCCAGGTTTATTGGTACTAACTGCAGGAATGGGCCACCTTTGAAGAAGATCTGGGTACCTAAGAGTTGTCTTGAGAAACTTCCTGTGAATGTCATCATGACACCACGAGGGAAGAAGACAAACCCCAGACCAAAGGCTTCATATGGCCCAAAGGCTTCATACAGATAGAGGACCTCACAAGGTCACCCTAACGCCAATGTTTTGCAGGGAAATTATCATCAGACTCATGAATATGAGCGTGTTTCTTCTAACCGCTATGTTCACAAATCAAAGAATTTTTCCGCATATTCATTTGAGTACTACTCACCTCCTGCAAAACTATTTGCTAGGGCTCCAAAGCCAAAGTTCTCAGATGCTGCACTTAGACTCATTGCTTCTAAGCCACCCCTTAAGATGTGGGTGGTTAAGAAGAATTAACTTCTCTTGCAGGGAAAGGTCTCCAGCCGGAAATCATTGACTTCTGAAGACAATGCTGGGGACCTAAAACATCTTGTGGGACGCAAGATAAAGTGCCAAAATGGTCTTACCATTTATTTCGTCCCTGGGTTTCTTGATGAGCATCCTATCTTACCATCCAAGAATCTTAACTTTGATAGTATGCTTGTACGTCAGATGTTTATGCTTCACAATACTCTTGGTGAAGCCTATCCCGCTAACTGCACTGTAGGGTACGACTCTGAAAGCTACTGAATGGATTATGGATAGTGGATGCACTAACCACATGATTGGTGATCGAAGTATTCTCATGGATTCAACCCTATGACCATCTACAAAAAGCCACATCACATTCACTAACACTGGTAAAAGCAATGTATTGGGTCTAGGTAGAGTTGCTATCTCAAAGGAACAACACATGGATAAAGTGATGCTTGTTGAATCCCTTGGATACAACTTAATGTCTGTCTCAATGCTTTGTGATCTGAACATTATTGTGATATTTGGAAAATATCGTTGCCTTGTGCTTATGGAAACTGACAAATCTCTAGTCTTCAAAGGTTATCGAAGAGGTGATCTGTATATGGTAGATTTCTCCGCAGGACCACGGCTTGCCGTATGTCTTCTAGCAAAAGCTTCAGAGTGTTGGCTTTGGCATCGAAGGCTAGGACATGCGGGCATGAGGAACTTGCACACTCACGTGAAGAAGAAACATATCATTGGCATCGAGGGCGTCAAGTTCAAGAAGGATCATTTATGTGGTGCTTGTGAAGCCAGGAAGATGACTAGGGCAGAACATCCCTCGAAGACAATCATGACGACATCACGTCCCTTCGAGCTATTACACATGGATTTATTTGGCCCTACTCATTACTCTACCCTTACCACCACTGCACATCTTTATGGCTTCGTTATCGTTGATGATTATTCAAGATACACTTGGGTGCACATAATTCTCTATAAGACTGAAGTGCAGGATGTCTTCAGACGATTCGCAAATCGCGCCATGACCAACTATGGCGTCAAGATCAAGCACATCAGGAGTGACAATGCACGGAATTCAAGAACACTGGCCTCGACACTTATCTTGATACACTGGGCATCACTCATGAGCTCTCTGCTCCATACACACCTCAGCAGAATGGCGTCGTGGAGCGCAAGAACAGGACCCTCATTGAGATGGCTCGTACGATGCTTGATGAGTACAAGACTCCAAGAAAGTTCTGGCCTGAAGCCATTGATACTGCTTGCCATATCATCAATAGAGTTTATCTTCATAAATTCTTCAAGAAGACATCCTATGAACTCCTGACTGGTAAGAAGCCAAACGTTAGCTATTTCAAAGTCTTCGGTGCTAGGTGCTGGATCAAGGATCCACATCACACTTCAAAATTTGCACCGAAAGCACATGAAGGTTTTATGCTTGGTTACGGAAAGGATTCGCACACCTACAGAGTCTTCAACCTCTTTCACTATAAAGTGGCTGAAACTATAGATGTGCAGTTCGATGAGACTAACGGCTCGCAAAGAGAGCACCTGCCAAATGTGCTAGATGAAGCTTCCCCTAGTGAATCTTTCAAGCTGATGGGTACTGGAGAAATTATACCCACCGAGGAACAGGCAGAAGAGGAAATTGTCGTTCCAGCACCTACTCCACGTGAAGATGATGCTCAGCCTGAAGATAATGCTGAAGATGAAGATACCAATCAGCAAGAGCAAAGTCTTCGCCCTGTTCATCCTCGGGTTGCAAATGAAGTTCAGATTGAGAAGATTCTCGATAGTATCAATGCACCTGGTCCGCTCACTCGATCAAGAGCAACACAGCTAGCAAACTTCTGTGGACACTTTGCATTTGTCTCAATATCTCAACCCAAGAAAGTTGATGAAGCCTTCATGGAACCTGAATGGATTCAAGCTATGCAAGAAGAGCTTCAACAATTTGAGTTGAATAATGTCTGGGAGCTAGTCAAACGTCCTGATCCTCGCAAGCACAATATTATAGGCACCAAATGGATCTATCGCAACAAGCAAGATGAACATGGTCAAGTTGTCAGAAACAAGGCTCGTCTCGTTGCCCAAGGTTACACACAAGTGGAAGGAATTGACTTTGATGAAACCTTTGCTCCTGTGGCTAGGCTTGAAGCCATTCGCATACTGCTAGCCTATGCTAACCACAACAACATCCTTCTGTATCAAATGGATGTGAAGAGTGCCTTCCTCAACGGCAAAATTGAAGAAGAAGTGTATGTAGCTCAACCACCTGGTTTTGAAGATCCAAAGCGTCATGATATGTTCTACAAACTCAAAAAGGCACTGTATGGCCTCAAACAAGCACCTCACGCTTGGTATGACACACTCAAAGACTTCCTGAAGAGCAAAGGCTTCAAACCTGGTTCTCTTGATCCCACTCTCTTCACGAAGACATATGATGGAGAATTGTTTGTATGCCAAATCTATGTGGATGACATTATCTTCGGCTGTACTGATAAGAGATACAGTGATGAGTTCGGGCATAAGATGCAAGAGCAATATCAGATGTCAATGATGGGAGAGCTGAAATTCTTTCTTGGTCTTCAAATCCGTCAACAGAGAAATGGCATCTTCGTATCACAAGAAAAATACCTCAAAGATTGCCTGAAGAAGTTTGGAATGCAAGACTGCAAAGGGTACACGACGCCAATGCCAACCAAAGGCCAATTGGGCCCCGGCGACAATGGTAAAGAGTTCGATCAAAAGGTATAACACTCCATGATTGGTTCTTTATTGTACTTATGTGCATCTAGGCCAGATATAATGCTTAGCATTTGCATGTGTGCCTGATTCCAAGTGGCACTAAAGGAATCGCATCACCTCGCGGTGAAGCGAATACTTCGATATTTGGCTCACACCCCAACGCTAGGATTATGGTATTCAAAGGGCTCAGAGTTTGATCTAGTTGGATTCTCAGACGCTGATTATGCTGGTGACAAGGTTGATCGCAAGTCCACATCAGGCACATGTCACTTTCTTGGATGATCTCTTGTTTGTTGGTCTTCAAAGAAGCAGAACTATGTGTCACTCTCCACTGCTGAATCTGAATACATTGCTGCTGGATCTTGCTGCGCTCAGCTTCTTTGGATGAAGCAAACTCTCAAGGACTATGGCATCAACATGAAGAAGGTGCCCCTCTACTGCGATAATGAGAGCGCCATCAAGATTGCTCACAATCCAGTTCTGCACTCGAAGACAAAGCACATACAGATCCGCCATCACTTTCTCAGAGACCATGTGCTGAAGGAAGACATTGATATCATTCACGTCAATACTGAAGAGCAATTGGCAGATATCTGCACAAAGACCTTGGATGAGAAAAGGTTTTGCAAGCTGCGGTGTGAACTAAATATCTTAGAATCCTCAAATGTCCTGTGAATGGACACACATCCTAATGCTTATGCACATTGATGACTTAGGTGCGCAACACACAAAGTAACGTATGTCTTCAACTCATGAAGACATACACTCTGAGTGTGAATACATTAAAGTGGAATTTGACTTCGGAGCACCACGATAATTGTGCGTCGTGTCTAGGTCTAATACTTCCTATACGGTGGGTAACGCCACCACCAATCTTTCTTGAAGATATTGTTTGTTGTTGTTTGGTGTCAAGTTGCATTATCTTCAAAGTTGGTTTGTCTTCAACATTGCTTTGTCTTCATGATTTATCTCCGCAATGTTCGATTTGGTCTTCTCAGATATATATATATATATATATATATATGTGTGTGTGTGTGTGTGTGTGTGTGTGTGTGTATGTATGTATAGATGTTCTGTCCTCTACAGCATTCACTTATAGCTATGTCTTCAAGTTGCCATTTTATGCGCTAAGTGAATGTGATCGGACCCTAACCCCTTCTGTGCTTATCTCTCTAACTCTATCTGTCTCTTCATATGCATTCTATTGATACGTGTCGATTGTCTTCACTGCATCCTTGTCAGTTGAAGATAAAATGACAAACATTTAAAATGCTTTTATTGTCTCTATCCTTTTTGCCTGAATATCGAAGAAGCCGGAACGACCACCCGACAAACCAAGCGCGCGTGGGGTCGTGGCAACCTTCAATCTGTTGCATGCTTGCCATGTGTCCTTCAGATGTGAACCGCCAGGGGCACCTGAGTAATTACACTGCGCCGTCCCTCCTCCTTATAAATACTCAACCCCTGCGGTCATTATTTCATCTCCCCTCACCGTCTCGATCAAACCCTAGCGCCACCGCTAGCATCAGTCGTTGCTAGAGACGAAGCGCTTCGCTGCCGCGACTTCTTCGACGTTGTCTTCACACCGGCCGCGGACATATTCTCCCCCGCCGCCGTTGTAGGTGTCTTCCGCCGCCAAGTTAGGGCGCGGGAGATTGGACTGCTCGGCCTCCATCCTTCTCATCTAGCAGTTCTTCGTGCGCTAAATAAGAACTCATTTTTTATCGTTTATTTGATCCGTTGAAGTATCCATATCCTCCAAAAGATGTTTTTACACTTCCAAATCTGGATCCTGTATATTATGAATCTCATAATCTGCAAAGAACTTTCACTTATGAATGCTTCACATCTAGTTTGATTCCCCACTTGTGCTTATTTTTGGATTTGTACAAATCTGGAACCAACCTACATCTATAAGGAATGTCTTCGCGCTATGACGTCATTGTCTTCAAACTGATTTATCTTCAAAATCTTCTGAGAATGCATATGACCTCTTCCCCTTCCCTCGCATCTCTAATGCTGTCACAGGTACATGTCCGTGGGAGAGTCCGTTGGTTCTCATAGTCTGCATTCATTTGCAGAGTTTTTACAGCATCATATTGAATCACCTGAAGCCAGTTCTTGTCTGACAAGTAGACTGAAGCCAAACACTATTGTGAAGCCATTCAGTCTGAAGCCAATGGCTAGTGGGAAATCCGCTAAGAAGAAAGTCTGCCAGCGCCGTGACAACACTGCCAGAGACCTGCCTTTAGATCTCTATGAAATGTACAAGTCTGGTCTAGATGAAACCTATGGTGAACGCAAGTCAAGAGTCCAATGGATTCGAAGATATTGGGCAGAAGAATGGTTTCTGTATCATTATGTGACTTCTGAGTATGCGGACAAGAACGTTGTGAGGCCACCATGGGCCGATATCATTTACAAGAAGCTTCAACCCAAGACCAAGGCTGAAGCCATTGCCAAAGGCTTCTTTCCTTGCATGGTCAGAGGCCCAATGCCTGAGAATGCCGACCCATCAAGTCTTAGATGGTGTCGAAAAGATGATCTCTTTGAAGAGAATTACAAGTACGCCAAGACCTCAGCTGTCCAGAACAAGAAGGACTTCGGGATTGACTTCAACCCGGGTCCAGCTCGACCAAGGCCCAATGGCAGCCATGAAGCTGAACAGAATCTCATTGGCCCTTTCAACAGCCTTGATGGGCTTCTCACACATATCGTTGAGCAAAGGGCCAGTGTTGAAGAAGTTGCTGAGGAAGAGGAACATGCTGAAGTTCCAGAGCCCCCGAAGCCAGTGAAGAAAGCAAAGGCTTCAAAATCTTCTGCTGGACCAAAAGCTTCAAGAGTGAAGCCACTAAAGTCTACACCTCCTGAATCCAGTGTGCAGTCTGAAGACCTGTCTCGCACCTCCAAGAAGCCCAAGAAGATCTCAGGGCAAGCTCTTACTCCGGCAAGCATTCTTCGCAATGATGAAGATATTATCGATCTATCTAGCGATGAGGATATTGATGATGATGCCCTTGAGATGATGATCAAGAGCAAACAGGAAGCCAAAATCTTCATTGATCTGCCTCTGTTTGACGCTGACATTCTCAACAACTTCATTGATGAATGGTTTGAAGATACCTCTCTTACCATCGATGATTTGCAGCTTTCGATTGGCATCAGCGTGACATTTCAGGGCTATATTGCCAAAGAGCTCACAATCGCTCAAAAGGTCATTGAGCAGAAAAACAAGATTGCCCATGAAAAGGCCCTCTTCAAGAAGCACATGGCCAAGCTCAGTGTCACTGAAGTGCAAAATTTCAAGCAGATGATGATTGATCTCAAGAATGAATTTGTCAAGCGCCGTGATGAAGCCAAAGGCTCCAGAGAGCGTCTCAAGCACTATGCTGAAAAGTGTGTACAGGCTCATAATGAAGCCTTGAGGAGGAAAGCACTTGGGCGTCCTAGCATTGACCCCAAGCTGGCTGCTAAGAAGAAGAAGCCAGTTGCAACTGAAGCCGAAGCTCCAAGGCAGGAAAGACCAAGCATTTTCTTCCCTGCCAGCATGACTGGCTCGAAGCCAAAGGTCCCATCAGCTGCTTCTGAGCAGAAGAAGACGAAGTAGGCTGAGGCAGAAGCCAAGAAGCGAAAACATCATGAGGCTTCTGATGCTGCTCCATCCAAGAAGAAGTTGAAGACAAAATCCTCAAAGTCTTCACGGAAAGATCATGCTGCACCACAAGAGCCACTACTTGTTGAACCAATATTGGTTTCCCTCCCAGCCTCCTCCAACCACGAGCGCCGCCTAGTAGTCCATGAGCCTGCTAACACAAAGGCTCATGGGTCTGAAGATATTCCAGCTGCCGACACCACCACAGCTGAAGACATTGGTCGTGAAGACAATGTGGTTGATGATGAAGTCCTTCTTCAGTTCCCCTAGATCATGCCCAAGCCGGTATCATCGCCTGCTCTCATGAGTAGTGAACAGATTAGCATTAGCGGTCCCATGACGCCAATCACACAAGATGATTTCTGGGAAGAGCACCACCCCAACACTCCGCTCCACGAGGTCATTCCTTGCACTCCACCAGCTCAAGTCACCATTCCAGTGATTGAGACTCCGAAAGACACACCTGAAGACATGGAGAAGACCACTCCTTCACCACAGGCATCGCCATCTTTCCAAAGGCTTCGCAGAGGCCCTAGGCCCACGGTCTCCATGTCGAGCATTCCTGAAGAGGATGTGCAAGCCACAAGCTTAGTAGCACGTCAAGTATTCCCTGAAGCCATCCCTACAGCAACTGCTCAAGAATCTGAAGCCAAAGAGGCTGAAGACATTCCGGCTGCATCAGCCGAAGACAAAGAAGAAGAACAAGTTGTTATTCCCCCAACAGTTGAAACAAGAGAGAATGAAGAAGTGATTGTGCCCGACCCCCCAATTCCTGAAGCCATTGAAGCCGCGGCAAATGAGGCTGCCGATACCACAACTTATGTAGCCAATGACATTGTCATGGCTGAAGACAATGTGCAACCCGAAGCCAATGATGCCACTGAAGACACTCAGCCATCCACCTCGGATGTGGATACACTCCTCCTATACCTCACACTATGGAACAACCGTTCTATCGTGGTGAGCTTGTAACTGCCAAGTGGCCAATCATGACACCACCGGCTACTCCTGGTCCTTAGTATGATTATCATGTGGAGCAAAGGCCTCAGACGCAGAAGCCAAAGCCCAGGCTGCCAAGGCTTCCAAGTGCCATTACCACACAAGGCTCCTTCAGTGTGCTCAGCTTCAGAGATCACAACACTTTCTTTGACAAGGCCAAGAATCCATACAAGAAGCCAAAGATCTCTTCTGACAGGTTCTGGAGCCACCAGCAGCGAAGCTATTACTCGTGTATTCTGTACAACCAGGACAGGATCTTCCCCCATAAGCGCCCGTGCTGTGATGCCATTGCTGGACTCCCTGCCTTGAGGAAGCTCTTGACTGCTTTCGTGAAGTTGGCTTGCTCTCTTTTGTCGTCGATAAGGAGCATTGGAATGAAGAACTTCTGCTGCAATTCTATGCCACTCTCCATATATCAGGCTACAATAGGGATCCAAAGACATGGGTCCTCGAGTGGTTGTCAGGTGATGTACATCATGAAGCCAAAGCTCAAGATATCATCGAGCTAACTTCCCTGCCCACTCCTGGTGATCTATATGAGCTAGGTTGTCAGTGCTACGAACAAGAATTGCAGAGCATCTTCCAGAAGCCTGAACCCAACATGAGCCAAATCCTCAGCATGATGAAGCCATTGCCAGTTGATGCTAAATACCCCAAGGAATTCTATGTAAATGACCTCGAGTACCTGCCCCGCACTATCTATCATATACCGAGGCATACTCTATGGCCAATTAAAGGGCACTCTCCTCACGCCAAGATTGAAGGCACTATGAAGACATTGGTCTTCTACATCATCAATGGCATCAGGTTCAATACTCAAGACTTCTTCATCCGTCAGTTGGCAGCTTCAGGCATTGATTTGTTTGGCCTCAAGTTCTATGCTCCATGGGTCATGCGGTTGATTAAGCTTCACTCCACAATCAACTATCAAGCTTCAGCATGCAACCATGTTGTCTTTCTGCTAGAAGTGGATATGTCTCATGAAGCCATATATCTTGAGCCTGCCAAGGCGCCTGTTCGTGGAGACAATGCTGCCTTCCAAAGCTTCACTCAACCACTTGAAGGTGTTCATGTGCCTAATCCTCCTACTACTTTTGGCCCTCTTGCTGGTCAGCTTCGGCTACCGCATCGTGCCAACACTGATGCTACAGCAAGCACAGTTGCCCAAAGGCCTCAGAAGCGTGCTCGTGTGCTGAATGACCGAGAGCTTCTTGTTTCACTTCATCAGAGGCAGGATAGGCATCATGACTGGATGAAGCGCCAGATGCAAAGTCTTCTTGTTGATGTCAATCGCATACGCAACCTTGCAACCAACAACTTGTTTGTTGCTCATGAAGCCTGTCGGCGTGCCTGGAAGAGCCTCACAATGCTCTGTTCTAAAGACGATCTTCAAGCCGATGGCTTCACTGAACGCTTCAAGTTTGACTCCAGGCCTCCACAGCCAGCAAGTTGGCGTCCAACTCCTTCCATTGAAGACTCTGGGTATTCATCTTCGGCTCCAACTGTTGTTGCGCGAGTCATTGATGAAGAGGATGACGCCACTTCACCAGCTATGGCTTCACTGCATCACGATTCTGCAGCAGGCCCCTCTGCACCGCCCAACTCCACCATCGACCCTGCTACCCCAACATCTACACCAACACCGCCTGGGTACGCTTAGACACTCTATGTCTTCACTCCTTTTTGGTCATTCCTGACAAAAGGGGGAGAAGCTTATGAGTTGATAGTCTTCAAGCGGTTCTATATGGGTCGGGTGCTTATTTTTTGCTAAGTTTTACAACTCTCGTTCTTGAACTGTTGGTTTTGAGTTGTAACCCTTAAACCTTGATGGTCGTCTGCCACTTTTGATGCTACCTTTTATTGCGATGATAAATTCCGCATACTGCAGAGGCCCATTTCTCATTGTGCATGTCATTATCCTCATTACATTTTTGTATGCACGATGACTTGTCTTCATGAAGTGAGGGAGATCTCCACAAAGCAGAACATGCCATGTACAATTGCATTCAAAGGCAAAATACCTATATGCACATCTTCAGGGGAGCCCCTTCATCTTCATGAAGCCAATGACCGCGTTCTTTAACTTACACATATTTTTATCCCCGTTGAAAACTTCAACCGGTTTGTCATCAATCACCAAAAAGGGGGAGATTGTAAGTGCATCTAGTGCCACCCCTAGTTGGTTTTGGAGTATTGATGACAAATACGGTTGAGGGACTAATGTGTTTGTGAGGATTGCAGGATAACACAGGTAGAAGTCCCTCATTGATTCGGTTTTCCTACCAGAGATGACCCCTAAAAATGTATGAAGACAATGGTGGTTTGTGAGAACATTCATGTCGAAGATAATGACGTGTGAAGACATTCACTTGAAGACTATGGAGTGCGAAGACATAGTTTCTTTCATAGTTTCATTTTCTTCTTTCTTGAATCATAGGAACCACTGTACTGTTAAGTGGGGTCCAAGTGAACAAAGTCAGAAGACTGATGTGATGCTCAACCAAAATCCTATGTCTTCGAGCGAAGACAATGAGAGCAAATCTTATCCAGAGTTGGATGAGTCAGCTTTGCTTGTAGCCCAAGCCAAGCTGCCGCGTGTGTTTGAAATCCGACCGTTGGACACATGTCGATTCCTTAGTGACCCAGGGTCATTTCGGACATATCATGTCGGGTTGCCTCCTGGCTATAAATAGCCCACCCCCTACACCATAAATTGGTGGCTGCTCAGAGTTAGTGCACGGCTTTTGTCATTTGAGAGCAACCCACCTCCGAAGCCTTTGAGAGAGAGATACTTGCGAGGACAAAGCCCAAAACACCCAGAGCCAAAGAGTGTTAGGCATCACTGAAGTCTTTCTGTCCGCGTGACCTGAAGACTTGTTACACTTGAGGACTGTGTATCCTCCAGCCGGGTAGGCGTCACGTTCTGAGGATCCAAGAGTCATTGTGGATCATCGGTGAACGGATTATGTGAAGGTTTGGAAGTCTACCTTGAAGACTTACCAGAGTGATTGGGCGAGGACTGGGTGTCCTTAGCTCAAGGGGAATAAGGTGAAGACATGGTCTTCTGAGTTCAATATCAGCCTCCCTAACCAGACGTATAGTTGTCACAGCAACTGGAACTGGTCTACCAAATCCTTGTCTTCACGGAGCTACTGGTTCTATCCCCCACCTCCTTTACATTTCAGTTTGTCTTCGTGAAGTCATTGCTTGTTTGCCTGATCTATTTGACTTCACGGTGCGAAGACTATTACCTGTTTGGCTTCATGCTGTCTTCCATGCCGATCTGTACTACCTAGCAGCTATTAGTCCTCGTGCTTTCATTACAATGCTTACTTGACTATGGTCTATCTAGAGTAGTTTATCTTCCGATGCATATCATATAGGTTCCATTTGGTTGTCTGTCTTCAAAGACCTCGTGTTTTGAAGACTTTCATAAAAATCGCCTATTCACCCCCCCCCCCCCCCTCTAGTCGATAACTAGCACTTTCAGAAACTCCCCTCGTACCATTTACTTGGGGGCTGAAGCCGACAACTGGTAACCTTGAGAATAATAAACGGCCACACAGGAGTCAAAATAAACACACCATAATATCCAAACGAATAGCATTATAAAGCAAAAAGGTTCAATCGACAGTTCAACACATTCACTCAATGATTACATCTTTTGAACAATGGCCCTCTATCGCCCGAGCACTATCCATAACCTGTGTGAAGTATAGTTCAGGGCGGCGGTGCTCCTTTGCAACTGGCAGAGGACCAGTGGCCATATCCATCAGCTGATCTTCGGCCAATGAACCATGGTCTTCGCGAAGGCCAGCTTCGCCCCTTTAGGGCACGCGGAACGCTTCACGGTATCAATCCGCGGCGATGCGTCATGCAGCCTCTGCACCAAGCCAAAGTAGCTGTCTGGAATAGGCTCCATGGGCCACAACCGGACACAATGATCCTTCAGGGCTGGCTCGGCCATCCGATGCAGCTTCAACAGCTGCTTCATCTGGTTGCAGAGGAGCGGAGGGTGTTCGGGCGCCTGGAACTGCGACCAGAAAAGCCGCCATTCAGAGTCCTCCTCTCACATCGCGTAGTGCTCCGCCGTAGCAGCCGCACTGTTTGGAAGGTCGGCGAAAACGCCTGCGAAGTGCCATACCCGCGTCAGCAAGGCGAACCTGTTTCCGCCAAAAACACTCTGCAGTAAGTACTTCTTACCATCCGCGATTTGCCCCATTTGGCAGAGCTCCTCCCGGACACCCTGCACCTCCGTCCTAGCCTCCTGGAGCTCTTTTTCCACCTTGGATAGCTTGGAGGACTGCTCCTTTTGCTTTTGCTCAAGGGCCTCACACTTCGTGACGGCATCCTTGAGCTCCACCTGCACTTCGGCCACTCGAGCCTCGTGCTTCTCTCCTGCGGTCTTCGCCTTCTCAAGTTCGGCAGCCGCCTTTTCGGCAGCCACTTTCTTCTTGGCCACTTCGGCCTCGGCCTTCTTCAGCGCTGCCTTTAAGCCCTCAACGTCCGCGGCGGCAGCTGTACGCACCAAACACCATACGCTCAGCATATAGTCCGGACCGTAAGTATCCGGCAGTGTTAACTATGTACTTCGACAAGAGCTTACCTTGTGCCTCATCAAGCCGCTTGTTGACGAGGTCGAGCTCTTCATCGGAGTGTTTAAACTTCTGATCCATCTCCTCCAGGGCAGCGGCATTAGCAGCCGCGCCCAAGGATGATGCCTGCGATATCAAATCAATCACGACACTTTAAATGCTGGCCTACGGATATTTGACCATCTACGAGGGTTTTTTCGCAAACCTCACAGAGTTTCGGGGGCTGTTATATACATACGAACTGTTCAAATTTGACTAAAAAAGTAAAGACAGTTTTCGGGAAAAGTGCATTACTTGACTCACCTCAAAGCCTGTTAGAAGGCCCTGGAAGGCATTGTTCAGTCCGATTTGGATGGACCGAACACCCCGTAGAACCGCACCCATGAGGGTGCGGTGCCTGTCAAAGATGACGGAGTTATTGACCAGCTCCTCCAGCGCGTCCGGCCAGCCCGTCATCGCCTGGTTGTTGGTGTCCGGTGCGGGTGGCGGAACCTCAACCCCCTCCACATCGGAAGGCGGGACCGGCACCTATGAAGGCCTTGGGGGCTCAGGTGAGGCTGGCTGGGAGGGTCCGGAGGGTTTGGATCCCCCTCCCCCCCGGCATTAGCCAGGAGGGACACATCCCTCTAGTCTTCGATGACCGAAGCGTCAGCCTCGGCCATGGTGGTGTCGCCCTCCTCCCCCTTGTTCGGACGGGGAGGGGTCCTTCGGGACAGCGCTTCCCCGACCTCTTCGGGGATCAGGGGAGGTGCGGAGCGCGACACGGATCCACTGTCTGCTAATTTGGCAGGTGGAGAGGTCCCCTCTAAGGTCTGCTCGGTGGGGTGGCCGCGCGGTGGGCTGCGACATCATACAATCAGCTTCCATGAGTAAGGGACTGTTAAAAATAAAGCAATTACAAACGCCAAAATACGTACCTGACAGCAGGAGGCTTGACCCTAGGTTCCTTGTTTGGAACCTTCTCTGACGCCACAGACTCCTCTTCAGAGTCTGAACTATCGGGCAGGACCAGCTTGGGCCGACACTGCCTCTTCTGGGCCCGAGGAGGCTCCTGCTCCTCGACGTCTCCGGACGCCACCCTCTTCTTGGAGTGGGAGGATATGCTCTCCTACTCGTCCTCCTCCTCATCCCCATCTTGGGCAGACAAGGCGGCAGTGTCTCCGGACTTGGTATCCGGACGACTTCTTCGGCGGAGGCCCTCTCTGGCCTCCGGTAAATCCTTCTTCTTCTTCCCTTTCTTTTCTGGCGCCTTGTATGGCGCCACGACCAGCAGCTCATCCAGTTGGGCCGATCGGGGCCCTTCGGGTAGAGGAGCTGGGCTACTAATCTTCCCAGACTGTTCGAGCCAGCCCTACAAAAACCACAGACAGACATTTAGACCAGACTCTATGCGGTACGCCCTTACGAATATGGACCGGGGAAGGGCTCAATTACCTTCTTCGGTTGGGTTGCGGCGTCGAGGCCGATGTCTTCATTCTCGGTCGGCCAGTCCTCCTAGGACTTGAACAGTTGACCCCACACCTTGTCGTGGGTTATCCCGTAGAGGTACTGCATGGTGCCCGGGTCGTCAGACTTGTAAGCCCACATAGGGCTCGCCCTTTGCTGGCAAGGAAGGAGTCGGCGCCTGAGCATTATCTGGACCACGTTGGTCAGCTTGGCGCCGCTCTCCATCATGCTGACGACGTGCTTTTGCAGCGTCTTCACCTCACTAGCAGACCCCCATTTAGGGCCGTTTTGGGTCCACGAGGTCAGTCTCACTGGGGGGCCGGATCTGAATTCGAGAGCGGCTGTCCAGGCCACATCCCTTGGTTCAATGATGTAGAACCACTCCTTTTGCCACACCTTGACAGTGTCAATAAACCGACCCTCCGGCCATTGGACTTGGGTCAGCTTACTGATCATGGCTCTGCCGCAGTCCGCCTGGGCGCCGCTGACCACCTTGGGCTTGACGTTGAACACCTTCAGCCACAGGCCAAAGTGCGGCTGAACCCGTAGCAGGGCTTCACAGACGATGATGAAGGCTAAGATATGGAGGAGGGAATAGGGGGCTAGATCATGGAAATCTAGCCCGTAGAAGAACATCAAACCCCTCACGAAGGGGTGCAGGGGAAATCCTAGCCCCCGAATAAAATGGGGGAGGAATACTACCCTCTCGCCCGGCTTGGATGTGGGGATGATTTGGCCCTCCTCGGGGGCCCGATGGGCGATGTCGGCCGATAAGTAGCCGTCCCGCTTCAGCTCCACGATGTCGTCGTTGGTGACGGTGGAAGCGTCCCACTTGCCACTCACGCCAGATTCGGCCATGGCTGGGGCTAGGAAGGAGCTGGAAGGGAATCGCTGCGGAGTAGCAAAGTAGGGCGCTAGAGCTCTGGAGATTGGAAGGACAATGGCAGGAGGTGGAAGAAGGTGTGGCATTAACTGTAGCCGATTCCCCACTTTATAAGCCATGGAGGAGCCAAGCGTCCCCCTTTTTACACCGTGGGCTTCTCCACTTCCCAATATACTCGCGACGTTATGCGCGGGTGGGGAAATCGAAATCATTGATCATATCCCCTAAAAAACGGGGCACGATCTCTGCTTTTGATGAGACGTGCCAATGGAGGGGCGGCCTCGAGCCGCGCATCGAGAACTGCCAGTCGTTCGACGTTATGACCGGCCGCGACCCTTCGCTAAAAGTTGTCAGGCATGGGCACTATTCACACTCAAGCACTTTGGCCTTCAAGGATAAGTAAAGTAGACTCTTCAGATTCTGAACACCACCCAAACTCCGAATACGCACAGGACAAAATGAAGAACTCGCCTTGCAAGCCGAAGACCATGATGTGTGCGGACGCCAGATACGAGCCCTGGCGTTGGAGGCTAGTTCGGAGGCTACTGAGGGAGTCCTGGACTAAGGGGTCCTCGGTCCGTCGACCCATTAGATATGGTTCGGACTGATGGGCCACTATGGGGCCAAGCTAGAGTGCGGACCCGTAACCGAACAGGAGATCTCCGAAGTCGTGGTGTGCCCTCCAAGTCAAGATTAGCGTGATCTTGACTTCATTGTAACCGATCGCATGTAACCCTAACCCTACTGCTGCCTATATAAACCTGAGGGTTTAGGGCTAGAGCTACATCCATCACCTCATCCACTTAGGGTTTAGCTCACCTAATCTCGAGGTAGATCTATTGTGTAACCATATCATACATCAAATACAATCAAGTAGGACATAGGGTATTACCTCTTCGAGAGGGCCCGAACCAAGGTAAACACCATGTTCATCGTCCCTTGTTCCCCATTGATCCTAGATCCGCAGCTCGGGACCCCCTACCCGAGAGCCGCCGGTTTTGACACCGACAGGTACCCAGACCCGTCTGCCTGTGGCCCAGCGCACGGTGCTGTCAAAGGCCTAGTACGACCCAACTCCAAAGCTTCACGAGCAAGACCCTCGCGAGGGCCCTGCCTCGTGAGGTGAACGACATCAAGGCCTCCCGAGGAGCGGCCTCCCGAGGCTGCCTCTCGAGGAGCGGACATATCTAGGCAGGCACCCACCTTGCGAGGCGCGCGGTGATGTGAGCCATGACGACCAGAGCCAGAGGGGCGCCAGCGGGCGCAGTCCAGGATAGTTTCCTCTTTGGTGCTAAGGAGGCAAGGACGTATGCGGGTTCCCAAGGAATCCCCCAAAGGTTTCCATTCCAGTGCAACAAGACCAAGACCACGGGCTCGGCAGGACAGAGGTCATCACCGAGCCCACCACTGCGTCACGACCATAAGCTTTGCAGGCGAAGACCACCTTTAGTCAGGATAGGGTGTACTCCTGTCCCCCTTCAAATTGGCCGTTGTGGTATCCCTTCCCGCCTAAGCCATGAGGGAATAGGACCAAGGCCACTATGAATAGAGACTAGCCTCCACCGTAGGAGGGAGGGAAATCCTTCCGCCATTGAGCTCTCCTGAGGCAGCTCACACTTGTACTAGTTCATACTCATCCTCCTCGCAAGGCAATCCACCACAAAGTAGGAGTAGGGTTTTACACTGCAAGGTGCCCTGAACCTGGGTAAATCACTGTGTTCACTTCTTCTTCCCGCTCGCTCGAACTCGACGGAGCCAAGCCGAGTGGTGGTGAGAAGCGAGCCGTAGCTAGGCAGGATCCTTCATTCACGCCCTAGAGTTTGAACCTTGTTTGGGTCCATTGAGCCCTGATTCTGATAGTTGGCACGCCAGGTAGGGGCGTGTTGAAGTTCTTCCTTCCGCTTTGTCACAGCCCTAGATTAATGCTTGTGATTAGTGGCATTGCATCCATGCATCATGTTTAAAATCCAAATAAACTTGAAATGGGGATTGATCAAACCCTAGCACCAAAAGGAATTCAACTAGGTTCAAATTTAAATCTCTTCAATGAACCCAAAATGCCCTTCAGAAAAGTTCATCACTTTTGAAATGGGTGAAAACCTCTGCCAAAAATGGTTCACATTTTTCTAGGTCATCTTGGATTTTTGAATTAAACCATAAAGTATTTGGATTTGGGCATTTAAATGCTATAACTATTTTTAAATGCTCAAATAATTCTAAAATTAAATGAGGGCTGTTGGAAATATTTCAAAAGTGCCCACAAATATTTTCAGGATTTATAAAATTGATTTGGTTTTAAAACTGGATCAAAAACAAACTGCAAATTAGAAAACCGAGACAAAAATAGAAAAGGGATAGAAACTCACGTGGGTTACCTGTCCAGCCCAGCCGCCGCACCGTCTTCAACCTCCTGCCAGTAGGGAGGAGGGCATGTGTTCCCCGCGCGCGTGCACTCGCCAGGCCAGCACCACCCTGCCTGGCTGCCCCTCGACGCCATGGCCTTCTCTATAGGCGCCACGACACCCCTGGAACCCCCTCGCTCACTCCCTCATCCCCATCCCGCTCCCCTGGCTCTCTCCCTCTCACCGGCCGAGCGCCACCGTTGCTGCCCCTCGTCGCCCGCGCGACCACCGCACCCCTCTCGCCCCGTCTTCGTGTCCAAGGGCCCGCAACGACGTCGTGAATCTCCTTGCCGAAGGATTCGAGCTGAAGAGCTCCGGAGACGACCCCCACATCCATCTTCTTCGTCCACGGCCGCCGACTGCCGCGCACCGATTTGCAGCCACCAGCGTGTCCCCGAGCTCTCTGACGATGCCTTCGATCGCGCTGTGAGGCCCCGGTCCCTTTCCCCTAACCACGTCTTCGATTTCATCCTGTAGCCGCCGTACCCATGAGCTCCAAAGCTCGCCGACATCATGCCTCATCGTCGCCGTGGCCAGAGCTAGCTATGACCGCAACCGAGCACTACCACATGCTCAGCACGCTGTCAGGAGCCTAGAACACTCACCCGTTGATCATGCCGTGCACTGCAGCGTCGTTTTCTCCGACGCCCGATCTCCGGCCGCCGCCCAAGTGCTCATCGTGGTCGACTCCGGGCACCCCATGAACTGCTGATGCCTCCGTTGGATGCGCGGGTGCACGGGCTACCTCCTGGTACCTTCCTCCGCCGCTCCCGTGGCCTCCCGGTGTGCTTCCGCCGTGGCCAGAGGTCACCGGCGGCTAACCGTCGGCATAACCGGCCATTAGGGCCTAAACACCCGTCTAATCACCCCCTAGAGCCACTGCCAAATGGGTCCCCGTGCCTGTTTAGGTTAGTATAATTTTCTATTTATATTAGTGCTAATCCCGTGGAGCCCACGTGTCAGCTTTGACTTGGCCTAGTCAGCGTTAACCGGGCCCACCTGTCTGCGACACTAACCAGCTCTGGGTCACCGACCAATGGGTCCTACTGGTCAGTTTGACCTGGACCGTCCCTGCTGCCTGCTGACATCATGCCTTCCTCATGCTGACGCAGTTAACACTTTCTGGATTAAAAATAATCCAGAAAATTCCAGAAAATGTTTCAAACTTCTAAAAATCATAGAAAATAATCTATAGCTCAGATAAAAATAATTTATATATGAAAAATTATCAGAAAAATCAAAAGAATATGTTTATGGCATTTTCATGAATGTTTGAACAACCTAAAGTTGCTGTACATGACAATTTGATTAAATGGCATTTGAAATGTCTTATGTGGAGTTTGAATTTGAACCTAGGGTTCAAACCAACTTCATTTAAATTGTTGCCAGCTGCATTAGCTGAAATCACAGCATGTTGTTATGTGATGATCATGCATCATATTGTTGCATTGCATTGATTGTTGTTCCTTGTTTGCCAGTGTTTGTTCCCTCTCGGTAGACGTGGTTCCGACGTTGAGATCGATGTCACCAATGAAGACACAATGCTATCTTCAGAAGTGTCAGGCAAGCAAACCCCCTTGAGCATTCCGATACAATCCCACTCTCTCCCTCTTGCTCTCTTTTACTGCATTAGGACAACAATGATTCAACTGTTACATGTTGCGGTAGTTGAACCCATTCCTCTGCATGACCTGTCTTTGCCACAGTAATTAGTAAAAACCCACTAGCATGAGTAGGAGTTGTTTGAGCCATGATGTGCCTACTCATTCATGCTTGCTTGTTATGCCTACTATGCTTAGAGTTGTGTCAGGTCTGATTTATCTGGGATGGATTGGGATGGTGGTGAACATGTCCTACTGTTGAGAGCTAAGTGTGTGAACACGATTTGGTAAAGGTAGCGATGGGAGGCCATGTAGGAGTACATGGTGGGTTGTCTCATTGAAACCATCCTCAGGAACTGAGTTCTGTGTTTGTGATCCAAGATAGTTACTACCACACATTGGAATACTTAAGTGCCCCTCTCGACTTATTAATCACCTCGATCTCTGTGTAGGAGTTGCAACTAGTTTCTGGTGTTTGTAGGTTGTGTTAGTAGTCTACCAAGTGGCACCCGATACAGGTGGGCTTGGGACAGACTAGGCACCGTGGCCCGGTATACCAAGTGGCACCCGGATGGTGGACTTGGGAACCCTGCACACATCGTTTGGGGCCGTAGTGGAAACCTCGGCCGGACTTCCTTGCGGATGGAACTTCAATTGGCGATAAACTTGGACTAGAGTCTTGCGTGGTTAGTCAGGTCGTGGCCAACACCCTTGCCAGGCTTTCTTGAAGGTTGATGAGATACATGACGTGTACATGGCGGTAAGTGGCGAGAGCGTGTGTGAAGAAGTACACCCCTGCAGGGTTAACATGATCTATTCGAATAGCCGCGTCCTCGGATATGGACTACTTGGAAAGCTTATATGGTTCATAGATAACTTGAAGTGGATACTCTAAAATGCGCAAGATAAGTGTGAGTGCTATGGATGGCTTTCTCGTAGGGAGATGGGAGCGGATCCATAGTGGTGTATTGATATGGTGAATATGTGGACTCGTGTGCGCTTTCTCACCTCAAAGAAAATGCTGGTAGTCATAGTATAGAATAGCCACGGATTCAAAGATGGCTTGCTGCAGTTAAACCCCACCACCCCTTTGTTGATACCGATGCATATGTATCTAGTTTTGATGTAAGTCTTGCTGGGTACATTTGTACTCATGTTTGCTTAATTTATGTTTTTTGCAGAGAGACTTCAGTCTCATTAGTAGTTCTACGTGGACTTCGATGAGTAGCTTGTTACCTCAGCTATGATCTTGTACCCTTGGGAGGGTCTTGTAGATAGACATGCTTCCTAGCCTTCTTTCTTTGCAGCTGTCTGTACTCAGACATGATTAGCTTTCGCATGTGCTTGTTGCTTGTATGACTTTGTATGTTGGGTCATGAGAGCCATGATTGTAATATCATGCTATGTATGGCTCCTCGGAGCATTTTAATCTAATACTTTGAGTCATAGAGTTATGTTGTGATGCCATGTTATATCTACACATATCGAGCATATTGTGTGTATGTTATTGAAATGCTATGGTATGGGTGGGGTCCGACACCTAGTTGTTTATTATTAGTAGCCTTTCTTATGGGGAAATGTCTCCTAGTGCTTCCACTGGAACACATGGATTGATCGGCATGTGTCCTTCTTTGCTCCTATGTCTATCCCTACGGGGAAATGTCACGCGCTGTTTACCGGAGTCCTGATAGCTTGCTACAGCCCGGTTACACTCGCTGCTGACCAACACGTGCATTGCTGGGTTATGTATGCATGTCCCTGTAAGTTTGTGCCACTTTCGGTATACAACTAGTCATGTCGGCCCGGGTTCTCTATCATATGGATGGTAGCGACACAATCATATACGTGAGCCAAAAGGCGCAAACGGTCCCGGCCAAGGTAAGGCTGCAGCCGTGGAAATACCGTGCGTGAGGCCGCAAAGTGATATGATGTGGTACATGCTAGATCGGTGTGACTTAGGATCGGGGTCCCGACAGCTTTGGTATCAGTGCTTGACTGCCTGTAGGATTACCAAGACAAACTAGTCGAAGTTGAGTCTAGAACTGCTCTAGTTATATAAGGGAATTGATTGTGGAAGGGAACGTAAGGCTCTTTTTACTCCTTATCCCTGTGTCATTCTGATTCTGAGTCACCCTCATCTTTTCTACGGGGTTAAGAAACTAGGCCTTCTCATCTATCTATCAGGATGATGAGCCACTATGATAGAGACTTATAGGAATGATGGATTCGAGTCTCAGTTTAGTTTCTAGTACTTCTGTGTTTTAACAGTTGGTCTCAGAACCTTGATATTGTGATGTTGAGTGGTTATGCCATCATTTTGCAGGATGTCTCAAAATCTTTTTTGAGTATTTACAGTCGTTATGTTGTCTGAGTTGTCCCAGGTCTCTAAACAATCTGATGCAATTGCGAATCTTCCCTCCCTATTCCCGATGTTCTTTTGGGCCAAATTAACCACACTAATCGCTGAGTTGAGGTACTTCGTTGCCTCGACATAATTGTTGGAGTTATCAGGAAACTAGCATATCATAGATAACCACCCAGTAATCTAGCCATGTGTTGTGTTCCCAGTGTGATCATTCTGGCCACCATTCTTGAAAGCATCTCGTGATGCCATTAGTTAGTAGGTATTCTATCCATGGGTTCCAAAAACCCTTGATTCATTCTGCTTATCTCTGTCGATGGTGATTGTAGCTCCTTAGTATGTTTAGTAACTTTTTCTAGTCTTCGAGATATGTGGTATCTCATTCTTCCAATACCATGAATCAATATGGCAGAAGTTCCATTGAACCAAAAGATCACAATAAGAGTGCTCTTGATGAGTTCTCCATTCTATGATTGTGACTCTGCCAATCCTACCTCTCTGCATGGGTTATTTGGAAGAAATATGTTGGACTTGTTTGACATACTAATCTATGCATCCACAACTCAAAAAATCATGTGTTCCTTTGAGTTGTCCCTCTTTAGTAGTATTCCGACCTTAGCCTATCAGTTGATAGTCAAGAGTTTGTCGTGCATTCGTGTTCATCAATGCATATTATTCTTGTGGTCCATCAATCCGTTCTATTCTAGAATGACTAGGAGAAACAAACTCCGGTACCTTATCCATCTTGAGGATTGGGTCAAAGTAGTTGTATTCCGCTGATCAAAATGTCAATCCAGCTTTTGTTCTGTTCTACCCTGGAGTATTACCCCCTTTATGTCAGGATTGTCATGAGAATTGCACCACCTCCTATGAATTCTTGATGCAGTGATACTTCTTGCCATCATCATTCATTCCTCGGTCCCCGTGTTGTTGTAACCGGAATGCCGGAAAGTGAACTGTGATGTGTGAAATCAATACTCCTAGCAACCCGGTTGCCTGGTAGTTAATGGACGATAAATTTCATTCTTAGTGTGTTGGTTATTGAATCAGCATACTACGATTGATTGTGCTACCTAGTCCATTTTCCTGGTGCACACTTCGAACGATGGGTTAGGATTTTGTCGAACCCTTTATCTTTTGATCATATCGTCTTGCCTGAAAAGCAAGATTGCTCCCGAGCTTACTAACATATCGGTGGTTCGTGATTTTCCGAATATCTTCTCGGAAGTATTACCAGGTTGTCCCCTGACCGTTATGCTGAGGTCATGATCAGGTTGGTTCTCTTATAAACCACACCTTCTCCAAGAATCTGTGTTGGATATCCCTGAGCTAGTTGGTTAAGCTAAACAACAACTTGGAGAGTTGGAAGATAAAAGCTTGCCTGACTTAGTTCATTCCAAAGGGATATTTCTGTTTGTGTGTGTTGAAGAAAGATGATATCTTGATCGATTGATCTCAGTGATCAATTGTTGGATCTATTGTCTACTCAAGCTTTGATTTGAGTGTGGGTTATCGTCAAATCAAATTAGAACCAACAATTTTTGTAATGTTGTCTTACTCGTGGTTGATCCTCGAGCAGGCACCATTATATCCTTTGGTCTGACTAATGATATCACCATGTTCACGTAGTTGTGGAATTCCATTCATGGAAATTTTGATGAGTTGTTGTTGAGCCCATCGGCAACATCCTTATCTTGTCCATGATTCATGTTGAACATTTAAGTTAGTGTTGGAAACTTCTATAAGCATTATCTTCATGTCCCGTTCATGAAGCATATGTTGGATGAAAGAAGTGACTTCCTCTAAGTTCATGTGCACTTGATGCAAGTTGCCGCCGTGGACTCGAGAAAGCTTGTTTTTGCCTCCTCTGGAATCATCCCAAGTTAGTCATGCAATGTGTGAAGTATACTATGGTCTGGTAGATTTGCAACCTCCATCCCACATGTATTTCCTAGCACACAAAGCCACTGATTGATTTGTTCAAAGATAAGAAGTTCAAGTGTTATTCCTGAAGGGCCCAGACGGACATGCACAAGACTTCGTTATCTTCAGTGATGGTTCCCAACCAGAACTCAGTGGTGTTTTATTGTAAGACCTCTATGTGGTCATGCTTGTCTTGGATAGTGTGTTCACATGTATCTTGCAATCTAGCTCATGATTGGGGCTTGCTACCGTAGTTCATTTCCCGAGAATCTCGCAACGTTATCTCATCAATTTGTGTTGCAAACTTTATTTTTTTTCCAGACATGATGTGTCTAGAATATCCTGTTACCAACCAGATCTGAATCTCAGGCAGTTATGATGGTTGGAACTTTTCCAAGATCTATGATGTAGATTTCGTGAAGGTTGATGTTTTGGCCGACACACCTAGCCGAAAGATCTTTTATTGTAGCTTCTTGATTGAGCAATTTGACCATCTTCTCCATGAGGACTTCGTGCGACTTATTCTAGAAGTTCTTCCTTATGGATGTTTGTGCTCCCGAAGTCCGACCTTTTACTTGATGTTCTAGATATCAAGCTACCTATAATTGGGTTACGCTAGTACATCAAGGAGAACATTAGAAGCGGAGTGCTAAATGTCTCTCGGTCGATCATCCAGATTTTGTTTCCTTGGCCTCACTAAGGTAAAATCTGAGAAAGTGTTATCTTCCTTTGCATCTGCATCCTCCATCGTTATTCATCATGGTAGTATGAAGTGTTGCCAGGATGTTTGGCATAGATGTTGGTAAGTCCCTGATGAATATGGAAATGCTCAAATTCTTGAAAGCACGCTTAGTCACTAGGTTATATTCTCAGTATCAATTGGGATGTGCCTCCAGTTTGCCGGTTGTTCTATTACCATAATTTTCTTTCCAAAACTGAGTATGTCATTCAGTCAGATTCCTTCAAACGATCATTTGTGAATTGCCTTAGCTGGTATGAAGAGTTTCAGTGATCTCAGTATCAAAAGCAATTCTTTTTGCCACTTAAGGGAATAATTCTATGAGTCACCTCCCCCAAGGTGTCCCATTATGGAATCATGGCAATTATCTCCTCGCTACTTTGAAACCATGGACCATATTGCTCAAGCGTGGAATTATTGCCTACCTCATTGAACCCTTGTCATCTACTTCTTTCCATTGCTCCTGATGTGTCTTTTGTGTCTCAACTCAAGAGGTGTTCTTACATCTCACTCCATGAGTTGATCTTGAGTTGCTCGATCTTCGAGAAGATCGATTACTGTAGAGTTTTTTTCTGCCATCATCATGTTTAGGTGAAGACCTCTAAAGCAAGGATGTCAAGATCAACATGATGCAATGAATCAACGTTCTTATGAAGTGCAATCCAGATCGTGAAGATCATGTTAGCTTTGTGCCCCCTCTGTCTTCTTACCTCACGTCTTGAATCTCGAGACAAGATTCTTGTTTAGTGAGGGTGAGTTGTCACAGCCCTAGATTAATGCTTGTAATTAGTGGCATTGCATCCATGCATCATGTTTAAATACAAATGAACTTGAAATGGGGATTGATCAAACCCTCGCACCAAATGGAATTCAACTAGGTTCAAATTTAAATCTCTTCAATGAACCTAAAATGCCCTTTAGAAAAGTTCATCATTTTTGAAATGGGTGAAAACCTCTGCCAAAAATGGTTCACATTTTTCTAGGTCATCTTGGATTTTTGAATTAAACCATAAAGTATTTGGATTTGGGCATTTAAATGCTATAACTATTTTTAAATGCTCAAATAATTCTGAAACTAAATGAGGGCTGTTGGAATATTTCAAAAGTGCCCACAAATATTTTCAGGATTTATAAATTGATTTGGTTTTAAAACTGGATCAAAAACAAACTGCAAATTAGAAAACAGAAACAAAAATAGAAAAGGGATAGAAACTCACCTGGCTTACCTGTCCAGCCCAGCCGGCCCAGCACTGTAGCTGGCCCAGCCCAGCCGCCGCACAGTCTTCAACCTCCTGCCAGTAGGCAGGAGGGCGTGTGTTCCCCACGCGCGCGAATGCGCCAGGCCAGCACCACCCTGCCTGGCTGCCCCTCGACACCCTGGCCTTCTCTGGAGGCGCCACGACACCCCTGGAACCCCCTCGCTCACTCCCTCATCCCCATCCCCTCCCCTGGCTCTCTCCCTCTCATCGGCCGAGCGCCACCGTCGCTGCCCCTCGTCGCCCGTGTTACCACCGTACCCCTCTCGCCCCGTCTTCGTGTCCAAGGGCCCGCAACGACGTCGTGAATCTCCTCGCTGAAGGATTCGAGCTGTAGAGCTCCGGAGATGACCCCCGTGTCCATCTTCTCCGTCCACGACCGTCGACTGCTGCGCGTCAATTTGCCGCCACCAACGTGTCCCCGAGCTCTCTGACGATGCCTTCGAACGCCATGTGAGGCCCCGGTCCCTTTCCCCTAACCACGTCGTCGATTTCATCCTATAGCTGCCGTCCCCATGAGCTCCGAAGCTCGCCGCCGTCATGCCTCATCGCCGCCGCAGCCAGAGCTAGCTATGACCACAGCCGAGCACTACAACATGCTCAGCACACCGTGAGGAGCCTACAACACTCTCTCGTTGCTCCTGTCGTGCGCTACAGCGTTGTTTTCGCCGACGCCCGATCTCCGGCCGCCACCCAAGTGCTCGCCGTCATCGACTCCGGGCACCCCGCGAACTGCGGCTGCCTCCGCTGGATGCATGGGCTACCTCCTAGTGCCTTCCTCTGCCGCTCCCGTGGCCTCCCGGTGTGCTTCCGCCGTTGTCAAAGGTTAGCGGCGGCTAACCGCCGGCGCAACCAGCCATTAGGGCCAAAACACCCTACTAATCACCCCCTAGAGCCACTACCAAGTGGGTCCCCATGCCTGTTTAGGTTAGTCTATTTTTCTGTTTAGATTAGTGATAATCCCATGGAGCCCACGTGTCAGCTTTGACTTGGCCTAGTCAGCGTTGACCGGGCCCACCTGTCTGCGACGCTAACCAGCTCTGGGTCACCGACCAATGGGTGCCACTGGTCAGTTTGACCTGGACCGCCCCTGTTGAGCTGCTAACGTCATGCCTTCCTCATGCTGATGCAGTTAACATTTTCTGGATTAAAAATAATCCAGGAAATTCCAGAAAATGTTTAAAACTTCTAAAAATTAGAGAAAATAATCTATAGCTCAGATGAAAATAATTTATATATGCAAAATTATCAGAAAAATCCAAGAATCTGTTTATGGCATTTTCATGCATGTTTGAACAACCTAAAGTTGCTGTACATGACAATTTGATTAAATGGCATTTGAAATGTCTTGTGTGGAGTTTGAATTTGAACCTAGGGTTCAAACCAACTTCATTTAAATTGTTGCTAGCTGCATTAGCTGAAATCACAGCATGTTGCTATGTCATGAACATGCATCATATTGTTGCATTGCATTGATTGTTGTTCCTTGCTTGCCAGTGTTTGTTCCCTCTCGGTAGACGTGGTTCCGACGTTGAGATCGATGTCACTGATGAAGACACAATGCTATCTTCAGAAGTGTCAGGCAAGCAAACCCCCTTGAGCATTCCGATACAATCCCACTCTCTCGCTCTTGCCCTCTTTTACTGCATTAGGACAACAACGATTCAACTGTTACATGTTGCGGTAGTTGAACCCATTCCTCTGCATGACCTGTCTTTGCCACAGTAATTAGTAAAAACCCACTAGCATGAGTAGGAGTTGTTTGAGCCATGATGTGCCTACTCATTCATGCTTGCTTGTTATGCCTGCTATGCTTAGAGTTGTGTCAGGTCTGATTTATCTGGGATGGATTGGGATGGTGGTGAACATGTCCTACAGTTGAGAGCTAAGTGTGTGAACACGATTTGGTAAAGGTAGCGATGGGAGGCCATGTAGGAGTACATGGTGGGTTGTCTCATTGAAACCGTCCTCAGGAACTGAGTTCTGTGTTTGTGATCCAAGACAGTTACTACCACACATTGGAATGCTTAAGTGCCCCTCTCGACTTATTAATCCCCTCGATCTCTGACCAAGAGTTGAAACTAGTTTCTGGTGTTTGTAGGTTGTAGGTTGTGTTAGTAGTCTACCAAGTGGCACCCGGTACAGGTGGGCTTGGGACAGACTAGCCACCGTGGCCCGGTGTACCAAGTGGCACCCGGATGGTGGACTTGGGAACCCTGCACACATCGTTTGGGCCGTAGTGGAAACCTCGGCTGGACTTCCTTGCAGATGGAACCCTAGTAGGCGATAAACCAGGACTAGAGTCTTGCGTGGTTAGTCAGGTCGTGGCCGACACCCTTGCCAGGCTTCCGCTTGAAGGTTGCCGAGATACATGACGTGTACATGGCAGTAAGTGGCGAGAGCGTGTGCGAAGAAGTACACCCCTGCAGGGTTAACATGATCTATTCGAATAGCCCCGTCCTCGGATATGGACTACTTGGATAGCTTATATGGTTCATAGATAACTTGAAGTGGATACTCTAAAATGTACAAGATAAGCGTGAGTGCTATGGATGGCCTTCTCGTAGGGAGACGAGAATAGATCCATAGTGGTGTATTGATATGATGAATATGTGGACTCGTGTGTCCTTTCCCACCTAAAAGAAAATGCGGGTAGTCGTAGTATAGAATAGCCACTGAGTCAAAGCTGGCTTGCTGCAGTTAAACCCCACCACCCCTTTGTTGATACCGATGCATATGTATCTAGTTCTGATATAAGTCTTGCTGGGTACATTTGTACTCACGTTTGCTTAATTTATGTTTTTGCAGAGAGACTTCAGTCTCATTAGTAGTTCTACGTGGACTTCGATGAGTAGCTTGTAACCTCAGCTATGATATTGTACCCATGGGAGGGTCTTATAGGTAGACAGTCTTCCTAGCCTTCTTTCTTTGCAGCTGTCTGTACTCAGACAAGATTAGCTTCCGCATGTGCTTGTTGCTTGTATGACTTTGTATATTGGGTCATGAGACCCATGTTTGTAATATCATGCTATGTATGGCTCCTCGGAGCATTTTAATCTAATACTTTGAGTCGTAGAGTTATGTTGTGATGCCATGTTGTATCTACACATATCAAGCATATTGTGTGTATGTTATTGAAATGCTATGGTATGTGTGGGGTCCGACACCTAGTTGTTTATTCTTGGTAGCCTTCCTTATGGGGAAATGTCTCCTAGTGCTTCCACCGGAACACATGGATTGATTGGCATGTGTCCTTCTTTACTCCTGTGTCTGTCCCTACGGGGAAATGTCACGCGGTGTTTACCGGAGTCTTGATAGCTTGCTACAGCCCGATTAAACTCGCTGCTGACCGACACGTGCATTGTTGGGTCACGTATGCATGTCCCTGTAAGTTTGTGCCACTTTGGGTCTACGACTAGTCATGTCGGCCCGGGTTCTCTGTCATATGGATGCTAGCGACACAATCATGTACGTGAGCCAAAAGGCGCAAACGGTCCCGGCCAAGGTAAGGCTGCAGCCGTGGGAATACCATGTGTGAGGCCGCAAAGTGATATGATGTGTTACATGCTAGATCGGTGTGACTTAGGATCGGGGTCCCGACACGCTTCGCTCCATCCTTGCTTCACCACTCCCATGGCCGACGCTCGTCAAGTTCGCGCCAAGCATCGGGCCGCCCGTGTCGCCCAGACGGCACTAGTGGGCCGCGGCGCCCCTCGCCGCTCTGCTTCTCCCGTTGCCAACGCCGCCATCCACCCTGCCGCCCACGGGCAGCAGGACTTTTCGTTGCCGCCCTTCGTGCAGCATGATGGCCGCACTGCCACACCTTCCCTCATTCCCGCCACGGCCTCGTCCTCCCAGGCTCGTCGGGGGCTGGCGAACACGCAGGCTGCGCTGCTCATGGCGCATGAGCTGCTGCGCTACCCCCCGCCAATGATGGCTACGACGCCTCGCTGGGCCGCATCACCGAGCTCGTCAATACCTCTGGTGAGGCCCCGGCGCCCTCCCACTCGCTCCGTCCCCCACCGTCTCATGTGGATGACGTGGCTCATGGTGCGCCTCTGCCTCCTCTTCTGCGCAGCGCTGACATCGAGCCAAGGCGTGACACGTGTCCGCACGACCCACTGCGTGGAGCGCCGGCACCGGCCCGGGACAAGGCCAGCTGCCAGGTCATGTAGCAGCCATAGTACGACGCCCGTGCACTGCTGGTGCCGCCGCGCCAGCACGAAGACCATGCCGCTCTGGAGGCTGCCACGTGTGGGCATCAGGACCATGCCCCTCTCGCGTGGGCTGCACCGGTGAGCGCGGCGGGCTGCCGCGCCTTCACTCGTGAGTTGCGCCGCGTTGTCTAGCCAGTCAAGTTCAAGCCAGATCTGCCCCCATGCTACAACGGCATCCCCGACCCTGCGGAGTTCCACCAGTTTAGCACGCTGAGCATCGAGGCGGTGAATGGCGTCGACAAGGTCATAGCGAACTGGTTCCCCATGGCCCTCAAGGATGGCGCGCGCTCCTGGCTCATGCACCTCCTGGAGGGGTCGATCTCCTCGTGGGATGAGCTCCGCGAGCGGTTCATCGCCAACTTCCAAGGGACCCGTGACCGTGCCCTCACCTTCAACGACCTGCGACGCGTAAAGCAGCATGCAGGCGAGACCGTCCGCAACTACATTCAACGCTTCACCCAAGTTCACCTCAAGATCCCGAAGGCTTCGGACGAGGCCATCATCTCCGCGTTCACATAAGGCATCATAGACGTCGGGGTGAGAGAGGACCTCGCCATCAACGATGACTTGTGCTCAGCATTGGAGCTGTTCAATCTGGCCGACAAGTGCGCCAAGGACGAAGAAGGCCACCTCTCCCTCCTCAAGCACCCTGACGTCGATCCTGAAGACAAGAAGGCCAAGGAGGCAAAGCGCAAGGGCCCCATCGTGCTGGCAGCAGAGCCTGAGCTGAAACGCGGCCGTGATCGCGACGAGCCCCCCTAGGATGCTCGCCCATTCTGTGTCTTCCACAACATGCACACCCACAACACCGATGACTGTCAGGAGCTCAGGGCGCCCCAGGACGAGCGCCTGGGCCGCCGCCCCGAGCGCAGGGACCGTTGCTTCGGCCGTGGAGGGGGCCACGGTGGAGGCCGCTGGGACAACCGCAACCCTCGTCAGGGCTGGAACGACCAGCCTCGTGATGGTGCCTGGCGCGATCAATCCTCGTGAGGCCCGTCCTCAGGGCAACGCTGGCCTTCCACCTCTGCCGCCGCTGCCCAGGAGAAACGATGACAACCAGCAAGACGAAGGGGCTGGGGTATACCAGGAGCCTCGTGCAATTGCCTGCATCCTTGATGGAGGTCAGGCACCCTCCTCGAACCGCATCTTCAAGCAGTTCTCTCGTGAGGTGAATGTGGCCCTCCCGAGGCTTGAAGCTGCACGTCCACTCAAGTGGTCACTGAAGGAAATATGCCCTAGAGACAATAATAAAGTTGTTTATATTTCCTTATATCATGATAAATGTTTATTATTCATGCTAGAATTGTATTAACCGGAAACTTGATACATGTGTGAATACATAGACAAAACACCGAGTCCCTAGTAAGCCTCTACTAGACTAGCTCGTTGATCAAAGACGGTTAAGTTTACTAACCATAGACATGTGTTGTCATTTGATGAACAGGATCACATCATTAGGAGAATGATGTGATGGACAAGACCCATCCGTTAGCTTAGCATAATGATCGTTAAGTTTTATTGCTATTGCTTTCTTCATGACTTATACATATTCCTTTGACTATGAGATTATGCAACTCCCGAATACCGGAGGAACACCTTGTGTGCTATCAAACATCACAATGTAACTGGGTGATTATAAAGATGCTCTACAGGTGTCTCCGAAGGTGTTTGTTGGGTTGGCATAGATCGAGATTAGGATTTGTCACTCCGAGTATCGGAGAGGTATCTCTGGGCCCTCTCGGTAATGCACATCATGATAAGCCTTGCAAGCAATGTGACTAATGAGTTAGTTATGGGATGATGCATTACGGAACGAGTAAAGATACTTGCCGGTAATGAGATTGAACTAGATATGGAGATACCGACGATCGAATCTCGGGCAAGTAACATACCGATGACAAAGGGAATGACGTATGTTGTCATTACGGTTTGACCGATAAAGATCTTCGTAGAATATATAGGAACCAATATGAGCACCCAGGTTCCGCTATTGGTTATTGACCGGAGATGTGTCTCGGTCATGTCTACATAGTTCTCGAACCCGTAGGGTCCGCACGCTTAACGTTCGATGACGATTTGTATTATGAGTTATGTGTTTTGGTGACCGAAGATTGTTTGGAGTCCCGGATGAGATCACAGACATGATGAGGAGTCTCAAAATGGTCGAGAGGTAAAGATTGATATATTGGACGATAGTATTCGGACACCGGAAGTGTTTCAGAATGTATCGGGTACGTATCGGAGTACCGGGGGGGTTACCGGAACCCCCCGGGGGAAAGATATGGGCCATATGGGCCATAGGAGGGAGACAAGGCAGCCCACAAGGGGTGGCACGTGTCCCCCCATGGGGAGTCCGAATTGTACTAGGGGAGGGGGCGCGGCCCCCCTTTCCTTCTCCTCCTCCCTCTCCTTCCCCCTTTCCCCTTCCGGTAAAAGGAAAGGGGGGGCCGAATTGGACTACGAGTCCAAGTGGGACCCCTCCCACTTGGTGCGCCCTAGGCCGGCCTTCTCCCCTCGCCCTCCTTTATATACGGGGGCGGGGGGCACCTCCAAGGACACAATAATTGTTCTTAGCCGTGTGCGGCGCCCCACTCCACCATTTACTCCTCCGGTCATATTGTCTTAGTGCTTAGGCGAAGCCCTGCGCGGATCACTTCACCATCACCGTCACCACGCCATCGTGCTGACGAAACTCTCCCTCGACACTTTGCTGGATCAAGAGTTCGAGGGACATCATGTGCAGAACTCGGAGGCACCGTACGTTCGGTGCTTGATCGGTTGAATCGAGAAGACGTTCGACTACATCAACCGCGTTAAGCTAACGCTTCCGCTTTCGGTCTACGAGGGTACGTGGACACACTCTCCCCCTCTCGTTGCTATGCATCTCCTAGATAGATCTTGCGTGAGCGTAGAAAATTTTTGAAATTGCATGCTACGTTCTCCAACAGTGGCATCCGAGCCAGGTCTATGCGTAGATGATATGCACGAGTAGAACACAAAGAGTTGTGGGCGATGATAGTCATACTGCTTACCACCAATGTCTTATTTTGATTTGGCGGTATTGTTGGATGAAGCGGCCCGGACCAACCTTACATGACCACGTTCATGAGACCGGTTCCACCGACAGATATGCAACTTGTTTTGCATAAAGGTGGCTGGCGGGTGTCTGTTTCTCCAACTTTAGTTGAATCGAATTTGACTATGGCCGGTCCTTGTTGAAGGTTAAAACAGCAAACTTGACGAAACATCTTTGTGGTTTTGATGCGTAGGTAAGAACGGTTCTTACTAGAAGCCCGTAGCAGCCACGTAAAACTTGCAACAACAAAGTAGAGGATGTCTAACTTGTTTTTGCAGGGCATGTTGTGATGTGATATGGTCAAGACATAATGTGATATACGTTATTGCATGAGATGATCATGTTTTGTAAAAGCTATCGGCAACTGGCAGGAGCCTTATGGTTGTTGCTTTATTGTATGAAATGCAATCGCCATGTAATTGCTTTACTTTATCACTATGCGTTAGCGATAGTTGTAGAAGCAATAGTTGGCGAGACGACAACGACGCTACGATGAAGATCAAGGTGTCATGCCGGTGACGATGGAGATCATGACGGTGCTTTGGAGATGGAGATCAAAGGCACAAGATGATGATGGCCATATCATGTCACATATTTTGATTCCATGTGATGTTTATCTTTTATGCATCTTATTTTGCTTAGTATGGCGGTAGCATTATAAGATGATCCCTCACTAAAATTTCAAGATATAAGTGTTCTCCCTGAGTATGCACCATTGCGACAGTTCGTCGTGCTGAGACACCACGTGATGATCGGGTGTGATAAGCTCTACGTTCACATACAACGGGTGCAAGACAGTTTTGCACGTGTGGAATACTCTGGTTAAACTTGACGAGCCTAGCATGTATAGACATGGCCTCGGAACACTGGAGACCGAAAGGTTGAACGTGAATCATATAGTAGATATGATCAACATAGAGATGTTCACCATTGAAGACTACTCCATGTCACGTGATGATCGGACATGGTTTAGTTGATATGGATCACGTGATAATTTAGATGACTCGAGGGATGTCTATCTAAGTGGGAGTTCTTAAGTAATATGATTAATTGAACTTAATTTATCATGAACTTAGTCCTGATAGTTTTTGCATATCTATGTTGTAGATCAATGGCCCGTGCTACTGTTCCCTTGAATTTTAATGCGTTCCTAGAGAAAGCTAAGTTGAAAGATGATGGTAGCAACTACACGGACTGGGTCCGTAACTTGAGGATTATCCTCATTGCTGCACAGAAGAATTATGTCCTTGATGCACCGCTAGGTGAAAGGCCTGCTGCAGGAGCAGATGCTGATGTTATGAACGTCTGGCAAGCTCGATCTGATGACTACTTGATAGTTCAGTGTGCCATGCTTTACGGCTTAGAATCGGGACTTCAAAGATGTTTTGAACGTCATGGACCATATGAGATGTTCCAGGAGTTGAAGTTAATATTTCAAGCAAATGCCCGAGTTGAGAGATATGAAGTCTCCAACAAGTTCTATAGCTGCAAGATGGAGGAGAACAGTTCTGTCAGTGAACACATACTCAGAATGTCTGGATATCATAATCACTTGACTCAGCTGGGAGTTAATCTTCTGGATGATAGTGTTATTGACAGAGTTCTTCAATCACTGCCACCAAGCTACAAAGGCTTCGTGATGAACTATAACATGCAAGGGATGGATAAGACAATTCCCGAGCTCTTCGTTATGCTCAAAGCTGCGGAGGTAGAAATCAAGAAGGAGCATCAAGTGTTGATGGTTAACAAGACCACTAGTTTCAAGAAAAAGGTCAAAGGAAAGAAAGGGGAACTTCAAGAAGAATGGCAAGCAAGTTGTCACTCCCGGGAAGAAGCCCAAGTCTAGACCTAAGCCTGAAACTGAGTGCTTCTACTGCAAAGGAACTGGTCACTGGTAGTGGAACTGCCCCAAGTATTTGGCGGATAAGAAGGATGGCAAAGTGAACAAAGGTATATTTGATATACATGTTATTGATGTGTACCTTACTAATGCTCATAGTAGCGCCTGGGTATTTGATACTGGTTCTGTTACTCATATTTGCAACTCGAAATAGGGGCTACAGATTAAACAAAGATTGGCTAAGGACGAGGTGACGATGCGTGTCGGAAATGGTTCCAAGGTCGATGTGATCACCGTCGGCACGCTACCTCTACATCTACCTTCAGGATTAGTTTTAGACCTGAATAATTGTTATTTGGTGCCAGCGTTGAGCATGAACATTTTATCTAGATCTTGTTTAATGCGAGACGGTTATTCATTTAAATCAGAGAATAATGGTTGTTCTATTTATATGAGTAATATCTTTTATGGTCATGCAACCTTGAAGAGTGGTCTATTTTTTCTGAATCTCGATCATGGTGATACACATATTCATAATATTGATGCCAAAAGATGCAAAGTTGATAATGATAGTGCAACATATTTGTGGCACTGCCGTTTAGGTCATATTGGTGTAAAGCGCATGAAGAAACTCCATGCGGATGGACTTTTGGAAGCACTTGATTATGAATCATTTGATGCTTGCGAACCATGCCTCATGGGCAAGATGACTAAGACTCCATTCTCCGGAACAATGGAGCGAGCCATTGACTTATTGGAAATAATACATACCGATGTATGCGGTCCGATGAGTGTTGAGGCTCGCGGCGGGTATCGTTATTTTCTAACCTTCACAGATGATTTGAGCAGATATGGGTATATCTACTTAATGAAACACAAGTCTGAAACATTTGAAAAGTTCAAACAATTTCAGAGTGAAGTGGAAAATCATCGTAACAAGAAAATAAAGTTTCTACGATCTGATCGCGGAGGCGAATATTTGAGTTACGAGTTTGGCCTTCATTTAAAACAATGTGGAATAGTTTCACAACTCGCGCCACCTGGAACACCACAGCGTAATGGTGTGTCCGAACATCGTAACCATACTTTATTAGATATGGTGCGATCTATGATGTCTCTTACCGATTTACCACTATCATTTTGGGGTTATGCATTAGAGACAGCTGCATTCACGTTAAATAGGGCACCATCTAAATCCGTTGAGACGACACCGTATGAACTGTGGTTTGGCAAGAAACCTAAGCTGTCGTTTCTTAAAGTTTGGGGTTGCGATGCTTATGTGAAAAAGCTTCAGCCTGATAAGCTCGAACCCAAATCGGAGAAGTGCGTCTTCCTAGGATACCCAAAAGAGACTGTTGGGTACACCTTCTATCACAGATCTGAAGGCAAGATATTTGTTGCTAAGAATGGATCCTTTCTAGAGAAGGAGTTTCTCTCGAAAGAAGTGAGTGGGAGGAAAGTAGAACTTGATGAGGTAATTGTACCTCCTCTCAATTTGGAAAGTAGCTCATCAGAGAAATCGGTTCCCGTGATGCCTACACCAATTAGTGAGGAAGCTAATGATGATGATCATGAAACTTCAGATCAAGTTTCTACAGAACCTCATAGGTCAACCAGAGTACGTTCCGCACCAGAGTGGTACGGTAATCCTGTTCTGGAAGTCATGTTACTAGACTATGACGAACCTACGAACTATGAGGAAGAGATGATGAGCCCAGATTCCGCGAAATGGCTTGAGGCCATGAAATCTGAGATGGGATCCATGCATGAGAACAAAGTGTGGACTTTGGTTGACTTGCCCGATGATCGGCAAGCCATAGAGAACAAATGGGTCTTCAAGAAGAAGACTGACGCTGATGGTAATGTTACTGTCTACAAAGCTTGACTTGTTGCAAAAGGTTTTCGACAAGTTCAAGGAGTTGACTACGATGAGACCTTCTCACCCGTAGCGATGCTTAAGTCTGTCCGAAGCATGTTAGCAATTGCCGCATTTTATGATTATGAAATCTGGCAAATGGACGTCAAAACTGCATTCCTTAATGGATTTCTTAAAGAAGAGTTGTATATGATGCAACCAGAAGGTTTTGTCGATCCTAAAGGTGCTAAAAAAGTGTGCAAGCTCCAGCGATCCATTTATGGACTGGTGCAAGCATCTCGGAGTTGGAATATATGCTTTGATAGTGTGATCAAAGCATATGGTTTTATACAGACTTTTGGAGAAGCCTGTATTTACAAGAAAGTGAGTGGGAGCTCTGTAACATTTCTAATATTATATGTGGATGACATATTGTTGATCGGAAATGATATAGAATTTCTGGATAGCATAAAAGGATACTTGAATAAGAATTTTTCAATGAAAGACCTTGGTGAAGCTGCTTATATATTGGGCATCAAGATCTATAGAGATAGATCAAGACGCTTAATTGGACTTTCACAAACCACATACCTTGATAAAGTTTGAAGAAGTTCAAAATGGATCAGTCAAAGAAAGGGTTCTTGCCTGTGTTACAAGGTGTGAAATTGAGTCAGACTCAATGCCCGACCACTGCAGAAGATAGAGAGAAAATGAAAAACATTCCCTATGCCTCAGCCATAGGTTCTATCATGTATGCAATGCTGTGTACCAGACCTGATGTGTGCCTTGCTATAAGTCTAGCAGGGAGGTACCAAAGTAATCCAGGAGTGGATCACTGGATAGCGGTCAAGAACATCCTGAAATACCTGAAAAGGACTAAGGATATGTTTCTCGTTTATGGAGGTGACAAAGAGCTCGTCGTAAATGGTTACGTTGATGCTAGCTTTGACACTGATCCGGATGACTCTAAGTCACAAACCGGATACGTATTTATATTGAATGGTGGAGCTGTCAGTTGGTGCAGTTCCAAGCAAAGCGTCGTGGCGGGATCTATGTGTGAAGCGGAGTATATAGCTGCTTCGGAAGCAGCAAATGAAGGAGTCTGGATGAACGAGTTCATATCCGATCTAGGCGTAATACCTAGTGCATCGGGTCCAATGAAAATCTTTTGTGATAATACTGGAGCAATTGCCTTGGCGAAGGAATCCAGATTTCACAAAAGAACCAAACACATCAAGAGACGCTTCAACTCCATCCGTGATCAAGTCAAGGAGGGAGACATAGAGATTTGCAAAATACATACGGATCTGAATGTGGCAGACCCGTTAACTAAGCCTCTTCCACGAGCAAAACATGATCAGCACCAAGACTCCATGGGTGTTAGAATCATTACTATGTAATCTAGATTATTGACTCTAGTGCAAGTGGGAGACTGAAGGAAATACACCCTAGAGGCAATAATAAAGTTGTTTATATTTCCTTATATCATGATAAATGTTTATTATTCATGCTAGAATTGTATTAACCGAAAATTTGATACATGTGTGAATACATAGACAAAACACCGAGTCACTAGTAAGCCTCTACTAGACTAGCTCGTTGATCAAAGACGGTTAAGTTTACTAACCATAGACATGTGTTGTCATTTGATGAACGGGATCACATCATTAGGAGAATGATGTGATGGACAAGACCCATCCGTTAGCTTAGCATAATGATCGTTAAGTTTTATTGCTATTGCTTTCTTCATGACTTATACATATTCCTTTGACTATGAGATTATGCAACTCCCGAATACCGGAGGAACACCTTGTGTCCTATCAAATGTCAGAATGTAACTGGGTGATTATAAAGATGCTCTACAGGTGTCTCCGAAGGTGTTTGTTGGGTTGGCATAGATCGAGATTAGGATTTGTCACTCCGAGTATCGGAGAGGTATCTCTGGGCCCTCTCGGTAATGCACATCATGATAAGCCTTGCAAGCAATGTGACTAATGAGTTAGTTATGGGATGATGCATTACGTAACGAGTAAAGAGACTTGCCGGTAATGAGATTGAACTAGGTATGGAGATACCGACGATCAAATCTCGGGCAAGTAACATACCGATGACAAAGGGAATGACGTATGTTGTCATTACGGTTTGACCGATAAAGATCTTCGTAGAATATGTAGGAACCAATATGAGCATCCAGGTTCCGTTGTTGGTTATTGACCGGAGATGTGTCTCGGTCATGTCTACATAGTTCTCGAACCCGTAGGGTCCGCACACTTAACGTTCGATGACGATTTGTATTATGAGTTATGTGTTTTGGTGACCGAAGATTGTTTGGAGTCCCGGATGAGATCACGGACATGACAAGGAGTCTCAAAATGGTCGAGAGGTAAAGATTGATATATTGGACGATAGTATTCGGACACCGGAAGTGTTTCGGAATGTATCGGGTACGTATCGGAGTACCGGGGGGGTTACCGGAACCCCCCGGGGGAAAGATATGGGCCATATGGGCCATAGGAGGGAGGCAAGGCAGCCCACAAGGGGTGCCCCCCCCATGGAGAGTCCGAATTGGACTAGGGGAGGGGGCGCGGCCCCCCTTTCCTTTTCCTCCTCCCTCTCCTTCCCCTTTCCCCTTCCGGTAAAAGGAAAGGGGGGGCGAATTGGACTAGGAGTCCAAGTGGGACTCCTCCCACTTGGCGCGCCCTAGGCCGGCCTCCTCCCCTCTCCCTCCTTTATATACGGGGGCGGGGGGCGCGTCCAAGGACACAACAATTGTTCTTTAGCCATGTGCGGCGCCCCCCTCCACCGTTTACTCCTCCGATCATATTGTCGTAGTGCTTAGGCGAAGCCCTGCGCGGATCACTTCACCATCACTGTCACCACGCCGTCGTGCTGACGAAACTCTCCCTCGACACTTTGCTAGATCAAGAGTTTGAGGGACATCATCGAGCTGAACGTGTGCAGAACTCGGAGGCGCCGTACGTTCGGTGCTTGATCGGTTGAATCGAGAAGACATTCGACTACATCAACCGCGTTAAGCTAACGCTTCCGCTTTCGGTCTACGAGGGTACGTGGACACACTCTCCCCCTCTCGTTGCTATGCATCTCCTAGATAGATCTTGCATGAGCGTAGAAATTTTTTGAAATTGCATGCTACGTTGCCCAACAGTCACAATACACCATCACCTTCGATTCCAAGGACCACCTCAGGTGTTCGGCTACTGCTGGCGCGCTCCCCATGCTGTGCACGCCCACCATCAGCAATGTCTCAGTCACCAAGATGCTCATCAATGGCGGCACCGGCCTCAACTTCCTATCTATGGAGACCTTCGAGACGCTCCAAGTGCCTTACGACCAACTCATGCCCACCAAGCCATTCTCTGGATTGACCGACGGCTCCACCGCTCCCCTGGGGCAGGTGCGCCTTCTAGTCACCTTCGGCAAGCGTGACAACTACCACACTGAGCTCATTAACTTCGACGTGGCCCACATCGGCCTCCCGTAAAATGCCATCCTGGGATACCCTGCCCTCGCCAAGTTCATGGCGGCTACCCACCATGGCTACAACGTCCTGAAGATGCCAGGATGCGGTGGCGTCATCACTGTCGCCTGTGATGAGAAGGATGCGGTCTGCTCCCTTGAGCATGCCTACCGGGCCACGGCCGCTGAGAACTCAGATGGCGAAGGTGACGCTATGCCCCTTGAGGCTACCCCGCGAAGAAGAAGCAGCTCCTCCCCAAGAGCCGTCCGGAGGCAAAGAAGCCCGCCGGCGAAGCCTAGGGCTCTGCGCCTGCTGCCGGGGCGCCTCTCCCTCCCGCAAAGGAAGGCGCGCCCGGCGCCTACCTCAGGACGGTCTCGGGGGCTCCCATCTGGAGAGCCTCTGACCTGACCGGTGCGACGAGGGAGGTGCTCGGGCAACACTTGGAGGCGTGTTTTGACGCGCGCCCCCACAAGCAAGGAACGAGCCGCGAGGGGCCAGGAGCACAAGAGTTCATCACCAAGGTGATCGAGGAACATCAAGAAGCGCAAGCCATTCGTGGTGAGCGCCACCCCGCGCGCCCCAACAGTGCAGCTACCGCCCCTAACGCGGGCGACGGGTTGCGCGTCTGCGTCGACACCCCGGGCTTCAACAGGGCCGCTTCTCAGGACCTCTTTTGGCCGTCTCGCATCGGCCGGAGCGGGGGCTTCCCCTGCAACTATGTCTGCATGCCGTTCAGCCTGCTGAACATTGGTGCCTCGTACCAGCGCCTGGCGCAGCACGCTATGGCATCTCACGAGGCCCGACCCTTGGCGGTGCCATCTCAGGAGGCCCCGAACCCTCGCGAGCCCCCTGGGCCTCACGAGCATCTCGAGCCTCCGGAGTCGTCCGGCTCGTGAGGAGCCAACCTCCGCGACACACTTCATCGACTACCTCGATGCCCCTCCAGCATCATTGCCAGGTGACTTTTTGGTTTGTTCAATTGAGGGCACCCCACGGGTTGCATGATCCTCAGGCTGTTAGGGCCCGTCGCTGTGGTTGCATCGTTTCGTTCATGTACCTCAAACATGTTATGCTTTCATGAGTTGCTATGGCTGTTAACCCTGTGCTTGGTGTCACATCACTTCTGGAGTCGTCACCATGTGGGCTTCACGCGTTGCCAGCTCTCCTCCTGAAAGTCCCATGAGAGGGGGCTACCGGCACGGCGCCTATGCTTGGGTCCATCCCTGGAGGGTTGATAAATCTAAGTGACTGAGCTCTGGCTCGCGGGCCGGCCCCGTGCACGTCACCTCACCAGGTCCTTAGTGCATTGTCTTCTCACGGAACAATCATGAGCAGATCAGCAAGCGCATGCCGCCCTCTGTATTTCGTGATCTGTCAAATGCGTAGGAACTTCAGGAGACAGGCGTTCGAACGACTCCTTGACGACACCTCACTGCCTCAGGAGGGTCGGCCTCGATTAGGCAGTGTTTTGATCCATGAAAGGCTAAGTAAAATCACTTCGTCCGTCGTGTGTTGCCGGCCAAAGTCCCTTTCCTTGCAACCCCCGCGAGGCGAACCACTCCTTTTCGCGTAGTCCGCTTGCACATTAAAAGGGGGGCTCTTGAGCATCGCTCCTCAGGAGCTCCTACTGGCTCTCGGGCCCTCACCCCCTGGCCTTGTCCCAGGCATCACGACCTGACATGCCAGCGGCGGCTGAGCTCCGCTCGGGGGCCAGGTCCTGAGGACATAGAGCACCTTGGTGAGCAAGGAAATGAGGGGTAAACCTCGCGAGGGAATACGGGAAGAGGGGCACGGTCCAGCAGCGCAGGCATCTCTTGAAATACAAAGGACGCCAATCTTTTCACGCACCCCTAGTGGGACTTGTGTTGACTCGTTGCAGAGTAGGAAGCATACCAAGGATCAAAATCCAAGGAGGCGCACCCTCGCGATGCGGTAATCCCTCACGGGCCACGAGCAGCCTAACCTAAGTTGCCTTATCTGCGCCAGGCACGAGCCTTACTATTAACGTTTTACCTTGACTCTCGCGATCTTGTTTGGGCGAAAACCCCCTTTTTCGCTCGAAAAGCTGCTTGCGCGTCTAGGGGGGCCTCTTGAGCATCGCGCCTTGGGAGCTCTTACCGGACCTCGGGTCCCTCACCTCCTGGCCTTGCACAAGGCATCGCGACCTGGCATACCAGCGACGGCAGAAGCTTACCTGGGGACTGGGTCCCGGCGACGCAGAGCATAAAGCGATCGAAAAGAAAAAAGAGTTAAACTCAAACGAGAGGTGCCATAATAACTTGAATATGAACCGAAAGCATTAAGATAAAGGCACGAGCGCCACGGTTCCTTACACGATCCCACGAGGCTCTTGATGGTTTTCGATGCAGGGAATAAAAGAAACAAAAAAACAGCCTCCCGGAGGCCGCAGCTCCTGAAGCGCCGACTCTGGCATCGCGGACGCCTAGTCGGTGTCGTCCTCCACCTTGACGCCGTGGCGTTGCAGCTCGTCGTAGTCATCGTCGCTCCTGTTCTCCCTGGTGGAGGTGTCGTCACCGCTGGAGGTGCCATGGCCGTCGCCAAGGGCAAGTTCATCCCCGAGGACGCCACCGCCACTGCCGTGGTCGTCGTCGCTGCTGCTGCTTCTGTCGCCCTCCGGGCAGCATCCGAGGCGGCATCCGGTCTCCCCGAAGATCTTCACATAGAGCATAATCGCCCCATCAAACCTGAAGTGGAGGGTGTGCCTCCCCTTCAGGTCGTGAGCGCGGGTGAATGACTGCCACCCCCGGGTCAAGTACACGAAGCCGGAGGGGGTGACTTCAACCTCCGCCTAGGAGGATTTGCTACAGCAGTCGTCGGGCTGCAGCCACAGCCCGACGGGGCCGTCCGCCGCCAGCTCCCCCGCGAAGGAGCCTGGGAGCTGGATCCAGGTGCGTGGCGGACTCTCCATCCACACGACAAACTCATGGGCCAACTCGGTGGAGTGCGCCCGTGCATGAGGTGGTCGGGCGCCGACGCCATTCCGCCCCCCACGTCCGCCGGCGTGCCGCTTCCCGCGACCCCGCCCGCGGACGAAGTTCTTCGCACGACTGCTGGAGCTGGCGGGGACCACCAATGGAGGACGCCCACATCCTCGGGGAGGCGCCCCCTCTTGGGCAGCGGTAGCTTCGGTCCCTCCTTCGGAGCCTTGCCCTTCTCGGCGGCGGTGAACCTCCTTACGGGTGCCATGGCTGCCGCGACAAGGGTTGGAGGCGAATGAACGAGAAGATAGAGGTGGGTTAGGGGCTCTGCCCTTCGCCCTCTTATAAGCGATCAGAGAAGGCCAACCGGCGCCCCTTCACCATCGGGCAATGATGGCCCAGCGGCGCGTTAGACTTTTGTCAGCCTGGGCAGTTACCGAGGCGATGTGGGGAAGTGGGTGTGTCCGCGTCCCGTCGTGCGCCACACGTCAAGCCTGGCCCGCAGGCGGTTAGGGCCAGTGTCGCTTCACCCTCCCGTCTTTGCCTTCGCCTCGAAGCCAGGCCGAGCGTGCCGTGGGCCCGGGGGCTACTGTCGGAGTTCTGGGACCGGGGGTTCCTAGACCCGTCTGCCTACGGCCAAGCGCGCGGCGCCATCAAAGGCCCAGTATGGCCCAACTCCAAAGCTTCACGAGCAAGACCCTCACGAGGGACCCCCGCCTCATGAGGAGAATGACATCAAGGCCTCCTGAGGAGCGGCCTGCCGAGGCTGCCTCCCGAGGAGCGGACATCTCTAGGCAGGCACCCCACCTCGAGAGGCGTGCGGTGACATGAGCCATGACGACCAGAGCCAGAGGGGCGTGAGCGAGCACAGTCTAGGACAGTTTCCTCTTTTGTGCTAAGGAGGCAAGGACGTACGCGGGTTCCCAAGGAATCCCCAAAGGTTTCCATTCCAGTGCAACAAGACCAAGACCACGGGCTCGGCAGGACGGAGGTCATCACCGAGCCCACCACTGCGTCACGACCAGAAGCTTCGCAGGCGAAGACCACCTTTAGTCAGGATAGGGTGTACTCCTGTCCCCCTTCAAATTGGCCATTGTGGTATCCCTTCCCACCTAAGCCATGAGGGAAGAGGACCAAGGCCACTATAAATAGAGACTAGCCTCCACCGTAGGAGGGAGGGAAATCCTTCTGCCATTGAGATCTGTCGAGGCAGCTCACACTTGTACTAGTTCATACTCATCCTCCCCGTGAGGCAATCCACCACAAAGCAGGAGTAGGGTTTTACACTGCAAGGTGGGCCGAACCTGGGTAAATCACTGTGTTCACTTCTTTTCCCGCTCGCTCGAACTTGACGGAGCCAAGCCGAGAGGTGGTGAGCAGCGAGCCATAGCTAGGCAGGATCCTTCATTCCTGCCCCAAAGTTCGAACCTTGTTTGGGTCCGTGGAGCCCTGATTCCGGCACGCCATCACCTTCGATTCCAAGGACCACCTCAGGTGTTCAGCCACCGCTGGCGCGCTCCCCATGTTGTGCATGCCCACCATCAGCAACGTCTTCGTCACCAAGACCATCATCGATGGCGGCGCCGGCCTCAACGTGATCTCTATCGAGACCTTCAAGACGCTTCAAGTACCTTATGATCAGCTAATGCCCACCAGGCCATTCTCTGGGGTGACCAACAGCTCCACCACTCCCCTGGGGTAGGTGCGCCTCCCAGTCACCTTCGGTACCCGCGACAACTACCACACCGAGCTCATTGACTTCGACGTGGCCCACATTGGCCTCCCATACAACGCCATCCCGGAGTACCCTGCCCTCGCCAAGTTCGTGGCGGCAACCCACCATGGCTACAACGTCCTCAAGATGTCAGGGTGCAGCGGCATCATCACCATCGCCTGTGATGAAAAGGATGCGGTATGCTCCCTCGAGCATGCCTACCGGGCCGAGGCCGAGAATTCTGATGACGAGGGTGGCGCCGAGCCTCCTGAGGCTAGCCCGCGAAGAAGAAGCAGCTCCTCCCCAAGAGCCGTCCCGAGGCAAGGAAGGCATCCGAAGGTGATGCCTCGGGTGTCGCGCCTGCAGCCGAGGCACACCTTCCTCCCGCATAGGAAGGCGCTCCCGGCGCCTCCCTTAGGACAGGCTCGAGGGCTTCGACCTGGAGAGCATCTGACCTGACCACTGCAATGAGGGAGGCAATCGGGCACCACTTGGAGGCGTGCTTCGATGCACACCCCCGCGAGCAAGGAACATGGCGCGAGGTGCCAGGAGCGCAAGAATTCATAACCAAGGCGATCTGTGAGCTTCAGGAAGCATGGGCCATGCGCGGCGAGCGCCACCCCGCGCGCCCTACCAGCTCAGCTGCTGCCCCCGAAGCGGGCGGCGAGCTACGCGTCTGTGTCAACATCCCAGGCCTCAACAGAGTCACTTCTCAGGACCTCTTCTGGCCGTCACGTGTCGCCAGAGCAGGGGTTACCCCTGCAACTACATTCGCATGCCCTTCGTCCTGCTAAACACGGGCGCCACGTACCAGCGGTTCGCGCAGCTCGTGTTGGCGTCTCACGAGGCTAGGCGCTCGGCGTTGGCGCCTGATGACCCACAAGTATAGGGGATCAATCATAGTCCTTTCGATAAGTAAGAGTGTCGAACCCAACGAGGAGCAGAAGGAAATGACAAGTGGTTTTCAGCAAGGTAATTTCTGCAAGCACTGAAATTGTCGGTAATAGGTAGTTTGATAGCAGGATAATTTGCAATGGACAAGTAACGGTAACGGTAAATAAAGTGCAGAAAAGTAGCCCAATCCTTTTTGTAGCAAAGGACAGGCTGGAACGGTCTCTTATAATAAGCAAAGCCTTCTTGAGGGCACACGGGAATTTCATCTAGTCACTTTCATCATGTTGGTTTGATTCGCGTTCGCTACTTTGATAATTTGATATGTGGGTGGACAGGTGCTTGGGTGTTGTTCTTACTTGAGCAAGCCTCCCACTTATGATTAACCCCCTCGCAAGCATCCGCAACTATGAGAAAAGTATTAAGATAAAATCTAACCATAGCATTAAACATATGGATCCAAATCAGTCCCTTACGAAGTAGCGCATAAACTAGGGTTTAAGCTTCTGTCACTCTAGCAACCCATCATCTAATAACTACTCCACAATGCATTCCCTTAGGCCTAGAGATGGTGAAGTGTCATGTAGTCAATGTTCACATAACACCACTAAGGGAATCTCAACATACATACCATCAAAATATCGAACACATATCAAATTCGCATGATTACTTGCAACATGACTTCTCCTGTGGCCTCAAGAAAAAAGGTAACTACTGACAAATAATACTCATGCTCAAGATCAGAGCAGTATTAAATAGCATAATGGATCTGAACATATAATCTTCCACCAAATAAACCATATAGTAATCAACTACAAGATGTAATCAACACTGCTAGTCACCCACAGGTACCAATCTGAGCTTCTGGTACAAAGATTGAACACAAGAGATGAACTAGGGTTTGAGATGAGATGGTGTTGTTGAAGATGTTGATGGAGATTGGCCTCCCAAAGATGAGAGGGTTGTTGGTGATGACGATGGCTTCGATTTCACCCTCCGGGAGGAAAGTTCCCCCAGCGGAATCGCTCCACCAGAGGGCAAAAGTGCTCCTACCCAAGTTCTTCCTCGAGACGGCGGCGCTCCATCCCGAAAGTCCTCTCCTTAGTTTTTCTAGGTCAAAAGACCTTAAAAACCAGAAGATGGGCACCAGAGGAGGCTGGGCTACCCACAACCCACCAGGGCGCGCCAGGGGGGTCTTGTGGGCACCAGGCAGCCCCCCTCTGGTAGTTATTTGCTCCAATATTTATTATATATTCCAAAATAATTTTGCGTAATATTTCAGCTCATTTGGAGAAGTGCAGAATAGGTATCTCTGACGTAGCTTTTTCAGGTCCAGAATTCCAACTGCCGGTATTCTCCCTCTTTTTGTAAACCTTGCATATTATGAGAGAAAAGGCATTAGAATGACTCCATAAAGCATTATTATGCATAAAAACATTATAAATAACAGTAGGAAAACATGATGCAAAATGGACGTATCAACTCCCCCAAGCTTAAACCTCGCTTGCCCTCAAGCGAAAGACGATATCGAAAATCATGTCCACATGTTTAGAGAGAGAGGTGTCAATAAAACAAAATACGGTCATAGTAGCATCATGCTTATTATTATAACAGCAACAAACTTAATCAGAAAGCTTCATCATATAACTTCTCATGAACAAGTAACAATTCATCACAACATCGAAGTAAAAAGCATAAACTTTATTGAAAACAAATAAACTATGTTCTCAGTCAACTTTACAACTACAATTCATCATATTTTCAGGAAGGGTCACATATCGGAGCCTTTTGACAAGTCCACATACTCAACCATCATTTAATCTTGTATGATTACTAACACTCACAACATATATATGAGCAAAAAGTTTCAACCAAACACATAGAAAAATAGGGGCTTATAGTTTCGCCTCCCAACTTATTCAACTCAAGGGTGATGTCAACAATAATAACTCATGATCACTCACATCCAATTGGATATATGTGCCTAGATATTTCCCCACCACATGATGCTTGCCAAAGAGAAAATAAAAAGGAATAGAGGAAAATACTTTGACTCTTGCATAAAAGTAAATACATAAAAGTAAAAGATAGGCCCTTCGCAGAGGGAAGCAGTGGTTGTCATGCGCTTTTTTGGTTTGTATGCACAATCTCTTAATGCAAAAGAATTTCACATTATATTGCCCCTTATGATAGCAACCTTTATATGCAGTCCGTCGCTTTTATTACTTTGCCATCACAAGTTTGTACAACGCTTAATTTCTCTTACACTAAATGATCAAACACATTTAGAAGCAATTTTTATTGCCTTATTGCACCGATGACAACTTACTTGAAGGATCTTACTCAATCCATAGGTAGGTATGGTGGACTCTCAAAACATGAGTTTGGGTTAAGGTTTTTGGATGCACAAGTAGTATCTCTACTTAGTGCAGAATTTTGGCTAGCAAAGATATTGAGCAAGCACCACGTGTTGAAGGATCTATGACAATATAAGTTCTATGTGAATATGAACAAACATAAATCATTACGTTGTCTTCCTTGTCGAATGTCAACAATCTGCCATAAGATATTTAGTGGGGGCTCACAATCATAAAAGATGTCCAAGATAGTGTATTTGCATGTGAATCTTCTCTTCCCTTATTAATTCTTTCATGAATTGCATCATTGATCAATGTTATGTTTGTCAACTTCCAACAAATTTTACCACTTATACTTTTCCTTATGTGATGTCATTACTTACCATAAGATTAGCATATGATATTTTTCATTATTTTCTTTTATTTTGATTGAAACATAAAAGTAAAGAAGCAAAAACTCAAACTAAACTTTATTATATAACTCCCACTCGATTACATAGATAGATAGATCACGAAACTAGCACTTCAAAATAGATCATACTAAACTTTTATTCAACCAAATCACGAAATAGCTAACGATCGAACTAAGATAGGTAAAGGTAATAAAAGTGATGGTGATACGATACTGGGGCATCTCCCCCAAGCTTGGCAAAAGCCAAGGGGAGTGCCCATACCCGTGTACTCAAGTATCCTTTGGTGAGGAAGATGATGATGGTGGTGATGATGAGGTAGTAGTGTTCTTCTTCCTTAGCTTACGGTTGAGGATGAAATTTTCCTCCCTCGGGCCCTCGATCTCCTGCTCAAGCTTTAATATCCTTTCGCATAATGCCTGCTTGTTTTCCCGCAGAAGACGAAAGGGGATAAACTGGATCTTAGGTTTCTTGGCTTTATTAGGGAGACTTGACTTCTTGAATTCCACGTGCATGTCCCCAGGTTGAGGTAGTGGAACTTCATCTTCATCTGAGCTTGTCTCCTCCGTTCCCTTCAAGTCATAATCTTCTTCTTCCTCCATGGTCCAGCCTTAATGCTCTACATCCCCATAAACCTTTGGGTTTGCGATAAAGTCAGTGACATAGCTCTCTCCATCTGAATCTTGAGACGACATAATTTCAGATCTACCAGAAAAACAGCACGAAACAAGAACAGAGGATTTCTCCGCGAGACAGGGGTCAAATCATCCGGGAGTATATATAAAGTTTTTTATCTTGGGAAATAAGCATACAGAAGGAAAACAGAGTCGGGAAGGTGCCCGAGGGGCCCACCACCCACCAGGGTGCGCCAGGGGGGCAAGCGCGCCCTGGTGTCTCATGGGCACCTGGGTTGCCTTCCCGGTTATTTCTTATTTTCCTATTATTTTTCTAACATTCCAAAACTAACAGAAAATATTTTTGCAGATTTTTCGGAGTTCGTTTACTTACCGTATCATGTACCTCTTCCTTTTTAGGGTTCTGGAGTGTTCTGGAAAGTTTCTTTTATGTGTTCCTCCGGTGTCATGGTTTGAATAATATTGGTTTCAACATTAATGGGCGTACCTGAGATACAATGTTTAATTCTTTGTCCATTGACCACCTTCAGGTTAGTACCTTCGGCATTATTAATCTTGATAGCTCCAGAGCGATAAACTTCTTCGATAATATATGGTCCTTCCCATTTGGAAAGAAGTTTTCCTGCAAAAAAAACTAAAACGAGAGTTGTATAATAGAACATGTTCACCAACTTTGAATTCCCCCTTTTGGATTCTTTTGTCATGCCATCTTTTAACTTTTTATTTAAATAGCTTGGCATTTTCATAAGCTTGGGTTCTCCATTCATCTAGTGAGCTAATATCAAATAACCTCTTTTCACCGGTAAGTTCGAAATCATAACTGAGTTCTTTAATTGCCCAATGTGCTTTATGTTCTAACTCAAGAGGCAAATGATAAGCTTTTCCATAAACCATTTTATATGGAGACATACCCATAGGATTTTTATAAGCTGTTCTGTAGGCCCAGAGTGCATCATCTAATTTCTTAGACCAATTCTTTTGGGACCTATTGATAGTTTGTTGTAATATTAATTTTATTTCTCTATTGCTAAGTTCAACTTGACCACTAGATTGAGGGTGATAAGGTGATGCAATTCTATGGTTAACATCATATTTAGCAAGCATTTTACGGAAGGCACCATGAATAAAGTGTGAACCACCATCAGTCATTAAATATCTAGGGACTCCAAACCTTGGGAAAATAATTTCTTTAAGCCTTTTAATGGAGGTGTTATGATCAGCACTACTAGTTGGAATAGCTTTTACCCACTTAGCAACGTAATCAACAACAACCAAAATATGAGTATACCCATTAGAGGAAGGAAAAGGTCCCGTATAATCAAAACCCCAAACATCAAATGGTTCAATAGCAAGTGAATAATTCATAGGCATTTCCCGGCGCTTACCGATATTACCAATTCTTTGACATTCATCACAAGACAAGACAAACTTACGGGCATCTTTGAAAAGAGTGGGCCAATAAAAACCAGATTGTAATACCTTGTGCCCACTTCTATCTCTCGCATGATGTCCTCCATAGGCTTCAGAGTGACATTTTCGTAGGATTTGTTCCTGTTCATGCTCAAGTACACAACGTCTAGTAATACCATCTACTCCTTCTTTATAAAGATGTGGGTCATCCCAAAAGTAATGTCTTAAATCATAGAAGAATGTTTTCTTTTGTTGGTATATCAAACTAGGTGGTATAAATTTAGCAACGATATAATTAGCATAGTCACCATACCAAGGAGTATTCTGAGAAGCATTTATTACAGCTAGTCGTTCATCAGGAAAGCTATCATCAATAGGTAGTGGGTCATCAAGAATATTATTTAACCTAGACAAGTTATCAGCTACGGGGTTCTCAGCTCTTTCCTTTCAGTGATGTGTAAGTCAAATTCTTGTAGTAAGAGAACCCACTTAATGAGTCTAGGTTTAGCATCTTTCTTTTCCATAAGATATTTTATAGCAGCATGATCAGTGTGAACAATTACTCTGGAATCAACAATGTAAGATGTCGGGGGAATTACCCACGGTTAAACCCGGCTCATGACGTTAAGTCATCTCTGGACTTAAGCAGCCCTATTAAGTCATCTCTGGACTTAACCTGGCAGGTCCTGACCCAGCAGATCCTGAGCCGGCAGATCCTGACATGGCAGATCCTAACCCGGCAGATAGTTGTAACCCAGCAGATAGTTGTAACTCGGCAGACAAATCCTAACCCGGCAGACAGATCCTAACCTGGCATCTACTTAGCCACGAAAATGAGCCGCCTAGAGATAAGAAGCCCAGGCATTAAGAAGCCCACGAAGAGAAGCCCAGGGTTAAGAAGCCCATGATAAGAAACCAGAAATAGGCTAAGCCTTAATCCTACTAGGACTCTACATGTAACCCGCCCCTTCAACTTATATAAGGAGGGGCAGGGCACCCCAAGAGGGTCAGGTTAAGATAGTCAGGGCTTAGATAGACAGGTCTTAGACAAGATCATAGTAGATGCTCTCGAGACAGAGGTAGCGAAACACCGCCCTTGTAACCGAGATCATCATCATCATCAATATGAATCAAGCAGGATGTAGGCTTTTACCTCTACCACGAGGGGCCGAACCTGGGTAAAATCTCGCATCTCTCATCCCGCTCAACCCCGTTCAAGCTACCACTTAGATGCGTTGGCCTCACGATTAAGTCCTCACACTAGGACATCTGCCGTGACAAATCCACGACAGTTGGCGCCCACCATGGGGCCTGCGCACGGTGGTGTTGAGGTCTTGGAGGGATCTTCCCCAGGGATTGAGAAGTTTGCAATTATCCGGGGAATAAGAGCCGTTTTCAGAAGGATCCAAATCAACTCGGAATTCATCAGTTAGGATCGAAACAGTTTTTCGTAGCTATCCCACGTCTTGAGAAATTTCATGGGAGGAAGAAAAGACTGCAGCGGAAAGATCTATGTCATTGATGAGCAGTCAAAACAGCGGTTTCAGATTTGATCCAGACAAATTAGGGTTCCGCAAGTCGCCGAGTCAAGACCGTCAAGGATTTCTGCTACAGTTTATGCAGCGCCTGTGTCCAACTTTTATTATACTTTTTCCCGACCATATGTTGTACAGAAGGTCAAGAGCAAGCTTAAGTCTGTCAAAGTACCAAGTTTATGCTGTTACCCGCATGCAACTGTCCAAGCAGAGCCACCGGAAAGAAGGAGAAATTTTTTCATGAAAAGTCTGCTAAGTCCGAGTTTGGAGATCGATCAGATTCCACTAAAGCATCAGAAAACTCCCAGTCCAGACAAAATCAGAGCCACGCCTGTATTACCAAAAGGAGCACCTTTTGCTCGGTTCAATTGGTGAGGCAGTATCAGGTAGACAAACGGATTAGAGAAAACAAAAACGACCTGGGCTCCTTCCGCCGCGGCGGATTCCCCTTGCCAGTGTACGCCGCATCACCTCGAGGTGGCCACCGCTACTTCGATGAGCTGCCACTCATTAGCACAGCTCCAGCCACCACTGCTTTTCGTCCGATGGTCGCCTCAAGTCGCTACCGCGGCTCGCCGCTCCTGCGGTGGCCCGGCTCGTCGCTCTGCCATGGCCCCGTCTTCGTGCTTCCACTTTGACCCCCGTCTATGAGCTGCTACCTCGAGTCGCCGCTCCGAGACCGTCGTCATCTCAATCATCGTTGACCCGCCGCGGTTCTCCGGTACCTCAAGTCACCGACGCCGTGGGCTTCGAGCCTCCACGTCGCGCCCCGTGCGCCGGCCCAGCTCCAAGCTGGCCTCTGCTCTGCATCGACCCGCTATCGCCGCAGGCCTCGCCACGGCCTCCAACCTGCCTTTGCCTCCGGGTCTCCTCCGCCTACGGCCGCGTGCTCCGCTGCGGCCTCATGCCGCCGCAGCCACGACCCGCCCGCTAACTGCAAGCCGCCCTCGACTGCGGCCTCAAAACCGCGCGACCCGGCCACAACCACCATTAGCAAGCCGTCGCTCCGGCATATTTTCTGCGACCATGGCTTCCGCGAGCCGCCATCTTCACTGCTCGTCTCGCCATTTCGCCTCCAAAATGCCGCACGCTAAGCCGCCCATTGCCCCGTCAAAAGGTCCAGCCTTCGCTGCTCCGTCCCGTTTCAGTCGCCCCCCGCGTAGAGTCTTTTCTCCCACGTCATGGCTCCTTCCTCCTCGCCCGCGGACGTCAGCTACCCCTGCGCCTGGCCGGGTGTTGGTGCGACGCGCCCGTGGGCCGCGCCGTCTCCCGCGGCCTCATTCCTCCCCCATGGCCGGGCTAAAGCTGCCTCGGAGCGGCAACCTCTGCCAAGAGCCACCCCGGCCAAGTCACCGCCGCCTTGGGCCTCGGCTGCCTCAAATCACTGACCGTCGTCTCATGTTGAGATGCCGTTGCTGGCTCAAGTCTGCCGGCCGCCCTCATCACCACCTCCAAGCGAGCCGGCCTCACTCTGCCCCCACGGCCTTGCGCCGAGCCGCCGCTGTCTCTGCAGACATGACCCGCGGCCACCAAGCCGCCAAGCGCCTACAAGCCGCCTCCGCCTCCTTCCACTTCTGCAGCGTCGCCGAGCTGCCCCGGTCGAGGCAACTAGCCTCCGCCTCCGACGTCACGGCCGCATCTCAAGCCGGCCCACTTGCCTCTGCTTCCATGGCTTGCCCGGACGGCCTGCCTCTGTAACCCGCCATCGGTGCTCCGATCGGCCGTTGTAAGCTGCCGTCTTCGGCTCACCTTCGTCATGCGTGGCTGCTTCTTCTTCAAGACGCCACCCCAAGTCAACACCGTCGCTCCGAACCAGCCATGCCTCCGCTGTTGCAGCTGTGCCTTAACGTCACCGCTCCGGGCTGCCGTTCTCACCTCGAACCACTGTTGAGCCGCCTTGCTCCGTGTCACCGCAGGCCTCCCAAGCCGTCGCCGTTGTCCCTAGAGCGAGCTGCAGCCACCCCTCGAGCTAGCACTGCTGTTCGCGCTGCCTTCGTCGGTGCTTCCGCCTCTGAGCCGTCGCGGTTGCCATTGCCACCTCTGCCGAGTGGACAGCCCCACCAAGTCGCTACGTTGAGCCGCCCCGGCTGAGCGGCCCACCTTCACCTCACCGCACCTCCCCTGCCAAGCCGCTCACATCAAGTCGCTGCCTCTGTTGTGGCCGGCCCCAAGTCGCCCCGTTTCCTCACCTGCGCCCCAAGGCTGTCGCGGCCGTGACTCGCCCCGCTCCAGCCGACTCGCTGCTGCCTCCCGATGGTCACCACTGCCGGCCTCCCGCTGGCTCCGCCGCGCTGCGGCGCCCCTGCCCATAACTCCGCCTGCGCGCACGCCCGTGGCCGCGCCCCTCTGCCTTTGTCGACCCGCCCTGCCGCGAGTCGCCTGCCTCCACTCCGACCTTGCCTCGCCACGGCGGCTCTCTACGCCGCCTCAAGTCGCCGCCACCCGGCTGCTCCGCCCCGCCGGCTCGCCGTCTCGCCACCGGCTTGCTATTCTAGCCTCACCGGCTGCCAGCCTGTTGGCTGCCGCCTTAGTGGGTCCAGGTGCCCAATGGGGGGAAAAGGAACAGGGGGTCGGCTGCCCGTGTGGAAGAGGACTAAAGTCAAAGGGGCCAGCTGAAAAAAAAAGGGGGGGGGAACCCACGACCTGGAGATGTAGACGTGGGGTTGTCAACACAAAAACCACCCAGACAAGGAGGTTGCCACTCCTTGAGTCACCCCATGGCTTCCAGCCGCCTTTGCCTCTGCCGGGTCTCGCCGCTCATATTCGTCAGCCTCTTCTGCTGCAAGCCGCTTCGTCGACCCACTTTGGCTCCAAACTGCCTCACCGGCCTGCTTAGTGCTACTCCCTCGGTTTTGGGGGTTTTCATCCTCTGTTGTGATGGTGTGAAGCATTCTTACCAAGTTTTTGAGCTGGGAAGAGGTGAAAGATCCACGTCCCAAGTTTGGCGAAGGAGGGCCACTCATTGACTTGGGTGAAAAAATCATGGGAATAGTTACTTTCAAACCAGTTGAAAATCCAGCGACATACATGACTAGCTTGATGTCCTAGGAAAATACCAGGACAATTGTGCCATGTTCATGACAGAGACGACAAGATTATTTGTCGTCCAAATACATCAGGGTAATTATTCACTTCAACATGGCGTTATATCATGGATACGGAGCACACGACAGTATCATTCTGCACTGACGTTTGTCCTTGCCGTGCCCAAGTTGCCGCCCTTGCGGACCAATCTACAACAGCATATCAGGGTCACACCCGCTCATACAAGCTGCCCAATGGACATGTGCAAGACGCCGCCCCGCGGTGCACAAGTCGCCGCCACTGTGGTTTAGTTAAACTTCAACAACCAACCGGGATCAACCATTGGCCGGGTTACTGACACACTTATACGGGATCATTTATAACCCACCACGGTCCACCTCAACCTTCCATGGATTCACATCACATTATCAATGCCAAGGATATACAATGAGTGTCACGAGGATCATCAACTCACTACCTCGCCTTAAGCTTCAACACTTTTCAGCGTTTCGCTGTCAATTATATGCTGGTTTATGCCACAACCAAGTCTGAAGAATCTCAAGCCGACTCCTCGAGTCATCTTAAGACTCGGGGGCTACATAGACAAGACACGGCAAATTTGGCCACTTTCACATATTCAAGAAACCCGGTCATTAAAGGGAAGACAACCCGATCCCGAAGACTGCTGCTACATTGGTGAAAATTTAAAGGTCGTCAGAAAATTTCTGGCTCAAAAAAGTACCGGGCGATCAGAAAGTTCCGGTTCAAAAGAAAGTTTCGGATTATCAGAAAAAAATTCTGGCTTAGAATCCGATTCAAGGGAAATCTGTCTCCCATAAAAGTTTTGAGCTTTCAATGTCCAGTTGAAAATCCGGTTCAAGAGGAATCCATCTCTTGCAAGTTCGAGTTCTCAGGAAAAATTAAAGGTTGCCAAAGAGGACTAGCTGCCAAGATGCGCTATTCAAACATGGGTATCCTGCCTTATTGGCTTATCATATTATGATCAACGTAATAAAGTCGGCATCCCCGAGACTCGGGGCCTCTGTCGTTTCATCTCATATTTACTGGGAATGAGTCTTTATTAATTGATCATAAGGGCACCAGGGGGCTTCCAACTCAATGAGTTTAGCTCACAAAACCCTTGTGACCCGGCACAATGCCACATTATTGGTTAAACCTGCCTGTATGCTTGATGCTACTCCGAACAAGATGACCCGCCGTACTCTTGACAAGTCAATCTTCATGACCCTGAACTTGTCAAGGTTTAAAAAATGGTTAAGTCATGTGAGGGCCAGCTTACTGAAAGCGAGGATAAACCAAGGCTATCATGCCAGCTTCACTGAAACTTGGTTAAACCTGCCTGTTTGCAAGATGCTACTCCGACCCTGTTTACTCTCGATAAGTCAATCCATATGGACCCTGAACTTACCCAGGTTAAAACATCGATTGGGTCATGTGAGAGCCGGCTTACAGAAAGCGAGGATAAACCAGTGGCTATCATGCTAGTTTCATTGAAGTAAGACTCGAGCCTCGAAAGCGGGCATTTTTATACTTTGTTATCATACACATACATCATCATACATTGCATCATCATACCATGCATCATCTATGCATGGATATACTGGTTTATGTTGCAGGCACCGGTTTTCAAGCCGGGTTACATTATTCAAATCTTTAATAGCCAACATGGCTAGATTTTCATTATGGTTATCATAACCAGTATTTAATGATTGAGGTTTTCAAAGCCGCTTCATAAAAATGGCTATTATTCTCTCATCCAAAAATACCAGCTTACAACAAGGAGCATGGTTCAACATTGATATGCAAGGCTTTCAGCAACATCATCCAGACAATGGATATGATTTATTTTACAATGGAAGGAATAGTCCCGAGTCGCCACAAGCACACGACCCGGCACTTGGGGGCTACATTATTCAAATCAAGATTACATTAAGTATGCAAGTCCCATGCCACTGCAAGCATGCACCATGGCACTTGGGGGCTAATGCAAGTTGCTTTTTCAAATCATCACATTGTCAACAGGCCCGGTTATCTCAAGGAGATGAGTCGGCCTTTCATCATTTTCTAAGTCCCAGCCCGGTCTTATCTTACTGAGTCAGCACTTGAGGGCTACAGCATTCAGTTCATTATCAAAGTCATAAGGTCCCAATTGGAAGACCCGGCCCATCACATACTGATGACCCGGCCCATGGGGGCTACACATTGCTCCTCAAGTCTATATAATTAGATCTGCAAAAGTCCCTATTCATTATTGCATAATGACCCGGCCCTTGGGGGCTACACTAGTTGAAGTTTTATGAGCATAAGGCAATTACAAGTCCCAGGTTGCTGCAGGCAAGACAACCCGGTACTTGGGGGCTACATATGTGGAACATTCAACTTATGACTGGTGACTCAGACGAACAATCCGGATTTCTCCAGAGTTGCAACATTTATATTGAAGCAAGTCTTAAGCTATCACTACGTTCCCCTCTTAAGACTTGGGGGCTGCAGGTAATATAGATATAAGGAAGGTTACCTTCAAATTCTAAGTTATGAGTGAACCAGGTCTCATATTTTTTATGGAGAAATTTGCAAACATTATTTGCTCTAAGCTATTCAGACAGGTCTGGAGCATTGAAAGTTGGTACAACATCAGACGAAATTTTCCTTTCATCAAGCCAAGGCGTTTTTGAAGACAATTCAGGATATCATATGGGTTATTTTTTCTACATGGAATTACCATTGGCATATTGATATGACAGAGACCCAGATTTTTTAGGAGCCGGTTCACTATCTATTCTTATTTCAAGAAGCTTAGCATGAATGCACGCCAAGCCTGTATTCAAGCTAATCTGGGGGCTAATGTCGGGGGAATTACCCACGGTTAAACCTGGCTCATGACGTTAAGTCATCTCTGGACTTAAGCAGCCCTGTTAAGTCATCTCTGGACTTAACCTGGCATATCCTGACCCGGCAGATCCTGGCCCGGCAGATCCTAACCTGGCAGATCCTAACCCGGCAGACAGATCCTAACCCGACAGACAGTTGGAACCCGGCAGACAGTTGTAACCCGGCAGACAGATCCTAACCCGGCATCTACTTAGTCACAAAAATGAGCCACCTGGAGATAAGAAGCCCAGGCGTTAAGAATCCCATGAAGAGAAGCCCAGGGTTAAGAAGCCCGCGATAAAAAGCCAGAAATAGGCTAAGTCTTAATCCTACTAGGACTCTACATGTAACCCGCCCCTTCAACTTATATAAGGAGGGGCAAGGCACCCCAAGAGGGTCAGGTTAAGATAGTCAGGGCTTACACAGACAGGTCTTAGACGAGATCAAAGTAGATGCTCTCGAGATAGAGGTAGCGAAACACCGCCCTTGTAACCGAGATCATCATCATCATCAATATGAATCAAGCAGGATGTAGGCTTTTACCTCTACCATGAGGGGCCGAACCTGGGTAAAATCTCACGTCTCTCGTCCCGCTCAACCCCGTTCAAGCTACCACTTAGATGTGTTGGCCTCATGACTAAGTCCTCACACTAGGACATCTGTCGTGACAAAACCACAACATAAGATCTGAATTGCTCACAAGCAAACACAATTGCTAAAAATTATTTCTTAGTAGTAGCATAATTTCTTTGGACACTGTCTAGAGTTTGGCTAGCATAATGGATAAAATTTAATTTCTTATCAACTCTTTGTCCTAGAACAACACCAATAGCATAATCACTAGCATCACACATAATTTCGAAAGGCAGGTTCCAATCAGGTGGTTGAACAATAGGTGCAGAACTTAAAGCTTTCTTAAGTGTTTCAAAGGCTTCTACACAATCATCATCAAAAACAAATTGAACATCCTTTTGTAAAATATTAGTAAGAGGCCTAGAAATTTTAGAGAAGTCTTTAATAAACCTCCTATAGAAACCAGCATGACCAAGGAAACTACGAATACCTTTAATAAGGACATGGTATTTTCTCAATTGCATCAACTTTAGCTTTATCCACCTTAATACCTCGTTCAGAAATTTTATGCCCCAAGACAATGCCTTCATTAACCATAAAGTGGCACTTCTCCCAATTCAAGACAAGATTAGTTTGTTCACATCTCTGCAAAACTCGATCAAGGTTGCTTAAGCAATCATCAAAAGAAGTTTCATAAATGGAAAAATCATCCATAAAAACCTCAACAATCTTTTCACAAAAATCAGAGAATATAGCAGTCATACATCTTTGAAAGGTAGCAGGTGCATTACATAAACCAAAGGGCATACGTCTATAAGCATAAGTTCCGAAAGGGCAAGTAAAAGTGGTTTTCTCTTGATCAGGTTGTGAAACAGGTATTTGAGTGAAACCAGAATATCCATCAAGAAAATGAAAGTGTGTGTGTTTAGATAATCTTTCTAGCATTTGATCAATAAAAGGCAGAGGGTAATGATCTTTTCTAGTAGCTTTATTTAATTTTCTAAAATCGATTACCATCCTATAGCCAGTAATAATTCTTTGTGGGATAAGTTCATTTTTGTCATTAGAAACAACAGTAATACCTCCTTTCTTAGGGACACAATGAACAGGACTTACCCATCTACTATCATCTATGGGATAGATTATACCTACTTTCAGAAGCTTTAGTATTTAAGTTCTTACCACTTCCTTCATCTTAGGATTTAATCGTCGTTGGTGATCAACAACGGGTTTAGCATCAGGTTCCATGTTAATTTTGTGCTGACAGAGAGTGGGACTAATGCCCTTAAGATCATCAAGAGTATATCCAATAGCAGCACGGTGCTTCCTCAGAATTTTTAATAATCTTTCTTCTTCATGTTCTGAAAGGTTAGCACTAATCATAACAGATATATCTTTTTCTCATCAAGATAAGCATACTTCAAAGTGTCGGGCAATTGCTTTAATTCAAACACATGGTCACCTTTAGGTGGAGGAGGACCTCCTAGGGATTCAATAGGCAAATTGTGTTTAAGGATAGGTTGTTGTTCAAATAATATTTTATCTATTTCATTTCTTTCATGCAAGTGCATATCATTCTCATGGTCTAGCAAATATTGTTCTAAAGGATCGGTAGGAGGTACAGCAATAGAAGCAAGATCAATAATTTCGTCTTTACTAGGCAATTCTTTATTATGAGGTTGTCTACGAAACTTAGAAAAATTAAACTCATGAGACACATCACCAAAACTAACACTGACAGATTCTTTTTCACAATCTATCTTAGCATTGATAGTGTTCAAGAAAGGTCTACCAAAAATTATGGGACAAAAATCATCTTTTGGGGAACCAAGGACTAGAAAATTAGTACGGTATTTTATTTTCCCACACAAGACTTCAACATCTCTAACAATCCCAAGTGGTGTGATGGTATCTCTATTAGCAAGTTTAATATTGACATCTATGTCTTCTATTTCAGCAGGAGCTATGTCATTCATAATTTCTTGGTATAAGGTAAAAGGAATAGCACTCACACTAGCACCTAAATCACATAAACCATGATAGCAATGATCTCCTATTTTAACTGAGACAACAGGCATGCCAACAATAGGTCTATATTTATCTTTTTCATCGGGTTTGGCAATTCTAGCTGCTTCATCACAGAAGTAAATAATATGCCCATCAATGTTGTCGACAAGAGATCTTTAACCATAGCAACACTAGGTTCCACTTTATTTTGTTCAGAAGGTTTAGGTGCTTTAATATTACTTTTGCGAACCACGGTTGATACCTTAGCATGTTCCTTTATCCTAACAGGGAAAGGTGGTTTTTCAAAATAAGCAATAGGCACAACTGGATCAACATTGTAAATAATAGTTTCATCTTTCGCTATTATCGGTTCTTTAATTTCTTCTTTAATAGGGGGGTGATATTTAAACCACTTCTCCTTAGGGAGATCAATATGGGCAGCAAATTATTCACAAAAAGAGGCTACTATCTCAGAGTCAAGTCCATACTTGCACCACTGTCTCACAGAGTTGAAGAGGCCGGTGACTCTGCTGATAGCGCCAAAGACTTAGCTTTCCTGGAATCTGTGGCGGCAGGGCTCAAAGATACGCAGTACAGGTATGATCTCAAGTAACAGGCAGTCAAGGAGCAGCGTGACTCTGCCGTTATTATGGGTAAGAAGCTGGTGGACAAGGGCAATGAGCTCTGGGAATGGTACAAGAAGCAATCCCATTCCATCATGCGGCAAGAGGAGGTGCTGATCAAAGCCAAGGAGGATATCACTTCTCGGGAGGTCCGCTTGACGGAGCGCGAAGCGCTTCTGAACGCCAAGGAGAAGGACATCTCCGCCCGGGAAGGAAACCTCGAAGCCACCCTCCGTGGCAAGGATGAGGAACTGGAGGCTCTTGTCCAGCAGCGTACCAAGGACCTGGAAGACAAGCACAAAGCAATGCTTGACACGCTTACCCTTGAATCTTCTACCCAGCTGAAGAATGTTACTAATGAGCTTGCTGCCGCGTCTGCCGCCAAGACTGATCTTGATCACAAAGTGGCCAAGCTGACGGAGGACCTTGCCGGGAGCGACAAAGAAATCATAGCTCTCAAAGAGGAAGCGCAGAAGGCAGAGACCACCCTGAAGGAGGTGCAATCGCAGCTTTCCTTCAAGAGCCAGGACCTTGATACTGCCAATGGCACCATCACTGACATGAAAGCGTGACTTGGCACCTTGGAGAAGGAGATTGAGTCTGCCGGCGCCCGCGAGAAGTTGCTGATGAAGGACTTGCATAACGCAAGAACCCTCCGAAAAGATGCGGAGGACAAACTGGAGAACCAAATCCAACAGCGTGACCTCTGGATCAAGAATCTGGTTGATATCGCCGAGCGTCTCACTATCCAGATCGCAATGATGGACATGAAGAGCTGGGCCTTCTCCGTCAACCAACATGAACTTCCAAGTGTCAAGCTGACGCTTTTCTTTGAAAGTTTGATTGAAGGGCTGAAGATGTATGAGGATGACAGGGTCATCTACTTTGCTAATGAATCCCAGAAGCTTGCCCGTGACGCCCTCTTCCTGGTCTTAAGCAATCTCGCCTACCGCCATCCGGAGCTCAACCTCTCTGACGGCTTGAAGAAGCTGCCGCCGGGCGTCGATGTTTCTGCTGCGGAGGCGAAAGCTGGTACCCTTGCCAACAAGGTTCTCTCCATCCCAAGAGTCCCCGAAGGTCACCAGGCTCAGCCTTGAATTATTTGTATTGCCCTGGTGCCCTGTAATAAGACACAATATGTATCTCGTTTTTAGGCTTCGCACTGATCTTGTTTTAACGCTTGTCTAACTGAGGACTATATGTTAAAGCAAGCTATCCCTCTTGTGTTTACCCATGGGTAATCATATGATTAGTTTCCCCTTCGCACCTTGGTTGCCCGTCAACAGTATGCTGCCGCGATCGCTTTGAGGAACGGGTCCTTAGCATTCTGCTGGCAAAGACATGCTGCCGCTGGGTTTTTCCTTAACAGTCTTTGACGCTGCCACCCACTTTGTTGAGCAGGCTCGAAACAAAGCGAGCGAGCAGACAAATGCAGTAAGGTTCCATCGTACAAAGGACTTATACACAAAACCTTGGTTGTCCGAGGGATAAGCAAGTGCAAAACTCTGAAGAAAAATTAACGAGCAGGCTAACTTAGCTTTTGTTTATGCTTTCTTCCTGCTGGGATGTACTTTAGATCGCGCACTCCGTCTCCTCTTCCACTCGTGGCCGCCCCTCCTGTTCGTGTCTCCTAGGGAGACCGCGCTCGCATACCCATTCTTGCTCTGCGAAAATGAAAAAGACGAGAAGGAGCACCAGAGAGGGACTTGGCAATCCATTAGTTACGTACCCAGCTCCGGCACGAGCTGGAGGTTTCAACAAAAATGCTTGCAACTAATGACATATGGTGAAAAAGGAGAAGAATCGGTCCCTTCCTCCTAATCTTTCACTTCCAATGACCTCTCGGTAGCAGACGTGAAGGACATGCTGACACAAAAAGCCTTGTCGGGGTTCGCTTTGCCGGGAGTGCCAGCCAACGGATTCGCACTAGCGTTCACTTAGGATTTACCCTCAGCGGGCAAATACAAGACTAAGTTCCACACGGGCTTATCGACACTGGCGGTCTCACCACGGCGCGACCTAGCCATTGGAGAGCAAAAAGCAAGAGGGAGGTCAGGTACGCACCATTTTCTCGTCCGTTCAAGTGATACCTTTCAGAATCGGATGTGCTTGACAGGAGCCCACGAGAAGGGCGACGTCGCTACATGTCTCGCTTCTTCTTCTGATTGCGGGTAGCATGGTGGCCACGCCATCCGTGCTGCTCATGGTCATCACATCACCATCGTCTTTTACCCCCGTCGTCGTCACGGCTGCGGCAGAGACGAGCGATGGAATCTGGGTAGGACGAGGCTAGGGACTGACGTTATTCTTTCTCTTCGAAGCCGTTGACGAAGAGAGTGTCGATGAAGATGATGATCGACTCGCTGTTCACAACCTCGGGGCCAAAGATGTCGTGGTGGAACACGATCACCTATGGGGCCATCGGCCCCTTGTGGTTCGGCAAGGGGGAAGATCGCGTGCACAAAGAGCGGAGGCCATGAAACAACACGACGATGGTGACACTGGTGGTTTTTACCTAGGTTCGGGCCGTCATGAGGCGTAAAACCCTACTCTTGCTTTGGTGGATTGGATGAAGGAACACGATGAACACACAGCGCTCGAGCCCGGCAAGATGGCCTTGAGGAGAGCAGCTACGCGCGTACAAATGTGCAAGGGTCTGAATCCTTTGCTAGCTTGCCTTGGACCTCCTTTTATAGCTTAAGGGGTGACCACAGTGGCAAAACAGTCTTTATCTAATGATTAGATAGCTAACAATGGTATCATACCTAACTCTGGCAGTTATGACAAAGTGCATTAAATGCACTGCTAGGTGTCATGCTGAGGATGAAGCCCGGCAAGCCTGCCGTGCCTCTTAATCATCTTCTACTTATCTGCTTGACACGCCTCTGGACGGGTGTCATATGGGGGGTAATCTATCTTTCAAATGGTTGCCACCTGCTTAGTGGAAGCCACTTAATCACTTGGGGGCTCGACACCGCACTGATAACTGATTTGCGTTGTGGTGCGGTGGAGCGGTGGCGCCATGGCGGGAAGATTTGCCCTTGGCAGACCCGGAAAGCCTGCCATGGAAATCTTGGACTTGTCCTTGGGGCGGCCTCGACCCGGCCAGGCTCTCCTGCCCGGCAGGGGAGGCCTTTCCAAGGTGATGCTCTGCTGTCTTGTTTGTCTTGGTCTTCTTGATCCGCTCTTTGATCTCACAAAGAGTTGCTTCTCTGGCTTGGCCTTGCTTTGGATGTTGGTGTAGCTATTCCTTTGCCGAGCTTTGGCTGCTGGGGCGAAGGCCTTTCGTCCGTGCACAAGTCAATGGAAACATACACCCCTGTTTGTGTACCCCGACACACTACTAGGTGTCACGCTGATGTTGAAGCCCGGTAAGCCTGCCGTGCCGCTTACCCATCCTCTCCTTATTAGCGTGACACACCATCTGGACGGGTGTCAATAAAGCTAATCTCTTCTCCAGCAGGTTGCCACGTACCCAACAGGATCCACCTAGCCACTTGAGAGCTCAACACTACATCGATTAATGACTTGTGTGCGATGAGGTGGAGCGGTGGCATCTTGGCGGAGGCCTGCCGGCATGGAGCTTGCCGGGATCATGTCTTGGAGTCTTGGCGGGCCCTGGGGTCCTCCCTGCGGCGTCTTTGGCTTGAACCCTAGTCGTAGTCCCGACCCTGCTGGGCTCGCCTGCCCGGCAAGGGAAACCTTCCTAGGGGGTTCTCTTGTCACCTTGGTCTTGATATCCTTAAGCTTGATGTGCCCGGCAGGGTTAGTTTGTCCCGAAGGCCGCACAAGTCTGTGCACAAGTCAGGGGAAAACAAACACCCCTGTTTGTGTACACCGATAGGTCCCGATAGTGGCAGGTTTGTAATTTCACTCAAATGTGACATAACCGCCTCTCACCCCGATTCATAGACGGTGGGCGCCAAAACACAGTCTCTCCTCGGCCAAAATTGCCTCTCACCCTGATCCATACACGGTGGGCGCCAACGGTGGGCACCAAAACAAACTCTCCTCGGCCAAAATCTCCCTCGACAAATATGCGGTGTATGCGAGATTACCGTCCTATCCCCAACCGACCAATATTGCTCTGATGTTTGAAATTTTAAACAGGGGCTAAGTTTGTAACTTTCCTCGCATTTTAGACAAGGGTGCCCCAAAGACATGGTTCCCCACTACCTCTCTCCCTCCATTTCCCCATTCATACACCATGGGTGCCAAAATACCCTCTCCACCCTAGCCTCCTCCGTCCACCACCCCATCCACCATTGTCCTCCTCCACCATGACAGAGCTGATACCCTGATGTCGTCGTCCATTACAAGAGATCGGTGTCTCTCATCCACGGCTCTAGATCAGGATCCTTGCATCGTCCTCTTGCTTCATCCGTGCCATCTTCCACATTGTCGGGGCCGCTCCTACGACCGTCTCAACCACCACGAAGGGACATATCCCCGGCCGCCACTGTCTGCACTCCCAGGTCTGCTTCTACGCCACTGACAGCCATCACTACCGCAGTACCCTCAACGTCTCAGCAAATTCTTACACGGCACCGCACCAGAGGCAGTACTCTTTCGTATCTGCTCAAGTTATTTATCTCAACAAGAAAATAGATCGCCACTGATTTACTGTGATTTCTTGTCCATCACTTGGAATATTGCTTGTTAGTTGAAAGCAAACATTGGTTGCGAAGTAGCCTTTGCCTAGTTTGCACCTTGAGATCTACCATGGCACGCTCAACACTATACTCGCAATGCTTATGGTTTTCCCTTTTATATTCCATATTAGCTAAATGACAGTCGATTGAATTTCAAATTTTGGTCACTCGATTTTTGAGAGTTCACCGGAGTTCGCCGGGGGGAAGGAAGGAGAAGGAAGGGGCTCGCCGGAGGGCTACCCATTATCTATCTTAGGGTTTCGGGTGGGGGCGATGGTGGATGGCGGTGGTGGGGCCTCGGTGGAGGAAAAACTTGACGCGGGGGGCCTAGAGGGATGGCCGGAGCGGTTGAAGACCGGCGGTGGGGGCGGTTCAGGGGAGGGCGGGCAGCGAGGCGGTCGCGGGAGCGCCGGCCGTCGCGGGGGGTTGGAGGCATGTGGTTCGGTTGGCGGCCTGTATGGTGGTCTGTTGGGGAAGAAGAAGGGTTAGGAGATGTAGGATCATCATCCAACCGCCTAAAATGGTCGAATGACCGAAATGATGAAAGTCAGGCGACTTGCATGTAGTCATTCTGTTTATATTCAGTACCATCATCCTAGGTGCTTCATGATGTGCTAGCACTGCTCCTCAACCCATCAAGATAAACAACATGCCACTCATAAATCCAAACTTAGTTGTTCAAATATGAATATGATATGATGCTGATATTACTAAAACAGAGAATGATTCATTGGTCAGTTAATGTTCCTACTTTAGTTTCGATAAGCATGTGCGTGATACGTCTCCAACGTATCTATAATTTTTGATTGTTCCATGCTATTATATTATCTGATTTGGATGTTTTATATGCATTAATATGCTATTTTATATTATTTTTGGGACTAACTTATTAACCTAGTGCCCAGTGCCAGTTTCTGTTTTTTCCTTGTTTTTGACTTTTACAGAGAAGGAATATCAAACGGAGTCCAAACGGAATAAAACTTTACGGTGATTTTTCTTGGACCAGAAGAAACCCACAAGACTTGGAGAGGACGCCAGAAGCCCTACGGGGAGGCCACAAGCCACGCCCCCAGGGCTTGTGGGCCCCCCGTAGATCTTCCAACCCTGATTCTTCACTATATATTCTCAAATATTCCCCCTATACTAGAGGGCACACCAAAAATACTTTTCCGCCGCCGCAAGCCTCTGTTCCCGTGAGATCCCATCTTGGGGCCTTTTCCGGCACTTCGCTAGAGGGGGATTCGATCACGAAGGACCTCTACACCAACCTTGCTACCCTTCCGGTGATGTGTGAGTAGTTTACCACAGACCTACGGGTCCATAGCTAGTAGCTAGATGGTTTCTTCTCTCTCTTTGATCTTCAATACAATGTTCTTGGAGATCTATTCGATATAATCTTCTTTTGCGGTGCGTTTGTTGGGATCCGATGAATTGTGGATTTATGATCAGATTATCTATGAATATTATTTGAGTCTTCTTTGAACTCTTTTATGCATGATTGAGATAGCTTTGTATTTCTCTCCGATCTATCGATTTGGTTTGGCCAACTAGATTGATTTTTCTTGCAATGGGAGAGGTGCTTTGTGATGGTGATGAGACCCGACCAGATGACGAGTCGTTCGTAGGCCCGATCTTTCACGGTACACAAAATTCAGCGACGAACAATTGTTATGATAATAGAAATAGACAAAGAAGCAATAGGCAGCTCTTCGGATCAAGCGATTCGCGAGAAGACCAAAGATCAAAATCTGCGCAAGAGTAAGATCAAATCACACCCCACGTAGCAGCTCCTGAAACCCTCAAGGATCAGCAAACAAATCACAGCTATTTTGGCGCATCCAACATGATGCCTTTTGTGTATATTTTCCAATTAAAAAATTCTCCCCTTACACGATCAACCTATCGGTCCTTTTATAGTGCACGCAGGCACGGGACTATGACTCCTAATTGGACTCGTCAACCGACCTCTAATCTTTTCCTATTTTAAAGCTCACGTACAGACTTCAAAAACCTCTTTAGTACTAGGATTCTCTAATTAGTATAAGGAAACTAATTAAATATTCTGGCCACGTTGATCACATAGCATCTAATCAAATAAAGATAAATGATATATTCCTTGCACGCTCTAGATTACCATCTTGGAGGAGTCCTGAAGTTTGGCGTCACCGTATTTTTCTTTGTCTCGGTTGGTGGCACCTCCATGCAAATAGAACCGATGTAAAACACAGATGGAGTTTGTATAGTTGCATGCACAGAAGCCTTGACGTCACATGCATTTTTCTCCTCTTGATTAATGTGTGGCGGAGCTTCTATAACACATGCGATATCCTTTACTTTGCTATTGATGGTCACATCATCTCCTCCTCCTTTAAGAAAAACCGTCCTCGGTTTTAATTTTGTTTTCTCAGTTTTCTTCTGTAATGAAACTACGACATCCACCTTGATTGCACTATCAAACATCGGCCGCAACACATGTCGCTTCCCAGCATTCCAGAATGAGTACGTGTTGGTTCGACCTTCATGCGTTGCGTTATGGTCGTATTGCCATGGCCTTCCCAATAATAAGTGGCATGCATCCATGGGTATAACATCGCAGATGACCATATCAGTATAATCTCCAACAGAGAAATTAACACGCACCTTGTGAGTAACCTTCAGCTTCCCAGTATGATACATCCACTCGACACAATGGGGATGCGGGTGCTTCCATGCAGGCAACCCTAAAGCATCAACTAACCCTTTGCTGACTGCATTAGTGTAGCTTCCACCATCTATGATCACCTTGCAATTGGTCTTGTTGATCTTACACTCAGACTGAAAAATATTCCATCGCTGCCCCTTATCCTCAATACGATCTTCTTGCACCCGTTGCACCATTAATGATGGGTATGCTTCTGCAGCTTCAAAACTTGCAATCACTTTTTCATCATCTTCAGATTTCTCACTAAACGTGTCAGTATTTTTTTCTCCATCGCTCGCAGACATGTATCCTTCTTCCGTGAGGAGGACTCTTCTCTCATTAGGACACTCAAACTTCTTATGCCCCCTGCCACCACACCTGAAGCACACAATATCACTAATACGAGAGTTAGAAGCACGAGACGATTCAACCTTGGATTGAGATACTTCCTTTGTAGCCGGCTTAGAATCTGTTTTGAAACCACTATTACCACCACCTTCTCGCTGAAAATTACGCCGCACCGAGTTTGATGAATTATCATGACCACCACGATGCTTTACTTGCTGCTCCGCTCGAATGGCATGGTGCAATAATCCCTGTAATCCCGTATATTCAACCATATCGACACGGTCTCGTATCTCTGATTTCAGACCATGAACGAACCGTGCCATTGTAGCCTCTTCTTGCTCCTCTACCCCTATACGAATCAACAATATTTCCATCTCTTTATAATACTCCTCAACACTAGAGTTACCTTGCCGAAGCTGCTGCAAGCGTGTGTACAAGGTCCTAGTGAAGTGCTCTGGAACAAAGCGTCTCTTCATGATACTCTTCATCTGATTCCAAGACTCCGGACGTCCTCCCGCGCGACATAGTTGGTTCCACCATATTAAAGCATAGCCCGTGAACTCAATAGATGCAGCATGAACCTTTTTCTCCTCGGTGTACCGCTGTCCATCAAAAATCTGATCCACGCGCATCTCCCACTCCAAATAATCATCCGGATTGTCTTTGCCGCTAAACGACGGTATGGAAATTTTTATTCTTCCAATACCATCATCTTCGTAGGCGCGCCGCGGACGTTCATGTCCTCCCCCATGGTGTAGGCCACCTCCATGATGGTTATAAGCATGCCGCACAGGCTCATAATAGCTACCAGCCCCCTCAGACTGATGGTCTTGATGCTCACCATTGTTGCGAACTTGTTCGCCTACCCGCTGTCCAGATAATTGCCGATGACGACGCGGTGCAGCAGACCCATCACTAGGTGGTGAACGTGGTCTCAATCGATGAACGGCCTCAGTCAAATCAGCAATCTTTTTTCCTAGACTTTCCTCAACCTTATCGATGCGCCTCCCCACTAGATTCAGCACATAGTCACGAGTTGCCTCCAATCCTAGCACGATAGCCGGCGCAACACTCGGATCATAGGTGGGCAAGGGCAGCTCGTCTTCTGCATCTCCTTCATGTGCACCATGCACACTTGAATTTGATTTCTGGGAATTCACCATTGTAGCAACTCAAGTAGATCAACTGAAGAACCAGAGAGTAAAATTATACCGTGATCAACCTTGCTCTGAATACCACTTGATGAGACCCGACCAGACGACGAGTCGTTCGTAGGCCCGATCTTTCACGGTACACAAAATTCAGCGACGAACAATTGTTATGATAATAGAAATAGACAAAGAAGCAATAGACAGCTCTTCGGATCAAGCGATTCGCGAGAAGACCAAAGATCAAAATCTGCGCAAGAGTAAGATCAAATCACACCCCGCGTAGCAGCTCCTGAAACCCTCAAGGATCAGCAAACAAATCACAGCTATTTTGGCGCATCCAACATGATGCCTTTTGTGTATATTTTTCAATTAAAAAATTCTCCCCATACACGATCAACCTATCGGTCCTTTTATAGTGCACGCAGGCACAGGACTATGACTCCTAATTGGACTCGTCAACCGACCTCTAATCTTTTCCTATTTTAAAGCTCACGTACAGACTTTAAAAACCTCTTTAGTACTAGGACTCTCTAATTAGTATAAGGAAACTAATTAAATATTCTGGCCACGTTGATCACATAGCATCTAATCAAATAAAGATAAATGATATATTCCTTGCACGCTCTAGATTACCATCTTGGAGGAGTCCCTAAGTTTGGCGTCACCGTATTTTTCTTTGGCTCGGTTGGTGGCACCTCCATGCAAATAGAACCGATGTAAAACACAGATGGAGTTTGTATAGTTGCATGCACAGAAGCCTTGACGTCACATGCATTTTTCTCCTCTTGATTAATGTGTGGCGGAGCTTCTATAACACATGCGATATCCTTTACTTTGCTATTGATGGTCACATCAGATGGGTTCAATCTTGCGGTGTCCTCACCCAGTGACAGAAGGGGTAGTGAGGCACGTATTGTATTGTTATCGACAGATGGGATTTATGTCATATTGCTTGTGTTTATCCCTCTACATCTTGTCATCTTGCTTAAGGCGTTATTCTGTTCTTATGAACTTAATACTCTAGATGCACGCAGGAGTCGATCGATGTGTGGAGTAATAGTAGTAGATGCAGAATCGTTTCGGTCTACTTGTCACGGACATGATACCTATATTCATGATCATTGTCTTAGATGTCTTCATAATTATGCATTTTTCTATCAATTGCTCAACAGTAATTTGTTTACCCACCGTATGTTTTCTTCAAGGGAGAAGCCTCTAGTGAAACCTATGGCCTCCGGGTCTATTTTCCATCATATATTTTCAGATCTATAAACCAAAAACCCCCCAAAAATACCTTGCTGCAATTTATTTATATTTACTTTAGTTTGCCTTTTTATTTATCTTTTATACCTATTAGATCTCACTCTTGTTCGTGACCGTGAAGGAATTGAGAACCCCTTTTTCACGTTGTGTGCAAGTGTTTGTTACCTTGTGCAGGTGCATATATTGGGGACTTGCTTGTGCCTCCTACTAGATTGATACCTTGGTTCTTAACTGGGGGAAATACTTATCTCTTCTTTGCTACATCACTCTTTCCTTTTCAAGGGAAAAATCAACGCAAGCTCAATAAGTAGCAGTGCATCACATAGAGACAACAGGAAGTTGCATTCTTTATGCGCTCTAGTTCATCATGGATGGGCAATGAACATTTTATTATCTAAAAACTTCTTGTTCTTTTTTAACATGTTCCTCTTCTATTCTTCTTTAATAAGTACTAGTTGACCCGTTGCGCCAAATGACGCACAGACCTGCTAAAGCCATGTTGTCGATGAAAATAGTTTTATTTTGCAAGGACATATTTAATATTGGTAGTAGAAAGCCCGTGTGTTAAATCATGCTATATTAAAATTATGTTTATCACACTAAGAAATCTGAGTTTAGAAAATCATATTTGTATAACATGTGTAGATCAGTTAAGGAAGCTCTTTTTTAGTTGAAAATATGGTTATCACTCTGAGAAATCTGAGTTTGAAAAAAAAACATATTTGTATAAGAACATTACATGGCAGAATGACCCAGTGGCAACATGTAATTCTAAATCTTAATTACAAATCTATAGGTTTGGATATCTTTCTCATTTTTTTGAGTTTCGGAATTGCAATATACTAGTATGCTTTCCTGATTCTTGATTACATGCATCGCTGACATGAAGCAACAAATCAACACCTTAGCTGATCTAACAAAATAGGGAAACTTTAAACCACATTCTTTGGTCTATACTTCCCATGCCTCATCCGCAAAACATTTTTGCCTTTTTCCAAAGCGTGGTATTTCAGGAGTCAGACCAATGTAGCACTCACTAAAAGTTCTGTTACAGGAGTTTTGCATGTTATCAGGATCATCACTGTACATCTCTTGCAGGAATTGTCAAGGGAAACTTGACTATAAATGTTCAGCCTTCATTCTCGCTAAGCAGTGAGAGTACCACCCATCAAGTCCACCTAATTCATCATGAAAAATAAAATAAGCGTTACACATTTTTTACACATATGAAGGCAAAAACACCTTAATCCTAGTGTTGTTTTCTAGATGAACCAAGGATTTGAACTGAACAAATTCATACCAACTGCTTGCATACTGCAAGACCAAGTCTTGTCCAACCATATTTTGTTATATGGTCATCACTGCCATCCATATATCTCTTGAACAGGAACGGTAATGACTTATCTGCAGATGGGTCATAAGACGAAACAACCAGCAAATATGAATTAGAAGCATATTCCAGAAACTATAAAAATGCACCAATTCTCTACCACAACAAGGCTGCCTGAATCTCGGATTTTTAGGACATGTATTGTTTGATATCAAAGAGAGACAATGAAAACCAGATCCTCATACAATTGAGTTGGCGACCTGCGACCTTGGCTCTCCATAGACCCAGTTTCTCATGGTATGCCTTAGATATTAGAAGTTAAAGGAACATGAATGACGAAATATACAAAAAATTAAGAAATTTGGTCATGCAAGATAGTTATCACTTAACTCAGAACTGCCGATGGTCAGCAGTAGAAAGGGACGCATCCAGAAGATATAGTATTTAACTTTGATATTAAGAAGTATGATGCAAAGCAACATTTCAGGTTGAGCTAATAAGAATCTTGATACTTGCTTTGATATTTAACTTTCAAGGGGATTAGCACACTTCAGGCCTATAAGAATTTGCAGGTAACCCAATTTGTTATTTCTCAGTTCTGTATTGAACACATTGAGTATTAAAATCAGCCCTACCAAATAGATGGTTTGGATCTCTTTTTCTTTTCCAGTTAGCCAGATGATTTTCTGAAACTGGTTAATGTGTATGTCTATGTTGATAATAATGAAAATTCTCCCAATAGAAACTAAAAGTGAAACAAATGCAAACGCACTATAGCTGCCTGCCTAGGGTAGTGAGGGTCTATTGTCTCTTAGAACACTGCTACATGAGATACCTTTGTCAAACAGTTGATACATACAACGAGTATCTTTTCATCATCACTGACCAAAAGAGGTACTACAACCTACAGTAGAAGCAGAACCAATGAGGTAATGACCATGAAAAGTAAGGTTAAACACACCAAGGAGAAACAAAAGTAACAATGATACATAAAGAGAAATTATTTGTACAACAAGATATCTGGAAGGATCGTATTTTGCCAACAAAACATTTATCCTTATTTTGTGATAATTCCGGATTCATGTTAAAAGGTGTAAAACTAATTCAATCCTTATTCTACGATATGAACAATAAATACATATATGCATCCATGATGAAGAAACCAAAGGGAGGATCAAAGTAGTTTTTATCCACACTGGATAGTACAGTACATAAAAAAGTAGCCCAGTATCTATTCATAAGCAATACGATAAAGAAACATTTCAAATAATATAAGGGGCATAAACATACCTATAAAAAGTAGCACTGGTTTCAGATAGAGTTAGTTGCAGAACATAGGAAGGCAGTAAACGGTAGAAAAGTGCATAACATACCTGTGAATTAGTTCTCATGTCTAGAGCTGGAAAATCGGTATGAGTTCTGATAAGATCATGAATTTTCTGAGTAAATACACGTGTCAGACGCTCCAACTCACTCCTACTTAAATCACTAGGAGAGCAACCTATTCCTCCCTTTGCTCCACCATATGGTACCGCCGCAACAAGCAGTCTTCCATGTCACCAGTTGAGCAAGTGCATTTACTTCATCTGGATCAACCTGTCAAGCCTGCTATTAACTTACTGCCTTGGCTTTTCGGAATGTAATATAAAGAACAACATGTAGTGAAATAATTTCTAATATAATAGTGTTACTCATAAAAGTAATTCAGTCAAACAACCGACAGTACGTTAGCTAAGTTGGTTGTTTCCTTAACTGAATTTATCATTTAGGGATATCAAACTTTCTAGGGTTGCAAAATATCAGCAGAATATTGGTTCAACGAATAGAATCCGGCACATGTTCTATAATGTTGTCAACATTATTTCAAGGAGCTAACTTTGTCTAGCTTTAAATTCTATAATGTTGAATTTTGAAAAGGTTTTTCTGTTATTATGTTGAAACTATGACGGCATGTTTATGCCAGGATAAAATCTTGTCAAGATTATTCATCTAGTTCAAACAGGATATCAAGTTCAATAATATGACAACGATAGTATATCACCTGCTATTATTATGCTATATGCCATTAAGTGTACACGTTTAACTTGGCAAAACAGAACATACATCTGATCAGCAAAATTTTGCCCAGTGACTTCCTACTCAGAAGATGAAGGTATCATATGTTGCAAATTCAAAAAATGTTACCATGCACTGAATAACCAAAGATAAATTAGCAAAGGGTGGCATTAATATGAGTAGTAGAGAGGTAGGGAACCATGATCCTTCTTCATTCAGAGATTAACAACTGAGACTTTTTATTCTTGTACAGAGCAAGACCGCACACACTCTATGTTTCAGCACAAGTTCATACTGCATTCAGAGATTAATAACTGAAATTTTCGACCTGGGACCAATTAGATATATGGTAGCAGCTAGCATTCTTATTGGAGTAATTCTCACCAGAATCTGTTTTGTATACTAAATTATAAGATGGATTATTCTGGGTTTACAGCTGCCATTATTAAGGCTCTGAACATGATACTATTTGCATGATAGTGGAGTGCTTTTACACATACGCATAAAAGCAAACGTTCATTCTTATCATGTAACAGAGATACTGTTCTTTTGATAAGATCTTATTTTTCTACCCATTTATAATAGGGACATGGTACTACTTAGCTGCGCCTCTGTTTGCTGCTGATACTATGAACTATAGTTTATGTGGGTGTACTTGATGCGTATATACACGATGTATATAGCATGAACATGGCAAGAAAAATACAAGGGATTACCTAAATATATGATGCTGCAGTACACCTATTTATCTAACTGAAATTAAGCCTACCACTTCCTGCTCTCTAGTACTTCAGAATCATATGTATGAGAAAACATTGATACCCATTACTTTATAGTGATAAACTGCATGCTCCGGGACAAGGTCGCACACCACGCCACACCTACAGCTCCTTTCTCTTCTCGAATCAACATCTTGATTTTCAGATGCAACATATAACCCGGTTTTTATCTTACAACAGAAGGGAATCCTTGCAATCTACTAGATATAGGAAAGTACTTTGTATGATGTGCCTGAGCCATCAATTTGCCGGTCCTTTTCTTCCTGAAACCAACATAGACAACACCAACTGATTTTCCAGCAAGTAATAGCTTCCCCTCAACTTCTATTTCTTCCTGGAAAAATAAAAGAAATAGTTTACAGCATGTCAAATAACTATTAAAATAACATAAGAGTGAAAAGACAAAGGTATGTTCAAAATTAATCAAGCCTTATGATAAAATTCTAGCAAGAAGCTGGCCAAAGCTGCCCTTTCGGGGGCAAAAATTATAGCCAAACAACCTGAAAAGTATGTTTGGATTCTTCAGAGGAATATCTAGACAACACAGCAATAACTCTGATCCTAAACTAATTCTAGGAACCTCTTAGAGCAATATCTGGACAACATGACAATAATTCTGATCCTAAAATAGTCTTGGAAACATTTTGTACCCAACAAGCTCCAATCTGTACTCAGCGGGTCAAAGGAAAAACAAAAAATGAATAACATCTAGTCGTGTAAATGCAGGGGCACTGAATTCAACCATCTTTTCTACTTAGTACACACTTACATTCCTATAATATTAAAATGACCGGAAGTAAGAAGTAGTGGTCATTTTATCTTGCTAATTGAGATATTAGCATACCAACTTCCAGTGATGCTTCTGAAACACCAAATTCCTTATTACATATGCATCATGCCGCAATAAAATCTAGATGATGGCAATCTTCACAAAATGCAGATGGTACCTGCCTAAACTTGACACCATCGACCAGATATAATTTCGATACCATGGTCAAAACTAAAAAAAGAAACAAGAGAGGAGTAAGCAGCTGCCTAGCAAACTTACCTCGAGGGACAGAGCATAACAACCCCTGCAAAATTATGGAAAAAAAAAGATTTTCGTTCTTGTCAAACAAGAGCGGAAATTAAAAGGAAATAAAAAAAGATCCTTCTTCTCCGCTAATCTGAGAGGGATAAACAGAGGGTAAAATGACTCAGCGAACCTATCTCTCCCAGACTGGTCGTCTGTCAAGACCTGGGTTGTAGCAAAGGTATTTGTTCCTATTCCCCACGGACCACGGTGCAACCATAGCAAGGCCATGAACATGAACTGGAAGATGAAAATCAGCACCAAATCAGGTAATACTGGAGGATGCCGGGTATGCACTCCACATTTTACAATTCATAAGTGCACTCTTTATTTTATTTTATTTGTTCAAACAGAAAGTAATTAAGTATTAAGTCTCAGCCTGGGCCCCTCTAATGAAAATTCCATACAACAGCTAAGCTAATATCCATACTCCAATCATGAAGTTTAAATAGAAAATCAAACAGAGGTAACAATCTCAGTTTACCTGTAAATGGAATGCAACTAAGGAGATAATTTCTGTGGAGCAAATCGTTCCATCTTTGGGACAATTAACATCATGTATCTTAGCCCAGAAATTCATCTACAGAAGTATCTGAAATCTTTCATCAATAGAAGAAACAAGTTTAAATATCCTTGATGTTGAAATGCCTGCAAATCGGAAGAACATCAATGACATATGGAGATGCATAAATAGCAAGATGAGGAGGAGATTATTGTGTGATGGTGAGCTCACCTTGGCATCAGCTATTGCTTGATGCTCGTGCCACTCCCCAAAATCCGCCCGTGGTCGCCTGTTCCCCCCCCCCCCCCCCCCCCCCCCCCCCCACCACACACCGCATACATGGTGCTAGGAGAAGCCGTGCACCTTCTCCCTGCGCACCTCCTCGCACCACGCCATGTGCTCGTTGCTGCCGTCCAGCGCGGACGTGACCCTCGCGTATGGCGCGCGGCCCATCAAGGTCGAGCTCTTGTACGCGTCACCGTTGTTGGTTGCGCTGGCCGCGGGGTTCCTCCTGTACGGAGGGGATCTAGCTGAGTTGCTCCGAGGCCTCGGGGTGTGCTTTGCCGCCAGCGTGCTCAGGGCGGAGCATGTGAGGACAGAGGAGGGGATTGGGGTGGACCAGGAAGGGGGGAGGAGGACAGACGCAGGAGGGCGTGGCTAGGGTTCTTGGGGGTGGCGGCTGAGATGAGGGAGGGAGAGGAGTGCGGGCGTGCGGCTGTGGGGATTGGGGGGCCAATGGGCTTTCCAGGAGGCTCAACTATACCTGGCCAAACGGGCCGGCCCGGCACGGCACGGCCCGGTCCATCGTAATCGTGCCTGGCCCGCATGCTGCGCCCCCAGGCCCAGGCACGGCCCAGTTAGTAAACGGGCCGGCACGTTGGCCCGTTTAGCACGGTGGGCCGCATATTTTCAGCCTGTTATTTGACGCACTGAGCGTTTTTTAGCCTATTTTTACATGTTGGGCCATATATAGATGTATAAAAAATTAAAAATTAAAACGTAATCGGGCCGTGCCGTGCCGGCCCGCGTGCCCAGCCTCCAGGCCCAGGCATGGCCCAGGGCGTGCCGCGTGCCGGGCCCGGCCCGTTTAGCCCGTGCCGTGCCTGGCCTAAGGCGGGCCGTGCCGGCGTGCTCACGGGTCGGCCCGAAAAAAACGGCCCATTTGGCCAGCTATAGGCTCAACCAATCAGACCCTCACACTGACAAACCCAGCCAATACATGACGACCGCATCGATGAAGCGGCCCACCGGTCATGCACATGTGAAAGATGATAAAACATGCAGTGAATATCCAACGGTCGAGGGGAGGCGTGGTGGGAATTTTACCTTGATCCGACGGCCAGCGAGGCCCGAATCGGGGGAGCCTCCTGGAGGCAAGTTGCCCAGCCTCCTTATTGGTTTGGATAGTTGTACAATATGTTCCTTGTAGTGAAGAGGAGCAGGGAAATTTGCAGCTTACATGTCTATTTGGTCGCTTGTGATAGATGCTTTCGACTCTTTGTGTTGGTCTGCCATAATATCCAGAAAATATTGGGAGTTGTGTCCCCTTTGAGAGTTAGGCTGATGGTAATAGTACTATGCCTTCAGTTGAAGAGAGCTGCCCCTGTAGGGTATCCGAAGCCTTTCTAGCCGTACCGGCAATACTAGCCCATATTTTCCAGCAAGTTTCACTTTCCTGATTTTACTCGTGATGCTTAGGGTTTTTCCATTGTATCTACACTATGATGTGTGTAGGTGCTTTGTGTCGTACTAGCAACAGTCCACCCTTGAAGCTAAATAACACTCCAATCATAATTTGAAAGATTAGTTGTTCAAATACGAATGTGATATGGTACTGATATTAGTTAACATACACATATTTAATTGGTCAGCTAATGCTCCCATTTGAGTTTCCGAATGCATGTGGCCACATATAGAGAGACAACAGGGAATTGCATTTCTTTGGGCACTCTGATTCATCATGGGTGGGCAACCAATATTGTATAGAAAGAAGCAGAATCTCCATAATACACTTCCTCTTCTATTCTTTAACATGATCATCTTTTGTTCTTTTTTAATAAGTATAGTATGTTCCTTGTCAGGAAGGGGAGCATGAGCATCTGCAGTCGACAGGTTTATTGGGCCGCTTCTACTAGATGCTTTCAGCACTTTGAGTTGGTCTGCCATAAAATCAAGGAAATGCTAGGAGCTGTGTGTCCTTTGAGAGACTAGACTGATAGTAACAGTAGTGCGCCTTCAGGTGAATAGAGTTGGCTTGTAAGTGATCGATAGGATCTCAATTAGTAGCGGCAATACAACCCCATATTTTCCAGCGAGTTCCACTTTCCCGATTTATTTATGATGCTTATGATGTCCCCCTTTTATCTACACTGACATCTGCCTAGGGGCTTTGTGCCGTACTAGCACCACTCCATCCTTCAAGCTAAACTACACACCACTCATATTTCCAAAGCTTACATTTAATTGGTCTGCTAGTTACTACATGAGTTTTGAAATGCATGTGCGCCACATATACAGACATGAGGGAACACTATTTCTCTGTGCGCTCTTGTTATCATGATTTGGCAATAAACTTTTATACAGTATATTTTGAATTTATCATCTGCCAACTATCATTACTTCTGGAGCTCCCAACAGGGAGCCTATTTTTTGTGTAGTTGTGCCAGATTATATTAATGTACGCACCAAATTACAGCACACATGGGCTCTCTCATCAGAATCCAGTGATAGCACACAATGGTTTACAGGGAGCCCCTATTATATTAGAATATCCTCTGCATTACAAAGATAATCTCACTACTATTTATGTTTTCATGCTTCTCGGATATTGAACATAGTCACAATGAATATGAGAATGCGTGCATCAGAAGAATATTGCATAACAGTGCAATGGCTAACAAACTTGGCATCAAGGGATTGAGTTCCATTCTGGATGCAATGAAACCCACATGCTCTCGACCTACAGATTCGTGTCAGAATATGATCCCAATGACTATTCTGAGCTCAAGGAGTCAAAGGCAGATGGCTTATCATGTTCGCCCAACAAGGTGCATGTTCTAATTTGGCAAGATTTTATTGGTTGCATGTATCTTGCATAAGGTGTCTTGAATTTCTTCTACTTCGTTGCACCGCCATCTGCTTACTTTACTCATCACATATGTGACGATGCCATGCCCATCCATTATCCATACCTATTCCATTTGTGATCATACCATATTTTTTCATTCAAATGTTAATCTTGTGTATCAGACATACAAAAGGAAGAGGGTGATTGCAGAACCTGAAGGAGTACAAGTAAAGTCCTTGAAAAAGATGGTGGTACCGGAGTAATCAAATAGCGCCCCACTTATATTGGCGATAGAACCACCACCAAAAAACTTAGGATATCGCAAATGTTGCTCGCTGCTTTGCTCTTGTTAGTAGATGTTGTCCTGTATCGCTGTACTTACATTCATACCTGGTTTATTATGTGACATCGGTGTGCATGATACCTTGCTTTTCCACTGTTCCCTCCAAATTATCAGATCTATATTAATGCTTACATTGATATAGAATAAACCCAATGCTTATGAAGAAATTTAGCTCTGCATTGTTCTTGTAAGTATCTGTTGTCCTTTATCACCGTACTTATATTGTCAGCTAGTTGTTCATGTACCATCACTTTGCAGCTTATTTTCCCATGTCCTCCATTTTCTACACATCAGATCTATATTTAATCTTACCAAAATGTTGAATAAAACCAATGGTACTGAAGAAGCTTAGCTCTGCATTGCTCTTGTCGGTACCTTTTGCCTGTATGTTGCACTTACATTTATAGTAGTTGATTATGTAGCATCACTCTGCATCTTAGCTTAAATAATCTCCATTTGTTCCTATATTATCACATCTATAATTACTCTTAACAAAATGTAGAATAAAGGCAATGCTTACGAAGAAGACTCTGTGGTAAACTTCTTGAATTGCCCCCCCCCCCCCCCCCCCACATCAACATGGACAAGGATTTTATAGAGCTGGTCTTCACTACTAATGTAAGTTTGTCCTTCTCGGGCCTCCAAACTTTGTTGTGTATATTTTGATACCTATGACTGCAACTGTTGTTTATTTTTGTCGTTCGCATCAAATTGCATGTTTGAAGTTTATTATGAAGACGTTCATAAACATAAATTTGTCCTTCTCAATTTCAGTGTTTAGTTGTACAACCAAGTTCCTTATTCATACTATGTAAATTAAACTAAACAGAGCAAGTGATCTTCTTTAGCACGCATGTATGCTTGTGTTCTTGATCTGTAATCCAGTGGTGTGGTGAAACTACTAACTCCAGCAGAACGTCATATCCTGCTATGTCTTAACTATGAACAATGCCATATTATGTTAATTTTATTTAAATCGTGTCTCTTTATTTACCAATATGAAATTCGATAAATTGACAGTACACTCAGCATTCATGTTTATATGTTCTTCAGCAATGCATGTATGCTTGTGTTCTTCATCTATAATCCAGTGGCGTGGTGAAGCTGGCCACTCCTGCGCAATGACATTTCATGCCATGTCTTAACTATGAACAATGTCTATTATGTTCATGCTATTTTAAACAGTGCCTCTTTATTTGCCACTAAGAAATGGGATGAATTGACAGCACTGATGCTTATACATGCAAAACCTGTTATCTGTCCGCTTGTTTCTGTCTTAGGGTGATATCACTGACGCTAGGAAGAACTGCCACAATGATAGTGAGATGAACCCATTGCTTGTCCCCCTAACATATATTGCAGGGAAGAAGGCACACATCTTGGGGATAGCGATACAACCTCAAAGTCATGTCTTGATGTAGTGTCGAAGATACTCGCTAATAGCAGTGACACAACCTCGATGAAGTCCCCGCTTGAATCTATTCGACTTCTTCAGTCTCAAATTCAAGCAGAAAGACATGCTTTAGCTCAACTTCTACTGGAACTCCAATCTCTATGGAAGAATAACTAGAAGTACATGATGTCTATTGATGCTATGCATCTAGAGTTGGAGGATATAAGCCTCAAACAACCGCAGTCTCATCAGTTTGCTCAGCTGTTTGCGCTGCAGCGTCCGGGTAGGGCTAACCTTTCTTGAACTGTGTTGAAGTGTTGTTGGTTCTGTATATTATTTTGTCGGCATCTTTATTTGCACTGGTGGTGACCATTGATGCCCAGTGTATGTAATCTGCTGTCTGGTTGCGCTTTATTATCACTGGCGACGAACTTTAATGCCTAGTGGATGTAATATGCCATAATTTCTTTATTGTATAGTCTAGGTTTATCCTTAGTCACGATGTTGTAATTTATTTACTGTATATATGTTGTCATCGCTCTCTGAAAAGCCTGTAAGCTTTGACGGAGTACAATGGGCCAAAACGTTAGATTTATATTAAAAAATACGGTACTAAAACGGATCGGCATGCCAATCACTATATATGGGCCGAAACATGGGCCCACAATCATGTCGGGCATTAGCAGACCTGGACGTAAACTGGCCCACTATTAGTTTCGGGCCTTTAACAGGCCGAGTAAACCGCTGGCCTTAGTTGGGCTAGAATATACAATGGGCTTTTAACAGGCTGAAAATAAGATTGAGCCTGACTTGTGCCGAACAATTCACGGGCAGACAGCAGGCCGAAATATACCTCGACCCATGATAGGCCCAATGATATCATGGGCCGTTAACAGGCCAAAATTTATGTCTGGCCTTTCGTGGCCAAATCACATTATGGGCTGTAAGTAGGCCGGATGCAAAGCGAGCCATAATTAGGCCCAACTATATCAGAGGCCTTTAACAGGCCGATAGGCAGGTTGGGCTAAAATTTATCCACAAAGACTACAAGACGTTAGGAGGCCTAAAGTCACTTCGGATCAGAAATAGGCCCAGATGCAGCACGGGCTGGTAAATGGCCGGAAGTGAAACTGGGCCGACAACGGTCCATATATACCAAGGGCGCTAACAGGACGAAACTAATATCGAGCCGAACTGTTAAACTGGCCTTTAAGAGGCTGAATTGCAAATCGGGCCCTCAGTGGCCCAAAAGGACAGTGCCTGTTAATGGGCCAGATCTCATATCGGTCGTAATTTGGCCCAAAACATGGCAGGCTGTTAATGGGCTAGATCTGATATGGGCCATAATTTGGCCCAAAATATGGTAGGATGTTAACGGGTCGGCCCATTAGTATCTGACAAAATCTTACGGGCCTTTTGCTAGGCCGGCCCTTTTACCCTAAATGGGCCACTATTGGGCCGTTCCACGTGTCGACAGTTTCATTGGCGACTCTTGTCCATTGGACGGTTGACAACTGTCGCAACGCCGAGCTAACACGTGGTACCATTGGCGACTGAGAATTTTACATGTGGAAAATCCCCATTGGTCTTAGTTGTTAATGGGTTATCGGATCCAAAACCGGGCTCGATAGCTTAATGACGACCTGTTACGGTGGATGCCACGTGTTAGTTACCCTTGACGAAAACACTTCCCTGACGTGCCATTTATCGTCATGGAAGTGCACACTTTCATGATGATAATTTGAGTATTGTCATGGAACACTTCTATGACAGCACAGGTATGACTATCTTGATTCTGTAATAAAATCATCACGGACATTCATGCATGAAAGAAAATGTGACCTGCTATGACAAACACATACCATCACGAAAGTGTTTTTCTTTTGTAGCGAGAGCTACTGACGAAACGGCATATGCCACTAACAACCATCCTGCCACAACCAGCGCTCCTACAGCAAGCGAGTCACTAAGGCTCTCCAGCCCACGGAGGACAGAAGATGTTCCCAGCACATCTGGTGCTGAAATACATGCTGCCGGGGACATAGATGGTGAACTTATCATTCCCCACCGCGTGACTACTGAAGAGGGGCGCAACTGCGATGATGAAGCTAAGGATTACTATTTCCTTTGATCCATGAGTGATGACTTCAAGAAATTCCAAAACTACTACAGTGATCGCTCGGAAAGGCTTGATCGCCGTGCTGCCAAAATTGAGAAGGCAGAGCGGGATTTCTTGCAGCGGGTGGAAGAAGCGCAGACTTGGTATGTGTCGGCCCAGTGGGAACCAGGGTACCACGGGCCATCTGCCTGCGGCCCAGGAAGGGACCCCTGGCCCAACTCAAGAGGCGGCCCAGCCGTGGGCTCCGTGAAGCCAGATGCCTCGTGAGGACCACCCGACGAAGGACTTCACCAAGTCATCCCTAGAAGGAAGTGGCCCTGCGAGGCGCCCTCCCGCGAGGCCTCTTGAGGAGGGCGTACGGCGCGCATCGTGCGCCCATCACATGGGTGACGTTGCCTCGGCAGGGTGACGACACCAGGACTGTGCCAGCAGGTGTGGCCGGGGCAGTTTCCTCTTTGGTGATAAGCGAGCAGCTGCGTTGGCCTCCCCCCAAAGCAAGTCCCAAAACCTTCCACTTTGGTGAAAGAAGACCAGGACGGCAACACGACAGGACAGAGGTCATCGTGGATCCCCCTGCGTGTCATGGATAACAACTTTAGCAGGCGAAGATGGCTTTTGTCAGGATAAGCACCGACGCGTGTCCCCTTTCAAATTGTCGCCATGTGGTAGCCCTTCCCGCCAATGTTTTCGGGGGAAGAGGACCGGGGCGACTATATAAGGGGCAGTGCTGCCACTGTAGCAAGGGATCACGCCATTATTGACCCCAGAGAGCCATAGCTCTTCTTATATCTCCAAGAGCATTGTCTCCACAAGCAATCCCACCAAGCAGGAGTAGGGTTTTACACTGCACGGTGGCCCGAACCTGGGTAGCTTGTTGTGTCTCTGTCGTGCCTTGTGCCTAGCTCGTACCCTCGTAGTCGTGAGCCAAGTCCCTAGAGTTTGAACCAGGGTTTTGGAGGATTTCCCGTAGCTCAGAATCAATCCCCCAAAAGTATGTCGAGAGCATCCGAGATCTCAAAGACTGCCGAGAAGGTTTCAGCTGAGATGGCGCAGGAGGAAGCCCCCAAGAAGGTCGTGATACGTCTCCAACGTATCTATAATTTTTTATTATTCCATGCTATTATATTATCTGTTTTGGATGTTTTATATGCATTAATATGCTATTTTATATTATTTTTGGGACTAACCTATTAACCTAGAGCCCAGTGCCAGTTTCTGTTTTTTCCTTGTTTTTAAGCTTCGTGGAGAAGGAATACCAAACGGAGTCCAAATGGAATAAAATCTTCGCGATGATTTTTCTTGGACCAGAAGACACCTGTGGGACTTGGACTCCAAGTCAGAAGACCTTGGAGTAGACGACAAGCCACAGGGGCGCGCCCTAGGGGGGCGCTCCCCTGCCTTGTGGCCTACTCCAACACCCCCTGACCTAATTCTTCGTCCTATATATTCACATATATTCCCAAACCACCAGAGGCATCCACGAAAACACTTTTCCACTGCCGTAACCTTCTGTACCCGTGAGATCCCATCTAGGGACCTTTTCCGGCACCCTGCCAGAGGGGGATTCGATCACGGAGGGCTTCTACATCAACCCTATTGCCCTTCCGATGAAGCGTGAGTAGTTTATCTCAGACCTACGGGTCCATAGCTAGTAACTAGATGGCTTCTTCTCTCTCTTTGATTCTCAATACCATGTTCTCCTCGTTGTTCTTGGAGATCTATTCGATGTAATATTTTTTTGTGGTGTGTTTGCTGAGATCCGATGAATTGTGGATTTATGATCAGATTATCTATGAATATTATTTGAATCTTCTCTGAATTCTTTTATGCATGATTTGATATATTTGTAATTCTCTTCGAACTATCGGTTTGGTTTGGCCAACTAGATTGGTTTTTCTTGCAATGGGAGAAGTGCTTAGCTTTGGGTTCAATCTTGCGGTGTCCTTTCCCAGTGATAGTAGGGGCAGCAAGGCACGTATTGTATTGTTGCCATCGAGGATAAAAAGATGGGGTTTACATCATATTGCTTGAGTTTATTCCTCTACATCATGTCATCTTACTTAATGCGTTACTCTGTTCTTCATGAACTTAATACTCTAGATGCAGGCAGGAGTCGGTCGATGTGTGGAGTAATAGTAGTAGATGCAGAATCATTTCAGTCTACTTGACACGGACGTGATGCCTATATTCATGATCATTGCCTTAGATATCGTCATAACTTTGGGCTTTTCTATCAATTGCTCGGCAGTAATTTGTTCACCCACCATATTATTTGCTATCTTGAGAGAAGCCTCTAGTGAAACCTATGGCCCCCGGGTCTATTTTCCATCATGTAAGTTTCCGATCTACTATTTTCCATCATATTACTTTCCGATCTACTATTTTGCAATCTTTTATTTTCAGATTTATAAACCAAAAATACCAAAAATATTTACTTTATTTTTTATTTAGTTTCATCTATATCTATCAGATCTTTCTTTTGCAAGTAACCGTGAAGGGATTGACAACCCCTTTATCGTGTTGGGTGCAAGTTGTTTGATTGTTTGTGCAGTTATTTGGTGATTTGTGAGTTGTCTCCTACTGGATTGATACCTTGGTTCTCAAACTGAGGGAAATACTTATCTCTACTTTGCTTCATCACCCTTTTCTCTTCAAGGGAAAAACCAACGCAAGCTCAAGAAGTAGCAGGAAGAATTTCTGGCGCCGTTGCCGGGGAGATCTACGCCAAGTCAAGACATACCAAGTACCCATCATAAACTCTCATCTCTTGCATTACATTATTCGCCATTTGCCTCTCGTTTTCCTCTCCCCCACTTCTAAAACGATTTTCGAAAAGATTTTCCTTTTTATTCGCCCTTCTTCCGTTCGTCTTTTTCGTTTGCTTTTTGTGTGCTCGTGTGTTGGATTGCTTGCTTTGTCATGATGACTCAAGAGAATACCAAATTATGTGATTTTTCCAACACTAATAACAATGATTTTATTAGTACTCCAATTGCTCCCGCCACTAGTGTGGAATCTTATGAAATTAATGCCGCTTTGCTGAATCTTGTTATGAAAGATCAATTTTCCGGCCTTCCTAGTGAAGATGCCGCATCCCATCTAAACAATTTCGTTGATTTGTGTGATATGCAAAAGAAAAAAGATGTGGATAATGATTTTGTTAAATTGAAACTATTTCCGTTTTCACTTCGAGATCGTGCTAAAACTTGGTTTTCATCTTTCCCTAAAAATAGTATTGATTCATGGAATAAGTGTAAAGATGCTTTTATTTCCAAGTATTTTCCTCCCGCTAAGATCATCTCCCTTAGGAACGATATTATGAATTTTAAGCAACTTGATCATGAGCATGTTGCTCAATCTTGGGAGAGGATGAAATTGATGATACGAAATTGCCCTACTCATGGTTTGAATTTGTGGATGATTATACAAAAAAATTATGCCGAATTGAATTTTGCTTCTAGAAATCTTTTAGATTCGGCCACGGGAGGCACTTTTATGGAAATTACTTTAGGAGAAGCTACTAAACTCCTAAACAATATTATGGTTAATTATTCTCAATGGCACACCGAAAGATCTTCCACTAGTAAAAAAGTGCATGCAATTGAAGAGATTAATGTTTTGAGTGAAAAGATGGATGAACTTATGAAATTGTTTGCTAGCAAGAGTGATTCTTTTGATCCTAATGAAATGCCTTTGTCTACTTTGATTGAGAATAATAACGAATCTATGGATGTGAATTTTGTTGGTAGGAACAATTTTGGTAATAACGCGTATAGAGGTAATTTTAATCCTAGGCCGTTTCCTAGTAATTCCTCTAATAATTATGGTAATTCCTACAACAATTCTTATGGAAATTATAATAAGATGTCCTCTGATTTTGAGAATAGTGTTAAAGAATTTATGATTTCGCAAAAGAGTTTCAATGCTTTGATTGAAGAAAAATTGCTTAAGATTGATAATTTGGCTAGGAACGTGGATAGAATTTCTCTTCATGTTGATTCTTTGAAACTTAGATCTATTACACCCAAGCATGATATTAATGAAACTCTAAAAGCTATGAGAACCTCTATCGATGAGTGCAAAGAAAGAACCGCTAAGATGCATGCTAAAAAAGATTGGTTTGTAAGAACATGTTCTTCTAGTTTCTGTGAAAATAATGATGAAGATCTTAAAGTGATTGATGTGAATCCTATTGAATCTTTGTTTTCCAATATAAATCTTGATAAAGATGGGACTGGAGATGAGTCAACTTTACTTAAAAGGCGTCCCAATGATTCGGAGTTTTTAGATCTTGATGCAAAAATTGATAAAAGTGGGATTGGAGAGGTCAAAACTTTAAGTAGCAATGAACCCACTCTTTTGGATTTCAAGGAATTTAATTATGATAATTGTTCTTTAATAGATTGTATTTACTTGTTGCAATCCGTGTTGAATTCTCCTCATGCTTATAATCAAAACAAAGCTTTTACTAAACATATCGTTGATGCTATGATGCAATCTTTTGAAGAAAAGCTTGAATTGGAAGTTTTTATCCCTGGAAAACTTTATGATGAGTGGGAACCTACTATTAAGATTAAGATTAAAGATTATGAGTGTCATGCTTTGTGTGATTTGGGTGCTAGTGTTTCCACGATTCCAAAAACTTTATGTGATGTGTTAGGTTTCCGTGAATTTGATGATTGTTCTTTAAATTTGCATCTTGCGGATTCCACTATTAAGAAACCTATGTGAAGGATTAATAATGTTATTATTGTTGCAAATAGGAATTATGTGCCCATAGATTTCATTGTTCTTGATATTGATTGCAATCCTACATGTCCTATTATTCTTGGTAGACCTTTCCTTAGAACGATTGGTGCAATTATTGATATGAAAGAAGGAAACATTAGATTTCAATTTCCATTAAGGAAGGGCATGGAACACTTTCCTAGAAAGAAAATTAAATTGCCATATGAATCTATTATGAGAGCTACTTATGGATTGCATACCAAAGATGACAATACCTAGATTTATTCATGTTTTTATGCCTAGCTAAGGGCGTTAAACAATAGCGCTTGTTGGGAGGCAACCCAATTTTATTTTTGTTTTTGCCTTTTTATTCCTGTTTTGCTTTGAATAATTTATCTAGCCTCTGGTTAGATGTGGTTTTGTGTTTTAATTAGTGTTTGTGCCAAGTAAAACCTTTGGGATGGCTTACGGTGATAGTTGATTTGATCTTGCTGAAAAACAGAAACTTTTGCGTACAGTCACAGAATTTTAATAATTCACCGGAGCGTTGAAAAAACCTGAATTTTTTATAAGATATTTATATACAAATTTCCTATGTTTTCCTAATTTTTCAGAATTTTTTTAATTACAGAAGTATTAGAACAATTCTGATCTTCGCAGACTGTTCTGTTTTTGACAGATTATGTTTTCTTTGTGTTGTTTGCCTATTTTCATGAATCTATGGGTAGTATCGGGGGGTATGAACCATGGAAAAGTTGGAATACAGTAGATATTACACCAATATAAATAAAGAATGAGTTCACAACAGTACCAAAAGTGGTGATTTATTTCTTATACTAACGGAGCTTATGAGATTTTCTGTTGAGTTTTGTGTTGTGAAGTTTTCAAGTTTTGGGTAAGGATTTGATGGACTATGGAATAAGGAGTGGCAAGAGCCTAAGCTTGGGTATGACCAAGGCACCCCAAGGTAATATTCAAGGACAATCAAGAGCCTAAGCTTGGGGATGCCCCGGAAGGCATCCCCTCTTTCGTCTTCGTCTATCGGTAACTTTACTTGAGGCTATATTTTTATTCATCACATGATATGTGTTTTTCTTGGAGCGTCTTGTATGATTTGAGTCTTTGCTTTTTAGTTTGCCACAATCATCCTTGCTGTACACACCTTTTGAGAGGGACACGCATGAATCGTGATTTATTAGAATACTCTATTTGCTTCACTTATATCTTTTGAGCTAGGCAATTTTGCTCCAGTGCTTCACTTATATCTTTTTAGAGCACGGTGGTGGTTTTATTTTATAGAAATTGTTGAACTCTCATGCTTCACTTATATTATTTTGAGAGTATTTAAACAGCATGGTAATTTTCTTTGGTTATAAATTTAGTCCTAATATGATAGGCATCCAAGAGGGATATAATAAAAACTTTCATATAAAGTGCATTGAATACTATGAGAAGTTTGATTCCTTATGATTGTTTTGAGATATAGAGATGGTAATATTAGAGTCATGCTAGTGAGTAATTGTGAATTTGAGGAATACTTGTGTTAAAGTTTGTGATTCCCGTAGCATGCACGTATGGTGAACCGTTATGTGATGAAGTCGGAGCATGATTTATTTATTGATTGTCTTCCTTATGAGTGGCGGTCGGGGACGAGCGATGGTCTTTTCCTACCAATCTATCCCCCTAGGAGCATGTGTGTAGTACTTCGTTTTGATAACTAATAGACTTTTGCAATAAGTATGTGAGTTCTTTATGACCAATGTTGAGTCCATGGATTATACGCACTCTCACCCTTCCACCATTGCTAGCCTCTCTAGTGCCGCGCAACTTTCGCCGGTACCATACACCCACCATATACCTTCCTCAAAACAGACACCATACCTACCTATTATGGCATTTCCATAGCCATTCCGAGATATATTGCCATGCAACTTTCCACCATTCCGTTTATTATGACACGCTTCATCATTGTCATATTGCTTTGCATGATCATGTAGTTGACATCGTATTTGTGGCAAAGCCACCATTCATAATTCTTTCATACATGTCACTCTTGATTCATTGCACATCCCGGTACACCGCCGGAGGCATTCATATAGAGTCATATTTTGTTCTAAGTATCGAGTTGTAATTTTTGAGTTGTAAGTAAATAAAAGTGTGATGATCTTCATTATTAGAGCATTGTCCCATGTGAGAAAAGGATGATGGAGACTATGATTCCCCCACAAGTCGAGATGAGACTCCGGACGAAAAAAAAGATGCCAAATAAAAAAAAATGAGAAGGCCCAAATAAAAAAAATGAGAGAAAAGAGAGAAGGGACAATGTTACTATCCTTTTACCACACTTGTGCTTCAAAGTAGCACCATGATCTTCATGATAGAGAGTCTCCTATTTTGTCACTTTCATATACTAGTGGGATTTTTTCATTATAGAACTTAGCTTGTATATTCCAATGATGGGCTTCCTCAAATTGCCCTAGGTCTTCGTGAGCAAGCGAGTTGGATGCACACCCACTTAGTTTTCTTTTGAGCTTTCATAAACTTATAGCTCTAGTGCATCCGTTGCATGGCAATCCCTACTCACTCACATTGATATCTATTGATGGGCATCTCCATAGCCCGTTGATACGCCTAGTTGATGTGAGACTATCTCCTTCTTTTTGTCTTCTCCACAACCACCATATTCTATTCCACCTATAGTGCTATGTCCATGGCTCACGCTCATGTATTGCATGAAAGTTGAAAAAGTTTGAGAACATCAAAAGTATGAAACAATTGCTTGGCTTGTCATCGGGGTTGTGCATGATTTGAATATTTTGTGTGATGAAGATGGAGCATAGCCAGACTATATGATTTTGTAGGGATAAGCTTTCTTTGGCCATGTTATTTTGAGAAGACATAATTGCCTTGTTAGTATGCTTGAAGTATTATTGTTTTTATGTCAATATTAAACTTTTGTTTTGAATCTTATGGATCTGAACATTCATGCCATAATAAAGAAAATTACATGGATAAGTATGTTAGGTAGCATTCCACATCAAAAATTCTGTTTTTATCATTTACCTACTCGAGGACGAGCAGGAATGAAGCTTGGGGATGCTTGATACGTCTCCAATGTATCTATAATTTTTTATTGTTCCATGCTATTATATTATCTGTTTTGGATGTTTTATATGCATTAATATGCTATTTTATATTATTTTTGGGACTAACCTATTAACCTAGAGCCCAGTGCCAGTTTCTGTTTTTTCCTTGTTTTTTAGCTTCGTGGAGAAGGAATACCAAACGGAGTCCAAACGGAATAAAATCTTCGTGATGATTTTTCTTGGACCAGAAGACACCTGTGGGACTTGGACTCCAAGTCAGAAGACCTTGGAGTAGACGACAAGCCACAGGGGCGCGCCCTAGGGGGGGCGCCCACTGCCTTGTAGCCTACTCCAACACCTCCTGACCTAATTCTTCGTCCTATATATTCACATATATTCCCAAACCACCAGAGGCATCCACGAAAACACTTTTCCACCGCCGTAACCTTTTGTACCCGTGAGATCCCATCTAGGGACCTTTTCTGGCACCCTGCCGGAGGGGGATTCGATCACGGAGGGCTTCTACATCAACCCTATTGCCCTTCCGATGAAGCGTGAGTAGTTTATCTCAGACCTACGGGTCCATAGCTAGTAGCTAGATGGCTTCTTCTCTCTCTTTGATTCTCAATACCATGTTCTCCTCGTTGTTCTTGGAGATCTATTCGATGTAATACTTTTTTGTGGTGTATTTGCCGAGATCCGATGAATTGTGGATTTATGATTAGATTATCTATGAATATTATTTGAATCTTCTCTGAATTCTTTTATGCATGATTTGATATCTTTGTAATTCTCTTTGAACTATCGGTTTGGTTTGGCCAACTAGATTGGTTTTTCTTGCAATGGGAGAAGTGCTTAGCTTTGGGTTCAATCTTGCGGTGTCCTTTCCCAGTGACAGTAGGGACAGCAAGGCATGTATTGTATTGTTGCCATCGAGGATAAAAAGATGGGGTTTACATCATATTTCTTGAGTTTATTCCTCTACATCATGTCATCTTACTTAATGCGTTACTCTGTTCTTCATGAACTTAATACTCTAGATGCGGGCAGGAGTCGGTCGATGTGTGGAGTAATAGTAGTAGATGCAGAATCATTTCGGTCTACTTGACACGGACATGATGCCTATATTCATGATCATTGCCTTAGATATCGTCATAACTTTGCGCTTTTCTATCAATTGCTCAGTAGTAATTTGTTCACCCACCATATTATTTGCTATCTTGAGAGAAGCCTCTAGTGAAACCTATGGCCCCCGGGTCTATTTTCCATCATATAAGTTTCCGATCTACTATTTTCCATCATATTACTTTCTGATCTACTATTTTGCAATCTTTTATTTTCAGATCTATAAACCAAAAATATTTACTTTATCTTTTATTTAGTTTCATCAATATCTATCAGATCTCACTTTTGCAAGTAACCGTGAAGGGATTGACAACCCCTTTATCGCGTTGCGTGCAAGTTGTTTGATTGTTTGTGCAGGTATTTGGTGATTTGTGCATTGTCTCCTACTGGATTGATACCTTGGTTCTCAAACTGAGGGAAATACTTATCTCTACTTTGCTGCATCACCCTTTCCTCTTCAGGGAAAAAACCAACGCAAGCTCAAGAAGTAGCAGGCTGCGGCAGCTGATGCTGCCCTGATTAGGTGCAAGGTTTCCCTCGACTCTCATGAGGAAGTCCTTGCCACTAGGAAGGAAGCACTTGCTGCCAAGATCCACGCCAAAGGTGAAGAAATTCAAAACCTCAAGGCCAAACGCACCGAGGAGCTAGAGCAGAAGCACAAGGAAGCACTGAAGGCCCAAGCTGTGGAGCACACTGGCAAACTCAAAGAGTCTCTTGATGCCGTCAACACTGTTGATGCCACCAAGGCCAACCTTGAATCCAGAATCAAGGAACTTGAAGTAGAGCTGGCCATCAAGGACAAGCAGATTGTCGTACCCAAGGACTCAGTGCAGAAAGATGCCCACGCATTGGCAGAGCTCCAAGCCTCGCTAATGTCCAAGAATAGTGAACTCTAGAATGCCTCCAAAGTTGGACCTGCAGACTAAGCTATCCGGCTTGGAGGACTCTCTTGACGCCACTAACGCCAAATCTGACTCCTGACAAAGGAATTGGAGGAGGCCAAGGTTCTGCTGACTAACGCCGAAGAGAAGTTCGATCAATTGAAGGGAATTGTTTCTCTCTGGACCAATCGACTTGTCAACATCGCCGAACGCATCAGCAAGCAACTGGCCATCATGGAAATGGGGAGCTAGGGTTTTGCCCAGAACTCCAATCAAACTGCAAGTGTGATGCTGACTCTCTTCTTCGAGGGCCTCTTTGCAGCATTGGATGCTCATCACAAGGGCCACACGAAGAAGTTTGCTGAAGAAGCGCGAGTTCTTGTGCGCAATGTGATGTTGAGGATCTTCACCAAGGTAGTGCACTACAACCCCGACGTTGACATCTCCATGATCTTCAAGAAAACTCCGGAAGGTACCGACACCTCAGACGCTGGGGAACATGTGACGCCCATTGCCAACGGCATCGCTGCCAAGTGCAGCCGGGTTCATGGCCAGCTCAGGAACTAGTGCTACATGTAAACTGCATTGGGTTTTTCCCCGATGAGGAGGGGTGAAGCAGCGGAGTAGAGATAAGTATTTCCCTCAGTGAGAACCAAGGTTATCGAACCAATAGGAGAACCAACTAAATCCCCGTGAACAGTACCTGCACACACAAAAGCAAATGCTTGCACCCAACAGGGGCAAGAGGGTTGTCAAACCCCTTCAAGTCGTTACTTGCAAAGATTTAAATCTTATAGTGGTAGATAGATAAATTGCAAAAAAAAGTAAATAAATTGCAGCAAAGTATTTTTGGTTTTCTTAATACGATTAAAGTAGACCACAGGGCCACAGTTTTATCTAGAGGCTTCTCTGTCGAACACATAGCATACGGTGGGTAAATAAATTATAGTTGGGCAATTGATAGAAAAGCGCATAGTTATGACGTATTCATGGCAATGATCACACATATAGGCATCACGTCCATGACAACTAGACCGACTCCTGCCTACATCTACTACTATTACTCCACCAATCGACCACTATCCAGCATGCATCTATGGTATTAAGTTAATGACAAATAGAGTAGCGCTTTAAGCAAGATGACATGATGTAGACAAAGTAAACCCAATCAATATGAATAAATCCCATCGTTTTATCCTTAGTAGCAAGAATACAATACGTGCCTCGCTACGCCTACTGTCACTGGGTGAGGACATCGTAAGATTGACCCACTACAAAGCACCGATCCCACTGAAGGTAAATCAATCTAGTTGGCCAAACCAAATGGATAGATCAGAGAGAAATACAAAGCTATCATAATCATGCATAATAAAGTTCAGAAAAGACTCAATTACTTTTAATCAATAATCTGATCATAAATCCACAATTCATCGGATCACAACAAACACACCGCAAAAGAAGATTACATCGGATAAAACTCCAAGAGGATCGAGGCGAACATTGTATTGAAGATCAAAGGGAGATAAAAAGCCATCTAGAAACTAGCTATGGACCCGTAGGTCTTTGGTGAACTACTCACGCATCATCGGAAAGCAACAAGAATGATGTAGAAACCCTCCGTGATTGATTCCCCCTCCGGCAGAGTACCAGAAAAAGGCCTCCAGATGGGATTGCGGACGAACAGAAGCTTGCGGCGGCGAAAAAAGTGTTTCGGGTGGCTCTCTGGGGTTTTCCCAATATTTGAGAATTTACAGAAGTGGAATTAGGTCAGAAGGATCCATGTGGGGCTCACAAGGTAACAAGGCGCGCCCTACCCCCTGGGCGCGCCTTGTTACCTTGTTGTCTCCTCGCTTTGCGTCTGGTCTCCTCCCGAAGCTTCTGGGGTCTCTTATGTCCAGAAAAAATCATCAAAAAGTTTCATAGCATTTGGACTCCGTTTGGCAGTAATTTTCTGGAAAACCAAAAACAAGCCGAAAACAGCAACTGGCACCAGGCACTGGGTTATTAGGTTAGTCCCCAAAAATGATATAAAATAGCATAAAATGCATATAAAATATACAGGATTTATAATATATTAGCATGAAACAATCAAAAATTATAGATACGTTGGAGACGTATCAGCATCCCCAAGCTTAATTCATGCTCGTCCTCGAGTAGGTAAATGATAAAAACAGAATTTTTGATGTGAAATGCTACCTCACATATGTATCATGTAATCTCTTTACGGTATAATCATTCAGAAACAACGAAGTAACAACATCAACATAATAATATCCATGAATATAAGAAACATAATTAATTAATTTTGCAAAATATATGATCCTTAAAGAATGTTATCCCCACTCATTTTATCATGTTAGCATGGCATGACTCCGCCTTCACCGCATAAATATAAATCATGAGCACCCCGGTGTGAAACCAGGCAACTGGACCGTACTTCTAACGCACTTCAGCATTGTCAACTCCCCCGCAATACATGAGCGTGAGCCATGGATATAGCACTAGGTGGAATAAAATGTGGTGGTACAGATCAATAAGGGAAGTGAAAAAGGAAGAAAGTCTCGCATCAACTAGGCGGATCAACGGGCTATGGAGATGCCCATCAACCGATATCAATGTGAGGAGTAGGGATTGCCATGCAACAGATGCACTAAGAGCTATAAGTGTATGAAATCTCAACGGAAACTAAGTGGCTGCGCATCCAACTCGCTTGCTCATGAAGACACTTGCTCATGAAGACCTCGGGCATTTGAGGAGGCCCATCATTGGAATATACAAGCCAAGTTGTATAACAAAAAATTCCCACTAGTATATGAAAGTGACAACTCAGGAGACTCTCTATATGAAGAACATGGTGCTACTCTGAAGCACAAGTGTGGTAAAGGATAGTAACATTGCCCCTTCTTTCTTTTTCTCTCATTTTTTTGTTGGGCTCTTTTTGGCCTCTTTTTTCCGCCCGGAGTCTCATCCCGACTTGTGGGGGAATCATAGTCTCCATCATCCTTTCCTCACTGGGACAATTCTCTAATAATGATGATTATCACACTTATTTACTTACAACTCGATATTACAACTCGATAACTAGAACAATATGACTCTATATGAATGCCTTTGGTAGTGTACCAGGATATGAAATGATCTAGCATAACAAGTATAATAATGATGAATGGTGGGTGAGTCACAAATATCATGTTAGCTCTATGATCATGCAAAGCAATATGACAACGAACACGTATGTCATGAAAACGGAACGGTGGAAGTTGCATGGTAATATATCTTGGAATGTCTATGGAAATGCCACAATAGGTAGGTGTGGTGACTGTTTTGAGGAAGATATAATGAGGCTTATGTGTGATAGAGTGTATCATACCACGGGGTTTGGATGTACCAGCAAAGTTTGCATCAACTCTCGAAGTGAGAAAGGGCAATGCACGGTACCGAAGAGGCTGGCAAATTGTGGAAAGGTAGGAGTGCGTATAATCAATGGACTCACATCAGTCATAAAGAACTCACATACTTATTGTGAAAGCCTATTAGCCCTCAAAGCAAAGTACTACTCGCATGCCCCTAGGGAGCAGTTAACCATCGCTCACCCCCAATTATAACAGCACAAAGGATTTCATTTCAGACCTAAGAATGCTCGGACCTCCCCACCATGCCATGAACAACACTTAGATGAGAAGTTAATAACAAGCTTTAATACCGATATTTCTACTAACCGATGATCATGAACCTATATCCTTTCATATTACCACATCAATATCATCAAACCATACATTTCATATTTAGTGATCTACATGAAAGTTTTTATTATATCCCCCTTGAATACCTATCCTTCTCGGACTAGTCTTATAACCCGTTCATATTAACATTACTAATTATTAAACTCTCAAAAGATTTAAGTGAAGCATGATAGTGCAATCATTTCTATAAAATTTAACCACCACCGTGCTCTAAAAGATATAAGTGAAGCACTAGAGCAACCGCCTAGCTCAAAAGATATAAGTGGAGCACATAGAGTATTCTAACAAATCACGATAAATGTATGTCTCTAAAAAGGTGTGTCCAGCAAATGATGATTGTGGAAAACTAAAAAGCAAAACAAACAAAACTATGGTACAAGACGCTCCAAGCAAAACTCATATCATGTGATGAATAAAAATGTAGCTCCAAGTAACATACCGATGGATTGTAGACGAAAGAGAGTTACCATCCGGGGCATACCCAAGCCTAGACGCTTGGGTCTTCCTTGAATATTACCTTGGGGTGCATTGGGCATCCCCAAGCTTAGGGTCTTGCCGCTCCTTATTCCTTCATCCATCATGATCTCACCCAAAACATGAAAACTTCAGCACACAAAACTCAACAGAAACCTCATGAGATCCGTTAGTATAATAGACACATCATAAACTTTAGGTACTGTTATGAACCCATTCATATTTTATTCTTGCATAATACCTATTGTATCCAAACTTCTCATGACTTATACCCCCCGATATAATCCATAGCATCATTAAATCAAGCGCACTATGCAATAGAAAACATAATCTGTTTAACACAGAACAGTCTATAATGATCTGACAAAAACTATACTTCTATAACTCCAAAGCTTCTAAAAAATTAGGAAAGCATGGGCAATTTGTATATCAATCATGTGTAAAAAATTCAGAATTTTATCACGTTCCAGTGAATTATCAAAATTCCAGTACTAGAAGCAAAAGTTTCTGTTTTTCACGGAATCAAGTCAACTATCAACCAAATCAACCCAAAGGCTTTACTTGGCACAAACACCAATTAAACATAAAAGCACAATCACATAGCAAATAAGAAAGTAAAACTTAAAAAGTTTAAGATAACTATTGGGTTGCCTCCCAACAAGCGCTATTGTTTTATGCCCCTAGCTAGGCGTAAGGCATTATTTCAATTATTGTCATCCTTCAAATTAATGCCATAGGTAACCCTCATAACAGATTCATATGGTGGTTTAATTCTATTCCTAGGGAAGTGTTACATCCCTTTCTTTAATGGAAATTGGAATCTTATATTCCCAGCTTTAATATTGATAATAGCTCCTATGGTGCGTAGTAAAGGCCTACCAAGTATTATAGGACAAGACGGATTACATTCAATATCAAGCACAATGAGATCCACGGGCACATAATTTCTATTAGCAAGTATAAGAACATCATTTATTCTACCCAATCATTTCTTAATAGTAGAAACCGCTAAGTGCAAATTAAGGGAACATGCATCCATATCGGTAAGACCTGCTACATGTAAACTACGTTGGGATTTACCGAAGAGGAGGGGAGATGCAGTACAGTGGAGGTAAGTATTTCCCTCAGTGAGAACCAAGGTATCAATCCAGTAGGAAAACCAAGCAAACTCCCCTAAGCAGCACCTACACAAACAAAGAGCAAATACTTGCACCCAACATGGGCAAGAGGGTTGTCAATCCCCTTGACTTGTTACTTGCAAGGATTAAATCTGATAGTGATAGATATAAAAGTAAATTGCAAAACAAATTAAAAAGTAAATAAATTACAGCAAGGTATTTTTAGTTTTATAACATGATAAAGGTAGACACGGGGGCCATAGTTTTCACTAGAGGTTTCTCTCTCGAACACATAGCATATGGTGGGTGAACAAATTACTATTGGCAATTGATAGAAAAGCGCATAGTTATGACGTATTCACGGCAATGATAATGTATATAGGCATCACGTCTGAGACAAGTAGACCGACTCCTGCCTGCTTACTACTATTAGTCCACCAATCATCCGCTATCCAGCATGCATCTATGGTATTAAGTTCATGAAAAAGGAGTAATCCCTTAAGCAAGATAACATGATGTACAAAAGTAAACCCAATCAATATGAATAAACCCCATCGTTTTACCCTTAATGGCAACAATACAAACATGTGTCTTGTCCCCTACTATGTCACTAGGATATAGAGCACCGCAAGATTGAACCCATTACAAAGCACATCTCCCACTGAAGATAATCAATCTAGTTGGCCAAAACAAACGGATAGATCCTAGAGAAATACAAAGCTATAACAATCATGCATAATAAAGTTTAGGAAAGACTCAATTGCTTTCAATGAATAATCTGATCATAAAACCACAATTCATCGAATCCCAACAAACACACCGCAAAAGAAGATTACATCGGATAGAACTCCAAGAAGATCGAGGAGAACATGGTATTGAAGATCAAAGAGAGAGAAGAAGCCATCTAGTTACTAGCTTTGGACCTGTAGGTTTGTGGTGAACTACTCAAGCATCATCGGAAGGCAGTAAGGATTATGTGAAAGCCCTCGGTGGATCGATTCCCCCTGCGACAGAGTAGCGGAAAAGGCCTCCAGATGGGATCGGAGAAGAACAGAAACTTGCGGCGGCAAAAAAGGGCTTTAGGTGGCTCTCGGGTGGTTTCCCAATATTTGAGAATTTATAGAAGTGGAATTAGGTCAGACAGAGCCTCGTGGGGCCCACAAGGTAACAGGGCGCAGCCCCCTCCCCTAGGGCGCGCCATGTTGCCTTGCCGTCTCCATGATCGTCATCTCGTCTCCTCCTGAAGCTTCTAGGGTCTCTCTTGTCCAGAAAAAATCATCAAAAAGTTTCGTAGCGTTTGGACTCTGTTTGGTACTGATTTTCTCGAAAACCAAAAACAAGGAGAAAACAGCAACTGGCACTAGGCACTGGTGAGGGAGTCCGGAACTAGGGGTTCTCGGGCCGCTGACCTATCTCTCATGGGCCGGATAGGTGGGCCGCAATACAACTGCTAGAAGGCCGGATTATGAGGCAGCTTCTTATCCGTACAGGAGATCTTTGATGCCTTGGTGTGTCCTCCAAGTCAAGATGAAGAGAATCGGCATGTTTATTCTTTCCTTGTAACTGACCATGTGTAACCCTACTACCCCTGGTGTCTATATAAACCAGAGGGTTTAGTCCGTAGAGGCTAGAACAACAACCATCATCCTACTCACTTAGGGTTTAGTTCATCTGATCTCGTGGTAGATCGACTCTGTAATCACCATATACACTTCAATATAATCAAGCAGGACATAGGGTTTTACCTCTTCGCGAGGGCCCGAACCTGGGTAAACATTGTGTCCTTCGTCCCTTGTTCCCCATTGATGCAAGATCCACAGCTCGGGACCCCCTACCCGAGATCCGCCGATTTTCACACTGACATTGTTGCTTTCATTGAGAGTTTAGCTGTTGGGTCGCCGAAAGGATTAATGGCTCACCTATTCATCAACGACGCCGTCCACGCTAGGGACATCTTCGTCCCTGGCCAGACTTTCGCATTTGCAGTGTCGTGCTGCGCGCCGATCCGACCGGCCGTCTCGGCCAAGTTGGAAACTTTGCCCCTGGCCAAGAGATCAGGTTCGGGAACCTAGAGTTCACCACCGACTCCCGGGGAGATCTTACTCTAACAAAATCTTCAGCTCTCCTTGAAAAACTTACTGATCCCGATGCTTTAACTTCAGGAGTGCTAAACCGGACGGGGACTGATGTTACACGGAGCACGGCCTTAAAGCCCGACCCCGTCGGTTCGACCGAGCTAGTTCCGGCCGAATACCGCCTAGGCGCAACCTCAAAAGTCCCCGGAGCAGCTATACTATGGGTCATCCCTGAATATTCGGAGGACATGGACCCTGCAGACCTTTCATCTTTGAATGATCTACTAGACCGGATTCGAGCCATGGGAATCTCCGACGGCCAATCCTCGGTCTACGATCAGATTGGGCTCAAACCCGATAACAGGGAAATTTACATCCCACCCATCACACACCTCGTCGCCACCATCGAGGACTTGGTTGAGGGCTCGCGGTTACCAAAGCTAAAAACTAACTGTGTCCGGGTTTGAGATTATCTCGCCTAGGCTTCTTGCCCGGAGTCCAATGTTTGCCCTGAAGAGAGCCCGGAACCAAGCCTCGACTTGAAGCATGACCTCGAGTGTGCGCGACAGTATGCGGTTGACAGTTCGGATTCCGAACTTGGCGCGCCGGATACCGCGGTGGCGCTGGACACTGCCGCCAAAGTTTCGGACACACAACCCGTTGGAACGCAAAGTTTTTTCCCACTCACCCCCAACGTCGAGTACTCTCCAAGTAACTCGGGAAATCCTGACGTATGGGATTTAATGTACATAAAGCAGCAGCCTGGAGAAACGGTCCATCACTTCTGGGCTAGATTCCTCCTGGTCAAAGACAAGATGACGGATTGCTGTGACCAAGCAATCATAGCAACCTTTCGGTATAACTGCCGAGCCGAAGGAATCTTGAATGCCCTCGCCTGTCGCCATGTGCAAAGCTTCACTGAGTTATCAGATCTGGTACGCAAATATTGCGCCATGGAAAGCGCCTGGAAGGCACAACAAATGCGCATGGAGTCAACCCATGCCAAGCAACCCAGAAAAGCTCGGGCAAAACACATATACCCATGGCGGTTGCCCGAACATGAGCCCGCCGAAAAGAAGAATAGATCCCTCGCTGGACCCAGAACAGTCCTGGATGAGCTACTGGACAAACCATGCCCCATACACTCGGTCTTGCTGAATACAAATCCAACCCATAGCCTTCGAGCTTTTTGGGTGGTCAGGCAGGTGGCTAAGAGTGGGGAAGCTATCCTCGGAGTCACACCCTCCAGTAGGCGGTCAGCAATGCCCCCGTACAACGACACTGAAGTTCTGACGATCTATGAGTCATTCTCCTCAAATAATCAGAGGAAAAGAGCCCTTCGAGAGCTCGGCCAAGTCCACCAGGTGACAGCCGCAAATTCATGGACGGATACACCAATCACCTTCTACGAAGAAGATGAGCCAAGGGTCCGCCCCGTCCGGGCACCTGCCGCACTAGTCCTCGATCCCATAATGGACGGCTTCAGACTAACCAAGGTCCTAATGGACGGTGGCGGCGGTTTAAACCTCATTTACGAGGACACCCTTGACAAAATGTAGTTTGACAGATTTCGCGTCGAATAGAGCTACACTACCTTTCGAGGAATCATCCCCGGCAGAGAAGCGCGCTGCTCCGGGCAAGTCACGCTCGACGTGGTATTCGGCACCCCCGAGAACTATAGGTCCAAAGAACTACTCTTCCACATTGTACCCTTCCATAGCGGATACCACACCCTATTGTGGCGCGACGCATTCACAAGGTTTCAAGCCATACCACATTACGGGTATATGAAACTCAAACTGCCAGGGCCTAATGGCATGATCACAATTGCAAGCAATCCGGATAGAGCCCTTCGAGCCGAAAACAAAACAACATCGCTCGCCCTCAAAGAATTATCCGAGGCTCTCACGGCCGAGGAATTAACCACACTCCGCACAATGGTGGATAGGGACGATGTAGGCCTTAGCAAAAGGCCCAAATCCACATCTTTCAACCCAGCCGATGAAGTCGTCAAATTTCAAGTGCATCCAACGGACCCCAACAAAACAGAGTCCATTGGAGCCCAGCTAGACCCCGCAGTCAACGAAGCATTGCGGACATTCCTACACGAGAACTGGGACATATTTGCTTGGCACCCTTCGGATATACTAGGAATCCCAGAAGACTAGTGGAGCATAGCCTAAACATAATCAAGGGCTTCAAGCCAGTTAAACAGGCGCTGCGCCGATTCTCCAAACCCAAGCGTCAAGCTATGGGGGAAGAATTAGCAAAATTACTGGAAGCTGGATTCATCCGAGAAATAAAACACCCTGAGTGGTTGGCAAATCTGGTCATGGTGCCCAAGAAGGACAAATCCTGGCGGCCATGCGTCGATTTTAAAGACCTAAATAAAGTCTGCCCTAAGGATCCCTTCCCCTTACCCCGCATAGACCGGATCATCGATGCCACCGCCAGACACGACTCACTGTGCTTCCTCGACTCCTACTCTGGATACCATCAAATCAAGATGATGGAGTCCGACCAAGCCGCAACCACCTTCATCACCCCCTATGGGCCATTCTGCTTCAACACAACGCCCTTTGAGTTGAAGAATGCAGGCGCCACATATCAGTGCATGATTCAAACATGCCTAGAAAACCAAATCGACAAAACATTCGAAGCATATGTAGACGACGTGGTCATTAAAACCAAACACGTCAGCCAGCTGGTGGAAGACCTCCGCCAGACCTTCGAAAATTTGCGGGCTTACGATATATTGCTCAACCCGGACAAATGTGTCTTTGGGGTTCCCACCGGAAAACTGCTCGGATTCATTGTTTCCCATAGGGCGATAGAGGCCAATCCGGCTAAAATCCGAGCTTTATCCCAGCTAGCAATACCCACGGAGCTGAAACACGTCCATAAGTTGGCGGGCTGCGTGGCAGCCTTGAGCCGCTTTATCTCCTGGCTTGGTGAAAAGGCACTGCCGCTCTACAAATTGCTCAAAAAGACCAAAAACTTTGAGTGAACCGATGAAGCAACTGCTGCACTAGAGGAAATAAAAACTCTACTAGCAGCACCCGGCGTCGACGAACCCATGTTATTATACATCTCGCCCACAAATCAAGTAGTGAGGGTGGTCCTCATGGTAGAACGAGAAGCAGAGGGCCACAAGTTCCGGGTGCATAAGCCAATCTACTACGTATCAGAAGTGCTTACCCCGTGCAAATCCCGGTATCCACATTATCAGAAGATAGCATATACAGTTTTTATGGCATCCCGAAAGCTCCAACACTACTTTCAAGAGTGTTCGGTCACAGTGGCATCTAAGGTACCCCTGAATGACATCATCAACAACAGGGACGCTATAGGCCGCATTGCCAAATGGACCATAGAGCTCCTTCCCTTCGAAATTGTGTACAAACCGCGCCGAGCTATTAAATCTTAGGTGTTGGCCGATTTTCTCGCCGAATTGACAGAAGCCGAGCTCCCCCGGGAATATAGTACATACTCACATTGGACAATGTACTTTGACAGCTCCAAGATGTTAGCCGGACTGGGGGCTGGGGTGATCCTTACATCTCCCACGGGAGATAATATCCAGTATGTACTACACATTGTGTACACGGATTCCAACAATGCAGCCGAATACGAGGCTCTGTTGAATAATCTTCGGATGGCAGCGTCAATGGGTGTACAACGGTTCGAGGTGCGGGGAGACTCTAACCTCGCCATCTCCCAAGTCAACGGCGAATTTGATGCCAAAGACACAAAAATGGCGGCATATCAGAACATCGTCCTCAGAATATCAGCCCGGTTCGAAGGGTTAGAATTTCACCATGTCTCCAGAGACAACAATCAAGCTGTGGACGTCCTCGCCCGCATGGGCGCTAAACATGACCCAGTCCCTAAGAACACCTTCTACAACAGCTTTTCAAGCAATCCATGGTGTGGCAGGATGGGGGCAAGGACGTGGCAGCCAATGGCCCCAAATAGATCATCCCTCCAGACATTGAACCAGATGACAAAATAATCGGCGGCTCGGCACCCGAGGAAACACCTTCGACTCATGAAGTCATGGCCGTAATCGCACCATGGACCGTGCCCTTCCTTGCCTACCTTCTCCGACAAGAGCTCCCCGATGACCAAACCGAGGCACAACGCATAGTCCGGCATTCTAAAGCCTACAAGGTCCACAAGGGCGAGTTGTACAAGAAAAGCACTACCGAACTCCTCCAGAGATGCATATCTGAAGAGGAGGGGCAGCAACTTTTGGCTGACATACATGCTGGCATGGGCGGCCACCACGCGGCAGCTCGGGCCCTGGTCAGCATGGCCTTCCGAGCAGGGTTTTTCTGGCCCACCGCTCATATGGACGCACATACTCTAGTCCAACAGTGCGTTGGAAGCCAACTTTTTGCAAATCAAAGCCACATGCCCCCTAGGGCTCTCCGAACAATACCGATTACCTGGCCTTTTGCGGTCTGGGGGCTGGACATGGTCGGACCACTTAAAGGGGGGACCAAGAAAAAGAAATACTTACTGGTTATGGTCGACACCAAATGGGTCGAGGAAAAACCAGTAACTTCAGCTACGTCCGGACCAGTCATCGACTTTATATCCGGCATGGTTCACCGTTACGGTGTCCCCCACAGCATAATAACGGACAATGGATCCAATTTTACAGCCCAGGAGGTCAAAGACTGGTGCGCTAACACAGGCATCAAGCTCGACTATGCTTCGGTGTATCATCCATAGACCAACGGACAGGTTGAATGGGCCAATGGACTAATCATGAGTCGCATAAAGCCTCGTCTGGTCCATTCCCTGAAAGAATTCGATTGTCACTGGGTGGAGGAGCTTGACTCCGTATTATGGGGACTGCGCATCGCCCCCAACTGGTCAACGGGATACACGCCCTTTTTCATGGTGTACGGCGCAGAGGCGGTCCTCTGATAGCTCGTATCCACGTCGGTATTTCCCCGAAGAGGAAGGGATGATGCAGCACAGCTACGGTAGGTATTTCCCTCAGTTATGAAACCAAGGTTATCGAACCAGTAGGAGAACCAAGCAACACTATGTAAACGGTACCTGCACACAAAGAACAAATACTTGCAACCCGACGCTTATGAGGGGTTGTCAATCCCTCTACGGGTAACGGCGCCAGATATTGTCAAGTTGACGGGATAAAATTTGTGATAGATTGGATAAATAGATCTGAAATAAACACGAAATAAAATATGCAAATAAAAAGTGCAGCAAGGTATTTTTGGGTTTCTGGAATAATAGATCTGAAAACAAAAGCGAATAAAAAGTAGATCGGAAAACAATATGATAAAAGATAGACCCGGGGGCCGTAGATTTCACTAGTGGCTTCTCTCGAGAAAATAGCATACGGTGGGTAAACAAATTACTGTTGGGCAATTGATAGAACATCGAATAATTATGACGATATCCAGGCAATGATCATTATATAGGCATCACGTCCAAGATTAGTAGACCGACTCCTGCCTGCATCTACTACTATTACTCCACACATCGACCGTTATCCAGCATGCATCTAGTGTATTAAGTTCATGGAGAAACGGCGTAATGCAATAAGAACAATGACATGATGTAGATGAGATCTATTCATGTAGGAATAGCCCCCATTTTGTTATCCTTAATAGCAACGATACATGTGTCTTGCTGCCCCTTCTGTCACTGGGAAAGAACACCGCACGCTCGAACCCATCATAAAGCACTTCTTCCCATGGCAAGAAAAATCGATCTAGTCGGCTAAACTAAACCAAAGATTCGAAGAAAAAATATGAAGCTATAAGTAATCATGCATATAAGAGATCAAAGAAACTCAAATAACTTTCATGGATATATAGATCTGATCATAAACTCAAAGTTCATCGGATCCCAACAAACACACCGCAAAAAAGAGTTACATCAAATAGATCTCCAAGAGACCATTGTATTGAGAATCAAAAAGAGAGAAGAAGCCATCTAGCTACTGCCTACGGACCCGTAGGTCTATGATGAACTACTCACGCATCATCGGAGAGGCACCAATGAGGATGATGAACCCCTACGTGATGGTGTCTAGATTGGATCTCGTGGTTCTGGAACTTGCGGCGGCTGGAATTGTGTTTCGTCCACTCCCCTAGGGCTTCTGGAATATTTGGGGATTTATAGGGCGAAGAGGCGGTGCGGGAGGCCACCGAGGTGTGCACAACCCACCAGGGCGCGCCTGGGCCCCCAGGCGCACCCAGGTGGGTTGTGCCCCCCTCGAGGCACCCCTCTGGTACTTCTTTGGCCCAAGTTGTGTCTTCTGGTCCATAAAAATTCTCCAAAAAGTTTCACTACATTTGGACTCCGTTTGGTACTGATATTCTGCGAAGTAAAAAAAAAAGCAAAAAACAGCAACTGGCACTGGGCACTATGTCAATAGGTTAGTCCCAAAAAATGATATAAAGTTGCTATAAAATGATTGTAAAACATCCAAGAATGATAATATAACATCATGGAACAATCAAAAATTATAGACACATTGGAGACGTATCATCCTCCCCTACGACCTCATTCATGACGCGCCTAGAGTGCGCATGTACAAGGAAGAGGAAGCTGAGTTAGATCAGCAGGACGACCTAGACGCCCTAGAAGGAGAGCGTGACATAGCTCGGGCCCGCTCTACATTTATCAACAGCAGGCCCGGTGCTACCAGAGCAGGGAAGTTTGGGCGAAGGCATACAACATAGGCGAACTCGTCCTACGTTTCCCTAAGAAGCAGAAGAATAAGCTCTCGCCCAAATGGGAGGGTCCCTTCATAATCGATGAAGTGCTAGAAGGAGGAGCATATCGTCTTTGCAACCCAGCGGACAATCGCCTCGAACCAAACCCATGGAATGCAGCTCGGCTTCGGCGCTTCTACGGCTAGTCCGGTGTCGTCACTTCAACTAGCCTTTTCTTTGTTATAGGTTTTTCTTTTTCTTTTTACCTTTTGGGGCGGTTAGCACCGCCCGGGCTGTGTTTGGATAAACCGAATTGTGTTAAGCTTTTTAAGTACACATCTTCAAATGTAATACCCGGATCTACCTGGGGGCTCCTTTAAAGAAGCCAATCAATATATTTTTCGCGCACCTATTCGCCTTTGTCGTGTTTGCACCCTTCCCATACCATTTCAAGCCATTATACGCACCAATTTGACTTAAGTTTTTGCCAAGATGGGTTGCCTGGCTCCTGTGCTTACCCCCTACGTTCCCGATTGTTTGGCTAGGGGGTAAAGGGAGTACCTCTGCGATTGCTACGACCGGATCAGCCGTTTACATACCTCAGACGGGTGAAGCCGAAAGCTAGCGTTCTTAAGAAAATAATGTGTCGGCCACGAGGGAAGTGAAAATAATTTGGTGTTCACCACCAAAACCCTGGGATTCTGTTCCCAAACTGACTAACACCCGCATACTATAGGTATCCGGATAAAATGTCTATGGTCAACATGACAAACCCGAAGAAAGGAACCCATGGAGGAACTATTTTCTTTGGGCGGTGTTTCTTACGTTAAAAAGTAATATAACATAACTCTCCGCACACACTTTTGTCTATTCAAACCAAATGGACGGATTGCCTGGTTACCCGAAGTGATTTCCTGTTACCTCAGGTCACATAGTACGGAACAATCCCTGGCCACTGGCCGGAGAGGTGGAAGCCGATGGCCGGTTAAGACAGCGTTTATATTGCGGATAGAGAATGCTTGCTGTAAAGTACATAGATACATAAAATAAAACACCCTGCTCCTTGTCAATATCATCTATCAAGCTATCTAGGGCATAGTCCTCTTGGGAGTACCGAGCAGCAGGCATCACTTGGTCATATACCAGGAGGAGAGGTATTTCTCGCCCGTCCGGCCCTGTCGGCCCAACACGAGCCATATGCTCTGGCTCAAGTTTGGTAAAACGGGTCTTCACCATTGCTCAGGCCTCCTGTGCTCCTTCTCGGCATGCTGATATCTTCCATAACTCAAAGCGATGCTGAGCTCCTTTGAAACGACTGGCCAATTCGGCCATCCCTTCTGGAGGCATCTCGGTCGGCCATAACGCCTTGACCATGCTCTTCATAGCTTTCCGAGCTCGCCAAGCACAATGGACAGTTCCTTTAAAAGGTTCCCTCCAAATGAACTGACCTCTTCTTCAGGCCGCCCGGTAAGGAGACCTAACACAAGGCATGGCATGTCTTTTACATTCTTGCACCATGCATATCTACGTGATCATAAGTTGAAATATCACCTACCGAACATGCCTCCTTTCAATCTCTGGTTCTCCTCAAGGGCTTGTGCCAATTGAGTTTTCAAACTCTCGATTTCTTTGGCCTGCTGTTTGTTTTCCGCCTTGAGCTTGTTCTTTTCCTCATGGCTTCATGTTCGTACTCGGCGGCCAGCTTCATGCTGTGATTCGGCGTACCTTTGAGATTCTTTGGCCACGTCCAGGTCCTTTTTTAGTTGACCTATGGATTCACCTGCTATAAGGGAAGCCTGTATTAAACAAGGTACCCCAAACAATTCTTGCATTTTAAAGCTTTTTTCCTCACCATGGGCTTCACTGGTGAACTTCTGCACCTCCTCCAATTCGGCTTTTGCAGCGGCCAACTGTGCTCGGTTTAGCTCGAGGTCCTCCGACAGTTTTTTATTCTGTTCCCTCGAGGCCTACGAAATATCACAAATACATATACTCTCAGATCCTTAACTCGGTTGTCCCACCCGAATCAAGGCTCGGGGGCTACTGGGTTAGGATTTATGTTCAGTTCTCAAAACCAATCTCGTACCTCATGTTGGTGGATAGGAGGTTGGCAATCCCCTCTAGACCTGTTCGGGCTGCTCCGAGGTATGCGTCTACCGAATTAAACGCATTAAATTCCTGGTCAGAAAATGTGATATGATGCAAGGATTCCTTCCACCGTTGGTGATTCATCACACTTTCAACTTCGGAATTGGTAACCGAGACATCCCAAGGATCCTCTAGAGACTGGTCTGCGGCAAAATCCTCCGCATTAACCCCGGCCCGCGCCGAGGAACTCAGTTCAGGATTACCCCCTGGCACCTCCTGGACGTCTTCGGATAGTGGTGGCGGTACACTTCTCCTGCAGGTCTCAGTAATGTTACAAGTGCCCGCAGTGGCTACATTGATGATGACCCAACTATAATCTCAAATATATTACCTCTTGGTCGGAGGTGCGGTCGATGTAGCTCCCGCAGCTACCTTGCGCTTGGAAGCTCCGTTGTTTGTTGATGCCAACATAGTCGGCACCACTCCCGTTGGTGTTCGGCGCGTGGTACGGCGACCCTTGGGAGTAGAAGTCAACATACTCGGGGTGGCACGAGGCAAACGCCCTTTTTGGGAAGAGGCCTTCTTGCTACTTACAGCAGAAGAAGGGAGGGCCCCAGGGTGATTGGCTATAAGGGCCACCTTGGAACCATCAAGGCTTTTGTCACAGCCCTAGAATTTGATTGTAATTAGTTGCATCAGCACCCATGCATCATGTTTAAATTTTGTTAAACTTGAATTGGGGATTGATCAAACCCTAGCACCCCTCTGAAATACTAGGATCAACTAAAATATTTTTCAATGAACCCAAAATGCCCATCAGAAAAGTTCATCATTTTTGAATTGGTTGAAAACCTCTGCCAAAAATGGTGCACATTTTTCTAGGACACTTTGGATTTTTGAGTTAATTCATAAGTATTTGAATTTGGACATTTAAATCCTATAGATATTTTTAAATGTCCAAATGATTCTGGAAATGTCTGAGGGCTGTTGGAAACAATTTCACAAGTGCCCACAAATATTTTCAGCATTTTACAAAGTGGTTTGGCCTTTTTGCTAAATCAAAACCTAAGACAAAAAATAGAAAAACTGAAACAAATGAAAAGCAGAGAGAGAGAGAAAGGCCACAGGCACTTACCTCACTGGGCCGGCCCACCTAGCCCATGCCAGTCGTCACCCACCTCTGCTAGTAGGCAAAGGAGGGACAACGCACATGCGCCCGAGCGCGCCACGCCTCCTCCCTGCCCGCCTACTTCACCCTGGGCCACCGTGACGCCTTGAAACCCCTCCTTGGTGCCGCCCCGAGCTAGCCGACACCTCATTCTCCCCCTGCTCTCTCCATCACTCTCTAGACACCATGGCCGACGCGCCTGTGAGCTCGCCGCCGTCGCACGCGTAGCAACCGCCTCCCCATTGTCTCCTCGCCGTGTCCACGAGCCTTGCCGCCGTCCTCTACACCGAGCTAGCCGAGGCCCGAGCACTCGCATGCTCCGGAGAAGCGTCGCCGACCTCTTCTTCCTCCTCGGTCACTGAAGATCGACCTCGCCGCCCCGCCTGCTCCGACCCCTCCCTGAGTTCGCCGAGGCCACCGTCGCAACCACCGTGAGCTCCTCTCTCTTTCTCCCCTAGCCGCGCCGTTCGAGTCGCACTCTAACCCCTCCTGCCACCACGACCGAGAGCTCAGCTCCACCGGCCATGTCGCTGGCGTGGCCACGTCAACCCGAGCTCGAAACCGAGAGCGTCACCGCGCTCAGCACAGATCCACGAGTCGAGAGCACCCACCCGCTGCTCCTGGCATGCCTTGAAGCACCAAACCCGAGCTCGCCCGAGCTCCGGCCACTGCCTGCCTTGACGTCGGCATCATCCCCAGCCACCCTAGCTGCTGCCACTTGCTGCAATAGATGCGCGTGAGTCCCAGCGTCCCGTAGCTGCAAACCATGCTCCAAACCGTCGCCCATAGCTCAATCTCGAGCGGACGCCACCGCGGTTTGAGGTCGCCGCCAGCCAAACTCCGGCGTACTGATGTGGCGTCATTAGATTAGGTGCTAACCACATTTAGTTAGAGCCCAGAGCCACTGATAGTGGCCCCATCGTGGGGTCAAACCCTAGTCAGCGTCGGGTTTGACCGAGATTAACCCTGGGTCACTGGCCAGTGGACACCATTGGTCAGGTTTGACCCTGGTCAACTCGGTTGATCTGCTGACATAGTAGTGACACAGTGCTGATGTCATTAATGATTTTTTGCATTAAATTTAATCCTGGAAATTCCAAAAATTAGTTAAAACTTCAAAAATTCATAGAAAATAAACCGTAGCTCAGAATAAAATAATTTCTATATGAAAAATTATCAAAAAAATCCAAAGAATCTGTTTATGGCATTTTCATGCGTGTTTGAACAACTTAGGACTGTTGTATATGGCAATTTGAATAAATGGCATTTGAAATATCATATATGGAGTTTGAATTTGAATCTCGTGTTCAAATCAACTTCATTTAATCAGGTTGCTAGTTGCATTAGCCCAAACACCAGCAAGTTGCCATGTCATGATCATGCATCATATTCTTGCATTGCATTGATTGTGTTCCCTCTTGTTTATTGGTGTTTGTTCCCTCTCAGTGGACGTAGTTCCGACGATGAGTTCAATGACACCGATGAAGAGTTTTACTGTCTTCAGAGTGCCAGGCAAGCACCCCCCTTGAGCACTCTGATACAATCCCACTCTCTCGCTCCTACTCTCTTTTACTGCATTAGGACAACACTAACAACTGTTACATGTTGCGGTAGTTGAACCCATTCCTCTGGATGACCTGTCTTTGCCACAGTAAATAGTTAAAACCCACTAGCATGAGTGGGAGTTGTTTGAGCCATGATGTGCCTACTCATTTATGCTTGCTATGCTTAGAGTTGTGTCAGGTCTGATTCATCTGGGATGGATTGGAATGGTGGTGAACATGTCCTACTGTTGAGAGCTAGGTGTGTGAACACGATTTGGTAAAGGTATCGATCAGAGGCCATGTAGGAGTACATGGTGGGTTGTCTCATTGAAACCATCCTCAGGAACTGAGTTCCGTGTTTGTGATCCAAGACAGTTACTATCACACATTGGGCTCTGGGCACTCCAAGCTCTCTCGACTTATTAATCGCCTTGATCTCTGTCCAGGAGTTGCAAGTAGTTTCTGGTGTTTGTAGTATGCTGGAGGCCGTGCACAGCACTGACCTTAGGGGTGGGCTGTGATGCGGCAGGCACGTGGCACGGTGTACCGAGGCACCCGTTTGGTGGGTTCAGGAAACCTGCACACATCGTTTGGGGCCGTAGTGGAAACCTCGGCCGGACTTCCTTGAGGATGGAACTCAAATAGGCAATAAACCTGGGCTACAGACTTGTGTGGTTAGTCAGGTCATGGCCGACACCCTCGCTGGGCTTTCGCTTGAAGGTTGCCGAGTACATGTCATGTAAACGGCGATAAGTGGTGGGAGCGTGTGTGAAGAAGTATACCCCTGCAGGGTTAATGATCTATTCGAATAGCCACGTCCGCGGATATAGACTACTTGGAAAGCTTATATGGTTCATAGATAATTGGAAGCGGATACTCTAAAATGCGCAAGATAAGTGTGAGTGCTATGGATGGCCTCCTCGTAGGAAGACGGGAGCAGATCCATAGTGGTGTATTGATATGGTGAATATGTGGACTCGTGTGCGATCTTTCATCTCAAAGAAAACACTGGTAGTCATAGTACATGATATCCACTGAGTCAAAGCTGGCTTGCTATAGTCAAACTCCACAACCCCCTTTTGTTGATACCGATGCATGTGTAGCTAGCTCTAATGTAAGTCTTGCTGGTACATTTGTACTCACGTTTGCTTAATTTATGTTTTTGCAGAGAGACTTCAGTCTCACTAGTAGTTCTACGTGGGCTTCGACAATTAGCTTGGGAATCCCAGATAGAGGTCTGGTTCCTTTGGATGTTCTTGTAGATAGACAGGCTTTCTAGCCTTCTTTCTTTTTAGATGTCTGTACTCAGACATGTTTATGCTTCCGCCTGTGCTTGTTGCTTGTATGACTCTGTATGTTGGGTCATGATGCCCATGTTTGTAATATCATGTTATGTATGGCTCCTTGGAGCCTTTCAAATAATACTTTGAGTCATAGAGTTTTGTTGTGATGCCATGTTGTATTTACATGTATCGAGCATATTGTGTGTATGTTATTGAAATGCCTGGTATGTGTGGGATCCGGCACCTAGTTGTTTATTCTTGTTAGCCTCTCTTATGGGGAAATGCCTCCTAGTGCTTCCACTGAGCCATGGTAGCTTGCTACTGCTCCGGAACACATGGATTTCCTGGCATGTGTCCTTCCTTGCTCCCGTGTCTATCCCTTTGGGGAAATGTCACACAGTGTTTTACTGGAGTCCTTGTAGCTTGCTACGACTCGGTTACACTCGCTGCTGACTGACACGTGCATTGTTGGGTCATGTATGCATGTCCCTGTAAGTTTGTGCCACTTTGGGTTTACGACTAGTCATGTCGGTCCGGGTTCTCTGTCATATGGATGCTAGTGACACAATCATATACGTGAGCCAAAAGGCGCAAACGGTCCAGGCCAAGGTAAGGCTGCAGCCATGGGAATACCGTGCGTGAGGCCGCAAAGTGATATGATGTGTTACATGCTAGATCGGTGTGACTTAGGATTAGGGTCCCGACAGCTTTGGTATCAGAGCCTGACTGCCTGTAGGATTACCAAGCCAAACTGGTCAAAGTCGAGTCTAGAAATGCTTTAGTTATAGAAGGGAATTGATTGTGGAAGGGAATGTAAGGCTCTTTTTACTCCTTTACCTTATGTCCTTCTGATCTGAGTCACCCTCTTCTTTTCTACGGGGTTAAGAAACTAGGCTTCTCTTCTATCATGATCACGTGTTACTAATCCGTAGACTTATAGGAATGGTGGATTCAAGTCTCAGTTCAGTTTCTAGTACTTCCGTGTGTTAACAGTTGATCTCAGAACCTTGATATTGTGATGTTGAGTGGTTATGCCACCATTTTGCAGGATGTTTCCAAATATTTTTTGAGCAATTACAGTCGTTATGATGTCCGAGTTATCCAAGGTCTCTAAATAAGTCTGATGCATTTGCAAATCCTTTTTCCTGTCCCAATGTCCTTTTGGCCAGAGTAGCCACTGAAATTATTGTGTTGAGGTATTCCATTACCCTAACATGTCTGTTGAAGTTAATAGGAAACCATGTTATGTTAAGTGAACCACCCAGAAATTCAGCCTTTGTGTTGTATCCCCGGTGTGATAATCCTGGCCATCATTCTCGAAAGCATCTCATGATGCCATATAGTCAATAGGTATTCTATTTCTGGGTTTTGAACCCAAGATTCACTCTACTTACTTCTTGTTGATAGTGTTGCTCGTTCCTTTAGGATATTAGTAACCTTGTGATAGTCCTCGAGGTCCGTGGTATACCAATCTTCCAAATACCATGAACCATCCTTGACAGAAGTTCTTTCGAACCAAAAGATCACAATAAAAGTGCTCTTGGTGAGTTCTCCGTTTGATAATTGTGACTGTGCCAGTCCTACCTTTCTGCATGGGCTATCCAGAAGAAATATGTTGAGCTTTGCTCGACATACTAACCTATGCATCCACAACTTAGAAAGTTATATGTTCCTTTGAGTTGTCCCTCTTCACTTGTATTCCGACCATCGTCTATCAATTGATAGTCAAGAGTATGTCATGCATTCGTGTTCATCGATGCATATTATTCTTGTGGTCTGTCAATCTGTTCTATTCTAGAATGACTAGGAGAAACAAATTCCAGCATCTCATCCATGTCTAGGATTGGGTCAAAGCAGTTGTATTCCGCAGATCAAAATGCCAATCTAGCTTTTGTTCTATTCTACCTTGGAGTATTACCCTCTTCATGTCAAGAATATCATAGGAATTGCACCACCTCTTGTGAATTCTTAACGAAGTGATACTTCTCACCATCATTGTTCATTCCTCGGTTCCTGTGTTGGTTGTTATCGGAATGCCGACAAGTGAACCGTGATGTGTGAAATCAATACTCCTAGCAACCTTGTTGCTTAGTAGTTAATGGACAATATTCTCATTCTTAGCGCGTTGGTTATTGAATCATCATCCTAAGATTGATCGTGCTACCAGTCCATATTTCCTGGTGCACCCTTTGGTTGATGAGTTAGAATTATGATAATCCCTTGTTCTTTCGGTCATATCGTCTTGCCCTGAAAAGCAAGATTATTCTCGAGCTTAGTACCATAACGGTGGTTCATGATTTTCCGAATATCTTCTCAGGAGTATTACCAGGTTGTCCCCTGACCGTTATGTTGAGTTCGTGGTCAAGCTGATTTCGCATAAACCACTATTTCTCCAAGAATCTGTGTTGGATACCCTGAGCTAGTTGGTTAAGCTAAACAACAACTTGGAGAGTTGGAAGATAAAAGTTTTGCCTAAATTAGTTCATTTCAAGGGATATCTTTTGTGTGTGTGTGTGTGTTGAAGCAAAATGAAATCTTCCTCGATTGACCCCCGTGTTCAGTTGTTGGATTTATTGTCTTAACAAATCCTTTGATTTGAGTACGGGCTATCGTCAAATCAAAATCAGAACCAACGATGTTCGTAATGTTGTCATACTCGTGGTTGTTTCCTCGAGCACGCATCATTACATCTTTTGGTCTGACCAATGCTATCACCGTGTTCACTTAATTGTGGAATTCCATCTGTATGGAAGCCTGGATGAATTGTTGTTGAGCCCATCGGCAACATTTTTATTCCCTCCATGATTCATGTTGAATATTAAAGCTAGCGTTGGAAACTTGGTAAGCATTGCCTTCGTGTTCCGCCCATGAGGTATATGTTTGGATGAAAGAAGTGACTTCCCTAATTCATGTGCATGTGATGCAAGTTGCCGCCGTGAATTTGAGGAAGGTTTGTTTTGCTCCCTCTGGAATCATTCCAAGTCAGCCATGCATGTGCGAAGTATTCTGTGGTTTGGTGGACTGATCATCTCCATTCCATATGTATTGCCTAGGACACCAAGCCACTGATTGATTTGTTCTAGGAAAAGAAGTTAAGTGCTAATCCATGGTAATGCACAAGACTTCGATATCCTCGATGATGGTTCCCAACCAGAACTTGATAGTGTTTTGTTGCAAGGTTTCCATGTGGCCACGATTGTCCTGGAAACTAGCTCATGTTTTGGAGCTTGCTTCTGTAGTTCATTTCCTGAGAATCTCGCAACGTCATATCGTTGATTTGTGTTGCAAACTTTCATTTTAGTCATGCCGAGTCTGAAGCATCTTATCACCAACCAGATCTGAATCTCAGGCAGATATGATGGTTGGGACATTTCCAAGAATTATAATATTGGTCTTTTGAACTGATAGGTGGATGTCATGGCTAACACACTTATCCGGGAAATCTATTATTGTAGTATCTTGATTCAGCAATTTGGACATTCTTCCATGAGGAGTTGGTATGACTTAGTCTACAAGTTGTTCCTTATGGGTTCTTTGTACTCCTGAAGTCCGACCTTCACTTGATGGCCATGTTGATGCTATTAAGCATGACAGTGGTAGCTAGAACATCAAGGAGAACATTAGAAGCGGAGTGCTAAATGTCTCCCGGTCAATAATCTAGATTTTTTTTCCTTGGCATTGCTAAGGTGAAATCTGAGAAAGTGTTGTCTTCCTTTGCTACCGCATTCTCCATCTTTATCCATCATGGTAGTATGATGTGTTGCGAGGATCCTCGGCACGGATGTTGGTAAGACCTTGATGAGTATGGAAATGCTCAAGTTCTTGAGAGCATGCTCAGTCACTAGGTTATATCCTCGGTATCAACTAGAATGTGCCTTCCATTTGCCGAGTTGTTCTATGACCGTAGTTTCCTTTCCAATTGAGTATGCCATTTCTCCGAACACCTTCAAACGATCGTTTGTGAACTGCCTTGGCCTGGTATGAAGAGTTTCAATGATATATGGATCAAAAGTAATTCTTTTTACCACTTAAGGGAATAATTCTATGAGTCACCTCCTCTAAGGTGCCCCGTTATGGAATCATGGCAACTTATTTCCTCGCTACTTTGAAATGCATCCACCATCTTCTTAACCGTGGAATTGTTGCCTACAAAATTGAACCTTCGTCTTCTGTTCCTTTCAACCCCTCCCTATGTGCGTTTTGTGTCTCAGCTCAAGAGATGTTTCAACGTCTCATTCCATGAGTTGATCTTGAATTGCTCGATCTTTGAGAAGATCGACTCCAGTAGAGTTTCTTTCTATTGTCATCGTGTTGGATGAAGTTCTCGAAGGCAAGGATGTCAAGATCAAGATGATGCAATGAATCATGGTCCTCGAGAAATGTAATGGATCATGAAGACTGTGTCAGCTTCATGTCCCCTCTGTCTTCTTACCTCATGTCTTGAATCTCAGGACGAGATTCTTGTTTAGTGGGGGTGAGTTGTCACAGCCCTAGAATTTGATTGTAATTAGTTGCATCAGCACCCATGCATCATGTTTAAATTTTGTTAAACTTGAATTGGGGATTGATCAAACCCTAGCACCCCTCTGAAATACTAGGATCAACTAAAATATTTTTCAATTAATACAAAACGCCCTTCAGAAAAGTTCATCATTTTTGAATTGGTTGAAAACCTATGCCAAAAATGGTGCACATTTTTCTAGGACACTTTGGATTTTTGAGTTAATTCGTAAGTATTTGAATTTGCACATTTAAATCCTATAGATATTTTTAAATGTCCAAATAATTCTGGAAAGGTCTGAGGTCTGTTGGAAACAATTTCACAAGTGCCCACAAATATTTTCAGCATTTTACAAAGTGGTTTGGCATTTTTGCTAAATCAAAAACTTAGACAGAAAATAGAAAAACTAAAACAAATGAAAAGCAGGGAGAGAGAAAGGCCACATGCCACTTACCTCACTGGGCCGGCCCACCTGGCCTGTGCCAGTCGTCACCCACCTCTGCTGGTAGGCAAAGGAGGGACACCACACATGCGCCCGAGCGCGCCACGCCTCCTCCCTGCCCTCCTGCTTCACCCCGGGCCACCGCAATGCCTCGAACCCCCTCCTCGGTGCCGCCCCGAGCTAGTCGACACCTCATTCTCCCCCTGCTCTCTCCCTCGCTCTCTGGACGCCATGGCCGACATGCCTGTGAGCTCGCCGCCATCGCACGCGTAGCAACCGCCTCCCCCTTGTCTCCTCGCCGTGTCCACGAGCCTTGCCGCCGTCCGCTATGCCGAGCTAGCCGAGCCCCGAGCGCTCGCACGCCCCGGAGAAGCGTCCCCGACCTCTTCTTCCTCCTCGGCCGCTGAAGATCGACCTCACTGCCCCACCTGCTTCGACCCCTCCCCGAGCTCGCCGAGGCCACTGTCGCAACCGTCGTGAGCTCCTCTCTCTTTCCCCCTAGCGGCACCGTTTGAGCCGCACTCTAACCCTGCCTGCCACCACGGCTGAGAGCTCAGCTCCGCCGGCCATGTCGCCGACGTGGCCACGTCAACCCGAGCTCGAAACCGAGAGCGTCACCGCGCTCAGCACATATCCACGAGTCGAGAGCACCCACCCGCTGCTCTTGGCATGCCCTGAAGCACCGAACCCGAGCTCGCCTGAGCTCTGGCCATCGCCTGGCTCGACGCCAGCGTCATCCCCAGCCACCCCACCTGTTGCCACTTGCTGCAATGGATGCGCGCGAGTCCCAGCGTCCCGTAGCTGCAAACCACGCTCCAAACCGTCGCCCGTAGCTCAATCCTGAGCGGACGCCACTGCGGTTTGAGGTCGCCGCCGGCCAAACTCCGGTGTGCTGATGTGGCGTCATTAGATTAGGTGCTAACCACGTTTAGTTAGAGCCCAGAGCCACTTACAATGGGCCCCACCGCGGGGTCAAACCCTAGTCAGCGTCGGGTTTGACCGGGATTAACCCTGGTTCACTAACCAGTGGACCCCATTGGTCAGGTTTGACCCTGGTCAACTCGATTGACCTGCTGACACAGTAGTGACATAGTGCTGACATCATTAATGATTTTCTAGATCAAAATTTAATCCTGGAAATTCTAGAAATTAGTTAAAACTTCAAAAATTCATAGAAAATAAACCGTAGCTCAGAATGAAATAATTTATATATGAAAATTATCAGAAAAATCCAAAGAATCTGTTTATGGCATTTTCATGCATGTTTGAACAACTTAGGACTACTGTATATGGCAATTTGAATAAATGGCATTTGAAATATCTTATATGGAGTTTGAATTTGAATCTCATGTTCAAATCAACTTCATTTAATCTGGTTGCTAGTTGCATTAGCCCAAACACCAGCATGTTGCCATGTCATGATCATGCATCATATTGTTGCATTGCATTGATTGTGTTCCCTCTTGTTTGCCGGTGTTTGTTCCCTCTCAGTGGACGTAGTTCCGAACATTGAGTTCGATGACACCGATGAAGATTTTTACTATCTTCAGAAGTGCCATGCAAGCAACCCCCCCCCCCCCCTTGAGCATTCTGATACAATCCCACTCTCTCGCTTCTACTCTTTTTTACTACATTAGGACAACATCGATTCAACTGTTACATGTTGCGGTAGTTGAACCCATTCCTCTGCATGACCTGTCTTTGCCACAGTAAATAGTTGAAACCCACTAGCATGAGTAGGAGTTATTTGAGCCATGATGTGCCTACTCATTTATGCTTGCTTGTTATGCCTGCTATGCTTAGAGTTATGTCAGGTCTGATTCATCTAGGATGGATTGGAATGGTGGTGAACATGTCCTACTGTTGAGAGCTAGGTGTGTGAACACGATTTGGTAAAGGTAGCGATGAGAGGCCATGTAGGAGTACATGGTGAGTTGTCTCATTGAAACCATCCTCAGGAACTGAGTTCCGTGTTTGTGATCCAAGACAGTTACTACCACACATTGGGCTCCGGGCGCTCCAAGCTCTCTCGACTTATTAATCGCCTTGATCGCTATCCAGGAGTTGCAAGTAGTTTCTGGTGTTTGTAGTATGCTGGAGGTCGTGCGCAGCGCTGACCTTAGGGGTGGGCTGTGATGCGGCAGGCACGTGGCATGGTGTATCGAGGCACCCGTTTGGTGGGTTCGGGAAACTTGCACACATCGTTTGGGGCCGTAGTGGAAACCTCGGCCGGACTTTCTTGAGGATGGAACTCAAATAGGCAATAAACCTAGACTAGAGACTTATGTGGTTAGTCAGGTCGTGGCCGACACCCTCGCTGGGCTTCCGCTTGAAGGTTGCCGAGTACATGTTGTGTAAATGGCGATAAGTGGTGGGAGCGTGTGTGAAGAAGTATACCCCTGCAGGGTTAATGATCTATTCGAATAGCCGCGTCTGCGGATATGGACTACTTGGAAAGCTTATATGGTTCATAGATAATTGGAAGTGGATACTCTAAAATGTGCAAGATAAGTGTGAGTGCTATGGATGGCCTCCTCGTAGGAAAACGGGAGCGGATCCATAGTGGTGTATTGATATGGTGAATATGTGGACTCGTGTGTGATCTTTCACCTCAAAGAAAACACTGGTAGTCATAGTATATGATAGCCACTGAGTCAAAGCTGGCTTGCTGCAGTAAAACTCCACAACCCCCTTTTGTTGATACCGATGCATGTGTAGCTAGCTCTGATGTAAGTCTTGTTGGGTACATTTGTACTCATGTTTTCTTCATTTATGTTTTTGTAGAGAGACTTCAGTCTCACTAGTAGTTCTACGTGGGCTTCGACAATTAGCTTGGGAATCCCAGACAGAGGTCTGGTTCCTTTGGAGGGTCTTGTAGATAGACAGTCTTTCTAGCCTTCTTTCTTTTCAGATGTCTGTACTCAGACATGTTTATGCTTCCGCCTGTGCTTGTTGCTTGTATGACTCTGTATGTTGGGTCATGAGACCCATGTTTGTAATATCATGCTATGTATGTCTCCATGGAGCCTTTCAAATAATACTTTGAGTCGTAGAGTTTTGTTGTGATGCCATGTTGTATTTACACATATCGAGCATATTGTGTGTATGTTATTGAAATGCTTGTTATGTGTGGGATCCGGCACCTAGTTGTTTATTCTTGGTAGCCTCTCTTATGGGGAAATGCCTCCTAGTGCTTCCCCTGAGCCATGGTAGCTTGCTACTGCTCTGGAACACATGGATTGACTGGCATGTGTCCTTCCTTGCTCCTGTGTCTGTCCCTTCGGGGAAATGTCACGCGGTGTTTTACTGGAGTCCTTGTAGGTTGCTACGACTCGGTTACACTCGCTGTTGACCGACACATGCATTGTTGGGTCATGTATGCCTGTCCCTGTAAGTTTGTGCCACTTTGGGTTTACGACTAGTCATGTCGGCCCGGGTTCTCTGTCATATGGATGCTAGCGACACAATCATATACGTGAGCCAAAAGGCGCAAACGGTCCCGGCCAAGGCAAGGCTGCAGCCATGGTAATACCGTGCGTGAGGCCGCAAAGTGATATGATGTGTTACATGCTAGATCGGTGTGACTTAGGATCGGGGTCCCGACAGCTTTCCTAGAAAAAGTCCCCACCCTCAAAATCGATGGACGTCTCTGGGTCATCGTGAAATCCCGGGTCATCGTCACGGGAATGGTTCTCTGGCTATGGAGAGGGGCAGTTGATGGTCTCGACCTGGCGCCTCCAATTCTGTTCGGACAAACAATAGATCTGATCAGCGTATGCGGATGCAAGGTCCGGCTATGAAACGAAAGTTGAACTTACCCATTCTATGGGGTTATAGCTTGCGTTGCCGTCCATGGTCCTTAGACAGACACACTCTTCTTCTTCTTCTCCTTTGAAGAGATCAGCTAGTATGGCAGCCATTACCGCCTGGTTATCCGGCCCCTGCCATTTGTAACAGGTCGCATCATTTGTCCTATTATAACACCATAGAGGGTGCATCCTTTGTTGAAGAGGCTGCATGCATCGAGCGATGGCGGTGACCATTATGTCAATAATGGTTAATTTGCTGTGGGTCAGCAGCCGTACCTTGGCGGCCAAATGCTGCACCTCGGTGTTCTCTTCTTGAGAAGGGCTTTTTGGCCGCCAGTTGAACGGCTTCTTTAGAGGAGTGTCTAAATATTCGAGCAGACCCCTCTGAATTGGCTCGGATAGGGGAACATCTTCAATATAAAACCATTCCGAGGTCCACCCTTCGAAATCCTTCTTCGGGGTACCCCGTTCCGGCTATACACCATACCTCGGCTCCGCCTACTTCAAAGATTGACCCCCCACGGGTGTGGGGGACGAGGTAGAAGTATTTCCTCCATAACTCGAAATGAGCCTCACAGCGCAAAAACATCTCGCAAAGGTGGACAAAGCCAAAAATATGCAATACAGATTCGGGGGTGAGGTGATGAAGCTGGATCCCATAAAATTCCAGCAACCCCTCTGGAAGGGGTGAATAGGGAAGCCCAGACCTCATAGAAGAAAAGGCACGAAACATACCCTCTCTTCCTTGCTTGGAGCAGGGAAGTTCTCCGCAAGAGCTTCGCCGTTCACGGAAGTTAATCCGGCGCGGATAGGTACGAGATCTGCAGCAGGAAGATATCCTTGCGTTTGGAGGTTGCTTAACTGGAGGCGTGAAACCGAGCAGCTGGCCTAGTCACCCGGGAGAGGGCCATGAGGGCATGAGGATGAACCTGGGGCGCCAACCATTTTTTCCAAGATTTCTTTGGTCTTGTCTTGGTTTCTTGATTTGGGATGGATGAACCGCCCGTCATGCTCCTGACCTATTAAATAGGTGCGTCTTCTGGTCCTAGAGGGGTGTTTCTATAAAAGATTGATGGGCTATTCGCCTCCTAACTGGCGCGCGGAAGTCGAGGGTTGTCTTTAACCCTTGATGAAAATCAATACTGAGGGCCCCGCAATGAATTGACGGACTGAGAAGTCATCGGAGGCCGAACTATCGAAATAGCCGAACAGGGAAGGGGTGAAGAACTCGCCTCACAAGCCGGAGACTTTGGGTGCATAGGGCGGTTGGCAATCACAAACCTCGGCATTGGAGGATAGTTCGGGGGCTACTGAGGGAGTCCTGGACTAGGGGGTTCTCGGGCCGCTGACCTATCTCTCATGGGCCGGATAGGTGGCCCGCACTACAACTGCTAGGGAGTCGTGGACTATGAGGTGGCTTTGTATCCGGACAGGAGATATTTGATGCCTTGGTGTGTCCTCCAAGTCAAGATGAAGAGAATCGACATGTTTATTCTTTCCTTGTAACCGACCATGTGTAACCCTAGTACCCCTGGTGTCTATATAAACCAGAGGGTTTAGTCCGTAGAGGCTAGAATAACAACCATCATCCTACTTGCTTAGGGTTTGGTTCATCTGATCTCGTGGTAGATCGACTCTGTAATCATCCTATAGACTTCAATATAATCAAGCAGGACTTAGGGTTTTACCTCTTCGAGAGGGCCCGAACCTGGGTAAACATTGTGTCCTTCGTCCCTTTTTCCCCATTGATCCAAGATCCATAGCTCGGGACCCCCTACCCGAGATCCACCGGTTTTGACACCGACAACTGGGTTAATAGGTTAGTCCCAAAAAATGATGTAAAATATCACAAAAAGTCATATAAAGTATCCAAGGTTGATAATATAATAGCATAAAACAATCAGAAATTATAGATACATTGGAGACGTATAAAGACCTAGCACGTCACATAAAGCATTACATACATAGTCTTTAATCTTAATTTTAATAATATGTTCCCTTTCATCATGCAATTTTCTAAGAATAGAAACAACCAATTCTAACCATTCATCATAAGCTTTTATCATAGCTTCCACAATATGTTTAGTAAAAGCTTTATTTTGTTCATAAGCATTAGGTGAGTTTATCATGGATTGCAACAAGGAAACACATTCAATCAAAGAGCAATTATCATAATTAAAGTCCTTGTAATCCAAAATAGTGGGCACATCACTATTTAAAGTCTTGACCTCTCCAAACCCACTTTTATCATTTTTATCATTAAGATCATCACCCTCCGAACAATTGGGACGCCTTCTAGCTAAAGTTGATAATCTCCAGTCCCTTATTCATCAAGTTTTATATTACTAAACAAAGTTTCAATGGGTGTCACACCAATCATTTTAATATCTTCATCATGATTACGATAAAAACCGGGAGGAATAACCCTTTCTAGGAATTCTCACTTAGGTCTCCACCTAGCGGTTCTATCTTTACTTTCATTAATGGACAATTGGATAGACTTAATGGAATCATTAATACCATGCTTAGGTGGCAAAGTTTTAATTTTAAGAGTTTCCACATCATGAGCAATTCTATCCATGTTTTTAGCCATATCATCAACTTCATGTAGTTTTTATTCTACCATAGTATTAAAAATCTTTTGAGAACTAATAAATTCTTTAATATGGTTCTCAAGATCAGTAGTTATGCTATTATTGTTGTAAGAATTTCCATAGCAATTACCATGATTATTAGAGGAATTTCTGAGATACGGTCTAGGAATTAAACTACCTTTATAAGCATTGTTGTTGAAATTATTTCTAGCGACAAAATTCACATAAATAGCAACATTTTTTTGCTCAATCAAAGTAGATAGTGGCACATTATTAGGATCAACTTGGGCACTTTTACTAGTAAACATATGCATAAGCGCATCCATTTTATCACTCAACATATTAATTTCTTCGACAGAGTTTACCTCTCACCAGTTGGAGCTTGTTCGGTGTGCCATTTAGAATAATTTGTCATAATATTATCAAGGAGTTTTGTAGCTTCTCCCAATGTAATTTCCATAAAAGTACCACCTCCAACAGAGTCTAGAAGATTTCCAGAAACAAAGTTTAGTCCCGCATAGAAATTTTGTATTATCATCCATAGGCTTAAACCATGAGTGGGACACTTTATTATCATTAATTTCATTCTCTCCCAAGATTGTGCAACATGTTCTTGCTCAAGTTTCTTAAAGTTCATAATTTTATTTCTAAGAGAAATAATTTTAGGGGGAGGAAAATACTTGGCAATAAAAGCATCCTTACACTTATCCCAAGAATCAATACTATTGCGAGGCAAGGATGAAAACCAAGTTTTAGCACAATCTCTTAGCGAGAAAGGAAATAATTTCAACTTAATAATATCATTATCCACATATTTTTTATTTTACATATCACATAATTCAATGAAGGTATTAAGATGGGATACACCATCTTCATTAGGATTTCCAGAAAATTGTTCTTTCATAACAAGATTTAGCAATGCAGCATTAATATCTCACGACTCCGCACTAGTGGCGGGAGGAGAAATTGGAGTACTAGTAAAATAATTATTATTAGTATTTTAAAAGTCATGCAACTTGGTATTCTCTTGAGACATAGCGACAAACAAGCAAAACAAGCAAACTAACAAGGTAAAATATTTTTGGTGTTTTTGGTTTTTAGAGAAGTGGAGGGATGAAAAAGAGAGGAAAATAAAAAGTAGAGCAAGTAGGTGATAGTTTGTGTGAAGGTACTTGGTGAGATTTGATGACAGCTCCATGGCAATGATGCTAGAAATTCTTCCTACTACTTGTAAAATGCATTGTGTATTTCCCCGAAGAGGAGGGGCGAAGCGGCACAGTAGAGATAAGTATTTCCCTTAGTGAGAACCAAGCTTATCGAACCAATAGGAGCACCAACTAAATCCCCATGAACAACACCTGCACACACAAAAGCAAATACTTGCACCCAACACGGGCAAGAGGGTTGTAAATCCCCTTGAACTCGTTACTTGCAAGAATTAAACTTTGTAGTGGTAGATAGATAATTTGCAAAGCAAAAAGAAAGTAAATAAATTACATAAAGGTATTTTTGGTTTTCTAAATATGAGTAAAGTAGACCCGGGGGCCATAGTTTTCTGTTGAAGCTTATCTCTCGAACACATATCATACGGTGGGTAAACAAATTACTGTTGGGCAATTGATCGAAAAGCACATAATTATGATGTATTCATGGCAGTGATCACACATATAGGCATCACGTCCATGACAAGTAGACCGACTCCTGCCTACATCTACTACTATTACTCCACCAATCGATCTCTATCTAGCATGCATCTATGGTATTAAGTTCATGACAAACAGAGTAACGCTTTAAGCAAGATGACATGATGTAGAAAAAGTAAACCTAATCAATATGAATAAACCATGTCATTTTATCCTTAGTAGCAACAATGCAATACGTGCCTCGCTACCCCTATTGTCACTGGGCAAGGACACCGCAAGATTGAACCCTCTACAAAGCACCTCTCCCACTGAAGATAAATCAATCTAGTTGGCCGAACCAAACGGATAGATCAGAGAGAAAGACAAAGATATCATAATCATGCATAATAAAGTTCAGAAAATACTCAATTACTTTTAGTGAATAATCTGATCATAAACCCACAATTCATTAGATCTCCACAAACACACCGCAAAAGAAGATTAGATCAGATAGAACTCCAAGAGGATCAAGGAGGACATTGTATTGAAGATCAGAGAGAGAGAAGAAGCCATCAAGATACTAACTATGGACCCGTAGGTCTCTGGTGAACTACTCACGCATCATCGGAAGGCAGCAAGGATAATGTAGAAACCCTCCATGCTCGATTCCCCCTCACAGAGTAGCGAAAAAGGCCTCCAGATGGGATCAGGGAAGAACAAAAGATTGTGGCAGCAGAAAAAGTGTTACGGGTGGCCCTCTGGGGTTTCCCAATATTTGAGAATTTATATAAGTGGAATTAGGTCAAACGGAGCCACATGGGGCCCACAAGGTAACAAGGCGCACCCTGCCCCCTTAGGCGCGCCCTGTTGCTTTTTCGTCTCCTCGCTTCGTGTCTGGTCTCCTTCCAAAGCTTCTAGGGTCTCTTATGTCCACAAAAAATTGTCAAAAAGTTTCGTTGCATTTGGACTCCATTTGGTACTGATTTTCTGGAAAATAAAAAACAAGTAGAAAACAACAACTGGCACTGGGTTAATAGGTTAGTCTCAAAAAATGATATAAAATAGCATACAAATGCATATAAAGTATCCAAGATTGATAATATAATAGCATGAAACAGTAAAAAATTATAGATACATTGGAGACATATCAGCTAGTCTTGTGCCTTTACTTTGTCAGTTGTCATGGGATATGTAAAGAATATATTTATCTTCAGTTAGGCCTATTTTGTTATATGTATGATATAACTTTATGCCTGAATGAATGTATGCTTCCTCCTTGCGTAATTTTGCCTTTGTATTTTTTGTACCCTATGATTGTCGGATGAAACTTCCCGGCGTGCACACTCTAGCCAATAGCGCTTGAGGAACTGCTCCTTAGTAGCTGCCGGACCGCATTCCGGTAATGTTAACACTTCCCGGTCTTGGTGCAGCTACTTATATTGTTGAGCGGAGTCGAAACAAAAATGAGCGCAGCCAATCCCGACAAGGTTCCTTCGCGTGCAGGTTTTTTATACAAAGAGAAAAATCGTTCAAGGAAAAGCTATGAAATTTGTTTCAAAGTTTTGCAACTTGGCTTCCTCTGTTGTACTTCTTGTACTTGATGATATCTTGAACGTCATTGGTTTCTACACCATTACTCCCCCCGGGAAACTTGCACGCGGAGGAATTCTTCCGCCTTGAAGAAAAAGATAGAAGAAAAACGAGTAGGCTAGAACCCTTGATGATTTGTTAATCACTTCATACAACAGGTATAACACAACATTTCATTCCAAGAATTCTGCACCGAAGTGCCATCTTTGGTCACTAGATGGACTGAGCTAGGTCTAGTGACTTGAACTACCCGATAAGGGCCTTCCCACTTTGGTGTCAACTTGTTTGTTCCCTTCGTGGACTGAATCTGACGAAGAACAAGGTCACCTTCCTCAAGTTTCCTGGCATGAACCTTGTGGCTATGATAGCGGCGCAAAGCTTGCTGGTATCATGCAACACGTACGAACCTGGAAATGGTCCTCCTCAAGGAGCGTGGCATCTTCATGCCTTATCTCTTCCTAATCTACTTCATCAAAGTCTTGGACTCGAGTAGATCCGTATGTGAGTTCTATGGGGAGCACCGCTTCTGCACCATAAACAACGGAGAAGGGTGTCTGGCCAGTAGCTCGATTTGGTGTCGTCCCAAGTGACCAAAGAACCGCCGGCAACTCTTCCACCCAGCGTCTTCCACACTTATGCAGCTTGTCAAAAGTTCTGGTCTTGAGACCTCACAGCACTTCAGCATTAGCCCTTTTTCGCCTGCCTGTTGCTTCTCGGATGGGCAACAGAGGCATAACATATTTTGCTGCCAAGCTCTTGGCAATATGTCGTGAAGGCGCGACTCATGAATTGGATGCCGTTGTTGGTAATGATCCCATTGGGGATGCCAAAATGAGCAACCAATCCCTTGAAGAACTTGATAGCTGACTGTGTTGTCACCTTCCTTACCGGCTCCACCTCAGGCCACTTTGTAAACTTGTTGATTGCGACATATAAGAATTCAAAGCCCTTGATTGCATGGGGGAAAGGGCCGAGGATGTCCATCACCAAGACCACAAAAGTCCATGAGAGAGGAATGGTTTGAAGAACTTGAGCTGGCTGGTGTATATTCTTGGCATGGAATTGGCATGCTTCATATGTAGTCACCAATGTCGCTGCATCTTGGAGGGTTGCTGGCCAAGAAAATCCTTGACGGAAAGCCTTGCCAACAAGAATGTGTGACCCAATATGGGAGCCACACATCCCTCCATGTATCTTTGCCAACAACTTTTGTCCATCTTCCCGACAAATGCACTTCAATTTCACCCCATTTTCTCTCTTTCTGTATAGAATGTTGTCAACAAACTGATACATACTTGACTGCCGGGCTACTTTTTTGGCCTCTTCTTGATCATCAGGAAGCTCACCTATTTGAAGGTACTGGACAATCTGTTGTGTCCATGCTGGAGCGTGGGGCTCAACAACAAGAACTAAAGGTTGTTCTTCTTCCGCAAGAGCGCTTGTCTCAATGGCAAGGACCTCTGGTCCTTCCAGAGCCTGCTGCCCACTGGTAATTATTGATTTGTTATCGGCATCATTATTACTAGTTGCTACTGGTAGCACTGTCAGAAAGTAAGTACCAATGTTTGACTTTCTCTCTTTGATGGTCACGTCAATGGTGTAACAGATGGCTGAGTTAGTTGTTGCACAAAAGTTCCTGGTTCCATAGGTAACCTTTTGGCGACACGCTTTGACAGGTCATTAGCAATGTTAATCTGGGCACGAGGAACATGCTCCATCTATAGACCGTCAAAGTGCTCTTCCAACTTCCTCACTTCATCAACATATGCCTGCATCAACGGGCTTTGGTAATTTTTGTTGACTTGCCTAACAACAAGCTGGGAGTCGCCTCTGATAATCAACTTTCTGATACTAAGATCAATTGCTATCTTGAGACCAGCAAGCAATCCTTCGTACTCTGCAATGCTGTTAGTGGCCTTCTCCCTAGGAAAATGCATCTGAACGACATACTTGAATTGCTCTCTGGTGGGTGCAACAAGCAGGACACCAGCACCGGCGCCCTGAAGCGTGAAAACACCATCAAAGTGCATGCTCCAGTCATTGGTATCTTCCTCGTTGGGAAGAGAAGTTTCCTGTATTTCTTCGTCTGGCATTGGAGTCCATTCTGTAATGATTTCTGCCAAGGCTCTGCTCTGAATTGTTGATGTGCTTTCAAACTTCAAGTCAAAGCTCGATAACTCCAATGCCCACTCAACGAAAAGGAAGTGGCGACGGTAACTGGGTGTGCTTGGAAGTAATGGCGCAGCTTGCGAGAGGCCATAAGGAGACCAAAAAGCAATTTTTGCACTCCAGAATACCTTCACCTAGCCCCCTGTAACGAAGAGCTCACAAAGTAAACTGGTCACTTCACCATCTACTTCGGCACAATCTGTTGCTCTTGCTCACTTGCTTGTGCTGATTCAGACTTGTCGGGACCTACTACTGCCGAAGAAGATTCTAGCTTGTCGGCACTTGATTCTGTGAGTGCTGCCTCTTCCTCGTTTGCTTCCCTTTCAACCACTAATGCAACCCTTACCACTTGATTAGTTGCAGCTAGGTATAGCAGCAATAGCTCTTGTGGTTTAGGCGCAACTAGCACTGGCACAGAAGAGAGTTACTTTTTCAAGTCTTGGAGCGCGACCTTCACTTCCGGGGTCCATTTCATAGGACCTGCCTTTTTCAAGATCTTAAAAATCAGCAACGCACGCTCTGCTGACTTGGATATGAGCTTGCTTAGGGAGGCAACACAACCGACAAGACGCCGTACATCCTTGACGTGCTTCGGTGCTTGGATCTGCTCAATCGCTTTGTTTTTGTTGGGATTTGCCTCAATTCCACGCTGACATACAAAGAAGCCGAGAAGCTTGCCGGATGGAACACCGAACACACACTTCTCGGGATTGAGCCTCAAGTTGATTCTGCGCAAGTTTGCAAATGTCTCTTCTAAGTCTTGGATAAGCGTTGATTTGCACTTGGTCTTGACCACAATGTCATCCATATTTGCTTCTATATTCAGTGTAATTGTGGACCAAAGCCAATCTGGACCGCTCGCTGAATTGTTGCATCAGCACTCTTTAATTTGAAAGGCATATGTATGAAACAGTATGTGCCACATGGAATAATGAATGCGGTTTTCTTCTCATCTTCTCGAGCCATAAAAAACTGATGATAACCAGAATAGGCGTCAAGGAAAGAGAGGACGTCGCAACCGGCAGTGGAGTCAACAATTTGTTCAATCCGCGGCAAAGGAAAAGGATCTTTCGGGCATGCCTTATTGATATCAGTGAAATCAATGCACAACCTCTATTTTCCATTAGCCTTGCGAACCACCACTGGATTTTCCAACCATGTTGGATGAAGTACTCCTCTCACTAGACCTGCAACTCCTAAGTTCTGGATTTCTTAGGCTATGAATTCTTGGCGCTCCAAAGCTTGCTTCCTGGCCTTCTTCTTAACAGGTCTCGCATTAGGACAGACAAGTAGGTGGTGCTCAGTCACTTCCCTGGGAACTCCGGGGATGTCAGATGGTTGCCATGCAAACACATCGACATTCGTCCACAAGAAAGCGATGAGCGCACTTTCCTATTTGCTGTCAAGGGTGGCACTTATGGTGAAAGTGCCGGTCCCATCTTCCTTCGCGGGAACTTGCTTGGTTGCAGGTGCAGCTTTGGCAACTTTCTTGCTCTTGACGGCATAGGTTTCAGCTTCCCCAACGGGTGTGCTGCACTTTGAGGTGCGCTTCCCGGAGGTCTTGACTTTGCCGGTACCACTAGACTTCATCTGTGCCTACCCCCCAGAAACCTTTTTGTCAAGAGCAAGTGCCTTGCTGGGAGATGCTGCAACTGCTTCCTGGTACATCTTATCAGCACAGATCACTGCATCCTTCTTATCGGATTGTACTGTGATCACTTTCATCGGCCCCGGCATCTTCAAGGTGTTATAAGCATAGTGAGATGCAGCGATGAACTTAACTAGGGCGGGACAAAGTATCCCGTTGTAGGGCAGTGTCGGTGTGGAGGACCATCTATGGGGCCATCAAGCCCCTTGTGGTTCGGCTAGGGAGATGCACAAGACGCAAAGAGCAAAAGCAACAGAAGGCACCGAGATCTTTACCCAGGTTCGGGCGACCGAGAGGTGTAAAACCCTACTCATGCTTTCTATATTGGGTGTATGTGTTGGAACACAAGTACAAGGAGGGCTCCCCCGGTAAGGTGCGAGAGGAGAGCATCTACGTGTGTAGTTGTGCTAAGGGTCGATCCTTGTAAAGGTTGCCTTGGCCCTCCTTTTATAGCTAAAGGGGTCACCACAGTGGCAAAATAGTAATTACATGTTGATTACATAGCAAACAGTGCTATCATACCTAACTCTGCCGGATTAGGACAAAAGCATTAAATGCTCTGTTAGGTGTCATGTGGAGGAGGAGCCCCGGCAAGACTGCTGCACTGCTTGCCCAGCTACCTCCTAATATCTTGAAACGCCTCCTGGACAGGTGTCATTAAAGGTAATCCTCCTTCCAGCATGCTGCCATGTGCCCGACAGATCCCACCTAGCCACCTGCAAGCTCGCCACCTCATCGATTAGTGACCACCTGCCCGATGAGGTGGAGCGCTGGTGGCTGGCAAGAGCTTGCTGGCCATGGAGCTTGCCGGGCCTTTGCCCTTGCTGGCAAGGGTTGCTTTGGGCACTCAATCTTGGTCTTCTTGATGCACTCTTTGGTATCTCAAAGGGTGGCTCTTTTGATCTTGGCAATCTTTCGGCAATCCTTGTCTTGGGTCTTGGTCTTGGCGATTCTTCGGCAATCCTTATTTGGCAGGGAAGCTGCTACTTTTCTGTGCATAGATCAGGTTATAAAATACACATGATACACCGAAAAGAGCCCCCGGGCCTAGGCCACACGCGTTGCCAAGCATCATTGGGCTAGGCCCAATCAATGCACAAACGTGCGGCAAAGGCTGATGTGATATCTTGCCGCGGTGATGTCTGTTTTCTGAGATCTTCTTTGCTTCTTCATTAATCTGGACTTGAGTCAGCCCCCGGCCATCCCCCGGCAACCTTGTTGCTTAGGCGGGCATCTACTGCTTAGAAACCAGGGGCGAGCGCGCGCGCGGGTCGCCGCTGGGCTCGGCCTGGACAGGCCCATGATCACTTGTGGCTAAGGATAACTGCCATTTTTGTCATCACTTCTCCATTTACTGCAGCCCCCCACGACGCGTGTTGTGTGCAGAACGTGGGATTGGCGAAGAGAGGCGGTTGTTGGAGTAGTGCTCCGAGCAAGGAAGTCAAGGTGCCGGATTGGGGAGACTGGGCGGTTGCTGGAGTAATGTGCCGGCCAGAAATGTAGGGCGCGGAATTGGTGGAACGGGGCAGTTGCCCTAGGATGGTGAAGAGCCAGCCCCCACGCGTCCCCCTATAAAGAGGGGGCCACGGAGGGCGATGCTCATCCACTTCTCCTCATTCCAATCTCTTAGTATTTGTTGTCTTCTTCTTTCACCCCTCGCATCTGTCACCGTCATGGCGAGGGGGAGAGGTCGAGCTCGTGCTCCTGTTGTAGCCACGAGAGCTTCTTCCCGGCATCATGCCTCCGCCTCGGTCGCAGTTGTAGAGACTGGATCCAGTGCCCGAGGAGGGGCTGCGGCTCGAGGTCGTGGAAGACGCGACGCTCAGGGCCGGGTGGCCATAGTTGAGCGCTTGTCGTCTCGCCTCCGATAGTTCCACCTCCAGCAGATGGCCATACGGAGGATACATCGCTCGAGTTTTTCGTGGAGGTGCGCGACCGCCGTGAAGCCGTCTGCGGCTCCCTCGTCCCTTTGCTAGGGTGATGGCGGTCGACCAACCATGCGGCTTGTGGCTGCGCGTAGACGGCTGTTGTAATGGCTTCGTCTGGGTGAATGTTGAGTTCTCCGTCAACGGCATCATGTACTTCACGCACAGGTGAAAACCCTTCCTCCGTACCCATTGTCTGGGGCAGGGGCATATTCTCCACTTCAAGCTAGTTCAATCCGACACGCTCGCCGTGAAGTTCTTCGGTGCTTCAGGAGCTAGCACGGAATGCTGCGCGGAGAGCTCGAGCAACAGAGACACCGCCTCCTCAAGCGAAAGCGATGATTAGAATGATGGAGAAGATGACGACAACAAGTCCCCGAGCATCAAGACCGAGGACGATGACTCCGACTCCAGTTGAGCACCGGCAACACCCTCATCTGGCTTGCCGGGAGCGAGCCGCCTAGGCGCCCCTTTTGCCCTGCATTGCACTTGATGTAAACCCTGGAAAAAAGGGCTAAGAAAATGTCATCAAGCATTACCTTAATAAATAACTACTACTCCCTCCGTTCTAGAATATAAGGTGTATTGGTTTCCGTGCAAGTCAACCATTCGAATGTTTGACCAAGATTATAGAGTAAAATAACAACATCTGCAATACCTAGTATATAAAATATGAAACTACTTTTCATGATGGATCAAATGATATAAATTTTGTATTGTGAATGTTGATACATTTTTCTAAAAACTCGGTCAAACTTGCACTTGTTTGACTTTTCAAAAAACAAATACACCTTATATAAAGGAACGGAGGGAGTATTTATTATGCTTAGATGAATGCTTGTCGTCCCCTTTGCTTGTTTGTTCCTTCGTATGATTTCAATCCCTCACCCTACGCGGCATGGAAACTTGCCGGCGCGCTCTCTTGCCACGAGATCTTCAAGGAACGGGTCCTGAGCAGCCTGTTGGCACTGCCGCCACCGGCAAGATATCTTGCTGATCCCAACGCAGCTACAAGAACCTTGCCGAGCAGACTCGAGGCGAGATCAGAGCGCGAATGGTCACGACAAGATTCCTTCGCGTGCAGGTTTCTCATACAAACACAGAATCGTGCAAAGGGAACTATAATGTAACAAAGAAATTTTTAGTTGAATTTTTTTCCAACTTAACTTTCTTTGTTGTACTTCTTGTCGTATGAAATGAATACTGACATCGACGCCATTTATGTGGTATTCCCTTCGTCACTCTCCCCTGGGAAACTTGCACGTGAGGAATTCTTCTGTCTTTTAAGAAAAAGAAAGAAGAGGAAATATTAGTTTGGGAACCTTGGCGGTTCATCAGTAGTTTCCACACAAACCAAAATGTAATCACAACATTGCCTGTACTGATACATAAGTAAATATGCACAAAAGGTTGTGAAACACTTAGCTTTATTCACATATGCACAGGGTCTACACCTGGCTTTGTACAAAGTGTTACAAGTCTTGAAGACAAAGCTTGTACAAAAGGGGTTGCCGGGGACAGGGCCCGGCAACCGCGCCTTATGGGTAGAACTTTCGAAGATGCTCAATATTCCATGAGTTCTACACTCGGATGCCATCTTCAGTCTGCAGACGGACTGCTTCGGGTCTGGTGACTCACACTACCCGATAAGGGCCCTCCCACTTTGGCGTCAACTTGTTTGATCCTTTGGCGGACTGAACGCACCGAAGAACAAGGTCGCCTTCATCAAAGCTTCGGGCATGAACTTTGCGGGTATGGTAGCGGTGCAAAGCATGTTGGTAGTGTGCAGCTCGCACAACTGCCCGTAGACAATCTTCCTCAAGGAGCATTGCATCATCTTGCCGCAACTGCACTTGCTCTGCCTCATCATAGGCAAGCACTCGAGATGACCCGTATGTGAGTTTCGTGGGGAGGACCGCTTCTGCACCATATACCAGGGAGAAGGGTGTTTGGTTAGTAGCTCGATTTGGTGTCGTCCTGAGTGACCAAAGAACCACTGGCAACTCATCAATCCAACGCCTTCCACACTTGTGCAGCTTGTCAAAGGTTCTCGTTTTGAGACCATGCAACACTTCAACATTCGTCCATTCTGCCTGTCCGTTGCTTTGCGGGTGAGTGACAGAGGCATAACAAATCTTGCTTCCAAGATTTTGGATGTGCTGCATGAAGGTGCAGCTTGTGAACTGGGTGCCGTTGTCGGTGATGATTCTGTTAGGAACCCCGAAACAACAAACTAGCCCTTTGAAGAACTTGCCGGCTGACTATGATGTTACCTTTCTCACTGGCTCCACTTCAGGCCACTTTATGAACTTGTCGATAGCTACGTAAAAGAACTCAAAGCCCCCGATAGCACGGGGGAAGGAGCCCAAGATATCAAGCCCCCAGACCAAAAAAGGCCTAGGGAGAGTGATTGTTTGGAGAGCTTGAGCTGGCTGATGTATATTTTTTAATGGAACTAACATGCTTCACATTTAGTTACTAGCTCAGTTGCATCCAGGAGAGCAGTGGGCCAATAGAAGCCTTGCCGGAAGGCATTTCCGACAAGTGCCCTTGATCCTATGTGAGAGCCACATATGCCTCCATGTATCTCTGCCAACAACCTAAGTCCATCTTCTCGGCAGACGCACTTCACTTTCACACCGTTCGATATCCACAAACTGGTTCATACTTGACTGATGGGCTACTTTTTCAGCTTCTTCTTGTTCATCGGGAAGTTCTCCTATTTGAAGAAAATGAACTATGTGTTGTGCCCATGCCGGAGCTTGTGGCTCGACGACAAGAGCCAAAGGCGCTTCTTCGACTGTGGGAGCGCTTGCTTTAGCAGCAAGAACCTGAGGTTCTGCACGAGGCCGCTGCTCATCGATAGTTGTGTCATTGTTCCCAGCAAGGTTCTTGCCGGTGGCTCATGGGAGCTCTGCCGGAAAATACTTGCCGGTGTTCAACTTTCTCCTCTTGTTAGCCTGTACTGATGGAGCGACTACTGGTTGATTCAAATGGAGCACATAAGTTCCTGGTTCCATAGGAAGCTTTTGGGCAGCACACTTTGATAGATGGTCAGCAATGCTGTTTTCCGCACGGGGACGTGCTCTGTTTGCAATCCGTCAAAGTGTTCCTCCAATTTTCTCACTTCTTCCATGTACCCTTCCATCAAAGGGCTTTGATAGTCTTTGTTCACTTGCTTCACAACAAGCTGCGAATCTCCACGAATGATCAACTTTCTGATTCCCAACTCCATAGCAATCCTGAGGCCGGCAAGGAGACCTTCATACTCTGCAGTGTTGTTGGTTGCTTCTTCCCTGGGAAAGTGCATTTGAACCACATACTTGAGGTGCTCTCTGGTGGGTGTGCCAAGCAGCACTCCAGCACCGGCGCCTTGCGGCGAGAAGGCACCGTCAAAGTTCATGGCCCATTCTTTCTCAGTTTTCTTGCCGGGGAGAGCGGATTCCTGAACTTCTTGATCTTGCATTGGCATCCACTCTGCAATGAACTCCGCCAAGGCTCTGCTTTGGATAATTGAAGTGCTTTCAAACCTAAGTGCAAAGCTTGACAATTCCAACGCCCACTCCACTATCTTGCCAGTTGTCTGGATTTCTCAAAATGTGTTGCAATGGGAAGCAAGTGACGACGGTGATCTCATGTGCTTGGAAGTAGTGGCACAGCTTTCTCGAGGCCATGAGAAGGCCAAAAAGCAATTTCTGCACCCCAGAGTACCTTGATCTAGCCCCTTGTAGAAAGGAGCTAACAAAGTATACTGGTCGCTGCACCACCTTCTTCTTGGGAACTATATGTTGATTGGCTTCATTTGCTTGCGTTGTTTCTGATCTGTTGACATCGGATCTTGCCGGAGAGGATTTAGGCTTGTCATGGGATTGGCTTGCCATTGTTGCTCCTTTGTCATCAGCTTCCCTCCGCACCACTAGCGCGATACTGACCACCTGGTTCGTTGCTGCTAGGTATAGCAGCAACGGTTCCTGGGGTTTAGGCGTAACTAGCGTTGGCGCGGAGGATAGGTAACTTTTCAGATCCTGCAGCGCAGCCTCCGCTTCCGGAGCCCATTTTACTAGACCTACTTTTCTCAATATCTTGAAAAACGGCAGGGCACGCTCAGCGGATCTTGAAATGAACCCACTTAAAGCAACAACATAGCCGGCAAGACGCCGCACATCCTTGACGGTTTTAGGCGCTTGAATCTGCTCGATTGCCTTGATATTGTTGGGATTGGCCTCAATTCCTCACTGAGATATAAAGAACCCGAGAAGTTTCCCGGATGGGATGCCAAACACACACTTCTCAGGGTTGAGCTTCACGTTGATTTTGCGCAAGTTCACAAATCTTTCTTCCAAATCTTGAATGAGGGTTGCTTTGTCCTTGGTCTTGACCACTATATCATCCATATAAGCTTCCACATTCCTGTGCAGCTGCGGTTCAAAACCAATTTGGACTGCTCTTGCAAACATTGAACCAGCACTCTTTAGTCCGAAAGGCATACGCACGAAGTAGTATGTTCCACATGGAGTAATGAATGCGGTTTTCTCCTCATCTTCCTTAGCCATGAATACTTGATGGTATCCAGAATATGCATCAAGGAATGAGAGTAAATCACAGCCAGCAGTGGAGTCTACAATTTGATCAATGCACGACAAGGTGAAAGGATCCTTTGGACATGCTTTATTGAGATCATTGTAGTCAATACAAAGTCTCCACTTCCCATTTGCCTTGCGCACTACCACTAGGTTTGCCAACCAAGTTGGGTGTAACACTCCTCTAACCAAACCAGTTGCTCCAAGTTTCTTGATTTCCTCTGCTATAAACTGTTTCCGTTCCAAATCTTGCTTTCTGACATTCTGCTTGACGGGCCGAGCATGGGGATAGATAGCAAGGTGGTGCTCAATTACCTCCCTGGGAACACCAGGGATCTCAGATGGTTGCCATGCAAACACATCGACATTTGCCCACAGGAAGGCAATGAGCGCGCTTTCCTATTTACTGTCGAGGGTGGCACTGACTGTGAAAGTACCGCCAGTGTCATCCTCCTTTGCGGGAAGGGAAAGGGATCCTTTGGGCAAGCTTTGTTGAGGTCAGTGTAGTCAATACAAAGTCTCCACTTCCCATTTGCCTTGCATACTACAACTGGGTTTGCCAACCAAGTTTGATGTAGCACACCTCTAACCAAACCAGCAGCTTCAAGTTTCTTGATTTCTTCCGCAATGAATTATTGCTGTTGCAAACCTTGCTTTTCGACCTTCTGCTTGACGGGCCGAGCATGGGGACAAATAGCAAGGTGGTGCTCAATTACCACCCTGGGAACGCCGGGGATGTCAGACGGTTGCCATGCAAACACGTCGACATTCGCCCTCAGGAAGGTAATGAGCGGTCTTTCCTATTTACTGTCAAGGGTGGCACTGACGGTGAAAGTACCGCTAGTGTCATCCTCCTTTGCTGGCACCTTCTTCGTCGCAGGTGGAGTGGCTTTGGATTTCTTGCCGGTAGAGCTTTCCGGCAAGTCTTCAACAGGCGCGCAGCACTCCGAGGAGGTGCGCTTCCCGGAATTCTCGCCAGATGTCTTGTCATGCTTCTTGCTCTTTCTTCCCTTGGCGGGAGCTACTACCTTGGTGGCCTCCGCTGCAACTGCATCCCTATAAAGCTTGTCCACGCATATGACTGCATCTTTCTTATTTGAGTTGATGGAGATGACACCCATTGGCCCTGGCATCTTCAATGTGTTATAGGCATAATGAGACGCTGCCATAAACTTAGCCGGAGCCTGACGGCCGAGAATTCCATTAAATGGCAAAGGGATCTTGACAACATCAAACACTATCTTTTCCGTTCTGTAGTTCAATTCCCCGCCAAACGTCACCAGCAGTGTGATCTTCCCCTTGGGTTGGCTCCTTCCTGTATTGATTCCTTGGAATGTCCCGGTTTCTCAAGCTCTTCGTCAGGAATTTGCAGCCTCTCAATTACTTCTGGAGAAATCAAGTTCAAGCTGGCCCCACCATCAACTAGCACTTTCATGACCTTGAGGTTGTGAATTGTTGGTGAAACCAACAATGGCAAGCACCCGACCGCAGTTGTGCAATCAGGGTGGTCCTCGGCGTCGAAAATGATAGGCGTGTGTGACCACTTGAGGGGTTTCTGGGCATCTGCTGGTGGTTCCGCTGCGTAGACTTCACGCGCCCACTGTTTGCACTAGCGGTGAGAGGAATGCAAAGATGCACCCCTGTCAGTGCACATGGCTTATGTCGCCTTCTGGAATTCATGGTCACTAGACTCATCGTCATCCTCCTCTTCACTCTCATCATCTTCCTCTTTCTTTTCGTGGCCTCTAGCAAGTTTTTCCTTCTGCTGGCTAGCCTTGCCGCGACACCCTCCTCAGCCACCGCGGCCCTTCTTGCCGGATCCACCAGTACCATCTTGTCCCTTCTCCTTGTAGCATTTCTCATACTCAGCTTTCTGCTTTTCGACCATCTATTCAACTTGTCGGCACTCCTGGAGGACGTGACCCTTGGTACGGTGAATCTTGCAGTATGGCCCATCAGACTTGCCGACTTTCTCGCCCGCCGTGGCTACCTAGCAATCAGTGCATGCAGCAGCTTCCTTGTCAGAGCTCTCTGTTTTGGTTTTCTTGGCGGGGCTGGAGTTACCGGATCCTTCCACGGCCATCACTACCTTGCCTTTGTGCTTCCTGTTGCACTTCCGGCCTTTATTTCTCGGATGACGGCATCGTCATCCTCAGAATTAACTTCAGCGCCAGCATCTTCCTTGGGAAGCCTTCTCCCTTCTTCAGCCCATGCACATTTGTCCGCCAATGTGTAGAGCTCGTTGGCGGTCTTCGGCAACCGTACATTCATCTTTTCCCACATCTTTCGATTGCGCACGTTCGTGTGGAACGCGACAATCACAGCTACCGGGTGAACATCAAGTATGATGCGGTGCACGCGGCTGAATCTTTGTATATACCTGCGCAGATTTTCACCTTCTCTTTGTGGGATCGCTTGCAAGTCATCGGGTTGTTTCAGGCCTCTCTGGCCTCTGGTAAAGGCACCAACGAACTCATTGCACATATCTGACCACGACACTACTGCAGGATGGTCCGAACACGACAGTCGAATCAGAGACCCTTCGACGAAACTGTGTGCGATGCATCAATCACAAACGGTGATGTAATAAAACGTCAAAAAAGATGCAAATGTTTGCGATGGCGGTGACATAAAACACGGTTCATATTGGAGTTGCGTGTGCGATGAGTGGCAAACTGTTAATCCAGAAGAACTGTTTACGATGATGCAGAACAACAGAAACTGGCTGCCAGATGAGGGTGTGTGCGATATACGGCATACAGTTCACTAGGATGAACTGTGTGTGATTAGGCAACACAATAGAAACGGTTCAACTAAACAAGATGTGTGTGATACGCGGCAAACAGGTCCGTAATCAGAAATGTGTGAGAAGACCAATAATAACACAGACGATTGCTGCTAATAAGCCGTGTGATTTGCTCTGTCTACAGAAGAATAACATATATATATATATATATATATATATATTATATATATATATATATATATATATATATAAAACTGAAATAAACATCCAATTACATAAGTGACTATACAGATCATTCGCACACACCTCAATAAACAATTGTATGCATTCTAAACTAGGAGAAACGATCGACTAGTCATCTACTTCTTGTGACGCTCCCGCCACTACTTTGTGGCTCGATCCCTCGTCTGGGGCAGGAAGAAGACACTCCCTCATGTCAACAATCCGCATGTACATCTCGTAGCTTGTGTACGCGTCCTTGGCCGCGTACTTGATGTGTTGTTCATCTAGTCTCTCATGCCAGACACTGTGCCAGGCGTTCTTGTCCTTCTTGCTCTCATCCTTCCTCTTCATGTAGTAGGGGTCGATGATGGCCGAGGCGAGGTCAATCAGGGAGTTCTGTTTGTTGTTGTCGCTGCGCCAGACCTTGTAGTGGTCCTGGATGTTGACAAGATTCTGGCATTTCAAGCCCGAAACCTTGAGTGCTTTTAGATCGTTGGTGGTGTCCACCATAGCGAAACTGTAGTCGGAGCTATTGATAAACCTGGAGAAACGCTCGCAAGGCCTTGTGGCCAGGTGGTAGTGGTAGACGAGGACGTCATGTCGCATGCACAACTGGGCAACGACAACCTTCTGATCATGCCTGACACGACCGATGGTGTACTCGAGGTCGAAGCCGACCACTTGGTACTTGTCCTCGGCAAGCAACTGCTCCATAGTTTGGATGGAGCTCTCCACCGATACCGGCTCGTTCGTGTACACCACCGAGAGGGCCTTCCCCCTCGCGTGGATGTCCACTACATGATGCGTGGTGAATTGCCCGCCGTTGTCATCGTCGGCCGCTGGGAGCGCCATTAGAGCCACGGGGAGCGCCATTGGAACCGCTGGATGTCCTCTCTGTTTGTGTCGTCGTGGGTGTGCTTATTGTGTCGTGTGGCACGAGAGATGAAGGTAAATGGCCGCAGGAATAAATGGGGGCCGGGCGGCCTGGATTCTCGGCGCGTCCGCATGGCAGTTTTTGCAGCGGGTAACTGCATCATGGCGCCGCACCCGGCGCAACCGCATGCACACGAACGTGCGTGATCGTGCGCCAGCCCCAAACACTGGCAGCGCGCGTGGAGGGACAAGGGTAGAGCGCCCGGAGGGACGCGAGAGCAGAGCGCGCGCGGCGGGACACGAGCAGAGCGCGCCGCGGCCGCCTCAACCGCAAGCAACCACACCCATAGAGCAGTTGAGCATGTATGAAATGGTCGTCTACAAGCCGGCCGACAGTTGCGTCGTTGTGTAGAGAGCGGCCGTGTGCTACTACCGCCGTCTTGGTCTATTAGTCCCCTTTATATTCTGTGCCATATTTTGACCTTAAATTTAACCAACAAAATGTTAATGCATGTTACAAAAATTATATAATTGGTAACTATGTTCAAATACGAATCCAACGATAAAATCTCTAGCGACATGCATTCGTATTTTATTAGTTAAATCTATAGTCAAAATTTGGCACAAAATTACATAGAAGACTTATAAACCAGGACGGCGGTAGTAGGTAATTTAATCATAAACATTTTTATTTTATTAACCGTATGTGTACGTGTCCTTTCGTCCTCCTCTCGCATGTCTTGTCACCCCGCTGCCACAGACGGCTTAGAGCGCAAGCTTGAGCAGCGCGTGGGGGCGTTCTTTTGGCCAAATGGTGGTGAGCCCGTTCCCGCGCAACCGCGCAGGTTCCCGCGCAAGCTTCCCGCCCGAGTCAGTGAAATCCCCCAAAATCCCAATGCTTACCGGCCTGCTATATAAACCCTCACGGCCGGCGAGTCCTGCGTCGCATTTTCCCCTCCCACCCTGTAGCTTATCTCGTCTGCTTCTCCCACAATCGCCAATGGCACCGGTCCGTCGTCATTGCTCAGCCACTCCACCGTCATGAGAAGACAGCTCCAGCTGGGAGGCTACACCGCGGCGGCGGCGTAGTCCCCGGCGTAGTGTAGTGCGCGTGGCGTCCCTGTTGGGTGTGCGCGGAACACCCACCACACGCTCCGCCGCCGCTGCCCATCGGCAGCTGTTGCCAGCCGCCGTGGCCGCCACCCCACCGTAGAAAGCCAGGGCCACCGCCCACTCCGCTGCCGCGGCCCGAAGGCGGGAGGTGGCCGTCGTTGCCGCCACCCCACTGCCGGCCATCGTGGCCATCATCCGCTCCGCCGCCGTGGCCCGAAGGCGGGAGGTGGTGGTCGTGGCCGCCGTGGCCGCCAGCTCACCGTCGACCGCCGGGGTCATCACCCGCCCCGCCACCGCCGCCCGAAGGCGGGAGGCGGATGCCCGCACGTGAGTCATCGACCTTGCGCGCTACACCGAGTTCCTGCGGGAGGAGGAGGAGCGCTTCGTCGAGTACGCAAAGAGCCTTACCGCCGCCGTGGCCGCAGCACACACCACCGCAAAGGCGAGGAATCAGGAGATCTACGAGGAGAACCACCGCTTTGAGAGGGGTCGTCTGGAGCGGCAGAGGGCATTTGAGGTGTGCGTCGCTGAAGGTGCAGCAGCGGCAGGCACCGTATTGCAGTTGTCCAGCTCGTCGGTAGGCTCCTCCTCCTCTGCCTCTTACTGAGTGTGCTCGGCAGAGGAGAGGCTGCCGGAAGTAGTACAAAGCCCCTCCGTAGTAGTAGTATTTAGGGGCTATTTTGTTCAGTTCATCTGACTATAGATGTGGTGAAATTGTACAACGTACTTAAAATTAGCTAGTATATATAGTTGAACTAGCTATTTCAGTACGTGGTTGGCAACAATTGGGGAAAAGTTTGGTCAGTTCAGCTGTCGAGTTGAACTATTTGTATAAAGAACGACTGCTTAATCTATGAATGAAATCTATGCTTAATTACTGAATTTTAGTTGCAAAAATTAGATAGTGCCAGTGATTTTTAGCTGCATATTTTGACAAATCGCAGTGTTACAAGGTTGACAAATGGCAATGTTACTAGATCAACAAATGTCAATCTTTCCAGTTTGACAAATGGCAATATGCCCAATATGATAGATCCAAATCTTACCAAATTGTCTATACGTGGTTGCACACGGGTCATCCAAAACAACCGTTTGTGTTGAAGGGATGTACAAATCCTGCTCGGCACATTTTCTCTTGGCTTAGCGCCGAAGTCTGGCTTTGCATACTGTATTCAATCTGAACCATTTGTGTTGAAGAGATGCACAAATCCTGCGCTGCGAATTTTCCCTTGACTTAAGGGGGAAGACCATAGCTCTCACTTTTCATACGGGTGTTCTATCTAAAACGTTTGCGATCAAGAGCTGCACAAGTCCTGCTCGGCACATTTTCCCTTGGCTTCCTGGGGAAGCTGTCGCTTTGCATACAGGTGTTCTAACTAAAATGTTTGCGATGAGTGTTTTATATTTAAAAACCATTGACGTTTTTTTCAAAAGAAAATCGCTTGATAAGTCTGTACATAAAAACGCAAGTTCGTTCAAACCATATCTTTCATTCAGTCACACTGCGAATTTATATTCATATGATCGAGATACAGTATTAAACCCAAAAAAAAACTATTTCCGGCAGCGGTGGAGGCGGCGTGCCGCGCCGGCGTTGTCGTTGTCGTCCTCCGGGAGGCCATTGTTGAAGTCTTCAAGGCAACACAGAATGTTCTTCACTTGGAAATCAAACATCATGTCGTCGCGCGATCGACGGGCGGGGCGCGGGAGGACGGCAACTGGCGGCGCTGTGAGGTAGTGGTCGATGGCGGCATCCCATGCCGCTGAGGGGGGCGCGCGCACGGGCACGGGCGCGGCAGGTCCAGGCAAACGCACGGGGACCGGCGCCGCGGTGGGTGGAGGGGCGCGCACGGGCACGGGCGCTGGTGCTGGCATGTACATGAGCTCGCGCGGGTCTACAGAGACGTCGCTGATGCTCGCGGCTTCCAGCTCTACGATAGTGCTCGGCGACCAGCCCGTCAATGCTACGGGGATGGTCGCTGGCGCGGGCGTGGGGAGGGGAGCTGGGACGGGCGCGGGGGCAGCAACCGCCGCGGCCAGCTCGTTCAGGGCCATGTTCATGAGGCCCCATTCCTCCTTATTTTCTATCTCCTCCGGCTCGGAGTCGACTTCACCAAACTTGATGACTAGTGGCAGATGATCCTTCTGCGCCATGGCGTTGGTGGAGGTCTGCGGGAGGGAGGGGAATGGGAGGCAAATAGTAAGGCCGCCCGTATTAAACAGTGGCTCAGGCGCAATTAATGGAGAGGATGCGAGCAAGGCGGTCAACCATGGAAGTCAAAGGGCTCACTTCCTAGTGAGCCCGCGTAGCGTACAGCTCGCACGCTTCCCGGTGAGCCTGCGCATTGGAGGACAGCTTGCATGCCTCTCGATCAGCCTGCGCACCAGACAGCGCTCGCACGCCTCCCGTTCAGTCAAGCAGCTGTCTGCACGGCACCTCCTATAGCCATTAAAACCAAGACACGTGGCGTCACGTGAATGGTTAACAGAACGCACACGATTTAAATTATACAAATGTTTGAGATATTAAAGTGGCAGCTATTTTTTCAAAATGCCTTTGTTGGCTTTTATTCGAGTGCACCTTCTCTCAAAATGGACACGAAAAATACCACAGCATGCCAGGTGCCATTCCATGATAGCATGCCAAGTTTCATGAATTTCAGACGAGTTTTGGATTTACTAGAATTTAAAAACAAAGTATCTCAATGTTTTACCGGTAATCAACAGTGCCCTGGTGTTTGAAATTCATTCCCTTTTCTTGCATGGGACCTAAGCATGCACCCAAGGACACACATTTCATATGTCAGCCCATTTTTCTGCACTGGAGCATGTGCATGTAGTTCAAATTTGAATTATGCACATAAAATGCCTAGAAAACCCAGTTAATGTATAAAAATGTCCAAGCGAACCCCAAAAAATCCCAGAAATTGACACAACACTCCTGTCATTCTATGTTGACACTAGAAAAAATTTGAAAGCAAGAAGAGGCAACGAATATCGTTTCGTCCCCAAGGGTGGCACGTTCCCTACTGAAACCATCAGGCTTGTTGTGAGAAGCTCTGGTTTGCGAGAACCTTATACTCAAACCTGCCCCAAATGGGACAATTTTTTTACCACAGCATGTTGATGCCGCTCCATGATAGCATGTCAAGTTTCATGAACTTCAGACGAGTTTTGGATTTACTAGAATTTAAAAACCATGTATCTCAATGTTTGCGGCCGAGCGACGGTGGCAAGGTGTTTGACATTCATTCCCATTTCTTGCATGGGACCTAAGCATGCAGCCAAGGACACAGATTTGATTTTTCAAACAATTTACATGCACTGGAGCATGTGCCTGTAATTCAAATTTGAATTATGCACATAAATGCATAGAAAACTCAGTTAATGTATAAAAATGTCCAAACGAACCCCGAAAAATTCCTAAAATTAACACAACACTCATGTTGTTCTATGTTGACACTAGAAAAAAAATTGAAATCAAGAAGAGGCAACAGATAACATTTCGTCCAGAAAGGTGAAACGTTCCCTACCATAACCATGAGGCTTGTTGTGAGAAGCTCTGGTTTGTGAGAAGCTTATACCCCAACCTGCCCCAAATGGGACAGTATTTTTACCACGGCATGTTGATGCCGTTCCATGCTAGCATGTCAAGTTTCATAAATTTCAAATGCATTTTCGATTTACTAGAATTTAAAAACCATGTATCTCAATGTTAGCGGCCGAGCGATGGTGGCAAGGTGTTTGGCATTCATTCTCATTTCTTGCATGGGACTTAAGCATGCAACCAAGGACACACATTTCAATTTTGAACCCATTTATATGCACTGAAGCATGTGCATGTAGTTCAAATTTGAATTATGCACATAAATGCATAGAAAACTCAGTTAATGTATAAAAATGTCCAAGCGAACCCCGAAAAATCCCAAAAATTGACACAACACTCCTGTTGTTCTATGTTGACACGAGAAAAATTTTGAAAGTAAGAAGAGGCAACAGATATCATTTCGTCCCCCAAGGTGGCACGTTCCCTACCGAAACCATCAGGCTTGTTGTGAGAGAAGCTCTGGTTTGCGAGAAGCTTATACCCAAACCTGCCCCAAATGGGACAATATTTTTACCACGGCATGTTGATGCCGTTCCATGATATCATGTCAAGTTTCATGAATTTCAGACGAGTTTTTGATTTACTAGAATTTTAAAACCATGTATCTCAATGTTAGCGGCCGAGGGACAGTGTCAAGGTATTTGACATTCATTCTCATTTCTTGCATGTGACCTAAGCTTGCAACCAAGGACACACATTTGATTTTGCAACCCGTTTTTATGGACTGGAGCATGTGCATGTAGTTCAATTTTGAATTATGCACATAAATGCCTAGAAAACTCAGTTAGCATATAAAAATGTCCAAATGATCCCCGAAAAATTCCAAAATTTAACACGACACTCCTGTTGTTCTATGTTGACACCAGGAAAAAATTAAAAGCAAGAAGAGGCGACGAATATCGTTTTGTCCACAAAGGTGACACGTTTCCCGAACGGAACCATGAGGCTTCTTGTGAAAAGCTCTGGTTTGTGAGAAGCTTATACCATAACCTGCCCCAAATGGGACAATATTTTTTACCCCAGCATGTTGATGCCATTCCATGATAGCATGCCAAGGTTCATGAATTTCAGACGGGTTTTGGATTTACTAGAATTACAAAAGCAAGTACCTCAATGTTTGCCGGAGAGCCACGGTGCCGTGGTGTTCGAAATTCATCCCCATTTCTTGCATGGGACATAAGCATAAACCCATGGACACATATATGATTTTACAACCCATGTTGGTGCACCGGAGCATGTGCATGTAGTTTAATTTTGAATTGTGCACCTGAAATGGCTAGAAAACCAATTTAATGTATAAAATGTCCAAACGAACCCTGAATAATTCCAATTTTTTTACGACACACATATAGTTGCATGTTCACTGTAGATAAAAGTTCTAGCAATTCAAACACCCTCCATTGCCGCTGTGACCCCATTATCTAATTCAAATCAAGTAGATCGCACACAGTTTATTATCACCAACCGTGTGAGATGCAGTACAAAATATCTTGGAGCACCGTCAGAGTATAGTACGCCTATGGCTTACGTGAGAAGGTGTGTCGGCTATAGTCCACAGCCGGCGTGTCAAGCACACTAGCTAGCTCCCCAAATATCATTTCACTGTTCAATCATCGCCGGTGAAAGATGGGGGCGTGGACCCACGTCGTGAGGGCAACTTCGGTGGCCCACTCCAGCGAGAGTGCGGCCGCAGTCGTCATGCGCGTGCTAACAAGGTGCATGAGCGCGGCCGCAATCTACGACTGGGCGGCCAAGGCAGCCCAAACGGCCGCTGTTGCTTCTCAGGTGGCGGCAGCAACATCTACCTCGGGGATAGCAACTGGAGAGAGTGGCACATCAGCTGTTCGTTCCGCAGCGGTGGCCTTAGCCCTGATGGAGGCCGCCCACGACCATGTCGAGGCCGCCCACGCCCAGCTCGTGGCGGTCACCGCACAAATCGAACGAAGCTTCTCCGACAACGGTCGGCAACCCACGGCCGAAGAGTTGGCAATCGCCGAGAGCGTTCTAGCAGCCGTCCGTTCCTCCGCCACATACGTTGCCACGACGGAGCCCGTCCAAGCCTAGATCGCGGCCGCCCACGCCCAGCTCGTGGTGGCCTTTTCCAAAGAGATGGCAGACGCGGTTGGCGAGATGCTTGCCGAGTATGGTGCGATGGATGCCATGGAGCCCCTTCCCCAGGAGACCGTCGGGCGCGAGCTGGACATGGAGGAGGCGGCGGAGATCGACGAGCACTAGCCATAGTAGTACTCTTTGTTTTGTTTAATTAAGAGCGCCGATCTTTAATTTGTTAGAGTAATGTTCAGGTCAGCTAGCTCTGTTTAATTGCTGAACTTGCTCGATTAAGAAGTGTGGGTGTGCTGTAGTCTCCTTTGTGTACCCAAATTATGCAATAACGTGGATGACCACTGTAACCAGGGAAATTTGAACCAAAATTTTTGACATTCAAACTCATCACACACGGGTTAATCTATCTGAATCGTTTGTGATGTTCACATATTGTACACAGTTCTGAATAAGGGACCGTGTCTGATGACACTTTGCGCGCCTGTTTTTTCGCTGAACCGATTCAAAAATTTTGGCTTCCGCGGAAATATCTACCTCCCCGCCCCTCCCCCTTACCAAAAGCTACGTTTCCCCTGTTTCCGCCTTCCTTTCCAAGTTGAAACCTTCACTCCTTGCTTGCAGCGCCACCTCCTCGCCGGTGACCCTCCTTCATGCTGCTCGGCCTCGTCTATCCAGGCAGGTAATCCACACCCGACCCCCATCCTCCTCATCCTTCCACATCCCACATGCCCCGACCGCCGACATGACACCTTCCACCCAAATCACTGACCCCTCCACCAAATAAGTGCCGCCCTAAGCCATGGTGCACGCTGTATAGGCAGGAGCTCAAGGAGCATTTGGCAGCGAAGAAGCAAATCGCGGCCGCACGCGTGGATGAGGTCGCGATGGCTGCCATTCGTGCCGACCCCCAGATCTTGGAGGAGCACCTTGCCATTTGCTAGCTACGCCGGTTAATCATGCTCGGTTTACCCGTTGCGTGTGCTGCTCCTACCTTTCCTTAACAAATTCTAGTGAATTATGCTATCTAATTTTACCATGCAATCCGTTGCTCTAGTGCATATGTTCTATATGTCGTGCAATGTGGTGCTCACTTATTAACTGTTTGGTTAATTAGTTGTCGTCTTCAGTTAACTATTTGGTTCAATCCTGCAAATGTGATGTTCAATTCTTCAGGCTGCAATTTTGTATTGTCTTCCATGTGAGAAATAAATCGAATTTATCTTTACAAAATGCATGAGAAACGAATACAATTGCTATATTTCCAAGTTGTCAAGCATGCTTGGTTTGGTTAACTGTCTGATCTTCTAGTATGTTATACATTGTGCAATGTGGTGCTCAGTTAACGTTTGGTTCATTTGTTGTGGTGTTTAGTTAACTATTTGGTTCAATTCTGCAATGCGATGTTCAATAGTTGTGGGTGCATTCTGTTATTGTATACCATGTGAGAAGTAAATCGAATTTGGCTGTACTAAATACATGAGAAACAAATACAAGTGCTATATTTCCAAGTTGTTAAGCATGCTTGGTTTGGTTAACTGTCTGATCTTCTATTAGGAGTATGTTATATTGTGCAATATGGTGCTCAGTTAACGTTTGGTTCATTTGTTGTGGCGTTTAGTTAACTGTTTGGTTGAATTCTACAATGCGATGTTCAATTGTTGTGGGTGCATTCTGTTATTGTATACCATGTGAGAAATAAATTGAATTTGGCTGTACTAAATACATGAGAAACAAATACAATTGCTATATTTCCAAGTTGTTCAGCATGCTTGGTTTGGTTAACTGTCTGATCTTCTATTAGGAGTATGTTATATTGTGCAATGTGGTGCTCAGTTAATGTTTGGTTCATTTGTTATGGTGTTTAGTTAACTGCTTTGTTCAATTCTGCAATGCGATGTCCAATTGTCGTGGGAAGAATTTTGTATTGTTGTGCATGTGACGAATAAATCGAATTTGGCTGCACTTAATACATGAGAAACATATACATGTGCTATATTTCCTAGTTCTTAATCATGCTTGGTTTGGATAAATGGGTTTTCCATGTGGCTTGAATTAATCTGATGAATTTGCAATGTGCTTATTTTTCATCAACATATTTTACTGATAGCATGTGAACCCTCACTTAACCTGATGACTAACTACCTTATATGTGTTGCAGGGAAATAATGGGAAGCACTGAGGTCTACAATCAAGGTTAGCACATGCATGGTCCGTTGTCTAATAGCACATTATTGTGCAATTGCAGGAACCATTCTAATATTTAGGTTTTTAACAATTTGGTCTTGCACATGTAGGTCCTGCTGTCAGAGGTTTTGACCCACTGTTTGACCCTTTTTGCATATGGGGAAATGAGTTGTCCATGAATATCAATCAAGTCAAGAAACTCAGAAAGATTGTTAGGATAAAGAAATTAGCGACAAAAAACAACAAGATCTTTGTTTGCAAAATGAAGAAGACATAAGTTCACTACAAGATGGTACTAACTATTATACCTTGCCCTTTTTTATTCCTTTGCCCCATTTCCAATATAGAGAAGATATTTATGCACATCCTTGTTTTCAGGCCTTTCCAAAGCAGTTCACTGATGATTACCTCTCAAACCACCTCTACGGCCAGGAGGCGAGGAAGGTTTTCATACAACACCCACGGTTCAATATTGAAGTGTTCCTGAAGAGGACGAAGGATGGACGGTCAATCATCCACAGGCACTGGCCTAAAGTTGCGAAGACCTTCAACATCAATGAAGGCTCAATATTCGCCTTCCGCTTTAGCAGTTTTCCAGATGAGATGCATCTGTCTATGCACCATCGAAAGGTTGTAGATGTTGCATGTGAAACTTGGTGCTGGTGCAGTTGTGTAATTGGGTAGCTGAGTGCTGAAGCTATATGATGTTGTACTCTGATGTATTTCAATTATGAAATCCTGCTTCCTTAATATGGAAATGAAATATATTGTGTGCTTAATATGAAATGTCAATTAGATTAATAAATGGATTATTAATAATAGGTCAATTAGCCTACTAATGGCCAATTAGCCTGCTAATTTGGTTTTTCTATTGCAAACGGTTATTGAGAAAACACCGTGGGCGATGACCTCAGGCAATGCACACAGTTTCAAGGAATAAACCATGTTGGATCAATGAACAATCACACACGACATCCTCTTGAAAACTGTTTGCGTTAGGCCACCTTGCGCAAACATTTACCACATAAAAACTGTGTGTGATGGACAGCCTTTGCCACACAGTTTCTTCTACGCACCGTGTGTGATGCATTCAATAACGCAAACGATAAAATTGTTAATATCGTGTGCAATGGCAATGCTATCACAAACGATTTAATGGGGAAAATTGTGTGTGATGTACCTGCGAACGGAAACGTTTTCCTTGGAGCGACTGTGTGGGATGTATATACGAACGAAAACGTTTAGCGGTGACTGACTGTGTGGGATGTACTTACGACCGGAAATGATTTCGCCTGTATAATTGTATCTTTTTAGCACTACTGTATGTATAACGGTATTTGATCGCTCGCTGGTCGCACACGACCTCATTTTGCCGAGCGTGTGTGCCAGGAGGGCATATCCCCGACGGTTTCTAGGTTGTGTGGGAAGGACCCCCCTATCGCAGTCACTCACTAGGCAACGGTTCAGAACACCATCGCGGAAAGGGGTTAAAAACCGTTTGTATAGCACCTCGTTGTACCAGTGCGAGGAGATAGAGTTCTCTGGAAGATTCATCAACCAAGATCTCACATTGGGCTTGAGCACCAATGGGAAGTAGTTGGCTAGGATCTTTTCATCCCTTCCCCCAGCAGCCTGCATGGCAATCGTATAGATGCCCAAGAATTTTGTCGGGTTCAGTTTGTCATCGTACTTTTCTGGTAATTCTAGCTTGAAAGCCCAGACAGACGGCCAGCGGACTTGCCGCAGCTCACGTGTGAAAGCGGGGCACCCAACCTCTTAAGGAAGATACCCGCCAACAAAGGGCGCGGGCTCATCGACAACTGGGCCATTGCGCTTGTCAGATTGACGGTGCATTTCCCGGTGTCGTTCAATGGTGGTACGGGCATCTTTTACCCGTCTGTCTCACAGCACTTACCGTTGATCTCCTCACATCTCCAGACCTGAGGAGGCCATCAACATCTCGTCGGGCTCCGCAGTCTGCTGGGTTCGCAGTGGCTGCTGGTATTACTGTTGTTGTTGAAGTTGTTGTCGCAGAGGTGACTGCACGGTTGGTGCACCACCTACAATGTGGCCATCAGTTTGAGCTAATGGTGTTGTCCGTGGTCACCGTGAGGGCTCCACCGGTTGTGACTTGTTTGACTCAACAAATCCAATCAAGCTCTGGATAGTGGCTCTCCACTCATCCATCTTGTCCACTGTCGGAGGGAAGTTCAACATCATCTAGGCTCACACCATTGCCTCCGCTGCTGTTGCCGGCAGGGTCTGGGGCGAAGAACGCGATGTCGCTCGACTCCTGGCAGAGCCAGCAGGAGCGCCATTGCGATCTTGCTACCGCAGCTCATGCGCAGCAGCGGGTTGGCTTGGTGGAAGCGGTGCCTGAGGATCTTGGACTTGATCAAGAGGCGTTTTGCCGTGCGGGCGTAGCTGTCCATGTCCAGCAGTGCCGCTCTGCGTCGTTGTAGCGGGAAGATCCTGGTTCACGCTTGACCATGTAGTGTAGCTCCGGTGGCTACACTCACCGGCGTGTCGAGCCGGCGGGTTTTGTCCGTCCGCATCGCCCGCGCCGTCGCAGTTGTTCTCGCCAGAGGGTCGAGGAAGATGATCGCCTCCGGTGCCTCCACCTCCTGTTCCCACCGTGGTGGGCACGGCGGCCGTGCCGCCTGTGCCACTCGTGGACGCATGCAAAGGAACTTTGGTGGTATCAGGCTTCGTCGTCGTGGTGCCCTTCTTCTTGGGCGCCATTGATGATGAAGATGGTGATGAAGCTCGATGAAATGAACGCGCCGTTTGCTGATTTAGGTTCATGGTAGTGACTCCCCTACATGGCGCGCCAAAGATGTCGGTATGGATGACCATCTATGGGGCCATAAAGCTCCTTGTGGTTTGTCTAGGGATATGCACAAGACGCAAAGAGCAAAACCAACAGAGGGCACAAAGATCTTTACCCAGGTTCGGGCCACCGAGAGGTGTAAAACCCTACTCCTGCTTGCTATATTGGGTGTATGTGGTGGAACACAAGTACAAGGAGCGCTCCCCCGGCAAGGTGCGAGAGGAGAGCAGCTACGTGTGTAGTTGTGCTAAGGGTTGATCCTTGTAAAGGTTTCCCTGGCCCTCCTTTTATAGCTAAAGGGGTTACCAAAGTGGCAAAATAGTAATTACATATTGATTTGATAGCAAACAGTGCTATCATACCTAACTCTGCTGGATTAGGACAAAAGCATCAAATGCTGTGTTAGGTGTCGTGTGGAGGAGGAGCCCCGGCAAGACTGCTGCACCACTTGCCTAGCTACCTCCTATTATCTTAACACGCCACCTGGACGGTGTCATTAAAGGTAATCCTCCTTCCAGCATGTTGCCATGTGCCCGACAGATCCCACCTAGCCACCTGCGAGCTCGACACCTCATCGATTAGTGACCAGCTGCTCGATGAGGTGGAGCGTTGGTGGCTGGCAAGAGCTTGCCGGCCATGGAGCTTGCCAGGACTTCGCCCTTGCCGACAAGGGTTGCTTTGGGCGCTCAATCTTGGTTTTCTTGATGCGCTCTTTGATCTTTCAAAGGGCAGCTCGTTTGATCTTGGCAATCTTTCGGCAATCCTTGTCTTGGATCTTGGTCTTGGCAATTCTTCGGCAATCCTTATTTGGCAGGGAAGGTGCTATTGTCTGTGCATAGGTCAGGGTATAAAATACCACTTGTCAAAAAATCTTCCGATCCAGCGATTTATCGCCTGACTTATCGCTACTCTTGGGGTGACCCATAAAATTATGCCTTATCTTTACCGGTTATTGTTTGGGACAATTTATTGCTATGACAAGTGATTTATCGGGAATCTACCGATAAATTGGGCCTATTAATAGCACTATGTTTGCAAAAACTATGTTTATTTGCATTTTGTGGAGCTTGTTATGCAATATGTACTATTGTCCTATTTTGTTTGTCATTATACGAGGATTCAGAGGCTAGGAATCAAGGTAACACTTCTGTCCAATATTGTTTTTGTGTTGAATATAGCATATTTTTGTGTTGGAAACCTTGGATTTGCAAAAAATGGCTGATTAATAGTCGACCGATAAAATAGATTAATCGGGCGATTTCCGATTAATCTCTAATCCCTAGCGGACCGAGATGCTAATGATAAGCGATATCCTCAACATTGTAAAATACCCATGTTTTATACACCGACAGGTAGTGGCAGCTTGACGACGTCGAAGACAATCTTCTCGGTCATGTAGTTCAATGCATCACCAAACATGGCCGGCAACGTGATCTACCCCTTGGGCTGTGTCCTTCCTAGGTTCACCCCTTGAAACGAGCCCGTTTCTTTGAGGTCCTCATCGGGGATTTGCATTTTCTTGATCACCACTAGGGAGATCAAGTTCAAACCAACACCACCATCAACCAACATCTTCGATACCTTGATGTTGAGAATTCTTGGTGAAACCAACAATGGAAAACAACCAACGCTAGATGTGCGATATGGGTGGTCTTCAGCATAAAAATGATGGGTGTTTGAGACCACTTCAATGACTTCTACGCTTCTGCCGTTGGCTCGGCGGCATTGATCTCACGAGCCCACTATTTGAATGCTTGTGAGAGGAGTGCAAAGATGCACCTCCGTCAATACACATGCAATCAACAGCGTTTTGGAACTCTCCTTCAGACTCTTTGTCCTCATCGTCTTGCTCTTCTTCATGTTCTTTTTTATCTCAGCAACGAGCGGACCTCTCATTTTGCTTCCTGGCCTTGCCGTGGCGGCCCCCACGGGTGCCACGGTTTTTCTTGTCGGATCCACCAGCACCATATTGGCCCTTCTACTTGTCACGCTTCTTGTACACTTGCTTCTGCTTCTCAGCTAGCTGCTCAACTTGGTGGCACTCTTGGAGATCATGACCGGCAGTACGGTGTATCTTGCAATATGGGCTATCGTGCTTCTCTCCGGCAGCCACATGACCACAGGTGCACACGAAAACCTCCTTGCCCGCTTCCTCGGTCTTGGGCTTCTTGCTGGCAGAGCCTTCAACTGCCATCACTGCCTTGAACTTGCGATTGCGCTTTCGGCCCTTCTTCTTTGGAGTAGACACTTCATCATCATCTGAATCAGGTAAACCACACTTGCGTCCTACCGGAGAGTCGCCTCCCTTCTTCTGCACGTGCACACTTTTTGTTAAGAGCATATAGCTTTGCGATCTCCTTCACCTATTTGATGTTCATATTTTCCCGCATTCTGCGGTTGCGCACGTTATTGTGGAGTGGAGCAATAACGGTAGCAGGATGCACATCAGGGATGTTATGGTGCATATGACTGAATCTCTAGATATACTTGCGGAGGGGCTTGCCATCCTTCTGTGGAAGCACATGAAGGTCGTTGGGCTTCCCAGGAACCTTGTGGCCCCCGTGGTATGCACCAACAAACTGATGGCATAAGTCTACCCAAGATGAGATGGAGCCTTCCGGCAAGAACATTAGCCAAGATCTCACGTTGGGCTTGAGCGCCATAGGAGAGTAACTGGCGAGAACCTTCTCGTCTCTACCACCGGCAGCTTGGACATCTATAGTGTAGATATCAAGGAACTCTGACGGGTTGACCTTGCCATCATACTTGTCCGGCAAGTCAAGCTTGAAGCTCCAAGAAGAGGGCCAGCAAACTTCCCATAGCACGTAGGTGAACGCTGGGCAGCTTGTATCATATGGCAAACACCTAGGATACCCCAGCGCAGGCGTGTTCGTTTGCGGTCCGACGCATGCATCTGACTGCTGGCGAGCCTCTTGGTACCGCTCAATCCGCACGCGTGCATCCTCCCCTTGCCGGTTCTGCAAGACTTGAAGTTGGTCTTGCTGGCTTCGCGGGTCGGATGAGGCCATAGACACCTCATCACGAACCTTAGTGCGCCGTTCTTGATGCGGGGTGCACTGCGGGGACTGCATTGTTGGTGCCATCGTTTTCATTGGTCTTCCGGTGCGCTCTCCAGCCGCCCTTGCCGGCTCCGTCTGTGGTCACCATGAAGGCTCTCCTTGATGTGCGCTATCGCCGCTGGCAAAGGCGATCAAACTTTGGATAGTAGCACGCCACTCGTCCATCTGAGGAGCCGTCGGAGGAAACTTGAGCAGTAGTTGAGCTTGCGCCATGGCTTCTGCTACAGTACGCGGCATGTACGGCGCCGAGGCATGAGATGGCTCACAACTCCTGGCAGGACTAGGAGAAGCTCTATCTCGCCCCTGTGACTGTACATCATGACCACCAGGGGTATGGGATCACTATTATAAGATGGTCCTAACGCGACACTACAACCAAAAACCCTTCGATGAAACTGTGTGTGATGCATAAATTGCAAATGGTGTCCTAATAAAACCGTCCCCAATAATACGAACTGTTTGCGATGGTGGAGTCATCAAACACAATTCAGATTAGAGTTGCGTGTGCGATACGTGGCATACAATTGATCCATACAAATTGTTTGCAATGAGCCAGAACAACAGAAACGGTCAGCCATATCAAGGTGTGTGCGATATACGATATACAGTTCACTCGGGTGAACTGTTTGTGATTAGGGAACACAATAGAAATGATCACCCCGATCAAGGTGTGTGCGATAGACGGCATATAGTTCACTCGTATGAACTGTATGCGATGAGCCAAAACAACAGAAATGACCAGCCAGATCAAGGCGTGTGCGATAGACGTCATACATTTCACATAGATGAACTGTTTGCGATGAGCCAAAAGAACACAAAAGATTCGTGTAAACAAGATGTGTGTGATAAGCGGCAAACAGGCCACTCGGATGAACTGTTTGGATGAGAAAAAATAACACAAACGGTTACTACAGTTATTTCGTGTGCGATTATGTGTGTAGAAAAAACATTAAAAATGCAAATGAGTTGCTTGCAATGGCTAGGGGTATCGCACACGATACGTGGTGCGAGTACTCGTGTGTGATGATTAGTAAGTTACACATACGTTTTCTTATGTTAACACGTGTGATAACACGTGACACCGCATACAGTTGTGTGCTCCACTTAGTCTTCCCGCACTCCAACGAAGGCTTCCCACCCAAGGACCAGCCACAGGGGTGAAGTGTAAAATCCCCAATCCCCTAGCCAGCTGCTAGCTATAAATAACCACAACAATGGCCAGCGGCGGAGACTCGCTACCGATCCAGTTGCTAGCTAGTTACCCACACATACCGGCATACCCCCATCGACCGATGACAACATGGAGTTGTGCGACGGGAACGAGCACCGGAGATCATAGTTTAGGTTAATTAATTATACCTCTAGAGCCAGATGAGCACCGATTTCATTACATTTCGGACATTCTTCAACTAAAAGCAGTGCTCGTCCGGCTTTGGAGGTATAATTAATTAACCTAATCTATGATCTTTGGCGTCCGTTCCCCGTGTCCGGCTGAGATCAAATAACTGAAGCTTCTTCTCAAGCTCCACCTCATCGCTCTCCAGCACCGCCTCAGGAGCCCCGGGAAGTGAAGCTGTCCGGCTCCATGTGGCAGCCAAGCAGCTAATCGGCCGTCGATGTTCAACCCACCAAACTTGGCTACAACCGGAGGGGTGGAGCGGTGGCCTTCCTGGGACCATCATGTCGGACGTAACTGCATCATGGCGATGCGCGCGATGCAACCGCGTGCTTATGGGGCCCCCAATGTGATCGTGCATTGGCCCCAACCGCTGGTAGAGCGCGCATGGAGGGACGCGAGAGCAGACCGCACGGAGGGATGCGACCCGAGCGCGCCTCGACGTCTAAACGGCGAGCAGAGCGTGCGAAGGGACATGACCCGAGCATGCCTCGGCACCTAAACGATGAGTAGATCGCGCGGAGGGACGCGAGCAAAGCACATTGCGGCCGCCTCAATGGGGAGCAAGCACATGCATAATTATTGCATATAACAGTTAAACATACCAGGGAATAGTCATCCAGAAGCCAGGGGTGCATATACCAACTCGTAACTACCAACACACATGCCCAGTAAAGAAATTAATGGCGTTATACACGTGTCTCGCAATCCACGCCAATGCTTCCCGATTCTTCCCTCATCGGTTTCCCGCCACCAGCTAGTGGCTAGCTCTATATGACCTAGGCGGCAACGCACCGTAGTGACAGTATGCACAGATCTAGTCCACACCCATCTACCATTAGTTATTCCAAGCATGCTAGGCAACCAAAGCTTCGATGTCGACCCCTTCATGGATTACATCTTCGGTGAGGAGAACGAGACGGAGTAGGTCGGAGAGCAAGAGCTTCATTGGCCGGTGCAGGCGCCATGGCCCATCGACAGCGATATCGCCATGACGTTCCTTGGGCGCACAATGGACATATTGTAGAGGAAGTGTGATGAGCAGTTTGCCATCCACCGCGCAAAAGATCCAGAGCTGCTAGGCGGCATGATCGACGACTCACCCGAAGAGCCATCGTCACTCGTGCTCGTCGAGAGCCTGATGCCCCGCCAGGAATGGGCAAAGGTCCTCTGCGATTCAGTTATGAGAGACCCTGGCTACCGCCTCATCATTGCCGTCGGCGGCCATGTCAACCTCGATCCCGATGATGTGGTGGCCAGCCTCGAGCGCATCATTGGTGGAGTTGACGTCCCCAACGAAGTTGAACATCTCCAATGTGATATATTGAGGATATAGGTGAAGGACGGAATTTGCTACCAGTGGAGAGACATGGAGATGGAGCGGTTCCGCGGGCTTGTCATGCGCGCGATTGCACACTGTCAAGCTCTACTGGAAGAGGCCCAACAGCCCTAAGAGCCTCCCAATGCCAGCAGCTCCACAGGCAGAGACTGGTACCGTGGCCGCGAGTCCGGACACTCGGAATGAACGGCCGCAAGGGTGCTATGCTAATCATGGAGTCCGAGAAGACCATCATCTGAACAACACCAGTGCAACCTTTTAGCCTATATTTTATTATAATTGTATGGAAATGTCGCATATTGACATTTTAAGTCACTAATCATATGTAGGTGGTGTGTGTTTTGGGTGTTGCCGCATGTGGCATTTCAAATTATCCTGAATATGTAAGACAATTATTAACCATTGCCATTGTAAATTTGCCTCAACGGGAGCAGAGCCCGCGCAGGGACGCCAGAGTGGAGCGCGCCGCGGCTGCCTCAACGACGAGCAAAGCCCGTGGAGGGACGAGCAGAGCGCACTACGGCCGCCTCAATGACAAGTAGAGTGCGGGGGGGGGGGGGGCGACGAGCAGAGCGCCGCGGCCGCCTCAACGGCGAGCATGCACACCTACATATAACAATTATGCTCAACCTTCTAGCACCCGTGGGAGGTGCGACGGCCCATCCATGGGACACGATGATGATATCTGGACCATGTGTGATAGTGGGCAGACACATACACATCCGAGAATGCAGGCCCGCGTACGCCATCCGCGAAACATTTCGGGCTTCTAGCCCAAAACCATCAATAAATTTTGAGCTTGTTTCCCGTCACATTCAAGATTACCACGCAATAAGTCATTGCAAATCTGTTCGCACCGATCAAACCTAAACGTGTTCCCACTTAGCACTGCGCTATAAAAACTACCCACTCGAAAATTACTGCACATTCCTCTCCTCATCACCAAAAAATAGGTCTTTCCTGTTAAGTAGTTCCTTGCTTCTGCCATGGCCGGTAGGAGGAGTTTTGGGTCAAGATATAACCAGGGGGCAAAGACCAAGGCCGCAAAAGCACTAGAGAGGTCCGCTGCAACGCGATGGTCGCAACAGAGATGTCTTCCCGCACCGTGGAGCCTTCGAACAAGCTCTCACGGGCAGGCGAGGGCTCTCACAAGCGCACTCGCCGCATTGGCGAACGCGATGAGTTGGCGGTGCTGAAGTCCTTGGCCAGCGAAGATGACATTCTCGCTGGCCTAATCAAGTAGCAGGAGCTGGTCGACGGCTTGGTGAAGTTGCTCGAGATTATCAATGCCTCGATTGAAAAGGCGACCGGCCTCGTGGTGCGAATCATGGGTGACAATGCGAAGCTCCACAAGGAGCTTGCCAAGAAGGAGGAGGAGGCCGCTAGCTGGAAGAAGTTGCATGAGAAGAGCAGTGCCTCAGGGATGACGCTTAAAGCCGTCGTGGAGGAAATTATGGATGACTTGAAGAAGCTCTGCATCGAGCGCGAGCTGCACGTGGAGGAATCCATGGTTGCTGCCAAGCAAAGTCATGAGGATGTGAAGAAGGAGCTAGAGGAACTCCTCACCCAACGATCCATCAAGGAGTAGAGACAGCAGCGACCTAGATCGTTGTTTGCGATTTTCTTCTTCTCTTGCCCCTGTGTCTTTCGGGCGTTGCCGCATGTGGCATTTTAAATTATCCGAAATATGTAAGACAACTATTTTCTGTGCCATTTTAAATTTGTCATCGTATTATCCGTTGCCATTATAAATTTGTCATCTTATTATCTATTGCCGCATGTGGCATTTTAAAATATCCAGCATACGAGTCAAAAATAGGCTAAAATCACGTTCTTAGCGAGGCACGAACAAAGCAATGCTAACATTGAGCGAGGCCAGGGATCACAAGCAAACACCCTGCGTCCAGGTGCTTTAACCGCATGTTAAACAGCGGCTTGGCCGCCATTAATGGAGAAGTTGTGAGCGAGGCAGGCGGCGGGTGGATGGAGGTCAAAGAGCTCGCTTCCTGGTAAGCATGCACGTGTCCCGTCGAGCCTGCGTGGCAGACAGCTCGCATGCGTCCCATCGAGCCTGGACGACGGACTGCTTGCACGCGTCCTGTTGAGCCTGCGCGGCAGACTTCTCGTGCTCGTCCCATCTAATCAAACAGTTGCACGCACACCACTGACTATGGTTAAATTTTGGCACAAAATACAAAGAGGACCAATAAACCAGGATCGAGGTAGTACTCTCCAATAAAAAAATGGACGCGTGGCCCATGGTTCAAAAAATACAACCGTTTGCGATAGTAACGTGTCAGCTATTTGTTCCAAGATGCCTATGTTGGCTATTAATGTATGTGCCTTGTCTCAAATTGGACGATTTTTTTATCACGACATATATGTGCCATGTCATGAAACCATGCCAAGTTTCATGAATTTCGGGTGAGGTTTGGATTTATGGGGATCTAAAAGCCAAGATTCTCAATGTTTGAGGCCGAGCCAGGACACCGAGAAATTTGTCATTAATCCCATTCCTTGTGTGGGACCAAAACATACACCCAAGGACACATGTACGATTTTTCATCCCAATTTGGTGCACTGCAACATGTGCTTGCAATTCAAATTTGAATTATGGACATTAAATGCCTAGAAAACTCAATTAATGTATAAAAAGGCCAAACGAACCCTGAATAATTTCATATTTCAGTATGAATCTCCTGTTGGTCTATGTTTCCTATAGAAAAAAATACAAGGCGAGAGGAGGCGGTGATTGCCGTTTCGCCCACAATGGGGACACGTTCCCTATCAGAACCATGAGGCTTCTTGTGAGAAGCTCCGGTTTGTAAGAGGCTTGTACCAAAACTGGCCCCAAATTGGAAAAAAATTACCACGGCATATATGTGCCATTTCAAGACACCATGCCAAGTTTCAAGAATTTCGGGTGAGTTGTGGATTTACGGGGATTTAAAAACCAAGATTCTCAATGTTTGAGGCCTAGCCAGGACGCGGAGACGATTCTAATTCATTCCCATTCCTTGCATGGGACCGAAACATGCACCCAAGGACACATGAATGATTTTTCTAGCCATTTTGCTGCACTGGAGCATGTGCTTGTAGTTCAGAACTGAATTATGGACATTAAATGCCTAGAAAACTCAAATAATGTATAAAAAGGCCAAACGAACCCTGAAAATTTTCATATTTCAGCATGAATATATTGTTGGTCTATGTTGCTTATAGAAATATATATATAAGGCGAGAAGAGACAGCGATTGTCGTTTCGCACACAAGGGGGACACGTTCCCTATCGGAACCACGAGGCTTCTTGCGAAAAGCTCTGGTTTGTAAGAGGCTTGTACCAAAAGTTGCCCCAAATTGGACAATTTTTTTACCACAGCATATATGTGCCATGTCATGGCACCATGCCAAGTTTCATGAATTTCGGGCGAGTTTTGGAATTATGAGGATTTAAAAACCAAGATTCTCAATGTTTGAGGCCGAGCCAGGACGCTGAGACGGTTGTAATTCATTCCCATTCCTTGCGTGGGACCTAAACATGCACCCAAGGACACATGTATGATTTTTCTAGTCATTTTGGTGCACTGGAGCATGTGCTTGTGGTTCAAATTTGAATTATGGACATTAAATGCCTAGAAAACTCAATTAATGTATAAAAAAGGCCAAACAAACCCTAAATAATTTCATATTTCAGCGTGAATCTCATGTTGGTCTATGTTGCCTATAGAAAAAATACAAGGCAAGAAGATTCTCAATGTTTGAGGTCGAGCCAGGACGCCGAGACGTTTGTAATTCATCCCCATTTCTTACATGGGACCTAACATGCACCCAAGGACACATAAATGTTTTTTCAACCGATTTTGGTGCGCTGGAGCATGTATTTGTAGTTCACATTTGAATTATGCACATTAGATTGATGCCTAGAAAACTCAATTATAATGTATAAAAAGGCCAAACAAATCCTGGATATTTAAAGCAGTTCTCACTCGTCTGGCACCCGTGGTAAGCACTGTGCGCACACGCCGTGCTAGCTCACGCTTCCTTCTTTCCTAAGTTTTCCAAACACGCTACCGTTTCCCGCCACTCCCCCAATCGGTTTCCCGCCACTCCTCCCATCGGTTTCCCGCTGCCAGTGTCAGTGGGGCATAGAAGGATAGGCGGCGACACGCCGGCCATACCGTAGTATACCATTACAAGCATGCCAATCCGGCAAAGCGCCGCCATCGTCATCAACCTCCTCGATGAGGAGAATGAGCCAGAGCAGGCCGGAGAGCCAGAATGGCCATGCGCCGCCAAGCAAGAGCGGCAGCACGACGTCGAGCGTGAGCGGTATCATCGCACCCCAGTGATTGAGCGGGCCAATGTCTACACATGTGTTCGGCCCCCCCCCCATTGGAGCAGAGCAGAGCAAGAGTGGCAAAGCGCTGCCGCGCAAGAGCAGGAGAACACCGACGCACATCAGGTGCGGTGCGCCGCACTAACTGAGCAGAGCCGTGTCAGCATCCTGCTGACTCAACCACTCAAGAGGCCGTTTCTAAGGCCGGTAAGCATCCCGATTCCCCGCCGGGAATGGCTATCCATTGTCAGCGCCATAATTGCGTCGAACGGCATATTCACTGTCAGAATCCGCCGCCATGACGCCAACGGGCTAGTCGATTGGCTCTTTGACCTCCTCGGCCCCCTAGGTGCCACCAAGGACAAAGCAGAGCAAAATGCTCGTCGTGGCTTGGAATCGACTGTCAGCCATGAAATATCCTAGGCGAAGATCAATATTGCGGTACACCAATTTCGTTAGTGTATCAGACGCGTGGACAAAGGCTTGAGCCAGTTCATGATCAGCCAAGAGTTCCCATATGTTTAAGGCCTGTTTGTATCGGTTTTCGCCCAATTTTGCAATTAACTGGGCTACTATCTTTTTCTTAATTAATGAAAATGCAAAGCTATTGCTTCTTTCAGCTAGTTTTATGTAAAAAAAATGGAAGTGGACCGGTATGTAAAGATTGCACACAGTTTCTAAAAGCACAAACGTGTGTGATAGGAGGGATTAGGTCCCACACGAGACTAGCGGGAAATGCCTTAAAGGTGAGAAGGCAACTCTTACCAGCAAGGGGCAGCTTCCCATCCGCTAGCCAAGTCGAATAGAATGCACAAGTTAAGCATGCTGAGGCTGCAGCAGTCCAAGGATGGGTGACCCAGTGGGAAGTTGCTATATCTCAAGCTTCATTTAAGCGCCCTGATATGGTCATTACAAACATTTAGCATCTAAATGTGTCTGTAATGACATGTCATGTCAATTATATAAACCTTGAGATCCTTCTTTTGGAAATTTGTAGAATGATGTTCTTTTTGTTATTTGTTGTTTTGGAAAATCGAAGAATGATGGAGATCTATGGGCCCACACAACCTATCCATTTTACCCAACATATTAGAAGGGTTTGACCATGACAGGTTCCTCATGCTCTGTGTGGCATGTCAGACCAAAATAAGTTTGAGCACATGCGTCAGACCAAATTAAGCTTCATTTAAGCGCCATGATACGGCCATTACAGACATTTAGCATCTAAATGTGTCTGTAATGACCTGTCAGGTCAATTATATAAACCTTGAGATCCTTGTTTGGAAATTTGTAGAAGGATGTTCTTTCTGTTATTTCTTGTTTTGAAAAATTGGAGAATGATCGAGATTTGTGGGGCCACACAATCTATCCCTTTGACTCAACGTGCGAGAAGGGTTTGACCATGACGGGTTCCTCTTGCTCTGTGTGTCATGTCAGACCAAATTAAGTTTGAGCACATGTGCTGGATACCCCCCCCCGCGCCGCCTCGTAGTTGGGGAACCGGCATCGTATGTCTTGAACCTTGCTTCCTGGGGGTACAGTGTTCGGTTTGTAATGTAGTTGGTGCCCCATCGAAGTTGTGCATTGGGGATTTGAACACATCACACACCACCCATACATATTTTTGGGCCGCATGCAGGGTACATATAGGGGTCTTCTGATCGACCCCGTTTCCCTTGTGCGGTTTTCAACGACACGCCTATTTGTGGGCTCCTGGGGTCTATATATATCATCCCTTTGACCGACAATGAGGGGGTTTGGCCATGAATGGATTCCTCCTGGTTCATGTTAGGGCAGGCCATAGTTCCATGTCAGAGCAAAGTTCGAGCTCATGTGTTCTCAGGATTCCCTCCCACGCGCTCGAATTGGTGGGTTGGACCGATGTCGTCCTTAATTACCTAGTTTTCATGGGGGTTGTCCGTATCTGGAAGTAGGCGCAACATCAAAATTAAACATTATTTTGTATTTAAAACACATCATCCCTTCCAACGTACATCATTTTGGGGCCGCATGCAGGTGGTGCCGGTTTTGCGAACATATGCGCAACAGACACGGGTGCACTGGCTTAACCGTGTGCGATGCTCGTGCCCTGTAAAATAGCCACGACTTCACAAGCACGAGCAAGGGTAAAGGGGGTAATGTGTACAGGATATTTAGGATGAATTCCACGTCTATGCCAGAAAAATAGGACGAACCGTGTGCGATAAACCAGCTAGCTAGAAATCTCAAAAAAAAACTACCCGCCTTGAGCGATGCAAAAATCAGTGGTTCCACGGCTTTTCCTTATTATCATACACAATTATTGTTTTCGGACTGTGTGCGATCTCGGTTACTCCCGCCCCACTTCAATTCCCTTACCCAAATTTCAGTAGCCGTGGTATTTGAACCGTCGCCCCCACTCCTCCACCACCGGCCTTATAGTAAAATTCCAGTGACCGAGGCATTTGAACCGTTGCCCTCCCTCGTCCACCACCATCACCACCCACCATTACTAAAATTTTCAGTAGCCGCGGCGCATCCTCAAACACCATCCGACCCCTCCATAGTCCACACCCCCCACCCGTCCCCCCACCCCCGCTCGAACCCTAGCTCACCGCCGTCGCCAACCCCTGCGGGTCTGCCCATGCCTCCTTATTTAGATAATAAAGTTCAGGTTACCTAGCGATTCCCATACCCTCACCGCCCTAAGTTTTTAGATGAGGCCTGCGGTGTCCCTTGCCCCTAGATCCACATCCCATGCTCCAGAGAGTCACAGCCTAAGCCCGACCACATATCCCGGGGAGCCCGACGAGCGTACGGCCAAAAAGAGGTTTATCATGGCCTCTTCGACGAACGATGGCGAGGTGGCCACCATTTGTGCTGACCTATTAACCCAGGAGGAACACCTCGCCACAGAAGCTCATGAGGACATTGAGTACATTGCCATGCCGAAGGCTTCACGTCAGCGGGCTCGCGTATTACTGTATTTCGGGAAAGCTGGCTACAACATCAAGCTCGTCGACAGTGACAACTTCACGCAGGCCATGTCACATGTTAAGTGGTTCATCCCCAACCCCTGTGGTTCAACAATCATCGATCTCTTTGAAGGCCCTGCCGCTGATCTCCTCCGCCACGTGGTCAAGGATTTGCGATCCTTGTACGTCATAAAGCCCATTTTGTCATTTCTAAAGGACACGTTCTACGGCGGCGGCTTGGAATCCTTAGCTGCCAAGTTAGATCTCATCAACCACAACCACGAGAAGGGCACCCACTACAGCTCTTCCGAGGTGAAACAGCCCATCTGCGACATCAGGGAGCGCACCATGGATCTGTGCTCTTCCAAGTGGAAGGATCTCGTCCATGACAAGTGAGGCAATATTCTTTCAGCAAATCTTACTTTTTCTAGCTAGCCAACCCGTACCCTTTATTGTAGTAGCTTTAGCCATGCAGTGTTTTAACTGCGCCGTGTTTAATTATTTCAGTTATGCAAAAATGTAATGTTCAATAGGGCTATGGGATGTTCAAGTATGAATTGTCCACTTCAGTTTCATGAATGGCTATATTTGGTTGTTTATAGTGAGTAGATGCCTTGTTTATCTGTATTTGGTTGTTAGGTTGGTTGAAGTGAGCATTTGTCCAGTTTTCAAGTAGATGCCTTGTCTATCTGTATTTGCTTGTTAGGTTGGTTGCAGTGAGCATTTGTCCAATTTTTAAGCAAATGCCTTGTTTATCTCTATTTGCTTGTTAGGTTGGTTGCAGTGAGCATTTGTCCAGTTTTGAAGAAGATGCTTTGTTTAGCTCTATTTGCTTGTTAGGTTGGTTGTAGTGAGCATTTGTCCAGTTTTCAAGCAGATGCCTTGTTTATCTGTATTTGGTTGTTAGGTTGGTTACACTGAGCATTTGTCCAGCTTTCAAGCAGATGCCTTATTTATCTGTATTTGCTTGTTAGGTTGGTTGCAGTGAGCCTCTGTCCAGTTTTCAATGGCTATATTTGGTTGTTATAGTGATCATATATGCCTTGTTTATTTTAGTTATTCACAATGTGATGTTCATTATGTGCAAGTCAAAACTGTGCAGTTGGATTTCATCAATAACAGTTTGAACGGCTATATTTGGTTCCTGTTATGTCTGGTGTAGTTAACACACGCCTTTATTTCAGTTTTACTCATTTATCCAGTGTGATGTTTAAGCATGAGCTACGTTCTAGTCATTTTCAACAATACCAGTCTGAATTACAACATTTGGTGGCTATTAAGCTTGTTGTAGTTAACATTCCTTCCATTTTTTATCTGCTTTAACAGCATGCTAAAACCAACACATTCAAGCTATCATTTGGAGATGATGTTGTTTAGCATGGCTATTTTTGTTTGATGTTAAGATTGCTATACTTATCATGCCCTTCCATGTACTTATGCAAGACAACGACGAGAGTGGCAGCATTTTCCACCGAGGTTAGTTTCATCCCTCGGCTTATACCCCCCCCCCCCGGTTCCATAATATGGTGCATATAAATCCACGCGTGGACACTTTTTAGCTTCTAATATTGACCTGTAGCTTGTAGGTACATATGTCCTCGGCAAAGATCCATGCATCGACCCTTTTTGCGTATGGTGCAATGAGATATTCATGAACCAACATCTAGTGAGGAAACTAGTAAGGATATTAGCACAAAGATATGAACGATGGCAATTAAATTATTTGTTTACGCTCTATCCAACACAACAGTGAGCTGTAGGATGGTAACTATGAACTATGTAGCCTTCTCTTTTTACTGCCCATAATGAGTTGTTAGACAATAATGTCTGAATCTTTTTCGTTTGCAGTGGTTCCCAAAGCAGTTTACTCAAGATTACCTTGCAAAGTACATGATTAGTGGACATGCAATGAAGGTTAAAGTATTTCATCGAGACTATAGTGAGCATTGAGAAGTCCTAATGAAGACAGTGAAGGATGGGCGGGCGCCCATCACAAGGGGTTGGCCTAGAGTCGTGCACGCATTAGGCATGGAGGAGGGCACAATATGAGCACTCCGCTTCACCTCCTCCAGCAACCAGAATGTATTTCTCCTTTCTCTTTACAGTCTTTAGTACAACCGTGGTTCATCATTCTTTACTTGGTGCTTCTGTAGTTCTTCAGTATATATACATGTGCATCAAATTATGCATTCGTCCTTGAACCTATATTTGTAATAAACATGGTTCAATATGAAATAACTGATTGCCTACTTTCAAATTCAAATTCTATGAATTTTAAATGCAAATGCAGGGATTAAATTAGGGATAAATTATGCTCTGCAGGCCATTACACTGCACACGGTTTGCGAAAGCAAAACGTCTGTGATAAACGTCAAGATTAGACACGTTTCTCAGATCACTACGTGTGTGATGAATCCCTACTGCACACACGATCAACCAAGAAAAAACATGTGAGATTAACAACAGCATCGCACATAGTTCCTTCTTATTAAATGTTTGTGAAAATCACCTTATCACACACGCTTGGCAATTATGGACCGTTTATGATGTTGTGCGCATCGTAAATGTTTGCTCATAGAAGAATGCATGCGATAGGCCTTCATCCGACACAGGTACTATGGATGAATCAGGTGGGATATATTCAAGCTTCACATACAATTTTATATGGATAACTGTATGCACTCTTACGTCGAGACGCATACGGTCGAGGAAAAGTAAATATGTGTGATTGTCTCCTTATTGAAAGTGCAAGTGTCACTTAAATTATATTTTGGTGTGATGACAATATGGTTAGTGGAACTAATATCAGTTGCTAAAGTTTATCTCAGGATATTGGTTCCAAGTTATCCTTGATGGAGGTACGCGACCCCCCAATTCAAAAAGATCAAAGGCGTGGTTTCACTATAAAAAAAATCACTTTGTGATAATACGTGTTTGTCACAGTAGGTCATGTTTTCTGTCATGCATGTACATCCATGACGATTTTACGACAAAATCAAGATAGTCATACCTGTGCTGTCATAGAAGTGTTCCATGACAATACCAAAATTATCATCACGGAAGTGTCCACTTCCATGACGATAAATGGCGCGTCATGGAAGTGCTTTCATCAAGGGTAACCGACACATGGCATCCACCGTAATGGGTCGCCGTTAAGCTATCAGATTCCGGTTTGGATCCGATAACCCGTTAACGGCTGGGACCAACGGGGATTTTCCACGTGTAAAATTCTCATTGGCTATAGCAACCACGTGTCAGCACCGTGAAAGGACAGATGTCAACCGCCCAATGGACAGGAGGCCCCTATGATACATCGACACGTGGCAAGGCCCAACAACGGCCCATTTAGGTTAAAAAGGTTATCCGAGTCAAAATTAGAGGGCTGACCCATTAACGACCTGCTTGCAGATGGCCCATTCACGGTTAAGGCCTGTACGACTAGTGTCAAATCGGCCCGTCAATGGCCCGTTCTAGACTTGTCATCATTGCGGCCCATGGTCACTTCTGGCCCGTTAACAGTTCGCTAAGTATTTGGGCCAAATTACGGCCCGGTGTGTTTCTGGCGTGTTAAAGGTCCTGCTTCATTTGGGCCCATTTATTGGCCAATGAAACTTTCGGCCCATAAACGACCATGAAGGAATTGGGTCATATTCGGCCATGTCTGACATTCGGCCTGTTAGAGGCCCATTGTAGATTTGGGCCACTTCTAGCCTGTTGTGTTTTTCGGCCTGTTAACGTCGGATGAAATCCATGGGCCATATGTGGCCCAACATCACATCAGGCCTATTAACGGCCCTTATAAAACTGATACTAATCAAGCCCGACCGCACTTCCGGCCTAGTAAAGGCCCGTGTAGTAGGTCGGCGCATTTACGGCCCGTCTGAATTTCGGCCTGTGAACGATCGCATTGTAAATGGGCCACCATGAGCTGAGATACATTTCGGCCTGCTAATGACAAGTGGGTTATTTGGCACAATTAGGGCCCAATCTCACTTTCGGCCTATTAAAGGCCCATGTTATTTATGGGCTCGAGATATTTACACATGTTAACGGCCTGTTGTTACTGAGGGCCCAAATTATGCTTAGGCCTATTAAAGGCCCACTATGGGCACAGGCCTACCAAAAATAAGAAAGCTTATGATGATTTAGGCCCAGATATTTTTAGTGGCCTACATGCAAATTACGGCCCATAATCATTTTTAGCCCAATTGTAATTATGGGCCCGACGAATGTTGGCGCGTTGGGCTCATATGAAGCTTTCGGCCGAATACATTACTAAGATAAACCTACACTATACAAAAATAGCATCATAATTTCTACAACCTTTGGCAGCAGGATAAATGTTGTATCACAACAAAATAAATTCCAGCCATACAACAAAATGCCTGTTGGCATAAAGTTTACAGTCCTTGCAGATAAAAGCACCATCAGATGTATAGAAGCACATATCATTTGACCTAAGTGCTAATGTTCCAGGCTGTAGAATCTGATGGAGCAGTATGATCTTCCCCTTTATTCCGCTATTGCTCTTGAACAACGAAGCAAATGTCTGATAGTCTGGTTTCAAAACCATTCATATCTTGACGACATTTGTCAACCACTATTCTTGTGTCCGAAATGACCTCCATGAGGGATTGGACTTGTGTGTGGAGCACAGATATATCACTCTGTCTAGCTGGAAGATTTTGTTCAGTAGGCGATTTGGACGAGGTTACCTTGACAACCAACCCAGAATTACGCAGGAAGGTGCTTTTTGGATTGTTAGTGGAGAGATACTGACGCACTGCAGCAAGAGGTGACATTGTGCCTGTGTGTAACACCCCAGATGTAATCCTTCCCATTTTGTAACATATCCAACTTGACCTTGATCTAATTCCATGTGGGTTCCATCATTGTTGGCTTCATTTGTTTTACTTATCGCATTGCCATGCTCATCATTGTCATATTGCGTTTGTGCCATCCTATGTTGTTGCCATGTTCATCATGTGCATTGCACTCATCTTTATGTGGTGTGTTGTTGTTATGATGTGTGTGTGTGCATCACTCCTTGCCATCTCTCTCTAGACATGCCCATGCATCATCACCTCTCCCCTCCTTCTCCTTTCTTTTATTTTGCAAGTGCCATTTTTCACTCCTCCATTAATGTCCAATCTTTTCCTATAAATATTATACCATGTCTTTTACATCTCTACCAAATTTTATCTTATTTGGAGTTGATTTGGTTGGGTTCAAAAATGCCTCAAGTTTGAATTTAATTCAAACTTGAATTATTTTTCTACTTCCAAAAATGTCCAGCTCAATTTTATCAAATAGTTCATAACTCCATGAGTCTAGGGACATTTTTATATCTCTCATACCCCTCTCCAGTTCCTCTGTGACTTTTGCTCTTGTATTTATGTTTGAAGTAAAGAGAGGAGCAGCAGTGCAGCCCAGCCAACAGCAGTGGTGCAGCCCAGCCGACCCATGACCCAGCGTCGCCCATAGCCCAGCTCCACCCCGCGGCCTCCTCCTCCTTCCTTTTCTCACCCATGCATCCACGTACCCCCACTAGCCCTCTGTCGTGTGTCCCCTCCGGCCCCGCCTGCCAGCGACAGGCTACAGGCGACCCACGCGCCACCTTTTCGTCAAGCTCCCGCCCTCGCCATGGGGACCGCGAGCCCGAGGGCATGCAAGCTCCACATGCTCGCCCTAGCCCTCTATAAGCCCCATCTCCTCGTCCCCTACCTCTCCTAGGGTTTCCCTCATCCGCCGCCGTTGCCGCTCGGTAAGCTTAGCCACCAGATCCACCGTCCCCTTCATGCCGAGCGCATCAGGGAGCACCGCCATGGCGCCCGCGTAGTCCGAGCCCCTATCTGCCATCATCTCCATGTCCGTGGGATTCGCCAAGTTTGTCTACATCCCCTATGTCGACTACGTGGAGTCGGGACCCTCTGCAGTGACATCTTCTGCGTCTTCTTCATCTCCGGCGGCCGCACATGTTCGATCACCGCCGTGGTCGACTCCGTACTCCTCTCGTCGATCCGAACGAGTGAGCGTGTTCGTGGTGAGCTCCAGAACCTCCCCATGCCCCTCTCCCCTTCATTTTCGAGCTCTGTCGCGGATTGCCATGTCCGCCCGATTCCGCCTCCGCCGGACCTCGTCGCCGGCGAGTGTTCCGACCTCCTTGCGTCCTGCGCGTGTGTCCTACGTGTTCGAGGTGTTGCGTAGCGTCGATCCTCCCTCTTTGCTGTCGCGCTTAGCCTCTATAGTTCCCGGTTCAAGCTCGTCGCCCCCGCCACTGCCTCCCGTCGCCTCCGTCGTCGTCTGGAGCCATGAGTTACATGCGCGCGTGCGGGGCCCTTGAGCGGCCCCATCCATCCCCTCCGCCATGCGAATAGGTCACCGGAGCTCTCTCCGGCAAGCTCCTCCGCCGCTCCCGAACGCCACCGACTGCTCCCCTGTTTCCTCTATTTTATATCCGCCGTGAGCCACTGACAGGTCCCACTGGTCAGCCACACAGGGGACCAGGACCTACCTGTCATCCCCTGTCCTCTTTTCTTATTTTTTTTCTTTATTTCAACATTCTAGTGAATTCCTATTCTGGAAAGTGCCCACTTTTCTTTTCCGACAGTGTCCAAATCTGGACATTCTATTTCTGGAATATTTACAAATCTGCTTATTTCCTTTTTAGGCAGGATATGACTTATAGCATTGTGAGCATTTTTCATATAGGCACATATACATATTATATATCATTTTGGGCTAGAAGAATCCAACTAATCCATTGGTAGCATTAGTTTTGGCATTTGAGCAAGTTGTAGAGCATGTCATAGTTACACAACTTGCCATTTTGTTATTTTTGTGGAATTTATGCAATCATCATATGAGTAATATTTCTACATGAATTGGAGCATAATCATGGCATCTTACTGTTAGAATTTAGTTCATGCCAATATATGCACTGAGGTGGCTGCCACAAGCTTGTTAACATGCTAAGATAATATTGTTGTTTCCAAGAAATCTGCCAAGTCTGAAACTGCCAGTAATAAAACTTGCCATATTGTCTTGTTGGTTCCCACTAATCTATAACTATTTTGAACATGATTAGTAAACATGTTTTGTTATGCATTACCAGTACATTCATGCCATGCCATTTGATGCCTTGTAATACTACTGTAGCATGTCATAAACTTGCTCTAAATATGCCATGATGATGTTATTGTCAGTTTTGCATGCATATTGTTTTGCTCCCCATTTGAGATATGTGTATCTGTTTCCGGTGATCTTCATATCCATTTCAACCGAAATCTTCCAATCTTTCCAGTGGCATACTTGGTTCACCAAGATTTTGCCTGTATCCATCCTGTATTCACCGATTCCTTCCCGTTGACGTACCCCCTTGTTCTGGTAGAACCGTAGCTCCGTTCGTAATGTTCTTCATATGCATTCATGATAGAATTGCATGTAGTGTATGTTCTTTGCTTTGCCATGGTTGTTTGTTTATTGTATGCTTGTTCTTTCTTATGGGTAGTACCGGGAGATGAGTTCGAGTCCGAGGACCCGTTGAGTACGTTCACGAGGAGCAAGGTTTCGATACCACTGAGGACGTTTCAGGCAAGATGATCATTACCCCCGATATCACTACTATCTTTGCTTGCTAGTTGTTTCGTTGCTATCTCTATGTCGTGCTACCTACCACTTGTCTGTCAGCCTCCTAAATTGCCATGAAAGCCTCTAACCCCACCTTCCTAGCAAACCATTGTTTGGCTATGTTACCGCTTGCTCAGCCCCTCTTATAGCATTGCTAGTTGCAGGTGCAGTGTAGGTTGTTCCATGTTGGGACATGGATATCATGGGATATCACAGTATCTCTTATTTAATTAATGCATCCATATACTTGTTAAAGGGTGGAAGGCTTAGCCTTTTGCTTGGTGTTTTGTTTCACTCTTGCCACCCTAGTTTCCATCATACCAGTGTTATGTTCCTTGATTTGCGTTCCTAACACGGTCGGGGTTTATGGGCCCCCCTTGATAGTTCGCTTTGAATAAAACTCTTCCAGCAAGGCCCAACTTTGGTTTTACCATTTGCCTAATAACACTAAAATTTTGCATATGGAGTAATTAACCCGAGGATTCTTAATCAACAACCCCGAGCCAGTGCTCCTCATGAGTATTGGTCCAAACTGGGCGATGTCCGGCGCCCCCTGGGCAACCAGGATCTTTGCCAACCCAACGTCTTGCCCGTCCGGTGTGCCCTGAGAACGAGATACGTGCGACTCCTATCAGGATTTGTCGGTACATCGGGCGGTCTTGCTGGTTTTGTTTTACCATTATCAAAATGTCTTGTGCACCGAGATTCTGAGCTTGATCGGGGTGTCCCGAGATGGAGATTTTCCTCCATGGATCATGAGAGTTTATAATGGACTAAGTTGGGACACCCCTGCAGGGTTTAATCTTTTCGAGAGCCATGCCCATGATTATGGGCGACTTGAAAATTTATGATATCCGGTTGTAGTGAACTTGACACTAAATTCAATTAAAATACACCAACTGCATGTGTAACCGTGATCGTCTCTTTTCGACGAAGTTTGGGAAGAGAACATGGTGGGGTTATGATTGAACGTAAGCAGTTCAGGATCACTTCTTGATCACTACTAGATTGCGACCGTATGCGTAGTCACTCATCTTATTCTTGTACTCGTAAGTTAGCCACTAAAACATGCTTAGTGCTTGCTGCAACCTCACCACTTACCCATGCCATACCCATTTAAGCTTTGTTAGTTTTGACACCGTGGGTAATGAGATTGCTGAGTCCCCGTGGCTCACAGATTACTACAAACACAGCTGCATGTACCACTGAGACAGACACAGGTGATGCCACCGAGCTCCAGTGGGAGTTTGACGAGGATCGTGGGCGTTTCTACATCTCATTTCCAAAGGATCAGTAGTTGCTCTTAGTCGGATAGATCTTGGGATCTGTAGCAGGGTTGGTTATGTCATTTTATCATTTGTTTTCGTCCGTAGTCGGACCCTGCCTTCATTTGGATGATGTATAAATGATTGAACTGTAATGCTGTAGACATGTGGTGAGTGCAAGCCTCTATCTGGTATTCTCATCTGTTCAGTAAATGATATGTGCGAAGATATAACCATCCTTGCGACGGGCTCAATATGCGCTTATGCCCCTAAGTCGTGCCTCGACACGTGTGGGATATAGTCGCATATTGGGTGTTACACTGTGGTAGCCTCGTCGCCTTCACGTGGTTGTGGCTGCTCAATCATTTGTTCCATAGCTTGCTGAAAGTTTGAACTTGTAGATTAGTGTACCAGATAAGTTACTAATGAGACAAAAATAAACAAAATAGGTTTCACATTTATACGTAACTTATTTTGGTGAACTACTGTAACACATTAGCATGTATTGTAGTGCCAACTACATAATAAAATCACTTTCAGAACATAAGTCCACGTAGCATGCCTACTGTATTGTCTATTTCCTCACATTCGTTGACATCTAAGGATAAAGAGAAATGGTTTAAAGTAGGATGAACATAGTATGACATCATTCATATCATGGGCAAACAGATATCAAACAAACAGGCTATTGTATCATTGTGTGGGCACGTGAACATCACAACTAGATTATAGATTAGACCAAAAGAATATCCTTCCTCTCTTTTAAACCGTGTAAGGTGAAATGATACGTTAAGACAACTGTGTATAAAAGTGAACAGAGTAACTGGCATTGGCTGCAAACCAAGCAGTTAAATGAACACGTCACAGTAACAAGCAGTTCAAAGGCAGGAGGAGTAAGGACTTACAACAGCGGCTTGAACTAGTGTGCTCATGCCCTTCATCTTGCTGGTGTGGCAATCCTTGAAGATTTGCACTGGATTCGGTTCAGGTTCTTTTTGGTCTACACGGGCTTTCCTCTGTATTTGGAACAAGTCAATATAGATACGATAATATGGCACAGAAAAAAGAAGGAACTAGCAGCTATTTACAAGAGCCTCGTAGTGTGCAATATAGCTATGAAATCCTGTTGTCTGTTGGAATTTTACTTTAGAATGGTTGGTCTTGTTCTTCAAACAGTTAGCCTAGAAGAAGATACACTTGTAAGGCACATACGTAAATACGAGTTCAATATGTGATCTGATTAAATACATATTCCCTACCTGATACTTTGGATCAGTCTAGTGTTTAACAAGGGCTGTCCAGTCTTCATCTGTAATATATTCCACTGGAGATGTTTGGGCGATTTCATTGTTAGACTTGCCTTCAAAGTGAGTTTTTCTAAGGTGATACCAATACTGTCGCAGAGCAGACTGAAAAACATGAGTGCATGCTTGTTTAGTTGCATCATCTTTCAGATCCAAATTGAACCTCATCTGTTGAAAAAACAATGTGAGTCTTATTAGGAGGAAGCTAGAAAGTATGGGACAGAGCAAGACAATATTGCAAATTGCGATGGATAACATTACTTACGGATAAATGGTCAAGGAAGGTGTTAAATTGGGTATCGTCTTTCTCATTCCTGTACTGGATCTAGGTTGGGAGGATATGTGCATGACACCTAACGGCAATGGCTGCCTCTGATACTAACTTGGCTGACTCTGTAGCATCACGTGGCCTTTTTAAACCTGCCTCAAAATGGATCTCCATTCTTCCTCTTTAGATTTTGTTAATCTATCAAGCATTATCCCTAATGTCTGTTTTCGCTTGCACCGTGGTGCTAGTTCAACAACGAATATGGAAAGTGTTAGTGCACATCAAACTGTGAGAGTACATATAAAGGAGCATGCAACTACAACTTGACTCGGTCAGGTACTGTCTTGGTGTTGATGCTCATGAGGTTCATCTGATCTTGCCAAGTCATGTTGTGTCAGCAGTGCTTCGGAAGTAGTGTTAGGTGTGAAGGCAGCTTGGGAATAGGCCAGTTGCGGAGCAAATGAACGAGTAACTCATTGAGATGCCGGTACAGTTGAAGGGGATGCTACAGCTGGTGGAGCAGGTGATACTGTGTTTGTAGATTTAGCCGGTGGACTTGGACCTTCTACTGCACTATAAGTACCATCAGAGTCTCAAGGGAAGATCCTTTTCCATTGCACCCGACGAGTAATACCATTCCCTACTATATTAGTTTCCTTGCTCTTTTTGACTTTGCCAAGTCAAGCCGTACCCACAACACAAAAGAATAAAATCGCTCTTCAGAACTCATTGATGCATGATACAGACAAGCAATACTTCACTACTGCAAGATGCTGCTAACGCGACACTACGATCAGAGACCCTTTGACGAAACTGTGTGCGATGCATTAATCGCAAACGGGGATGTAAAAAAATGGTCAAAAAAGATGCAAAATGTTTGCGATGGCGGAGACATCAAACACGGTTCAGATTTTAGTTACGTGTGTGATGCTGGGCATACGGTTGATCCATACGAACTATTTGCGATTAGACAGAACAACAGAAACAGGTAGCCATATCAATGTGTGTGCGATATACGGCATATAGTTCGCTCCGATGAACTGTTTGCTATTAGGGAATGCAACAGAAACGGCCAGCCAGATCAAGGTGTGTGTGATATACGGCATACGGTTCACTCGGACGAACTGTTTTCGATTAGGGAACACAACAGAAATGGTTCAACTTAACAAGATCTGTGTGATATGCGGCAAACAGTTCACATAGATGAACTGTTTGCGATGAGCCAAAAAAACACAAACGATTCGTGTAAACAAGATGTGTGTGATACGTGGCAAACATCCCACTCGGATGAACTATTTGCGACGAGAAAATATAACACACACGGTTACTAGAGTTAATTCGTGTGCGATTATGTGTGTACTAAAAACTTTGAAAATGCATACTAGTTGCTTGCGATGGCTAGGAGTATCGCACATGATGCGTGTGCGAGTACTCGTGTGCGATGATTAGTAGGTTACACATACGTTTCCTTATGTTAACACGTGTCCGGTAACACATGACAACACATATGGTTGTCGGGTTGTGTGCTCAAGTTTTCCCGCGCTCCAGCGAAGGCTTCCCGCGCTCCACATGGGTGAATTGTAAAATCCCCAATCCCCTAGCCAGCTGCTAGCTATAAATAACCACAGCAATGGCCGCCGGCGGCGACTCGCTATTTATCCACTTGCTAGCTAGTTACCCACACATACTGGCATACCCCCAACGACCGACGACAGGATGGAGTTGCGCGATGGGAACGGGCACCGGAGATCATAGTTTAGGTTAATTAATTACACCTCTAGAACCGGATGATTCTGGCTCTGGAGATATAATTAATTAACATAATCTAAGATCAAATAACTAAAGCTTTCCCAACCGCTAGCAGAGCGTGCGCGAAGGGACGACGCGACCCGAGCGAGACTTGGCGCCTAAACAGCGAGCAGAGCGCGCAGAGGGATGTGGCTCGGGGGCGCCTAAAAGGCGAGTAGAGCACGCGGAGGCACGCGAGCAGAGCGTGCTGCGGCCGCCTAAACGGCGAGCAAGCACATGCATAGTTATTGCATATAGCAGATGAACATAGCCGGGAATAGCCGTCCAACAATATTATTTTCGATGACATGCATTAATATATTCTTAGTTAAATCTAAGGTCAAAGTTTGGTACTACAAAATCCGAAGGGGGCCAATAAAGTATAAACCATGACAGAGGTAGTACCTATAGGAACACAGACGCCCAGTATGAAAGAAACGTGGGTCAAACCCTAGTTGAAAAGGGCAACAATGTCTAACTCCAGCTTACAAAAGGTACAAAAGCACGAGGATTAATTGTTCATCAGGTTTACACATAACCCGGATTGAACTGGACAATGACATCTAACTTGACCAAAGTTTTCGGTAGTTACAATCAAATGGATCAGTCTGATCCATAAAATCAAGATCCCAGTACAATAATTCTACTGCTCCATGATGACCACAGGCTGTTGTAAATAGAAGCTGAACACGATCAGAATCCCTTAGGTCCACCTGAAACTTCTTTTTATGTTGTTCAACACTTGCAGCCGTGAGTAATTTCTTGTTGAAAAACTTAATCCTCACGGACAATAGTGCCCTCGCATTCAACATGAAGAATGTGACAAAGCTAGTGTTTGCACTGTTGGATGAATATCGTTCCAGTGTTACTGTCTTCAAACGAATGTCATGAGATCTGAGAAAATCCCCGTGCTTCATCAACCATCGATTGGTTATACCTTTTTCTCCATGTGTTGTTGCCTAAATAGAGATGAAGATTGAAAACAGTTAATGTCTAAATAAGATTATGTTGAAAGAGTGATAGCTGAACGATTAATTATAGTACATTATATATGGGCTTTCAATGTGCATGAAATCATCACCTTTATATACAAATTCTCCAGACATGGAAAGCATTGCAGAAAGGCAATAATGATGTTGAGATCAAAACACCACATACTGATATATAAGGTCTTGACAGAATCCACCACCACTAATAGGATGGACAAGCGCTTCATTGAGCATAGAACATAATATTAGCACTGAAAGTGTACTCCAAGATGATACTTAACTTATGCGCATAAATGAAAAATGCAAATTACAAAAGTGTACGTGAATAATATGCAGTACCTCAATAGGTGTGGAGGCAAACACCATCTCGAACCATTTAAACGGATCACGAATTGCACCCAAGGTCTCCAGTTTAGGCGCAGAGACCACAGTTATTTGTGAAGGTTTATAACAACAATCAAGGACCAACCATTGAAGTGAAGGGGCATCTTTGATGATGAGCTCCTGTCCTTCAAAACGAATTCCAATGCTTACAAGGTGAGGCGACTTTATTTTGAGACAGGGGATATCGATTCCTGCTCCAAAAACAAGCACCAAACGCTCCAGTGCAGGGCAGCTGGAGTGGATGATGATATGCAGTGAGGCCTTCGACAGATGAACCAACACAAGCACAAGTTTTTTTAGCAGTGGCAGTCGAAGCATTTGTACCAGATTGTCTGCTAGATGGCACCGGGTCAAGGTGGCGGTGTGGAGAGAGGAGGAAAACCATGAGATGGGCATCGGTGGTGAGGGCACAGATGCAGCTATTGGTGGTAACCTATCGCTGTAGTAATGGTAGAACTCAAGCTGCTGGAGTTTATCGAATTGACGAGATGTCAGCCAGGCGGCCACCGTGCAGGGTATGTCCAGCAGGTAGCATGCCGGGATGCAGATGCGTTGAACGGAGCCCTAGTGGGAGGAGATGATGGCTCCGGGGAGTTCAGAATCATCATCGACAAATAGCTGACGATAGTCGAGATTAAGAGGCGCAGCGCGCCACTGAGTGCGCCACCGAGATGCGAGGACTTGTGTGCGGCAGCCATCCTTGGTGGGGAGAAGGGAAATGATCTCCCCAAGGATGTCGTCCGGGAGATCGCTGATGCGGTCCGCCGAAGATTCTACTGGTTCCTCAGGTCCAGGGGGCATGGTCGCTTCTGGCCGCGCAGCCGGGTCCAAGATCTACATTCGGCGGCAGCGCTGGCCGGAGCCTCATCTGTGTACATACCAATCTGAAAGAAAAAAAATGGTAGAAACATACATGTAGGACATTCAAAATCAATTATCAAGATCTAGAAGAAAAAAGGCACAAACATATATGTAGGACATTCAAAATCAATTCTCAAGATCTGGCCACGAATTATTAGCACGCAAGCTAACCCTAGTCGGATTATTAGCAAAAATCATTTGTACAGAACAAACAATTAATCACTAACTCTATACGGATAACATTCAAACAATCAATACACTACGTGCATCTAACGGATCTTAATTACTCTGATTTCATGGACTGAGAGAACATAACCATAGGATTTGTATTCCAAAAAAATTATAGAGGGGGGGTAACCAGAGAAAACACATGATATGTTTGCCGCACAAATGGGTATATAGATGACTAATCGGTTTTCTGTCGGAGTCGCAGTCGTTGCCGGAGTTGCTGTTGACCTCCGGCTCCGGCTGGGGGGGGGGGCACGACAGCGCCGACGAAGTCAAAGTCATGCTGCTGCCCGCGCGAGACCTCGTCGCCGGTGACGGCAACCTCTGTGCCCAGCTTCGCGCGTTGCGCGAGTGCTTCACCAGCCCCGGCGTCGCCACTCCCTCCGATGGTGTGCTTCTGCGGCATCCTCATACACTCCAGAGTCCAGACGTTGGTGACCACTGTGGACCGGGGGTGCGGCCGCCTATTATGGCCGGCGGCTCAGGCGCGGAATTAATACGGACCAATGGGAGCGAGGTGAGCGGTGGTCAAAGGCTGTCTCGCCTCCCGGTGAGCCTGCGTGGCGGACTTCTGCCATTCCTACCATCATTTCACATAGCTACTCGCACGCCTCCCATCAATACGCACACCTGCACGCACGCCTCCCGGTATGCCTGCGCGGTGGACTGCTCGCATGCGTCCCGTCAACTCACGCCTGCTTGCACGGCACACGGGGCGTGTGGCAGCATGTATATTTTTTTGGTTTATTGATGATTCATTTTGCCGCTTTACTGCTTAACCGAAGCATGACACGGTCTAACGCATACGGTCCGAATAAATAATCTGTATGAGATATTGTTTGCCAGTTTTTAATAATCTCCCGTTTGTAAGAAGATTATATCAAAACGGGTCTCAAATTTGACGAAAAAATACAATATCACAGTCTACTGGTGTCCATATATGACACCACGATAAGTTTCATGAATTTCAACTAAGTTTTGGATTTACTGAATTTTAATCTATATTCTCAATGTTTTGAAATCTCTTGCACAGGGAAACATGCACCCAGGGACACATATGATTTTGCAATCCATTTTGGTGCACATGTAGCTCAAATTTGATTTTTGCACATTTAATCCCTAGGAAATCAATCAATGTATAAAAATGGTCGAATGATGTCTGCTTTTTTATATTTTAACACGACACTCGCCTTTGGTCACATGTTCACTGCAGAAAAAGTTTGACATGCCTCAGAGTGGCTGTGGTGGTGCGGGATGTGTGTGTCTGTGTGTGTGGGGGGTGGGGGGAGGGGTCCGGTAGTACACTACGAGTCGTGAACCTCCGTGTGGGATTATTGATCATTTTGTGAGTCATATATATATGCCACATCAAAGTCGTGAATTGGTTATTTAAAGCATTACACAACCCTTTCATACATACTTGTTCGGGCCACATGCATGCATTGGTGGTCCTCTCGGACACTCTCCCTCGTGCGGTTATCAGCGACGTGCCCATTCGTTAGCCCGTGAAGGTTTTCAGTTTCCACCGACAATGAGAGGCATTTGACCAAAAGGTGGATTCATCTTGGCATGTGTGTGGTGTGGATCATGGTGAGATTCCATATCAAAGTTCGAGCACGTGCGTACACACCCTCCCACTGACTTGAAGTGAGGGGGCTACACGCATCATGGTGTAGTGCGTTTCTGGTTTGCGAAGCATGTGCCACGTCAAAGTTGTGCATTGGGTAGTATTCAAACATCACATAACACACGGGCGCATGCACACGGTGGTTTTGTCCTACGACATCACTCGCGTGTGCCTCTCTCTGTGGGCCCACGAGGTCGTCGTCGACCAGTTGAACGTACAATGATAGACAGGTTAATTTGACCAAGAAGGATGGTTCTTTTTTGGTTTGTGTTACGTATATGCATGGTAGGAGTATGTACATGTCAAAGAGGGGGCAACATGAATACTCTATATATATGCGTGTCATAACCTCGCTCCATGTGGGGACTTTCCGGTTCCTGAGGCAGGTGCCACATCAAAGTTGTACATTATATTGGTATTCAAACATCACGCATTACCATGCAGGCGGTGGTTGCCCTATAGGAACTCACTCGCGTGTGGCGCTTCCATCCATGGGCATGCGAGGTTGTCCTCCATCACTTCGACCCAATGAGAGAGAGGTTAATTTGACCATCAAGGAATGATTCTTTTTTGGTTTGTGCTATACAGTAGAAGTACATATATAACACGCGTCGAATGGGGGCGTACATATAGCACATACCGCGCATCATGAACCTCGCGCTCTCTGTGGGGACTTTTTGGTTTCCTATATATGTGGTGCCACATCAAAGTTGTGCATTGCATATTCAAACATTAAACACACACCTATTTGGGCCACATGCAGACGGTGGTACGTAGTCCTATATAGGATGATCACTCGCGTGCGACGTACGCTTCGCTTCTGTGCTGGGCCCGCGAGTTCGTCATCCATCACTTTGACCTAGCGAGAGAGAGGTACGTTTGACGAACAAGGAGGATTAATTCTTTTAGGGATGTGTTACTAGGTGTATAGTATGTGTTGAAGGGGGGTGACTAGCATATATATATATATATATATATATATATACTAGGTGTCACATGAACCTCACTCTGTGTTGGGACCTTGCGGTTTTTGAGGCAAATGCCACATCAAAGTTGTGCATTAATTAGGTATTCAAAACATCACAACACACATCTTCATATATATGTTCTGGCACACATGCAATCGCGATGGTTGTTGTCCTATATATGGCACTCACTCACGCGGTTATCGGCGATGCTTCCATCTGTCGGCCTGCTTGGTCCATCACTTTCATCGACAACGCGAGAGAGGTTAACTAATTTGACTTAGGAGGGGATTAATTTTTTGTTTGTCTCATGATATAGGTCATGATGTGAGATTACATATATATAATAGCGCATGTGTACACATGAATCCATCCCGCTGGATCGAAGGGGGGGGGGGGGGGGGCGGGGGCTAGCCACACGACACGTCATGAACGACCTCTTGCTCTGTGTGGGGACCTCTGCGATTTTCAACGCATGCACCACATCAATGTTGTGCATTGGGTCGGGTATTCAATACATATGCATGCATCACACACCTCCATAAATATGTTCGGGACACACGCATGCAATGGTTGTCTTTGGACACACTCTCACTCCCTTGGTTATGGGCGGCAAGCCTATATATATTCGTGGGCCCGCGTGGACGTCCATCATTTTGACCAACGACGAGAAAGGTTACCAGGGTGGATTCTTCTTCTTTGCTTCGAGTTACCGTATAGTAGGTCGACCATTCCAAGCCTAATTAAGTTTGAGCGCATGCTACGCGTCGTGAACCATCGCTCAGTGCGGGGATTTTACGGTTCCAAAGCATGGTGCCACATCAAATTTGCGCATTGGGTATTCAAACACCACACACACCACTTCCATATACATACTTGGGCCACATGCACAGAGTGGGTTTGTCTTCATACAGTACTCCCTCGCGAGGTTATCGGTGACAAGCTAGCCCATTTTGCGGGGCCATGTGGACGTCCATCACTTTGACCAACAACGAGCGGGAGAGGTTGTACGACCAAGTTGGATTTTGCTTGGTCCGTATTACAGTACGTCTTGGTGAGATGCCCTCTCCCCGACGTGTGTGTGTGGGGGGGGGGCTACTTTGCGCTACCTGCAACCTCCGTGGGGTCAGGGAAGTCCGGTTAATTTGCGAGGCACACGTGCCACATCAAAGTTGTGAATGGTAGTTAAATATCACACCACACCCTTTTCATACATATAGTAGGGCCACCCGCATGTGGTTCGTATGTGGTCTCACCCATCTCGCGCCACAAGCACACATTTGTGGGTCGGCACACGGTCCACCTTTGTGGGGAAGCGAAAGGGGAAGTTTGACCATATATATATGATGGACTCCTATAGGTTTTGTGTTACGGTAGGGTGAGATTTCAGACCTAGCTATTTGGGGGCATGCATTCGTAGCTAGGATTCCGTTACTGCCGACACGAAGTGGGGTTCGTAGGGGGTGGCTCACTAGCAATACTGTGCTTTTGTGCGACAGGTGCCACATCAAAGTTGTGCATTGGGTATTCGAACATCAAACCACCCTTTTCACACATATATTTGGTCCACATGCAAGTGTGTTCGTGTTCTAACCCTCTCCCGTGTTATTCTTTTTGCCAAATTTATAAACAGCACACGAGTTGGATGTAGAAACCGTCTGCGATTGGGTACGCAACAGACACGGTTCGGTCAGACTACCCGTGTGCCACGCCCGTGCCCTGCAGTCCCTCACATCAGCACAGTTAGATTGGGCTCCACGAGGCTTGCCTCCTGGTCTCAAAAATATCTACTACCTCATAATCTCGAAAATATCTACTGCCTGGAAGGTTTTAATGTTTGATAGCACACGATTAGTATGTGCGGACCGTGTGCGATGTCTGTTACTCCCGCTCTGCTTCAGTCCCTTGATTCAAATTTTCAGTAGCCCCAGCATTTTACTCCCGCCTCTGCATCCCTCGCAATCTCAAAAATATCTGCTCGCCCTTGATTCAAATTTTCAGTTGCCCCGGCATTTTACTCCTGCCTCTGCATCCCTCGCAATCTCAAAAATATCTGCTCGCCCTTGATCCAAATTTTCAGTAGCCCTGCCTTGTTACTCCCGCCTAGTAAAATTTTCAGTTGCCGTGGTATTTCCTCAAACACCACCTTGCCCCCCTCCACACACACCACACACTCCCCAAAACCTCCGCTCACACAGACACACACCACCCCTCCCTCGCTCGCCGCCGCCACCTCCATCCTCAACCTTTGCCTGTGTGCCGAGGAGCTCGAGGAGCCAATGGCCAAAAAGAGGTTTATCACGGCCTCTTCGTCCGATGCCGGCGAGGTGCCGCCGAGGTGTCCCCGTCGTCCTCCGCAAGCTCTTTATCGATCCGCCGTCGCCGGTCGCCCGATCCGCCCTCCGCCGCACCCCTACGCCGGTTCGAGGACTTCCCCATCCTCCCTCGGGCCCGGCCGCCGACGAGGTCCTACCTCGGGGTCCGGCAGCGGCGATGGGGGAGGTGGGTTGCCGAGATTACGGATCGGGAGACCCACACACACCGGTGGCTCAGTAGCTTCCACACGGTCGAGCTCGCAGCCATGGAGTACGACCTCTGGCAGGTCCGCTACCACGGCGCGGCAGCTAGGCTCAATTTCCCTTTCGGCACACGTCCGGTCGACCTTGTTCCGCCGGAGTCAGGGGTGGTGAGCTCGGCTATAGCGCGGGAGTACCGCGAGGCATGGGAGCACCTCGAGGCCGAGTCCACCGACGAGGCCTACATGCAAGAGCTCCGCCAGCAGCACCCGGAGCTCGTGGAGGCGGAGCGCGTGATCTTTGCCGGGCGGAGGGCGGCGAGGTTATCGTGCTCTCCTCCGATGACGAGGTCGAAGGCGGCGAGGACGGCGGCGTGGAGGGTGTCGAGGTGGGCGGCGAGGACGAGGAGATCGACATCGACAAGTGGAGGAGTGTCTTCCCCAATGACCCCGATGACGGCACCGGCCCGGACCCGGCTCGTGGCACACCGTACCTGACGAGGAAGGATTGGCTCGACCTCCACTTCGACCGAAAGTAGTTTAGCTTAGTTTAAATTTATGTTTTATGTTCGGTTATGCAAAACTATCTATGTTTATGTTTGAATGCATGCTACTTTCGGTTGAACCTGCTTTGAACTTGATCAAATTGAAGTTTACAATGTTAAGTTTAGGGGATCAACTAGAAATGGCCAAAAATTGCTGGAGTATATATATATATCCACTAAGGGTTTTAGTCCGTTGACTTTTAAAGGATCGGCTAGAGATGGCCTTATGCCTTGTTTATTTCAGTTCTTCAGAATGTGATGCTCTATATGTGCAACTATTTGCCGTGCAGTTCAATTTCATCAATAACAGTTTCAACAATACCACTATGAATTACGATATTTGGTTGCTGTTAAGGATGTTGCAGTTAACATGTGTTTTCATTTTTTAACAATAACTAGTGTACTTTAGACCTGCATAATACCTGTTTGAATGACTATTTGCTTGTTTTTAAATGTTATGCCTGATGCAGTTAACACACCTTTCCACTTCTTGTTTTGCTTAACTAGCATGCTTAAACCTGCACACTGAAACTATCATTTGTAGATTATGTTGTCTACCATGGATATATTTGGTTGATGTTTAGCCTGTTGTGCTTAACATGCCTTTATATGTACTCATACAGGACAATATTGAGAACAGTGTTGTTTTCCATCGAGGTTAGTTTCATCGCATTGCTTATATGTACTCACTGTTCAGGATATCGGTAGTTGGTACCATATAGCCTGGGGGCTGATAAGGGATTAATCATCGAATCGGACATTTCACTGAATATATCTATAACCCATTTATCAGTAGGTTAACTAGGGCCATATTTAATATATCTGAGGCTACATAGCAACATGCATTATACTGAATGACTAAATATGCAATCCCAGGCTACATAGCAACAAGGAAGAGTGTTACCTTAATATTCTGATGATGTCTAGATATACATGTAATAAAATCTTATATAATGGGATGGAGGGAGTGTTGTACTACATCATTTTGCAATTGTTGTTTAGCTTCTAATATTAACTTGGTGCTTTTAGGTACATATGTCATTGCCAAAGATCCACACTTCGACCCTTTCTGCGTATGGGGCAATGAGATATTCATGAACCAGCATCAAGTGAGGAAACTGATAAAGATTTTTATTAAAATGGGTCAAAAGATGTCAATCGAACTATTTGTTTACACTTTATGCAAGATAACAGTGAACTACAGGATGGTAAGTAAGAACTCTGTAGCCTTCTTTTTACTGCCCGTAATGAGTTGTGTTAGATGGCAATGTCTGAATCTTTTTTCCTTTGCAGTGGATCCTGAAGCAATTTACTCAAGATTACCTCTCAAACTACATGATTGGCAGCCGGCCATCACAAGGGGTTGGACTAGAGTCGTGCGTGCCTTCTGCATCCAGGAGAGCACAATAGGGCCATTCCGCTTCACCTTGTTCAGCAACCAGAATGTATGTCACCTCTTTCTTTACCATCTGTAATAGTACAAGTATAGAACCCTGGTTCATCATTCTTTATTTGGTGCTTATGTAATTCTTAAACATATGTACCTGTGAATCGAATAATGCATTGGTTGTTTGAACCTGATGGATATGAATAAAGCTATAGCCTACTTTCAAGTTCAAATTAGTACAATTTTAAATAGCGGCAACTAAATTAAGGTGAAATTACGGTGTGCAGGTCATTACGGCGCACACGGTCTATAAAGCACAGCGTGTGTGATATACATCATAATCTGACACGGTTCACGAAGAGGAAATGTGTGTAACAATGCACACAGTTGCCGTTTGCAAAGCGTGTGTGATGTCAGACACTATCACAAACGGTGTGGGAAAACTAAATGTGTGTGATTGTCTACCTATCGTACACGGTTTACAATCATGAACTATTTGTGATGTGCCAGGCATCGTAAACGTAGAGCCATTGGTACGTGCCTGGAAAACTCCCGTGCCTAGAATGTGCCTGGTTTTAGGTAAAACCACAAAACTCCGACTGCGATGGCAATGCGAGCACAAACGAGTAGCAAGGATGAAGCGTTTGGGATATTCGAGATATCGGAAACGGTTATATAGGGACAACTGTATGCATCAAGGCTCCCTATCCCTGACGGTTTCTGGGTCATGTGGGAAGGACCCCCCTATCGCGCACACTCACTAGGCGACGGTTCCAAATGCCGTCGCGGAAAGGGGTTAAAACCCGTTTGTATAGCACCTCGCTGTACCAGTGCTTTGATGTAAGACAACCGTATGAGGAGGATGGAATATGTAAGAAAAACAGGATGGCATGACATATTCACAGCTACGATGTGTAAACTAAGCAGAAGGATTTTCAAGAAAATAGAAGTAATGCAAGCTAGACACCATATGAAAGATGTAACCAATATCACTCTGCCAAGTTAAAAGTGTCCTGTCATAAGTGGCATTTAAAAAAATTAGAAGCAGTACAACCTAGAAATCAATGCGAGATGCAACCACTATCACACTTCCAAGTTAAAAGCATCCAATCATGAGTGATTGATGTGGGATACACAACAACAGTACTTTGATGTAAGAACATGGTATGACAGATAGATGCAGTGTATTCTAGACACATAAAGGCATGTCATATGCACATGTATAACGTATAAACTCAGCAGGTGCAATTTAATCAAAATAGAAGAAATACAAGCTAGACAACATATGCAACATGAAACCAATTATCACACTGTCAACTTAGAGCAAGCACCTGCGATGGTGGAGTAGGGGAGATGAACTCATCATATAGACTTGGGACTTCAACTGCAGTAGCAGTAGCAGTGGCAAATCTAGAGAGCCTCCGTTTGCGTCGGTCCGGAGGACCACCAACATCCCCTAACTTACTCTTTTCCTTCCTCTTTTTTGATATTGCCTTCTGAAGTCAAAACCACAAGAAGATGAATAAAATTAGCTCTGCATAACTGGTTGATGCATGATACAAACGAACACTACTTTGATGTAAGGCAAGCGCATGATCAGAGGATGGAATATATACAAAAAAATGACAGCATTGCATATTCACACGTACAATAGGAGGATGGAATATGTATGAAAAACAGTAAGCAGAAGGCATTTCACCAAAATTAGAAGAAATGAAAGCTAGGCACCATATGAACATGCAACCAATATCACTCTACCAGATAAAAAGTGTCTTGTCATAAGTGCCATTTTAACAAATTAGAAGCAGTACAAGCTAGAAGACAATGCAAGATGCAACCTACATCACACTCCCAAGTTAAATGTGTCTTATGGGTAAGTGATTGTTGCAGGTATAACTTGTAAGCTACGCAGATGCAATTCAACAAAATTAGAAGCAATACAAACTAGGCATCATACGGAACACGCAACCACATATAACAGTGCCAAGTTAGATCAAGCACCTGTGATGGTGGAGTAGGGGAGATGTGCTCATCATCTACACAGCTACGTTGACTGTCCAACCTTGTGTTGTCTTGCGAATCTTGTTGGTAGGATGGCGGAGTAGAATCTGTAGAGACCCTCTGTTTGAGTTGCTCCGAAGGACCACCACCATCCACTGCCTTACTAATTTCCTTCAGCTGTATTGATTTTGCATTGTGAAGTCAAACCGATAAGAAAAAGGAATAAAATTCGCTCTTCAGAACTCATTCATGCATGATACTGACAAACACTACTCGGATGAAAAGCAAACACATGATATGAGGATGGAATATGTACGAAAAACAGGACGGTGTGACATATTCACACCTATGATGTGGTAACTAAGCAGAAGGCATTTCAACAAATTAGAAGCACTGCAAGCTAGACACCATATGAAAGATGCAACCAATATCACTCTGCCAAGTTCAAACTGTCTCGCATTTCAACAAATTAGAAGCAGTACATGCTAGAAATCATATGCAATAAGAAACCAATATCACAGTGGCGACTTAAAGGTGCCTCATCATAAGTGACTGATGCGGGATGCGCAAGAACAGTAGTCTGGTGTAAGAACATGGTGTGATCAGATATAGTATGTTCTAGAAACAGGAACACGTGTCATATTCACAGGTATGATATGTAAAGTAAGCAGATGCAATACAACAAAGTTAGAAGCAATACAAGCTAGACATCATACGCAACATGCAACCACATATAATAGTGCCAAGTTAGAGAAAACACCTGTGATGGTGGAGTAGGGGAGATGTGCTCATCATCTACACAGCTACATTGACTGTGTAGCCTTGCGTTGTGTTGTGAATCTTGTTGGGAGGATGGCGGAGTAGAATCTATAGAGACCCTCCGTTTCAGTTCCTCGGAAGGACCACCATCATCCAATGCCTTACCAATTTCCTTCCGCTTTATTGATTTTGCATTGTGAGGTCAAACAGACAAGAAAAAGGAATAAAATTCGCTCTTCAGAACTCATTCATGCATGATACTGACGAACACTACTTTGATGAAAGGCAAACTCATGATACGAGGATGGAATATGTACGAAAAACTGGACGGCATGACATATTCACACCTATGATGTGGTAACTAAGTAGAAGGCACTTCAACAAATTAGAAGCACTGCAAGCTAGACACCATATGGAAGGTGCAACCAATATCACTCTGCCAAGTTAAAATTGTCTCGGCATAGGTGGCATTCATCAAATTAGAAGCACTACATGCTAGAAATCATATTCAAGACGCAAACTAATATCACACTGCCAACTTAAAGGTGTCTCATCATAAGTGACTGATGCAGGATACACAAGAAGAGTAGTTTCATGTAAGAACATGGTGTGATAGACAGATATAGTATGTACCAGAAACAGGAAGGCGTGTCATATTCACAGGTATAATGTGTAAGCTAAGCAGATGTAGTTTACACTAATTAGAAGCAATACAAGCTAGACACCATATGCAACATGCAACCAGATATCACACTGCCAAGTTAGAGCAAGCACCTGGGATGGTGGAGTAGGGGAGCGGAGACTTGGAACTTGTAATGCACTAGCAGTACAAGGAGAATCCGTATAGATGCTTTGTTTACGTTGCTGTAGAGGACCACCATCATCGCCTTCCTTACTCTTTTCCTTCCTCTTTTTTGATTTTGCCTTGTCAAGTCAAACCCACAAGAAAAAGGAATAAAATTTGCTCTTCAGAACTCATTGATGCATGATACTGACGAACACTACTTTCATGTAAGGCAACTGCATGATAGGAGGATGGAATATGTATGAAAAACAGGACGGCATGACATATTGACATGTATGATGTGTAAAGTGTAAACTAAGCACAAGGTGTTTGAACTAATTAGAAGCAATGCAAGCTAGACACCATATGAAAGATGAAACCAATATCATTCTGCCAAATTAAAAAGGTGGCCTCATAAATGTATTTGAACAAATTAGAAGCAATACATGGCAACAGGCTAGAATATGCAATATGCAACGAATAAAGGTGTCTCATCGTAAGTGATTGATACAGGATACAGAAGAGCGGTAGTTTCATGTAAGAACATGGTTAACAGATAGATGTAGTATGTACCAAAAATAGGAAGGCATGTCATATTCACAGGTATAATGTGTAAACTAAGCAGATGCAATTTACCCTAATTAGAAGAATTACAAGCTAGACACCTTATGCAACATGCAACCACATCACACTGCGAAGTTAGAGCAAGCACCTGCGATGGTGGTGTAGGGGAAATGCGGTCTTCAAGTACAGAGCTACATTCAATATCTTCATTTAGACTTGTTGTTTCTTGAGAATCATGTGGGGAGGATGAAACTACACTCTTTATAAGAGTAGCGCGTCTCATACTAACCCACAGGCGTGATTGTCTCATCATAAGTGATAGATGCAGGATACACAAGAACAGTAGTTTGATGTAAGAACATGGTGTGATTGGCAGATGTAGTATGTACCAAAAACAGGAAGGCATGTCATATTCACATGTATAATGTGTAAGCTAAGGAGATGCAATTTAACAAATTAGAAGCAATACAAGCTAGGCACCATATGCAACATGCAACCAGATATCACACTGCCATGTTAGAGCAAGCACCTGGGGTTGTGGAGTAGGGGAGATGAGATATGGAACTTGCACTACAGTAGGAGTAGCAGGAGAATCTGTAGAGACCATCTGTTTCGGTTGCTCCAGAGGACCACCATCATCCCGTGCGTTCATCCTTTTAGATTTTGCCTTGTCAAGTCAAACACACAAGAAAAAGGAATGAAATTCGCTCTTCCAAATTCATTGATGCATGATACTGACGAACACAACTTTTATGTAAGGCAACCACATTATAGGAGGATGGAATATGTATGAAAAACGCTAAGCAGAAGGCATTTCAACAAATTGGAAGAGATGCAAGCTAGACACCATATGAAAGATCCAACCAAAATCACTCTACCAAGTTAGAAGTGTCTCATTATAAGTGGCATTTCAACAAATTAGAGGCAGTACATGCTTAAAATGATATGCAAGATGCAACCAATATTACACTGTCAATTTGAAGGTGTCTCGTCAGAAGTGATTGATGAGGGATACACAAGAAAAGTAGTTTGATGTAAGAATATGGTTAATAGAAAGACGTGGTATGTACCAAAAACAGGAAGGCATGTCATATTCACAGGTATAATGTGTTAACTAAGCAGATGCAATTTACCCTAATTAGAAGCATTACAAGGTAGACACCATATGAAACATGCAACCACATATCACATTGCCAAGTAAGAGCAAGCACCTGTGATGGTGGTGTAGGGGAATTGCGGTCATCAACTACGGAGCTACGTTGACTATCTTCATTTAGCCTTGCTGTTTCTTCAGAATCATGTGGGGAGGATGACACTGCACTCTTTAAAAGAGTAGCACGTCTCACAGTAACCCACTGCTGTGACTGTCTCATCATAAGTGATTGATGAGGGATACACAAGAGCATTAGTTTGATGTAAGAACATGGTTAATAGACAGATGTAGTATGTATCAAAAACAGGAAGGCATGTCATTATCAAAGGTATAATGTGTAAAGTAAGCAGATGCAATTTAACCAAATTGGAAGCAATACAAGCTAGACACCATATGCAACATGCAACCAAATATCACACTGCCATGTGTGAGCAAGCTCCTGGGGTTGTGGAGTAGGGGAGATGAGATTTATCACTTGCACTACAGTAGGAGTAGCAGGAGAATCTGCAGGGATCATCTATTTCGATTGCTCCAAAGGACCACCATCATCCTGTGCGTTCATCCTTTTAGATTTTGCCTTGTCAAGTCAAACACACAAGAAAAAGGAATGAAATTCGCTCTTCCAAATTCGTTGATGCATGATACTGACGAACACAACTTTTATGTAAGGCAACCACATTATAGGAGGATGGAATATGTATGAAAAACGCTAAGCAGAAGGCATTTCAACAAATTGGAAGAGATGCAAGCTAGACACCATATGAAAGATCCAACCAAAATCACTCTACCAAGTTAGAAGTGTCTCATTATAAGTGGCATTTCAACAAATTAGAGGCAGTACATGCTTGAAATGATATGCAAGATGCAACCAATATTACACTGTCAATTTGAAGGTGTCTCGTCAGAAGTGATTGATGAGGGATACACAAGAAAAGTAGTTTGATGTAAGAATATGGTTAATAGAAAGACGTGGTATGTACCAAAAACAGGAAGGCATGTCATATTCACAGGTATAATGAGTTAACTAAGCAGATGCAATTTACCCTAATTAGAAGCATTACAAGGCAAACACCATATGCAACATGCAACCACATATCACATTGCCAAGTAAGAGCAAGCACCTGCGATGGTGGTGTAGGGGAATTGCGGTCATCAACTACAGAGCTACGTTGACTATCTTCATTTAGCCTTACTGTTTCTTGAGAATCATGTGGGGAGGATGATACTGCACTCTTTAAAAAAGTAGCGTGTCTCACAGTAACCCACTGGGGTGACTGCCTCATCATAAGTGATTGATGAGGGGTACACAAGAGCATTAGTTTGGTGTAAGAACATGGTTAATAGACAGATGTAGTATGTATCAAAAACAGGAAGGCATGTCATTATCAAAGGTATAATGTGTAAAGTAAGCAGATGCAATTTAACCAAATTGGAAGCAATACAAGCTAGACACCATATGCAACATGCAACCACATTTGACAGCGCGAAGTTAAAGCAAGCACCTGGGGTGGTTGTGTGTGGCAATTGAGATAATCAACTGCAGAGCTACGTTTACTATCTTCATCTACTGACACTACACCCTTTAGAGCGTTGAAACGCTTAGTGCTTATCCTCGAATTAAACTGGAGCGACTGCTATCTTTTCTTTTGTGTATTCATCAACAATGCGTCAGAGTCTGAAATACCCATGCATAAAAAAACAATAGTGTGAGTATGGGTGAAGTGTGTGCACAAGTAGTACAGTGTAAAAGTAGCAGATAGCAGGTGGGTGAGAAATAAATGACGGGAGACATATGATAGCTCTACAACATGCATGGCACACGAAATTAGATTCTAGGATTTTGAAATATGAGCACAGGGATGGCTGGGAAATGCAGATACTCCTCCAGCACACCACAAGGTGTGGTCCTATGAAAATAACAGTCGACTAAAAACAAATAGGTCAGTCCATTTTTTCTGCATCGTCTGATGTACAAAGAACGGGCAGATCGCCTTCATCTACCTCCAGCCAGTCAGTGTTGACGATCTTCCTCGAAACACCAGCGACCACCGGCTCAGTCCCATGCCTCCACCCTTCCCTCGACCTCACCACACCACCGTGCTTGGCACCACCCCCCGGCCATCCCTTCAAGCCTCGCCGACCTCCAGATCGGGCGCAAGCAGCTCCTGTGCCCCACACCCCTATGATAGACACCGATGCGCCGCTTCCCCGGTGAACAGGCGGACTAGGTGCTCCGTGCGCCTAAGCGGGTGCTGCTTCTTTTAATTGTGAATCAACTGACCCTGAATTGAAATCCAGGCTGGTGACTGACCTCTAGCTAAGGTGAAATAGTAAATGGGAGGAAACCTTGTGAGTATCACGAAGAAGGTGCAGTAAGAGGCGCTCAACTAGTTACTTTCGTGGGATGAATACGAAGTGAGCAGAGATGTAAGATTTGCACGAATAAGGGAAGAAGAGTACCTCTTTCTGCTGGCAGTGTTGTTTCCTCCTTCTGTTTTTCCAACGATCTTCTTGTGGTTCGCTGGAAACAAGAAGTTGTGGAGGACGGTGGAGCCTTGTACGAACCCATGGCCAAGTTGTTGAGTGTGGTGCGGTGGCCGTCTGTCGGCGGCGGGGAACCAGATGTGAGGCGGCTAACGACAGCGTAGCGGGAACAGCTCCCGTGCGGTGGACAGTTGCGATAGTGGAGCGGCAGTGGTGAGGCGCAGGACGGCGTGGTCAAAGTGGTTCGGGTACGGCGCACATCGGCGTCGGCGTCGTGGAGGCAGCTCTGCCTCGGCTTCAGCTGCTAAGTCCTTGAGGGTGTTGCGGTTGCGATTGAGTTGGACGACAACGTCGGGGTACCGGCTCCGGCGTGATGGAGGAGGGTGGCGGTGGATTGGGCGCGATGGGGTGGAGGATGGAGGAGGCTGGGGTTTCGCGGCTGGTGGAGAGGGCATTTTGGCGCCCACGGAGTATGAATGGGGAAATGGAGGGAGGGGGAACTAAGGGGGAACAATGTTTCAGTTTGGGACGCGCTTGTTTGAAATTTGGGGAAAGTTACAAACTTTGGCCCCATCTAAAATTTCGGACATATTGCGGGTCGGGGGTAGGACAGTAATCTCAGGTGTCCCAAATAGTGGGTGGGATAGATTTCGACCGAGCACATGGGTGTTTAGGCGCCCACGGTGTATGAATGCTTCTCGGAGGCGGTTAACTAGCATCTTGGTGAAGTTACAAACCTACCCCGGTTTAGACCTTTGGACATCGGGCCGATAGGCTACACGGGTCAGAGTCAGGACAGTAATTTCCTACCACCAAACATTAGTCTCGTGTGGTTTCGGGCGACCAGAGGCTTATTTGGCACTTCATTCAATATTTGGGAGCAGAAGCATTAACGTTTACAGTTCTCTTGAGTTGAACTTTCAGGATTTGTCAAACTTCAAAAATATTGACTCTTGAAAATCCTAAAACTACGATTATTTTGGAATGGAGAGGGTACATTTGAATATACATTGTACATGAGTATATATTAAAAAATATGCAGCTTAGCTCAATTCATGCATGGTTCCAGATATAATCTCCTTCATTGCAAAAAAATAGTTAGACATGCGTATGAATATATAGCATGTTCAAACGCACAACAAAGATTGATGCCCCCTTTTAGATGTGATTTACAAACACCATTATCTTGAATTCAAATAGATGAATGCACTTCCTATGAATTCGAATCTTCGAAACCACCTTTATGTTGAATTGAACATGTATTCTATTTCGTAGCTAGCAATTTAGAATGTATCCATGTATGTGACAAATGTATAAAGTGCTTGACACTAACAACACGGAGTGCACTAATTAATGTTTATATATGAATTGCAAAAGTCATGCATTATCTGGATTTCAAACCACTCCCACTCTATGGATCGATAATATGAAATAAACCCATACACATACTCATTCAATAGAGTATGGGTGTCTGATAGACCAATGTTCGTTCATACGCAAATTGCAAAATTCATGATCTCATCCAAAAAATTTAATGCAATTTATATTTTAATTTAATGCGTAGAACCGCCTTTTATGCGTAGATGCACTATGCCTCGGCCCGTCCTCACGCACGCGCTATATATCTCTCTATCTGACGCATAAATGCACACACTTTATATACATCGGCATTTCTCTCTCACACATGCTCACACTCTCTCCCGGGGTGTCTCACGCACACACTCTCTATATATCTCCATCTCTCTCTTACTACTACGTACCACTCTTTTCACTAATCTCAGTTGGAAAACACTATTTCTCTCACATGCATATATACACACGCACGGTCTCTGCTGGCCCTCTATATACACATATATGTGCCTACGTGTCTCCCACACGCACATTATCTTTAGGCCTCTCTTGCACACATTGCCCCCCCCCCCACACACACCTCTCTCGTACTAGTTGGTGGATATGATTCCATCAGATCATTCGGTAGGATATCCCTGACTGTTAGGCTGGATGGTAATACGAGGCAAAGTTTTACCCAAGTTCAGGCCCTTGCAGTTGAGGAAAAAGCATACTCCTGGTACTGTATATTTGTGATAGGGGTGTGTACAAAGTACACATGAATACCAGGCATTGTGTGTGTGTATACTATCGACGAACTAGCCCCCGGGCTTCTATAACATACTCGGGGCCTAGGGTTACAATATAGTCGGCTTATCATCAGTGGGGATAGAGTCCTCCACGACTCTGGTAGCTTTGTCTTGTACGCCGAGTCCTCCATGGGTCTTCGTATAACGCGTCTCGGTCCAACCTATGTGGCGCAGGATGGAACCGACCCATGAGTCCTCACGTCGACCCACCACAACTAGAAATGATGTTCCCACCACACCCAACACACAATCGGCCAGTAAGAAAATAAGCATATACAATAGTACAAAGTTATACATGAAAGTTAATTGCATGGTGCATCCAATAATATTTGTTCCGCATTGTGAATGTTTATATCTTCTCCTAAAAAATTAGTCACGAGAAAGAGAAACGAAGAGCATATCTCTCTTTGTCTCCACCGCACACCCCCTCTCTCTACACCACTTTCACGTACGCACACAAACTATCTATCGGCCCTCTAAAAGTATGCCCCTGACACATTCACGCATGACGGTCACTGTATTTCAAGCAAAAGCACTATACGGTCACTGGACTTCAGAATATGCTCATTACGGTCACCGTATACATTCTTGTGGTGATCATACGGTATCTAGCTCACCATATGTCTCCGTATTTTGTTGATGACACTGACGGTCATTGTATTTGATGCGTGCTCCGTATTTTGTTGACGACACTTACGGTCATTGTATTTGAAGTGAAAGCACAATATGGACACTAGACTTTAGAATAAGCTCATTACGGTCACCATATACATTTTGTGGTGCTAACCAACCTGTGGTTGGATGGTTAGGAGGACAGTGGTATCCCCAGCCCACCAGGGTTAAAGTCCTGGTGCTCGCATTTATCCTGGATTAATTTTAGTATTTTCGGCGATGTGCGTTTAGTGGGAGGAGACGTTACCCTCGACTACGAGGCGCCTATGGTGACTTCGTAAAATCTCAAGATGATATGCTGGCTCACTCTCTCGAATGTGCTCATAGGGGTAGGGTGTGTGCGTGTGCGCTTATAGCGGTGAGTGTTCGCGCGTATATATGAGCGCTTGCGTCTGTACTGTGTTAAAAAAATAAATGTCGTGATTATACGGTCACTGGCTCACCGTGCAGCTCCGTAATTTGTTGATGACATGATCAATTGACCAGTCAAGCATTCCATGTGGCACAACTAGTGTTGCACCATCAGCGCACGTTACAGTGGGGCCCACCTGTCAGCACGTATATGAAAGAAAGAAATGGTAGCTTGCGTCTGTACTGTGTTAATAAAATATATTTTGTGGTGATCATACGGTCACTGGCTCACCATACAGCTCCGTAATTTATTGATGACACGATCAATTGACCAGTGAAACGGTCCACGTTCATCAGTGCACATTACCGTAGGGCCCACCTGCCAGTGCGTATATGAAAGACAGAAATGGTAATAAATTAGTGGTCGGTGGGGATTCGAATTCGTGAGACCTCTGGTTGGCAGCCCGCGCGCCCTAACCACAGCAGACAAGGTCGCCTTGTGATGATATGCTAAGCCGGCCGTTTTAATTGCACGCACACACGCACGCATGAGCTATTGTGGTGAATACAAACACATCACACATGCGCACAAACACGCCTGCAACGCCAGCATGCATGCATGCAATACTCACACGTACACATGCATGCATGAAACACTCACACGAACACACGCACGCATGCAGGCATGCAACACTGGCACGTACACATACACGCACGAACACACGGACGCACACATACAACACTGAAACGTACACATGCACGCAACACTCACTCGTACACATGCACCCACGCAACACTCGCACGCATGCATGCACACAGCACACGACGCAAGACACACGCTCAACCTATACGTGCATGCACCCTTTGTTAAGCACATGGATTGTTACGAGTATTAATCAATCTTATCTGTGATAAGCAGAACATTGATGTTTGCAGCGGTCTTTATGAATCACAACGTATCGAACGGGCTATCAATGTATATACATAAAAAATTTAAAATTCTCTTACATTATATAGTAGTCTTATCAACCTACATGAATTAGATGATGTCACACTCAATGAACAATCATCGGTTTATGTAATGCCCGCTTCTCACCGGCCTGGCCCACCAAAAAACCCTCCCCCCTCCCGCGCAGATTCCCACCCGACGCCAGCTGCCCGCATTCATGCGAAGCCGGCTCCTCTTTCGGGCGCTGCCTGCGTTGGTTGACTGACATGCAAGCCAGGTACCCAACGGGCCCACATGTTAGTGGAAGAACGGCACGATATCGTACATCAGAGTCGAGGGCACCACTCGCTGCACGCCTGGGTGAACACGCCTCCTTGCCGCATTCAAACGCCTCCATGAAACCCGTGTGGAAGCCGAGAAACCCACTTCGGCCACACGTCCGTTCATGACCGGGCAGACATTAAACGCAATGCCGGCCGAGCTCCTCCCGTCCGCCCTCTATTTAATCTCCTATTTAAACGAGGCCAGACGCCGGCCAAGAATCGCACACCTCCGCCGCTCCCCTATCTCCTCCTTCACCATTTTCTCCACTCTTACAATGGCTTATGAAGAGTAGTTATCCGGCATCCAAGACGGCTGGGTGGCCCGCCGGATACGAGCTATGCAGCTCGCTGATCCACCTCCCTCCCCTCGCCCGACGGAGCCAGTTGCCGCCCCAAGCCCGCGTGTGGTTCAGTAACTCGCCGCTCCAGGCCAGCTTGATGAGGAGCGGTGAGCTGCTCCACGCCGGCATGGCGGGGAGCACGGGCATCATCTGTGCCGTCCACGCTGCTGTCTCGTACCGCGCCTCCCGTGTCTGCGACCACGTCTCCCGTGTCTGTGGCCGAGACTCTCGTGCCTGCAGCCGCACCATGCAAGCAGAGATAGAAGCCGAGTGCGCGGAGAGCGACGAGTCGGTGGCCAGCGCCTCCGCGTCCGCCGCCATCATCAAGGAGAAGTAGGACATGGGAGGGCGCCGCCGCTTGGGGTCCCATGAAGGCCACCGGCGAGGCGACGCCGGCGTACACAGTAGGTGTCTTGCCGGGTCCTTCTGTTGCGAGGACCTTCGTCGACCCCGCATGGGCTCCACCGAAGCAGAGAAGCCCCCTTCGACTCCATGTTAGGCATCAGCAAAGGATTTCACTCAGTTGAGCGGTGGGGAAGCGAGCCATCCTTTGCGCTGAAGCATATACCTCCGGGGCTCCCGGCAGTCTGGTGATCATGCTGCCGGACATGAGGAAGACAAAGGGATCCGCGGGCGACCATTTAGGCTAGGTATTATACATGTGCAGTTCAGGAGTAGCACCGCTTAGTTGATTTATAAATGTAATGAAATCCGTTATGTTTATATGAAAATCCGGTATTTTATATGAATTCTGTCATTGTTTATATGAAATATGGCTGTGTTTGCATGAATTTCGCCTGGTTGGTTGAGTTCTTATCAGAATGTGTGCGGCTATGGTTGGATGGCGTGATTTTCGGGTCGCCAGTCGGTCTGCGGCCGGCTCGGGCGGCGAGGTGGGACAAATAAAAACCAGCTCGTGCAAGCTCGCCTCCAACGCGCGTGCTGGAGGAGGAGCACCCGGGCTATACCTCGTTCATCGGTGGCAAAGGCACGGGTGGACAAAAGGGTCGCCAATATTTTGGGCTACCCCGGGCAAGATCCAAACAGCCCCTTCCAGCCCCACCCCTCCTAGCACATTCAAATCCCTTGTTCGCTGTGAAATTTTGCCATGTGTTGTTTTCAGGGATATTTTGCTGTGTGAAAACAAATTTCAATATGAACGACTAATCGGTGTCTGCGGTCTTCTGCCGGGACACGGTTGGATGGCCTCATAGTAGTAGCATAGAGTAGTAGGACTAGTACAGTGGTAGGAGTAGTACTACAGCAATTTCCTTGGATTCTGTGCTACAGCAAGCTACCCTAGGCTATGTTACTACTCCCTCCTTTCCGGTTTATAAGGCTCAATTTCAAAATCTCTCCAACCAAGGTAGACGGTAAGTGGTGGAATAAATTTCGTAGTTTGCACAAGTACTTAATTAGTACGCTCATTTTTCTCAAAAAGTTATGTTTACCGACGCATTAATTACAACGAATGCATGCATGACCACTAAATTTCCATGAACTTTTACATGCATTGGTGAGTTTTCTCTTGATACTGCTTGCATCGAGTGATTTAATGCACCTCGAAATCCAAACATGTGATGGTAAGTAGTAGAATTGAGACTTATAAAACGGAAAAACAATTTTTTTAGATGAGCCCTATAAACCGGAAAGGAGGGAGTAGTAAGTAGTACTACCTCCATAGTGGGTACGTACTTCATGAAATCAGATTTTCCCAAAACTAAGTCGCTCAACCTTTATTTGCTTGTTTCCCTTCCTTCCTCGTTGCCTCGAACAGACTATGCCAAACTCCCCTGCCTACCGCGCGGGAAAAGACCCGCCATCACCTTTTTTAGTCCGGGTTTGTATCGATGGATCGGGCGAAGCAGCAAAAACCAAGCCGTGTCTTGTACTCCTCCATCGTACTAAGAGTGGAGACGCTCGCTTTCATGAATACTGTACTTCCTCTCACTGACATGTGGGACATATAGCAACCGGGTCGACGTGCCATGCACCAAATAACAATGCAGAACAGCAGGGGGACGCACCCCAGTCGTAGCGCCCCAGTAGTAGTAATGAGCAATGAGACGTCAAATCACAAAACCGCACCTTTCCCACAGACGGACGAAGCAACCATTATTCCAGACTTCGCTGAATCCGCTTCTCCATCATCTCCTCCAAGAAAACCACGTATTGCTTCTGCCATTGTTCTGCCTCAAGAGGGACGCGCATCGCCTTGGTACATCATGACACGTGGGATCGCATGACAGGCCATGCTCCCCCGCCCACCGCTCGGTAAAATCACCTCATTTTTACTAAGCTAGATACTATCTTTTTAGATCAATATAGTCGGGATTCACCAAGGAGCAAAACCAAGTGGTAGGCCGCCCCTGTCGCGTTGGAGTAGCAACTCAGCAGGGTCAGGCCGCACATGAAATGGCGACACACTTACAGGACCCCTTTGGCCGACATGTGGCTCATCCACCGTCTTGTTCCACGTGCGATGCACCAAATTACAGTTCGGAGCAGCGGTTGGACTTGGAGGCACCCCGGTCGTAGCGCCGCGGTAGTAGTGAATGAGCAATGAGGGGTCAAATCACAAAGCCCCACCTTTCCCGCATTAAGCTGGATGAACAAAGCAACCATCATTTCACTCTAGGGCGCAAGAGCATAAAGAAAAAAGAAAACCAATGATGTGTGCGGCAGCTACCTAGGGCGCCCCAGGGTAGGAGCCTCCACTACAAATCCGCTTCTCCCTCATCCTCTTGAAGAAAACCAATGATGCATGCAGCGGGTAGGGTTTGTAGGAGTACTACAGCATGCGAGGCCATGCCGTAGTAAATGGGAGAGGGATTGAGTTTGAGTCAACGCCTTAATACGGGTGGACCGCTTGGTTTTACGGGAACGAGGCAGAATTTTGGGTTCGGGGAGCAGTGGAGATATACATACAAAAAGTTATGGACGTAGGTTCGACCGAAAGGCAATGATGCATGGGCCCCACATTTTCATATACCCGCGGCCCCGTGAAATTTGCTACTCAAAATAATGCATAAAAGTTCCTCCAAAAACATCTATAACTAATGGGAAGTGAATGTATGCTTAAAATGAAAATAAAATGAAAATGTAATACAAAGAGAAAAAATGAATTGCAGTTAAAAGAATGATATTTCTAACAAAAATGTGAATGTGAACTACATATGTGTGCAGGTGACCAACACATATATTGTCAATACAAAATCTAATGCAAGAAATAACTTATGAGTAACATGCACAAATTGATGATCTGGTGCTTGCATGCATAGAGTACAAAAACAATGTGATTTATGACTTGCATGCATGACGTGTTCATGTGCCATAGTTCATGTCTAGGAAAAAATCTAGTGGGTTGTACTAGCTATTTAGGAATAGAAGATGTATATATGGAAGTTGTAGGGAAAGGGATGACATGTATCTCAATTCCTATGAGTAGGGATTGGAAAAGAGATGTCATTTGGTTCACATCATAGAAACTTTTCTACTGAATCTAGAGATGACATGTATCTCAATTCCTATGAGGGATTGGAAAAGAGATGTCATTTGGTTCACATCATAGGAACTTTTCTATTGAATCTAGGCTAATGTTTATTTTCCTTTGAAATTGTGGGAATATAGGAATCCATTCATATGAACCAAGTGGCTCTAAAGCTATAAAAATCATATCATATTTAATTTCCTTTGAAATGTGGAGTATATGAATCTATTCCTATGAACCAATTGGCTCTAATGGAAAAATTCCTATAAAATCATATCATATGGAGTTCCTATGATATTCCTCCACACCAAAGGATGGTTGAAATTGCTGCAGGTGATACGACGGTCTTTCTTTGTACACTCCTTCCCCATCTTTATAGTTACCTCTCGAAGATGAATGAAATGATATATACTGGGTATTCTATATGTGCATTTTGGTATACGAAAACTCGGTAAAAGTTTGTGAGGTTTGAGTTTTCAATAAAGCTATATGCACTACATTTTGGAATGGAGGGAGGAGCATACGGCAGTTGCTAACACTCACATGGAAGATTTGTGTGTCGGAGTAGTGGCTGTTCTGTTAAATGCCATAGCAAAACTGACACTATCGGATGCCGATCTAATGGTTCTTTCAGCGTTCGTCGGGAAATGGCTTGTGGCGAACGTTTGTCAGATATGATTTACGGACACATGCATTGCATTGATATGTGCCCCCTCTCTCTCACGCACACATGCACCCTCACGAGTCACAACTCTCCCGAGTCCTCTCGCACCACCGTTTATCTGTAGGTAGACATCACACACATATGTGCTCTTCACACCCTACCCTCAGAACTTCTAAAAAATAAAAGACGTCGCACACCTTTTATTTTAACTCACACGTCACACACTTATACTATTACTCTTGTGGCGAATGTTCTTTGGGCGTAGTATATTGTACTCTCACGAAGAGAAGCAGTGCACGGACGCACTAGTTCTCTCACGCCCACTCGCGGGTACACGTAGGAGCGCATTTTTTTAAGCTAGGAGCGCATTTGTTTACAAAGAGGCATCCCAATTGACATTTTGACTAGTCTAGTTTTCAACTTGATGGAGGGTCGGGGACCGCACATGAATGATACAGTACATAGTGCGTCCTGGACGCGGTGATTTGATAGTGCGACCTGGAAGCGATGGCACGTTATTGATCGAGTTTTATTTTTACTTGAACTTCAAATGAAAATAGTGATTCACGCGTATTCAAATTAATAACGGTTGCTACAACAAAATCACTCCACTATATATATAAGCAGGAGCCTCGCCGCTTGCTTTACTAGGGTTCCTCTCTTTCACTCTCTCATGCTCTCCAAATCTAAACACGACATAGGTGGCCACACTCTCTCTCTCTGCTCACCGCTGGTCATAAATCCGGCCGGACCACCTCGGCCGGGGCAGGGGTGTAGGTGCATCGTTCACACGGTCGTTGGCGGCGAGGGAGGAAACCAATAGCTGCCCGCGCGTCCCGATCGGCGGCCGTGCCGTTCTCTCCGAGACAGCGCCGGCTCGGGAGGGCCTCCGACCCCTTATTCCTCCCTGCGGTATTGTGGCCAAGATGCAGCCTCCCAACACTGTCTTTGCCACTTCCCGACGACCCTCAGGTATATCTTCCTTCGATACCGGCCTTGCTCTACTGCCCCAGCTCCCCACGTGGCTGCGTGTGGATCTTTTTCTACTTTTGTTGGCTGTTCCAAAGCCAACTAGACTTTTACTATTATTAGAGGTAAAGCTAGTTCACACAGTCGAATCTAAGAGTTTGTTCAAACAGGGAAGAAAGTGGGAAAGCTGTAGCATGAATCTAGGACTTGGTTCTAAGAGGAAACGGGGCAAAGTAGTAGATACTGGCTACCCAAGCGGTCTCTTGGTTCAAAAGGTGAAGAAAGTGGGGTGGATGGCGAAGGGTGGGGGAAGTGGACCTGTCTCTTGGTCAAAAAAGGAAAGAAAGTGAGGGGTGTTGGGGGGAGAACACAAATGAGAACGAGCAGGTCTAGATTTCCTGTGCTCACATAGGAAAATGTCGCCGAGGAGATAAAAAATGGGACAAATGCAGACATGCTGCCTGAATGTTTGCCACTCTCGGCAACCACATCTGCCTCACCACTTTATGCCCCTGCTGTCCCTACGCCCTTATCGCTACCGTTAATGTAAAATCACATGAAGCATGAAGCAATGCCACCTAATGTCACTATTAAGTAATGTTGCTGCCAGTCTAGTGCCGTCGATAAATTGAAGCAATGACACCACCATTTTATGAAGTGCTTCCGTGTTGCTTTATTTCCCATGAATTGTGTTTTTGCGGTTACACTTAAATCTCACACCGCTAACATTGCTTCATCCCAGTGGAACTGCACAAATTTGATTGCACATTTACTGACCATGTGCTACTCTCATGACAGTAATACTAATGCTATTGTTCTGCATGTTAATCTAGTGGCAGTGTTTATGATGCTACTTCTTACTTAATGGCACTTTTCATACTGTCAATGTAGTGCCAATTATAACACAATAGATGCTGTTGTTAATCATATGCCACTTCAAATAACTGTCACTACTTAAATAACCGTATTTCATATCTGCGCAAACAGGGATGTCTGTCTCCATATCATTTCTATTTGTGCAATCAAAAGTACACACCTCAGTTTTAGTAGAACTGCACAAAATGAGATGGCTATTCCTAGCTGCCGTCGTCTAACCTCCCGTCTTCCAGGTATTCCTACATTGGTAGTAATTAGGTAGAATGACCAACACAATCTAAAATAAGCTGATTCGTACGTTTACTTCCTGATTGCAGTGCAGGGACGAGCGAAAACAACTGCATCCATGCACTTTCTCCCAGATCAAGGATGGACAGAGGACTAGCTGGCATGGCTACACGGAGGTTTTTGGGACAAGTGCGTGGACAAGAGGCATTCTGGTCTGCTTATTTCTACAAATTGTGGTTCTTAAATTTAGTGGAATTGCACAAGAAGTTCAGATGGTCAGTACACTACATGGTTCAGTTCAGCATTCCAACTGAGAACACAGTTATAATTGGTTATTCTGGAATGAGAGAACCTAACCCAGGATGGTGGCAACAAGAAAAACCAGAGTGAACTCCAGGAAATTAAAGCCTGCCTAGGGAGGCCCTTTTCTCAGAGAAGCATTGCTTGATTTTTCCTGATTTGTAAACCTTCTCACAACTTTGTCTTTTGCTGTGAACTAGTAAATGTTGGCTATGTTCTATGAATCATTAAGATGTATAAAATTGCTGAACTTATACTTTTCAAGTATTTTATGAAGCCGAGTTTAATGTGAATGTTCCACATGAACGCTAGACTAGCGTGTGAATGTTTGGAATTTACATTGTGGCCTCAGCTAACTGCATGAACCACCATAACAAGATACGTAGTTGCTTATATGTCAGACAGCAGAGTATTGATTGTTAGTTGGTCGACAGCCGACTTTTCTAGTGTTGAAGCGAGTTGAGCCAATGTGCCGTGTTTTGCACAACTGCTTACAAGTGGGGTAGCACCAACAGTGTTTACAAGTACTTAACCAGCCTTACGTACCCTACGTATACGTCAGCGCACAGTTCTTGAACAAGTACTCTATTTCATCAAACACACACTGCTCGTATGATAAACAGTGACAACTTATGTCTTACCATGCCATATTACATGAAAAAACTAGTGAGGCCGCATCTGTTTCGGCAACAATTACGATGGTTCTCACATGATTCACGGGCACACAAAAGTAGCAGTAGTTCCCATAGACGGATTCAAACAGAGTACTTGCCCCAGAGGGCTCGATAATAGGCAAGGTTCGGATAATTAGAAACAATCCAAACTACTTTTAAACACTATCTAGGCCAACTATTTCATGCCTCGATCTAATTTGGGATGGACACAAGACGGACCTTGCCATGAACATCATTGAGGACATCCGGCAGTAGCTCAATCCTGTCAACCTTCTTGAAGATAACCTCGTGGCCTTGCCACTCATAAACTTCTTTGTCGAGGCATGCCACATCATCTTCCTGCATAAGCTTGACAAGAACAGTATGCCTCACAAACAAAGGAGTAGCTTTGAACTTCTTGTGCTTCAGTACACCCTGGACAACACGCCTGACAACAGTGTGGCTGGAATACATCTCGAATTTGGTATAAGTGCAACTGACTTCCAGGATCCAACAGCCTAAGAACTTTGTTTCCCCAGTGCGTATATTCAGGTCATCCGCCTCATAGCGAGTGACATGTACAACCACACAAACCTTGTCTGCGTCAGGGCTCTAATTAAAATAGAAACGAATTCTGAATTACTTTCCAATATAAAAAACACAAGTTATTTAAACCACTATGTAGAGTCAAACGTATGCATGACAGGAAGGTAGCATGGCATCGAAGCTAATAAAATTTTGCATTATTTATCACCACATACTTAGATGAAAAACCACAATCGAGATCGGCAAAGAAGAAAATCACCTTGGGCAGCTCAGTGGGGGTGTACACATCCTTGAAGGGGGAAAACTGCTCCTGCAGGGCCACGGGGGTTGTAACCTCAAACCGAGCATTGACCATCTCAGTAGTGGCCGTGAGCGTATCTGGGGTCGGCTTGGTGGCGGCCTCCATCTTCTTGGAGCTCTCTGTCTCGTGGGGATCAGCCTCCCGCGTCTGCTCCAACATCGACAGATCTTTGCATGGTTCTCCTTGGTCCATCATGATACTGACGAATAGGAGACAACTAAAAGGAAAACACAATCGCAATGACAATGAAACAAAAAAGAGAGTGAGGATCGGTTACTGCTTTGCAAAAGTTTTTTTCCTGAAAGAAAATATACCAACATCACGGACCCGCTTACCTTCCCTTTGTTGGGAGAGAAGAACAATGGCAGATGTGAGTGTTGGCTTTCTTGAAGATGGTGAGGGAGAAGGGGCTTCAGCGAAGAGTGAAATGATGGTTGCTTCGTCCATCAAACTTAGACTGCGGGGAGGTGGGGTTTTGTGATATGATGGCTCGTTACAGCCGTGCTACGATTGGGTGACTCTTCGCCTGCATACCGCCTTCTAATTTGGTGGATGGCATTTGGGCCCGCGCGCTGCATTGCCCGCATGTCGGTGAACCAAAGTAAAATGGCATTCAGTAGCGCGAGACGTTTCGATGACCTCAGAGGAGCCAGAAGCGGCAGTGTATCCACTGTACTAGTAGTAATTGTTTTTCTGGGTAGCTGTAGAGTGTCTCCACTGTACTAGTAGTAATTGTTTCTCTGGGCCCAAGACAAAAGAGCCCATCCACCCTAGTAAATAATAAAATCAATTCAAAAGCCCATATATTTACTTAATGAGAGGCGCTACCCAGCACACCGCCCCCCAAAAAAACCTGGGTGCTCTTCTTCCTCCTCACTCCCACCCACCTCACGTCAGCTCACTCCACTCATACCCCCAAATTCCTCAATACACTCCTACAGAAAACCCCAGCTCCCCTTCTTCTTCACTCGCACTACAACTAGGCTCGTCATTCGTTACTCTGCTCAAATCCGTGAGCTCGACGCGACGCCCTCGAGGAAAATGGAGTCGGATGACCCCAGCGCCAAGAAGATGAGGCTCCCACCAGCGGCGACGCCTGTTGTAGATCCCGCACCCGGCAGCGTGGGGAGAGGCGGCGAGCCCCCCCCCCCCCCACCGGATCCCAGGAACCCATAGAATCTCGGGTGGACCGCATCAGCGATCTCCCGGACGCCATCCTTGGGGAGATCATCTCGCTTCTCCCCATCAAGGATTGCTGCCGCACCCAAGTCCTCTCAAGTCGGTGGCGCCCTCTATGGCGTGCCGCGCCCCTTAATCTCGACTGTCGTCGGCTATCTCTCTTTAATGATTTTGAACTCCCCGGAGCCATCATATCCTCCCACCAGGGCTCCGTTCAAGGCCTCTGCATCCCGGAATGCTACCTGAGCATGCCCTGCATGGTGGACGCCTGGCTGAAATCCCCTGAATTCACAGAACTACAGTTGCTTGAGTTCTACTATTCCCCCAGAAATCACATACCACATACCGAACGCCATGTACTTGTGCCCTCAGCACCGATGTCCATCTCGCGGTTTTCCTCCTCTCTCCACACCGCCACCTTTGCACTGTGCTACCTACCAGACAATCTGGTACTAAACCTTCGACTCCCATTTCTCAAAAAACTTTCACTTGTGCGGGTTTGAATGTCGGAGGCCTCATTGCACAGCATCATCCACTCCAGTTGCCCTGCCCTGGAGTGCTTGGTGCTTGTTTTCACAGTTAGAATCGGTTGTCCCCAAATAAAGTCGCCTAACCTTGTAAGAATTGGAATTTCTTTTGGCGGAAGGCAGCTCATCATCGAAGATGCCCCTTCACTTCAAAGGTTGATCCTTGATTCTTGTTATTCACCATCAGAAATAACTGTCGTCTCTGCACCTAAACTGGAGACCTTGGGTGTAATACATGATCTCTTTGCTCATTTCAAGATGGTATTTGGCTCCACAGTTCTTCAGGTACTGTATATTATCATCTATACTTGTAATCATAAGCTGCATTTTAAATTACAGCACATAAGTTCTATATCATCTTGGAGTACACTTTTTGTACTAATATTATGTTCTATGCTCAATGAAGAGTTTGTCCATGGATAGCCTATCAATGGTGCTGGATTCTGTCAAGATCTTATATATCCATATGAATAGTTTTGATCTGAACAAGATTATTGGCTTGCTACAATGCTTTCCATGTCTGGAGAAGCTGTATATAAAGGTGATAATTTCACGCACATTGGAAGCCCGCATATAGTGTACTAGAATTAACCATTCAGTTGTTGCTCTTTCAACACTCTTTTTTAGACCTAAATTGTTTTCAATCTTCATGTCTATTTAGGCAACAGGACGGGGTAAGAAAGTTATAACCAATCGGTGGATTCGTAAGCATAGGGATTTTCTCAGTTCTCATGACATTCGATTGAAGACAATAACGCTGGAACGATATGTAGCCAACCATGCAAACACTAGATTTGTCACATTCTTCCTGCTGAATGCGAGGTTACTATTATCCATCAGGCTTAAGTTTATCGACAGCATGGTTTTGACGGATGGGTATGTCGAAGAGCCAAAAAAGGAGCTTCGGGTGGACAAATGGGCTTCTGAACGTGTCGGGCTTCTATTTACAACATCTTGTGGTCATAATCCAGTAAATTTTACGACCCAGGATGTTCATTCTATGGACCTGACCGATCAATTTGAATGTGACTGCCGAAAACTATGCTGGAGTTAGATGTTGTTGCCCTTTTCAATCTGGGTTTTCTCTAAACCTGATGAACAATTAACCCTCATGCTTTTGTACAGTTTGTAAGCTGGAGTTAGATGTTGTTGCCCTTTCCAACACGGTTATGACTGTCATATTTTCTTTGAAACAAGGCAAATGGCTTGCCATTTGTTTAATCAAGAGAGAAATATTGTAACAAATCTCAACCAAGGGACATAACATCACTCTCGCCGGCTGCTTGAGCTCACTGTGCATTACAGAACCCAAGTGATTAGCCCCCACCAGCACCCACTAACTTATTTTGAAATAGCACACCAAATGGGTTGTAAATTTTCATAAGAAAGGCTGCATGGCCGTGATAGATTTGGATTCTGACATTTGGGACCCATGAGGAAAAAGCCTATCCAAGTTGGTGTCGACTTACTAGTCAACAAAGGATTCTGCCTACCAGCCGTTGGATTGACATCCAACATCTGTCGTGTATCTTCTATCTCTTGTCTTCTTCCTCCAGCCGCCCAAACCAAACCACCCCGTCGGTCCCACCTGCTCTTGCCTCCCACGGCTGGCTGCGCCTTCGCCGCCCTACCGTACCCTCAAACGTTGGCCAGTCCATCCCTCTATTCCCCCACATGTCCTGTTATTCTCCGGCGACATCAGCCCCAACACGCACCCGCACCCGAACCAGTCAACGCTCGTACTCCCCTCCGCCTGCGACTAGACAGTCGCATCTTCCATGGCTCATATTCGTTCCCCTCCAAGGCCTCACCGTCGTCCTCCGCCTTGGTTCGCTCGCCGTGCGCGATGCGCCGCCGTCTGGCGTTGTCAACGTGGTCAACAACCGAGAGGAATAAGGAGATGACTGTACATGGAGAGGATGATAGTAGGGACCTACCAGGGTCATGCCAGTATGCAACCAAGTGCCTCGTTATTACAAGCCCAAAAAATGGTTCCTCCTAATGGTTGGACATCTGGGTCCCACGCCATTGTCAACGTAGTCAATAAACGAGAGAATTACACAACGAGCGGCTGATACCAGGGACCCAGCAGGTCGCGCAGTTGTTATTTACTTTTTTTTAGGAACAAGCAGTTGTTATTTAGTACTAGTTTTAGAGACGGATCAGGGTAACAACGGGGCTGTGCGGGGGCTGTGGCCCGTCTAGCCAGGGTTTTATTTTATGTTTACCACATGATGAGCCCAGCTGTGTTTTTTCTTTCTAAAAATGGCTAGCTCAGTTCTACACTTTTTTAAGAAATACCCAACGGAGACCTACTTGCTTTCTCAGCCCTACTGGGCTGCAAATCTTTCAAAACGAGAGCGATGTATTCGCTTGCCCAGAAAATGAAGTAGAAAGAAATGGGATGTAAATTTTAAAAAAAGAAACCGGCAATTAGTTTCAAATATTGTTTTATTAAGATTTCAAGATTTCGAATTTAATTTTTTTTTGCAGGGAAAATTATGTTGGATTTTAAATTGATATAAATTTATTATTTTTAAATTAGTTTGAACATGATTCAAAATTTTGGGATTAAAAACAGTTCGGACCGCACCGAAATATGAAATTTTCGTTTAATTTTTAACCGTGGCCAGAATATGGGCTGTAATGGTAACAAAAAGAATTTGGGCTTCAAAAAAGTCCTTAAGAATTAGCCAATGGGCTGTACATTTATTAGCAATAATGGCAGATGGGTTGTATGCTGTTTTCCACATATTTGAGGCTGACTTGTGGGCCTACTAGGTTGACGCGTATGCTTTCCAAAAAACAGGTTGACGCGCATGCAAGGCCGTGTCAACTTAGTCAACACACGAGAGCAGTGACTGTTGGATGTCCATCCAACGGCCATTGTGCTTCTTCAATCTCTGCCCTTCCTGCTCCAGCCGCTCAAACCAGCGCCGGTGGGACTACCTGCTCCCTCCTCCCGTGGCCGGCTATGCTGCCGCGCAGGCCTCACCGCCCCACCCTACTCCCATCGCTGGCCTGGCCATCTCTCTACTCACCCACACCTGTTGTATTCTCCGGCGACAACAGATAAACCAGTAAACCCTCGTACTCCCCTCTGTGTGGGAAACAACTATCGAGTCTTCCCTGGCTCCGTGTCGTTCCCTTCCTAGGCCTCGCCGTCTTCCATCGCCCTCGTGCTCTCGGCGCGGCATGGTCAACGAACGACATCCATCGGAAGAGGAATGTACGTGGAGAGGCTGACAGCTAGGTCCATGGCCGCACACAAGGAAGTGCCTCCTTATTATGCGCAAAATAATGATTCATCCACCTGATAGTGGGGACCCACCGGAAGGGCCTCTGTATTTCACAAAAAAAATGTTCCTCCAACTGACAGCTCAGACCCACCAGCTATATCTTCACATGCAAGGAAGTGCCTCCTTATTATGCACAAAAAAATGAATACTCCCCCTGCTAGCTAGGACCCACCATATTTGGAGGCTGACTTGTGGGCCTACTAAGTTGACGCAGACGGAGGGCTTTGTCAACTTAGTCAATATAAACGATTCTAGCTGCAGTGACCGTACGATGTCCATCCAACGGTCGTCGTGCTTCTTCAACATCTGGTCTTCTTGCTCCAGCCACCCAAACCAGTGCCGGCCGTGCCGCCTGCTCCTGCCTCTCGTGGCCGGCTCTATGGCCGTGCAGGCCTCATTGCCCCACCCTACTCCCATCACTGGCCTGGCCATCCCTATACTCACCCAGACCTCCTGTTATTCTCTGGCGACAGCAGCCTCACACTGCAGCCGAACCAGTAAACCCTCGTACTCCCCTTTGAGTGGGAAACAACTACCGAGTCTTCCCCAGCTTCGGGTCATTCCCTTCCTAGGCCTCGCCATCGTCCACCGCCTTGGTGCTCTCGGTGCGGCATGGTCAACATGATCAAGGAACGACTTACATCGGAAGAGGACTGTATGTGGAGAGGCTGACAGCTGGGTCTACGGCCGCAGCAAGGAAGTGCCTCCTTATTACGCGCAAAATAAAGATTCCTCCACCTAATAGCGGGGACCTACCAGAAGGGCCTCTGTATTTTGGCTCGGCTGTATTTTGTGAAAAAAAAACATTTCCCCCTGACAGCTAGGACCCACCAGCTACATCTTCGCACGCAAGGAAGTGCGTCCATATTACAGACAAAAAAATGATTCTTCCCCCTGACAGGTGGGACCCACCAGCTATATCTTCGCACGCAAGGAAGTGCCTCCTTATCCTCCCTGACAGTTGAGACCCACCCGGTCGAAGCGTACGTAGCGTTGTCTGTTTGGTCGCAAACATGTACATACATACTGGTCGATCGGTCTCTCTGCAATGATGAACCGTGGCCGAGCAAGCAACAGCACCTGTAGTAGTAGAGCCCCCGACATAGCAGTTCAGGCAATCCCTTCTAAACTGTGTACATGTACGTACAGCCACATGCCAAAAAATACGGCCACGTACGTACATACGGGCGGGGTCTCGAACGCCTACTCGCGCATATGTACGGCCAGGGCTCGTGTACATGGAGAGGCAACGGTGTCATGTTCATCGGAAGCCAACCGGCTGGGTCGAAATGGAGAAACTGTGTCGTGTTCATCGGGAGGCAACTGAATGCGTCGTGTTCATCGGTAGCCAACCGGCTTGGACGGAATAGCCGAAACAGGGTATGGCGTACTGTCGTGGTTCTAAGTCTGACAGTAGAATAGGGGGTAGGTATGAGGAGGCAAGATCCTAGCTACGGTGAGGTTGTGCACGCAAGATTTACGAGTTCAGGCCCTTCTCGGAGGAAGTAACAGCCCTACGTCTCGGTGCCCGGGGGCTCGGTCGATTGGATTATGCGTGAAGTTATAGGGGGTGCGAACCCTTGTGCCTGAGGAGGAGGGTGGCTTATATAGAGTTCGCCAGACCCCTCCAGCCCTCAGTTACACAGGATTCAATGTACATAAAGATAGGACGTTACTGGTAACGCTAGCAATAAAGGCATATAAATGATCATTAAGACTACGGAGTGAACGCCTGGCGGTTGCCGTTCTGAGTGACTTTAGATCTTCTGTCTTCCGAGTGATTTCTGATGTGGTCGAGTGAGTACACTCCGGTCGAATGGAATTGGGTTTTCCGAGTGGAATGCTTCTGGTCGAGTGAATGGTATTGTCCTTCGAATATCCCTGACTTTAAGGTAATGTCCTTGGGAAGGGTGTCTAGGTCAGGCCTATTACCCTACCCCAGGTACATGTCATCGTCATTAGCCCCCGAATGGTTCAGGGTTCGAGTGGAAAAAGGAGTTGAAGATGGTTCCGACCCAGTTTTCACGCTTCGGGAGCGTTTTGCTCAGATTAATGAACCACGTGACAACTTCGACTTCATTTTCAGTCGCCTTGATCCATTCCTAAATTGTCGAGTGAATTTTGTTGATAATCTTCAATTGTGGACATGGTATGAGATCTTTGGCATGATTGACTGCACTGTCGTTCCCGGATCTCACGGGATTCGAAATTTGGAGAAGCGCGAGGGACGGAGAGGCCCGCAGTAAACGGAACAGATTTGGCAGGGATGCCTCGATCCTCACGCCACCTTTCTCGCCACGTACCGAGCGTGCGGCTGTTGCTTGATTTGATGGGATTGCTTGGGCCCACAAGTCAGTCACTCGGTAATCAAGTCCATATAAGGCGTCCGGGCCGGTGCGTTTGGCACTGTGCTCTTCATCCCCTTCTTCTTCCCCTGTTCCTCCACCGCATTCGCCACCACCTTCGACGCTGCCGCCCCATCCAAGCGCAGCCTGCTGCGATGGGAAAGGAGAAAACGGCGGCCCTGGAGCGTGTGAAGAAGGCGACGGCGGCAGTGAAGGGCAAGAAGACGAGTCGCGGCGGGTCGTCATCTAGGTTCGGCCTGCCGCCTGGCTGGATCCAGGGCGACTGGATCAGATCCACGATCCGGAAGAAAGACATGGAGGATCCGGTTGAAGGGGGCTTGATTGCCCACCAGTCCTGGCGATTGCCGGGGAACGAGACCGAGCCGCAGCCGCAAGAGGGTGAGTGCGTCCTCCTCGCGACTCATGTCGACCGCGGTTTCTCCTTGCCTCCACATCCCTTTTTTCGGGCTTTCTTTAATTTCTTTGGAGCTCAACTTCATCACTTTTCCCCCAACACCATTACCTATCTTGCTGCATATGTTTCCTTGTGCGAGAATTTCTTGGGCTGTCGACCGCACTGGGGTCTTTTCAAACACATATTCACATGTCGCTCTCAAGCCGTAAAAAAGTCCAATCCGAGTGATGAGAGAACACATGTGATCCAGATGTGCGGGGGTCTGGGAATTCAGATGAGGGGTAGGAGCACTTTTCCGGCTATGATGCTCCCCGATTCAGTTAGAGGGTGGCAGTCGACCTGGTTCTATTGCAAAGACCAGCCGACTCCTGGTCAATCGACTGGGCTTCCTCCCTTTTCCATGAATCAAGTCCAGCCGCCCTCTACCTTGAAAGTGAACCCAGAGGAGAAAGCAGAAGTGAATATGCTAGTTGAATGAGTAGTCCAGTTAGTCCGTGATGGGGTGACTGGTATGGACTTGCTTGAAATATTTCTCAGTCGACGCATCCAGCCACTCCAGGCTCGTGATCATCCTATGTGGATGTACTCGGGTATTGATGATACCACTCGGATCCACCCGGAGGAGGTCATCGGGGAGGTAGTGGAGCAGTGGCTGCAAGGCATCACTGGTAACAAAGATAACCCCAGGGGGTCCAAGAGGGTCCCACCATTCGACAAGACCAACGAACCGGATAAGGTACAATCTTCAGTGCCGAATGTCCTTTGCTCTGATTTCCTATTTAGGCTTCAATCCGATTCATATTTGTATGATTCTTTGCTCTGCAGATATATACTGAGATGTACTCGATGCCCAACGGGGAGCAAATCCAGGAAGGAGAGGAGACCAGAGGGGACAGCGGCGATTGGAACTCTGATGATGAGAGTGATGAAGAGCGCGAAGACTCGAGCAGTGGTGAGGAGGTCGATTCTTCACCTCGCGTGGAAAAGCGTTCCAAGCAGAAGCACGACCCAGCAAGTATCCGGGGTAAAGTGGCGGCATCGACTGGACAAACTTAGAAGCGCACTCGGACATCTTCTCCGGTGCCGACTGAGAAGGTTCCGAAGCAGCTCAAGACTGCACCGTCAAAGCCACGGAAGGCCTTGCCCAAGATCAAGGTTGATGTTCCCGTCGCCTCTGCGTAAGTGTTTCGTTTTCACCCTTTGCTCCAAGAATCTTGTATCAGTTGTCGACCCATTCTCTTGCTTGACCGAGTGAACCTTGAAATTTGCAGTGCTGCTACCTCTAGGACTTCTGCTTACAAAGATGATGACGAGGAGGAGATGGAGGACGCGGTCACATCCAAAGCGGGTATGACTCCTGTTATGTTGTCTTTTCTTTGCTAACCACTTCTACAGTTGACTGAACTCTTGTGGTCGATTCTTTTGCAGCTCCGCAAAATGTCATTGAACTTCCAGATGACGATGAAGATGTGCCACTGAGGTTCGTGGGAAGGAGGAGCAGGACCTCGGGCAAAAAGGCACCAGCTAGCAAGACGCCTCAGTCGACGCCGGCGGCAGAACCAGCTATCCAGCAGCCCGGGGACCTCAACCGTGCTTCTGTTACCTTTGTGATTCCTTTGTCGAGTGGTCGTCCTTCAGCGTCGACTGCACAGGCCCCTGCTTCATCTATGCAACTTCATGCCTCAAGCTCTCAAGCTGCTGCAGCTGATCCACCGTCTTCGCTTTTCACCACCCATCACGTCCCAAAGGACCAAGTGAGTGCTACCAAGGAAGCCATACGCCAGGCAGGCATTATGATGGAGCAGATGAAAGTGGTGCGCAAGGCCAGTCAAGCTGCCTATGATGCCAGCTCAGCACTCCAGGCCAATGTCCAGGTTAGTTTACTTCCGACTGAACTCCATCTTGACGCTTGTTCTGTTAGGATATGATATTTAGAAACTGCTGCTTTATTATCTGCAAGACGTCTGTGGATGAGCGTTTTGGAACCTTAATTGCACACCCATTGTCAGTCTGTACACCCACTGGGTGTTTTAATTTCTGTTGAGTAGTTTTTCCATTTGAGTCGACTAGGTTGTGTCGATTGAATCTCTGAACCAGTGGGGGCACACTGAGTGCACCCACTAGGTGTAGTCCCTGAGACCGCCGTCGAATGTTTGATTCGGCGGGGGTCTTTGAACAGAACTTTTCCACTCGGTCTGAGCAGATCATGTCGAGTGGAACCTGGACCAGTGGGGGCACGCTGAGTGCACCCACTGGGTGTAGTCCCCGAGACCGTACTCGACTGCGGGCAGTCGGCTATGGTCTGAGTTCTTTTTTCCTGACTGGACGGACCAAGTCAATTGAAAAGTTGAACCAGTGGGGGCACGCTGAGTGCACCCACTGGGTGTAGTCCCCGAGACTATTGTTGAATGTTTGATTCGGCAGTAGTCTTAGAACTCTTAGAACTTGTTACTTTATTGCTCGGAAGCAACCAATCTTTGTGTCTACCGACTGACTATCTTCTAAACACAGAAATCTTGTGAACTTGGAGCCTGGTTCGCTGACTTAGAGCAGAAGCAGACCCAGCTCAATCTTGATCTGGAGTTGGCTTAGAATAACTTGCAGAAGGCTAAGGATGACGCTGCTGGTAAGGAAAGCTTGTCGACTGGTTCTCTTGCCATCTTTTCTCCTCCTTTTTCTGATCCGAATGTTATTCTTTCTAGAAACAATGAGACGGGCTTTGGAGAAGAAGGACCTTGATCTTGCGGCTGCGAAGAAAACAGCAGAAGAAAAAACGGCACTCGTTGACCAAAAGCTGGCCTCAGTCGGAAAGTTGGAGGAAGAGAATACCAAGCTGAAGGCTGCTCTCGATGAAGCCAACAAAGAGGTAACTCGACTGAAGAAGGATAAAGGGACCCTGACTGACAAAGTGGAAGACATCGCCCGCAAGAGGGACGAGCTAGAGAATTATCTGGGAGGACTCGCCAAGAAGTTATTCCTCATGCTTGAAGGTACTTTTCCCTGTCCGATTGATTTGCTTTCGTTGACTCATCATATAACTGTCGACTCATTATTTCTCTGTGAGTGCAGAATTCTGTCAAAACTTCAAGGAAGAGACTGGACGAGTCGAGACAAGCTTGGACTCCATCAACTCCCCTGTTAAAGATGAAGCTGCCATGAACGTCCTCCGACTGGAGTCTCGCCTTGCCAGCGCCATGAATTACCTTGCTCGACTGAAGGTTGCGGTGTCGCGGATCGACACGGCGCTCTGGCCAAGGGAAACGCTCCAAAATGACCTCGAGTCTTTGATGACTCGACTCAATGAGATTCCTGGTCGAGTGCAGGAATGGAAGAAGTCCTCTGCTCGATGCGGTGTCGACGTAGCTCTGTCCCTGGTTCGTGTTCATTGCAAGGAAGCCAAAGAAGAGAAGCTAGCAGCAATCAAGGTTGCCAATACCAAGAAACTTGACTTCCAGTCCTTCATGGAGACTTTTATTGCTGCTGCTACTCGAATTGCAGATGGAATCGATCTGGATGAGTTCGTCGAGCCTGCCAGCCCTCCTGCGGAGTGAACAAAATTCTTATGATCCGATTAAATTTGTCTCGGTATGCCGAGTGGTTTTGTAATCGTTAAACTCCTTTGGGCCTGATGCCCGAGTACTTTAAGCTGCGGTCCGGAACCTCATGGGATTTGTCCGAACTTAGTTTTTCCTTAAATATGCTTGTTTTTATTTCCGAGTGGAACTTGTATCTTCACTCGGAACAGACTTTTGTTCTTGTGATGCAATTCTGAGGAGAGGATCGCGGACGACCTGCACCTCGTCGTCCTTGCAGATCAGGATGGAGCACACATTGTACTTGTGGCGTAGCTCTGAAGAGAAGGTCACAGTTGACCTGCACCTCGTCATCCTTGCGGATCAGGATGGAGCGCACATTGTATTTGTGGCGTAGCTCTGAAGAGAAGGTTGCAGACGACATGTACTTCATTGTCCTGACGGACCAGGATGGAGCGTGTTTTGACTTAGGCGTGTACGGAACTGCAGCTAAGCCCCCGAGTGAGAGGGTTGCTCTTCACTCGGCAGGATTTTACAAACTTAGGCGAGTACAGGACTGCAGCTAAGCCTCTGAGTGAGAGGGTTGCTCATCACTCGGTAGGATTTTTTAAACTTAGGCGAGTACAGGACTGCAGCTAAGCCCCCGAGTGAGAGGGTTGCTCATCACTTGGTAGGATTTTACAAACTTAGGCGAGTACAGGACTACAGCTCTAAGCCTCCGAGTGAGAGGGTTGCTCATCACCTCGGTAGGATTTTTTAAACTTAGGTGAGTACAGGACTGCAGCTAAGCCCCGAGTGAGAGGGTGCTCATCACTCGGTAGGATTTTTTAAACTTAGGCGAGTACAGGACTGCAGCTAAGCCCCGAGTGAGAGGGTTGCTTATCACTCGGTAGGATTTTACAAACTTAGGCGAGTACAGGACTAAACTAAGCCTCCGAGTGAGAGGGTTGCTCATCACTGGTAGGATTTTTTAAACTTAGCGAGTACAAGACTCAGCTAAGCCCCGAGTGAGAGGTGAGTTGCTCATCACTCGGTAGGATTTTTTAAACTTAGGTGAGTACAGGCTGCAGCTAAGCCCCCGAGTGAGAGGGTTGCTCATCACTCGGTAGGATTTTACAAACTTAGGCGAGTACAGGACTGCAGCTAAGCCCCGAGTTAGAGGGTTGACTCATCACTCGGTAGGATTTTTTAAACTTAGGCAAGTACAGGACTGCAGCTAAGCCCCTGAGTGAGAGGGTTGCTCATCACTTGGTAGGATTTTTTAAACTTAGGCGAGTACATGACTGCAGCTAAGCCCCCGAGTGAGAGGGTTGCTCATCACTCGGTAGGATTTTACAAACTTAGGCGAGTACAGGACTGCAGCTAAGCCCCCCGAGTGAGAGGGTTGCTCTTCACTCGGTGGGATTTTTTAAACTTAGGCGAGTACAGGACTGCAGCTAAGCCCCCGAGTGAGAGGGTTGCTCATCACTCGGTAGGATTTTTTGAACTTAGGCGAATCGGATTCGCGGCTAAGCCACCCACTGGGGGATTTTGGACACATGTATTAGTAACAACAATCATTTAGGAGACTGTAAAACCATGTCTTTGATAAACGAACTGAAAGGTACTCCTTATTACATCTCATCAGTCTGAACACTTAAGTATAAAAACGGTGGAGTAGCTCTGCATTCCAAGCGCGTGGCTCGTCTTTATTCTGCTCCACATTGTAGAGGTGATACGCTCCGTTGTGGAGCACCTTGGTGACGATGAAGGGACCTTCCCAAGCGGGGGCAAGTTTGTGAGGCCGTTGCTGGTCCACTCGGAGCACAAGGTCCCCTTCCTGAAATGCTCGACCCTTCACATTTCTGGCATATAATCGACGAAGGTCTTGCTGATAAATGGTCGATCGGATCAAGGCCATCTCTCTTTCTTCTTCCAGAAGATCAACAGCGTCTTTGTAACACCCCATGTATTAAGCTACAGTGATCACCCTTTTGATTATGCCATGTCATCATGATCATCAGTGCTTAAACATCATTTGGAACATATCTCTTTTCAAATTCAAATTCAAATGGAAATTCAAATAAAAGTGGAAAATAAAAGTTGTTCAACATAGAAACTAAAATGTTCATTAAATGACTAATATTCCCGAGACCATTCTAAAATTATAACCAACAATTAATAAATTAATTAGGTGACTCTAACCTTACCAAAACAGCAAGGATTAATGCATTTTAATTATTATAAAAATTGTGTAAACTCCAATTGACTCCAAACCAATTTTTGGTAGTAGTAGAGGATGCCTAGTAATTATTGGGACAATTAACTAGCTTTAAAAAACCATTTTGAGGCCTAACTATTTACTAAACAGAGAAAGAGAAAAAGAAAAGAAAATAAGAAAAAAAAAAAAAGAAGAAAACAAAAGAAAGGAAAAAAGAAACCACCCCCCCCCCCCGCGGCCCAATGGGGCCTTGGCCCAGCGCCCCCCCCCCCCCCTCCACATAGCCCCCCCCCCCCCCCCACTCCCCCCCGTGACCTGCCCACCCCCACCTCGATCCCCACTTCCCCCCAGCCCGATCCAGATCGGATCGGGAGGGAGGAGCTCCCTCGACGCCGCCCGCTAGACCACACCGCTGTCGCCGCTCCCTCGATCCCCACTTTCATCAATCACTGTTTCGGATAATGTTGAATTTAAATAAATAATTAAATTTCAGAAAATTAATAAAAACTTTAGAAAATCATATAAAATAATCCGTAGCTCAGATCGAAAAACTTTGTACATGAAAGTTGCTCAGAACGACGAGAGGAATTTGAATAAGCGGTCCGTTCGTCCGTCACACGTCCCTAACTATCCGAACATGGAACCATTCCCCTCCGGTCACCTGTCTGATAAATGTCTGGAACCGGGAAAACTTCCCGGATGGATTTCCTCCTTCCTTGGTAACGTGCAACCATACGTTAGGACACACCTGGCACTGCGTATTGTCATGTTATGCATTGTGTAGCACTTGCTTGCTTAATATTTACTGTTTCTTCCCCCTCTTCTCTCTCGGTAGACCCCGACACCGGCGTCATCCCCGAGACCGACGCAACTCAGGAGCCCGACGCCACCGTTGACGACCTTGCCCTTGCCGCCGAGCAACCAGGCAAGCCCCCCCCTTTTGATCATCCCGATATCGCCCATTCTACTTCTCATGCTTGCATTAGAATTGCTGCTGCTACTGCTTTACCTATTCTGATGCATAGCCTGTTTACTGTAACCTGCTGTTGATAATTACCTGCATATCCTAAACTGCTTAGTATAGGCTGGGTAGAGACCTATCAGTGACCCCACTTATCCCGATTGCCCCACTGGATTATCCGAAGACCCGACCAACGGGATTGAAGACCAGGCCCCGACACCGCACATCACCCCCCCTTAGTTGTAACGACACTGCAGTGTTACTATCGAGTGCCGAGGGTGATACCTCGTGTAGCACTTCTGATGTTAACTCTGTAGAGTAGCTATTCGGTCGTGGTCATCGAGGGTGATTCCTCCTTCACCGCTTCCGATAACGACACCGTCATACAACACCTCAAGTGTGAACCCAGCGAGGGTGATTCCTCCGAGTTCACCTTGACGGATACATCGAGTAGGAATCCAATGAGGGTGATACCTCGTGTAGCACTTCTGATGTTAACTCTGTAGAGTAGCTATTCGGTCATGGTCATCGAGGGTGATTCCTCCTTCACCGCTTCCGATAACGATGCCGTCGTACAACACCTCAAGTGTGAACCCAGCAAGGGTGATTCCTCCGAGTTCACCTTGACGGATACATCGAGTAGGAATCCAACGAGGGTGATACCTCGGATTCCCCTGATGTTATGGACACACGGATACTTGGACTGTATTGTTGTTACTTGGAAAGGCGGGTCGACCCTGAGGGGTACCCGCATGCGCCTAAGTGGCGAGTGTTGTGAAGACGGGTTGCCTGTATGGTGCCCGAGTGATGAATACGAGGCGCGGCCGGGCATTCTTAACCCTTGCAGCAAGTCCTCGAGACGGGGCAACGGGGTCACATCTTTCGTGAGTCTCTGCTCGTTACCTCAAGCCCAAGGTACTAACGATTTGGATATTTGATCCGAGCAGGCCTCTGGCCTGATAGCACTAACCATCACGTGGGCATAGTATGGGCGTTCTGCATCGTATGCATCAGCCAAAAGCTCTGTCAGACGTCCAGTTCAGCATGGCGGCACGGTCGGATCGTGTCGGCCACCCGAGGCGATGCTGGTATCCACCCTATGCGCAATGACCCGGAGGGCGAGGGGCGATGGCCAAGACCCCCTTGCGCTTAGGATGTAGACCGGCAGGGACCTCTCTGCTGAGCTGTAGGTAGGGTTGCGATGTGTCGTTTGGCCGAGGCCGGGCATGACCCAGGAAAGTGTGTCCGGCCGGAGTTAATCGAGCGTGTTGGGTAAGTTGGTGCACCCCTGCAGGGAAGAACACATCTATCGATAGCCGGTCCTACGGTAAAGGACACTCGGAGTTGTATCCCGATCGATACAGCTAGAAGTTGAGATGAGACCTAGATATGAGGCTCTGGGATTGCTTCTCGCAGGGAGTCGAGAAGGGATCTCAGGACGAGGTTGATGACTGTATGGCTCTGGGATTGCTTTCTCGCAGGGAGTCGAGAAAGGATCTCTAGGTGAGGTTGAGACTTAATGATACTGCTACATTATATTGAACTGTTCTACTCTCTTCTATTGCTGCAAGACCGCTGAAGATGCTAGCCTTCGATAGGACTAGGCCTTCCTCTCTATTCTGGCATTTCTGCAGCCCAGTCCACATATACAGCCTTCCCTTTGAAAATGTTGCATATGTAGTGTAGATCCTTGCTTGCTGAGTACTTCTGAGTACTCACGGTTGCTTTGTTTTCCTTTTATCCCCATATCAGTTTGTCGTGACCAGAGGACGGAGCCCCCTTAGACAGATGCCCCGTCGATCGACTACTACTACTACCCAGAGGATGGATACTACTACGAGTTGACTGACGACCAGGAGTAGGATCGGAGGGTCCCAGGCAGGAGGCCTACGCCTTTCGATCGTAGTGTTTTATTTTGCCCCGCCTTTCTAAAGGCCTTTCTGTTTCTGTTTCATATCTGTACTCAGATATCTGATGCTTCCGCTGACGCTTGTACGCAAGCTTATGTATTCGAGCCCTCGAGGCCCCTGGCTTGTAATATAAAGCTTGTATGACTTTATTTATGTTTTAGAGTTGTGTTGTGATATCTTCCCGTGAGTCCTTAGGCTTGATCGTGTGCATTTGCGTGTATAATTGGTGCACGATTGAGCCGGGGGCGTCACAGTCTTCTCGAGCCTGTTCTGCTTTGGCTTTTGAAAAAAGTTCTACTCGGTGTGCATTGTGAAGCAAGTCACTCGGCAGCACAGCCTCAGCCCTATAGACCATGAAGAAGGGGGTTCGACCGGTCGACCGATTTGGTGTTGTTCTTAATCCCCAAAGGACTGACGATAGCTCATCTACCCAAGCGCCGGCTGCATGCTTGAGGTCGCGCATCAATCGAGGTTTCAGCCCTTTGAGAATCAAACTGTTCGCTCTTTCTGCTTGTCCATTCGACTAAGGGTGGGCGACTGAAGCATAGTCGACCCGAGTACCTTGGGAAGCGTAGAAAGCTCGGAACTCATCTGAATCAAAGTTTGACCCATTATCCATGATGATGCTGTGCGGAACTCCATATCTAAATGTTAACCCTCTGATGAAGCTGACAACAGTACTTGCTTCCAGGTTTTTGATAGGTTTAGCTTCAATCCATTTAGTGAACTTGTCGACTGCTACAAGCACATGGGTGAAACCACTCCTGCCAGTCCTCAGAGGTCCGACCATATCTAATCCCCAAATAGCAAATGGCCAGACGAGTGGAATAGTCTTCAAGGCTGAAGCAGGTTTGTGGGACATGTTGGAGTAGAACTGACAGCCCTCGCACTTGTCAACTATTTCCTTTGCCATCTCATTTGCCCGTGGCCAGTAAAACCCTGCTCGATACGCTTTGGCCACGATGGTCCAAGAGGACGCATGGTGACCACAGGTCCCTGAGTGGATATCATTGAGGATCATTCGTCCTTCTTCTGGAGTGATGCATTTCTGAACAACCCCAGTAACACTCTCTCTGTAGAGCTGTCCACCCATTACCGTGAAGGCTTTGGATCGACGGATAATCTGACGAGCCTCTTCTTCATCCTCTAGAAGCTCTTTCCTGAGAATATATGCAATATATGGCACTGTCCAATCGGGAATGACGGCCAAAACCTCCATGATCAAGTCGACCACAGCTGGGATTTCAACTTCAGTCAGATCAGTGGAGCTCTTAGGCTGTGGGGGCTCTTCAGTGAAGGGATCTTCTTGAACTGATGGTACGTGAATATGCTCCAGAAACACATTGCTGGGAATAGGCTCCCGCTTGGAACCTATTTTCGCCAAGTCATCAGCTGCTTGATTCTTCAGTCGGGGTATATGGTGGAGCTCTAGCCCTTCAAACTTCTTTTCTAACTTTCTCACTGCATTGCAATAGCCAGTCATAGCTGGGCTCCTGATGTCCCACTCCTTCATCACTTGATTAACCACTAAATCTGAGTCGCCGTAAACCATTAGGCGACGGACGCCGAGTGAAATGGCCATACGCAACCCATACAGAAGTGCCTCATATTCAGCTTCATTATTGGAGGAATCAAAGTGAATCTGGAGAACATATCTGAGGTTGTCACCTCGTGGAGATACCAGGACTACCCCAGCGCCTGAACCATTCAACATCTTGGACCCGTCGAAGAACATAGTCCAATGTTCCGACTATATCTGGGTCGGTAGCTGCTGTTCAATCCACTCGACGAGGAAATCTGCTATTGCTTGAGATTTGATCGCTTTCTTTGCTTCAAACTTGATATCCAGCGGAAGGAGTTCAATCGCCCACTTTGCCACTCGACCAGTTGCATCTCTGTTGTTCAAAATTTCTGACAATGGAGCGTCGCTGATGACTGTAATCGAATGATCTGAGAAGTAATGTGCAACCTTCTTTGTGGTTAAGTAAATTCCATAGACAAGCTTCTGATAATGTGGATATCTCTGCTTGGATGGGGTTAAGACTTCAGAAATATAGTACACTGGGCGTTGAACCTTGTAGGTTTTACCTTCTTCTTCCCGCTCAACCGTGAGTACTGTACTGACAACCTGTCCAGTGGCTGCTATATAAAGCAGTAAAGGCTCTTTGCTGATTGGAGCAGCAAGCACCGGTTGGGTGGAAAGCAGGGCTTTGAGCTCTGCAAACGCTGCGTCAGCTTCAGGAGTCCACTCGAACTTATCAGATTTCTTCATCAGTCGGTAAAGAGGCAATGCCTTTTCACCGAGATGAGAGATGAATCGACTCAAAGCGGCCAAACAACAAGTAAGCTTCTGAACGTCGTGTACACGCACAGGGCGTTTCATTCGGAGGATTGCACCAACTTTCTCCAGGTTTGCATCGATCCCATGTTCGGAAACGAGGAAACCGAGTAACTTTCCACCTGGAACTCCAAATGTACACTTCGATGGATTAAGCTTGATATCATATCTTCTCAAATTGGCAAAGGTTTCAGCAAGGTCAGTCAGCAGGTCGGAACCTTTACGCGACTTAACCATGATGTCATCCATGTATGCTTCCACATTGCGACTGATTTGAGTTAGTAGGCACTTTTGTATCATGCGCATGAATGGGGCACCAGCATTCTTGAGACCAAAGGGCATGGTGACATAGCAAAAGCACCCGAATGGGGTGATAAAAGCTGTTTTTATTTCGTCAGGTCCATACAGTCGGATCTGATGGTACCCGGAATATGCATCTAGGAAGGACAATCGCTCACATCCCGCAGTCGAGTCGACTATCTGATCGATGCGGGGGAGAGGAAAATGATCTTTCGGGCAGGCCCGATTGATATGCTTGAAATCAATGCACATACGAAGTGAATCGTCCTTCTTGGGAACCATGACAACATTGGCGAGCCACTCGGAGTGGTAAATTTCGCGGATGAACTCAGCCGCCAGAAGCCGAGCCACCTCTTCGCCGATTGCCTTTCTTTTCTCCACAGCGGACCGACGGAGATGCTCTTTAACGGGTTTTGCCTTTGGATCGACTCGCAAACGGTGCTCAGCCAGTCCCCTGGGTACACCCGGCATGTCAGACGGCTTCCATGCAAAGATGTCCCAGTTCTCACGGAGGAACTGGATGAGCGCTTCTTCCTATTTGCTATCAAGTGTTGTTGAGATATGAGTCGGAGCAGCATTGGGATCGGTCGGGTGAATGTGAACAGGCTTTGTTTCACTAGACGACTGAAATGCAGACTCTGAAGCAGGCTTCTTAGTACGCAACAAATCACTCGGATCTGCAGTCTTCTTATATTCTTCCATTTCTACTGCTGTCATCTGTTCATCAGCTATCTTAGAGCCCTTCTGGAGGCACTCTTCTGCTCGTTGCCGATTACCAGTGACTGTGATCACGCCCCTGGGGCCAGGCATCTTCAGCTTGAGGTACACGTAACACGGTCGAGCCATGAAATGGGCATATGCAGTTCTGCCCAGAATAGCATGATAGGCACTATGAAAATCCACAACTTCAAATGTCAACTTCTCCTTACGGTAATTCTTTGAATCACCGAAAACCACGTCAAGAGTGATCTGGACGAGTGAATCAGCTTTCTTTCCTGGAATGACACCGTGGAATCGCATGTTGCTCTCACTGAGCTTGGACATCGGAATGCCCATCCCACGGAGGGTCTCAGCATACAAAATGTTCAAGCCGCTGCCACCATCCATCAGGACTTTGGTCAGTCGGGTGCCTCCAACGACTGTGTCGACCACCAACGCTTGCCTCCCGGGGGTGGCAACGTGCGGTGGGTGGTCAGATTGGTCGAATGTAATGGGAGTCTTTGACCATTTCAAATATGTCGTCGTTGCCGGAGCAACCATGTTTACTTCTCTGTTGTTGACTTTCAGTCGACTTTTGCTTTCAATGTCAGCAAAAATCACCAAAGTGGAATTGACGTTAGGAAAACCGTCATCATCTTCTTCCTTGTCCTCATCCTTGTCAGACTCTTTTTCCTTCTCATTGGGTTGTTTCTCTCAGAACTACTGGATTAGGAGCCGACATTGTCGAGTGGTATGTTTGGGATAAATCAGATTACCCTCTTCATCCTTCTTGGTGTGAATGTGACATGGCAAATCCAACACATCCTTCCCTGCTTGATCTTTCACCTTCTTGGGGATCCAGGGCCCTTTGGGCTTCCCCTTGAATTTTCCTTGAGTTACAACTGTAGCTTCACCAGGACCTGCTGGCTCGGCTTTGCGTTTCTGCTTCCGACCTCCTCCGGTGTCTTGGGCGACTGGCTTGCCCTTTCCACTGCGGAGTCGATCCTCTTCTTCACCATTAGCATATCGAGTGGCTATTTCCATCATTCGGGTCAGAGACATATCTCGTGTCCGACCGAATTTCAGGTTAAGCTCTCGATACCGAACGCCCTCCTTGAAGGCGCAAACTGCTTGGTGTTGGGATACATTTTCTACTGTGTGATGTAAAGTGGTCCATCTTTGGATGTAATCCCTCAGAGTTTCATTCGGCTTCTGTACACAATGTTGCAATTCTGTCAATCCTGCAGGTCGTTTGCATGTGCCCTCGAATGTCCTGACAAACACTCGGGCTAACTCTTCCCAGCTGAATATACTGCCTGGAGCCAACTGATTCAGCCATGCTCTGGCCGATCCTTCCAACATGAGAGGAAGATGTTTCATAGCTACCTCATCATTTCCACCACCGATCTGAACAGCTACTCGGTAATCTTCCAGCCAAGTGTCAGGCTTCGACTCACCGGTGAACTTACTAACCCCAGTCGCCAACCTAAAGTTGGGAGGGATCTCAGCAGCTCTGATGGCTCTGCTAAAACACTCGGGACCTGAAACATGTACTCTGCTTCCACTCGGGCGATCTTTGTCTCGCCCTTCTCTGTGTGCTCGGTTCCTGTCGACCAAACCTTGCACCAAAATTGACCTCGCATCAAACCCTGGCTCTCTTGGGTCGACTGGCACCCTCCGCTCTTTGTTGTATGGGTGCCTGTCATCATAATGCCGGGGCACATATGATCCGCCCCTCGGAGGGGGCGTAGGCACTCGACGGCGGTCATCACGGCCGAGCTGATGATCGTACTGCTCATGGTTCCGACCCAAGTACTGCTCTTGGCGATGCCCACGTCCCTCACGCGGCGGAGGCGATCTTGGGCTGTGAGCCGATTGGACCGTGTCAGCCACCACAGATCTGCTATGGATTCTGTTACGCGACTGAGATACTGCAGTGTTTTGCTCTCCTGCTGCCCGGAGCAGAGCCCGGATCTACATCAAACCTCGTCCCGCCTCTGACTGGGATGGCTGGATGGACTCTGCTATACGAGCTGCAGCCGTAAGATTCTGAATAGGAGTGCGGTATACCTGAGGTTGAGGCGGGAACAATTGCCGCCGTCGACTGGACTCAGGAATCTGCTGCCGAGCACGTTCGTCGAGTGCATGCTGAAGGTTCTCCAGTCGAGTGCGTTCAGCCAAAGTGGCCAAGCGTGCTGCCTCCAAGGCCCGAGCCTCAGAGGTCTCTCCAACGATGGGCGTGTGGAGTGCCTCCTTGTTACGGCGGTGGAGTTTCTCCCTCCGCTGCGAAGAGAGGGTTTCGGGGTGGTATTCCTCGTGAACATGCGATAGATCGCCACCGCCGTCGCCGCCACCGTTGCAACGCATGCCAGGTGGGCTACGCGGTGTGTCGACCATCAGGACCTCTAACGCAGAGTCACTGCTGTCACACTCGGACATGGTCTCGACGGAGCCAGTCGACAGATCGAACAGGCCGTAGAGAGATTCATCGGGCTCGATTGCTGCGACTTGAGGGGTGGCCGACTGACGTGCCGCCGCATGCTTCACCCGTCGCTGAAGCCGCGATCGACCGGATCGCTTGCGACGGCGAACAGCGAGGAACGAAGACACTGCAGGAGCCGACAGATACTGGGTCGACGGCTGCCGCAGAAGGACGCCGCAGACACACGCACGAAAGTGTGTCGCCCCGCGGACGGGGAGTGTCTCGACGTCGAGGGGGGCCTCCTGGAGCCAGGCGGAGTCGTCGGCGATGAAGACGAGCGCGCCGAGATAGATCTCGCGGACCTCAGCCGAACCTCCACCAGAAACCATGATGATGGGAATCGGAAAAAATCACAACCTCACCGGAAAGCCGCTAAGACACCTGCCCCACGGTGGGCGCCAACTATCGTGGTTCTAAGTCTGACAGTAGAATAGGGGGTAGGTATGAGGAGGCAAGATCCTAGCTACGGTGAGGTTGTGCACGCAAGATTTACGAGTTCAGGCCCTTCTCGGAGGAAGTAACAGCCCTATGTCTCGGTGCCCGGGGGCTCGGTCGATTGGATTATGCGTGAAGTTACAGGGGGTGCGAACCCTTGTGCCTAAGGAGGGGGTGGCTTATATAGAGTTCACCAGACCCCTCCAGCCCTCAGTTACACAGGATTCAATGTACATAAAGATAGGACATTACTGGTAACGCCAGCAATAAAGGCATATAAATGATCATTAAGACTACCGAGTGAACGCCTGACGGTTGCCGTTCTGAGTGACTTTAGATCTTCTGTCTTCCGAGTGATTTCTGATGTGGTCGAGTGAGTACACTCCGGTCGAATGGAATTGGGTTTTCCTAGTGGAATGTTTCTGGTCGAGTGAATGGTATTGTCCTTTGAATATCCCTAACTTTAAGGTAATGTCCTTGGGAAGGGTGTCTAGGTCAGGCCTATTACCCTACCCCAGGTACATGTCATCGTCACGTACCACAGTACGGAGGAAATGGCCTTCTATTCGACCGGCTATGATCGAAACGGGATCCTGTTCAACGAGAGGGGTCTGGCGTACCGCAAAATGGAGGAAACAGACTTCTGTTCGAGCTCCTACGGTTGAAATGGGTCATGTTCATCGGGAGGGGTGTGGCGTACTGCAAAACGGGACTCCACGGGCTACCGTTCATCCACCATCTACTTCCTCGCTCCAGCCTCCACGGGCTACTGTTCATCCACCGTCGACTTCCTCCAGCCTCCACCTGCTACTGTTCATCCACCGTCTACTGCCTCGCTCCAGCCTCCACGGGCTACTGTTCATCCAACCTCGACTTCCTCCTGCCTTCACCTACTACTGTTCATCCACCGCGTCTTCCTCCAGCCTCCACCAGCTACTGTTCATTCACGGGGTTACTGTTCATCCAGCCTCCACCAGCTACTATTCAATCAGCCCTCCACGGGGTTCGTTCATCCACCCCCAACTGGCTCGGGTGTGGCGGCCTCTGCGGGGTCCTGTTCATCAAGCGGCAACGGCCTACAACCACGGGGTCCTTTTCATCCAACCCCCACCGGGAACTGTTCATCCAACCCCCAACAACAGTCACTGTTCATCAAGAGGCAAGTTCGATCGGCTTCAGTTAGTAGCAGTAGTGAAGGAATCGCTCGGGTTCCGTTAATAGCCTACAGGGATCGATCGCTCGGGTTCAGTAACGTAGCTAGTGCAATAGCTCGGGTTCAGTAAGCGAACGCCTCGCTCAAGTTCAGTTAGAGCCCAACTCCTCGCACACACGCGCGTACGTATACGAGAGAAACACGCAATCCTCTGTGCATCGCTCGGCCCCGACCACCCACCGTAACCGGGAACTCCCCGAAATTTTCCTCGCCCTCGCTTCTACCATGATTTTTTCCGTCTTGGACGTCCCAAAGAATGTCATGCAGGTGCGTCACCGGCCCGCCCAGGACAAAAAGCCCATTTTCTATCATGATTTTTTGTCATAGAAGTAGGAGCCCACCACATCTTATGATGATACATGGTTTTGTCACAATTATCCTCATAGAAGTGTCATAAGCATGACAGAAAAACTTTTTGTTCAAGCCAAAATGTCACGGATGTGTCATTTTTTTTGTAGTGTTTACCGGTGACTCGAAGGTTGGTTCAATTTGAGTCGTAGGAAAGACCGCACTATTAAGAGGGGTCATTGTGGATTTATGTTGTGTGGGAATGCCATTGTCAAAACAATATACACCAGCCTTCCCACTCCTACCACCAAATATCCGTAGTGTGCTAGTTGTGGTATCCAGGGAGTTTGCAACAGAAGTTTTCTGGATACCCCGTGCGCACGGGGTAGTCAGGAACTTTCTGGGTACCCCATGCGCACGGGGTCTTCTGACCCGCGTGCGCACGGGGTACTGCGTAACTCCCTGGGTACCCCGTGCACACGGGGTCTTTTGACTCCCGTGTGCAGGGGGTGTTGCGTATCTCCCTGGGTACCCCGTGCGCATGGGGTCCAACAGGCAGAAATGTCCACCCAGCCAAGAACACTATAAACCCCCCCCCCCTTCTTCCTCCTCCATCCCTAACCCTAATTCTTGTTGAGCTCCACCATTGCTACACCTCATTTTGCTCAATCACTGGTACAACAAGGTGTTATACAAACGGTTTTTAACCCCTTTCCACGACGGCATTTTAAACCGTCACGTAGTGAGTGTGGGCGATAGGGGGGTTGATACGTCTCCGACGTATCTATAATTTATGAAGTATTCATGCCTTGTTTACAACAATTTTATATGGTTTTGGTATGACTTGATAAAAACTAACCCGGACTGATGTTGTTTTCAGCAGAACTACCGTGGTGTCGTTTTTTTGTGCAAAAATAAAAGTTCCCGGAACGGGCTGAAAATTTACGGTGATTTTTTATGGACCAAAAGAGACCCCCGAAGCACCGGAGCTGGACCAGAAGAGTCCCGGGGAGTCCACAAGCCAGGGGGCGTGCCCTATCCCCCTGGGCGCGCCTTGAGGGCTTGTGGGCCCCTCGGGCACCTCCTTGACGTGAGACCGACGCCAAAAATTCTTATAAATGCCCAAACCTCCGAAAAGAACCCTAGATCGAAAGTTCCACCGCCGCAAGCCTCTGTAGCCACGAAAAATCAATCTAGGCCCTCTCCGCCACCCTGCCAGAGGGGGCCATCATCACCGGAGGCCATGGAGGAGGAAGCCGGAAGGGGCCATCATCACTGGAGGCCATGGAGGAGGAAGCCGGAGGGGGCCATCATCACCATGGAGGCCAAGGACCAGAGGAAGAACCTCCCCCCATCTAGGGGGGAGGCCATGGAGGAGGAAGCACAAGGGTAGACTCTCTCCCCCTCTCTCTCTCGGTGGCACCGAAGTGCCGCTGGGGGAACCATCACCGCGGTGATCGTCTTCATCAACATCACCATCTTCATCACCTTCCTCATCTCTTATAAGCGGTCCACTCTCCCGCACCCCGCTGTAATCCCCTACTTGAACATGGTCCTTTATGCCACATATTATGATCCAACGATGTGTTGCCATCCTATGATGTTTTGAGTAGATTTCTTTTGTCTTTTGGGTTGATTGATGATCTAGATTAGTTTGAGTTGTATGTTTTATTTTGGTGTTGTCCTATGGTGCCCTCTGTGCCGCGCACACATGAAGGATTCCCGCTGTAGGGTGTTGCAATACATTCATGATTCGCTTATAGTGGGTTGCTAGAGTGACAGAAGCTTAAACCCGAGTAAGGGGGTTGTTGCGTATGGGATAAAGGGGACTTGATACTTTAATGCTATGGTTGGGTTTTACCTTAATGATCTTTAGCAGTTGCGGATGCTTGCTAGAGTTCCAATCATAAGTGCACATGATCCAAGTAGAGAAAGTATGTTAGCTTATGCCTCTCCCTCATATAAAATTGCAATAATGATTACCGATCTTGTTAACAATTGCCTAGGATAATTCTGCACACCGGTCCATCATTATTCCACACTCGCTATTTATAATATATAGTAATATATTCTAACTTTATGTTAACATCACCTATTTTATATTTTAGTTCTCCGATATCATGCAAAGCTACCCTCTTCATACCCACAATGTAGTTTTATTTCTCGTTTCTAGATGAAAGCAAACGTTCGGTGTACGTAGAGTCGTATCAGTGGCAGATAGGACTTGAGAGAATATTGATCTTACCTTTAGCTCCTTGTGGGTTCGACACTCCATACTTATCACTTCCACCTTTGGAAATTGCTACGATGATTCCTTGCACTTGGGGATTATCAGGGGTCCTTCCCACACAACCCAGAAACCGTCGGGGATAGGGAGCCATGATGCATATAGTTGTCCCTATAAAATTGTTTCTGATATCTCGAATATCCCAAACGCTCCATCCTTGCTACTCGTGTGTGCTGGCATAACCATCGCAGTGGGTATTATGTGGTGCTACGTTTACGATGCGCGGCCCATCATAAACAATTCATGATTATAGAATGTGTATGATAAGCAGACAATCACACACATTTACTTTTCCCTAACTGTATGCGATAACTAATTAAGAAGATTAGCTAATCATCGTACGAGTGTCAGATAGGATTACGAAATGTCGGACCATCGTAACAGCGTCGTACATGATAACTATCGCACATGCTATTCAGTGGTGCAACATTTACAATGCGTACCACATCAGAAATAGTTCATGATTGCAAAACGTGTATGATAAGGCAACTATCACAAACATTTAGTTTGCCCGCACCATTTGTGATATTGTCTGACATCACACACGCTTTGCAAATGGCAACTATGTGCATGCTCGCACACATTTCCTCTCTGTGAACCGTGTCGAATTATGGTGTATATCACAAACATTTGTGTTTTACCGACCGTGTGCGCCATTACGACCTGTAGAGCGTTATTTCACCATAATATAATTGCGGCTATTTAAAATTGTACCGCATTTGACTTTGAAAGTATGCTATAGCTTTATTCATATCCATCAGGTTCAAACAACCAATGCATTATTCGATTCACATGTATATATGTTCAAGAATTACATAAGCACCAAATAAAGAATGATGAACCACAGTTGTATACTTGTACTATTAAAGACGGTAAAGAAAGAGGCGAAATACATTCTGGTTGCTGAACAAGGTGAAGCAGAATGCCCATATTGTGCCTTCCTCCATGCAGAAGGCACGCACGACTCTAGTCCAACCCCTTGTGATGGCCGACCGCCCATCCTTCACTGTCTTCATGAACGCATCTAGATAGTCATCGTGTTCTGGTAGAAATACTTTAACCTTTGCATGCCCACCAATCATGTAGTTTGAGAGGTAACCTTGAGTAAACTGCTTTGGGAACCACTGCAAAGGAAAAAGATTCAAACATTGTCATCTAACACAACTCATTATAGGCAGTAAAAAGAAGGCTGCAGAGTTCTTACTTACCATCCTGCAGTTCGCTGTTGTCTTGGATAAAGTGTAAACAAATAGTTTAATTGCCATCTTTTGGCCCATTTTACTAATAATCTTTATCAGCTTCCTCACTTGATGTTGGTTCATCAATATATCATTGCCCCATACGCAGAAAGGGTCGAAGCGTGGATCTTTACCAATGACATATGTACCTAAAAGCACCAAGTTAATATTAGAAGCTAAACAACAATTGCACAACAATGTAGTACAACACTCCCTCCATCCCATTATATAATATCTTATAACATCCAATATACTCACATATTGGATGAATTAACATCTTATATTATGGGTCGGAGGGAGTTTATTGCATTTTTACAAATTATCGGCTAATTAACTGCTGATGTGTTGTTGTTGTTGTTGTTGATGATGTTGCTCTTCTACGTATATCTATAGACATCATCAGAACATTAAGGTAACACTCTTCCTTGTTGCTATGTAGCCTAGGATTTCATATTTAGACAATCAGTACAGTGCATGTTGCTATGTAGCCTCAGATATATTAGATATGCCCTAGTTAACCTAACGATAAATGGGTAACAGATATATTCAGTTAAAAGTCCGATTCACCAATTAGTCCCTTATCAGCCCCAAGCCTATATGGTATCAGCTACCGATATCCTGAACAGTGAGTATATATAAGCCATGGGATGAAACTAACATCGATGGAAAACAGCAGTCATTCCCAAAATTGTCTTGTGTAAGTACATCGAGAGGCATGTTAAGCACAACAGGCTAAACATCAACCAAATATATCCATGGCAGACAAAATAATCTCCAAACGACAGCTTCAGTGTGCAGGTTTAAGCACGCTAGTTAAGCAAAACAAGAAGTGGAAAGGTGTGTTAACTGCAACAGGCCTAACATTTAACAACAAGCAAATATAGTCATTCAAACTGGTATTGTGCCGGTCTAAGTACACTGGTTATTGTTAAATAAAAATGGAAAGGCGTGTTAACTACAACATGCTTAACAGCAACCAAATGTAGTCATTCATAGTGGTATTGTTGAAACTGGTATTGATGAAATTGAACTGCTTAGTTCATACTTGCACATATAGAACATCATGTTGTGAATAACTGGAATAAACAAGGCATACTACGAACAACCAAAGATAGCATTTGAAACTGGACATATGCTAACTACAAACAACCGAACAACCAAAAAACTTTAAAAGAGGCATATGCTAGCTATAACAAGCTTAACAGCAAGCAAATATATACATTCCTATCGGTATGTTTAAAATTGGTATTGATGAAAATGTACTACACAGTAAATTAGTTACACATATAGAGCATCACATTGTGAACAACTGAAATAAACAAGGCATACTGCAAACAACCAAATATAGAAATTAAAACTGGACATATTCTCACTACACTACAAAAGGGACTCGACAAAACAAATCATGGGTTCCCCCCTCTGAAGAGGCACGGCAAAACAAATCATGGGTTTCCTCACTTGTCACAGATAGGCTCATTTCCGTGGGAAGAGCACGGACCATGGGTGCGCTCCATGTTGTCGCAGATGGGCTCCTTCCCCTTGGAAGAGCACGGCTGTAGGGTGCCCTCTTTGATGTCGTGGATGGGCTCTTTCCCTTTGGAAGAGCCGGAGAGGGTGCCCTCCTCGTGGTCGCCGTTGATGAGGTCTGACTTGGCAGTTGTGGATCCCAAGCCAGTGTCACATAACGTGTCCTTCAGAAATGACAAAAGGGGCTCGATGGCGATGTAGGATGGCAAATTCTTGACAGCGAGCCAGAGGAGATCAGTGGCGGGGCCATGGATGAGATCGACGGTGGTTGAACCCGAGTGGTTGGAGGTGGGCCACTTAACCTGTGACATAGCCCACATCGTATGTCGTAGCTGGCGTCCGCGACATACCCGCATACTCTAGCCCGTAGATTGAGAGCCTGTGGCCAGTAATGGTCGTCAGCTTCCTCGGCGGCCACCTCGGCGACATCGGGCAAAGAGGCCGTGATACACCTCTTTTGGGCCAGTCGCTCCTCGAGCTCCACGGGAAGCATAGCTGGGCTTAGGCTGCGACGCTCTGGAGTGGGGGATGGGGATGGGGATGGGGATCTATGGGAAAGGGGGCGTTTGGTAGGCGTCATCTAAGAATCAGGGCGGCTAGGGTATGGAGATCGGTGGGTAAGCTGCAAGGGCAAACCGGCAGATGTTGACAATGAAGGCCTTGCAGTGGCGGCGACCTTGCTAAGGTTTCGAGAGAGGGAGGGGTTGTGGTGGGGGGGGGGGGTGTGCGTGTCTGCGTGTGCGCCCGAGGAGTTTTTGGGGTGTGTGTGGAGGGGGCATTTGAGGAAATGACGCGGCTACTGAAAATTTTACTATGCGGGAGTAAAATGCCGGGGCTATTGAAAATTTGGATGATGCATCACACACGATCCAAAATAACAACGGTGTGTTATGAAACAAAAAAACCCTCGAGCCGGGCAGATATTTTTGAGGGATGCAGGCGGGAGCGGGAACAACAAACATCACACACGGTCGAAACATAATAACCGTGTGTTATCAAACAGAAAACCCCTGCAGGCGGGTAGATATTTTTGAGAGGGGAAGCCTCGTGGGCCCCAATGTACTGTGCTGATGTGTGTGACAGGGGCACCGGCGTTGCACACGATTAGTGTGAGTGAACCGTGTCTGTTGCGTCATCCGACTTGTCTAATGTTCATAAATTTGGCGAAAATGACGAACACACTTGTATGTGGACCAAATATATGTATGAAAAGGGTTGTTTGATGTTCAAATACCAAATGCACAACTTCAATGTGGCACCTATCTCACAAAGCACACGGTATTGCTTGTCCCCCCCTTCGTGTCGGCGGGAGGGGAATCCTAAGCTATGAACGCATGCCCGCCCCCACGGTGGTTCACCTAGCGAAGTAGCAGTCCCCCCCCATCACACACACACACACACTTTCAGTCGGCGGGAGAGGGCATCTCACCAAGATGTATCATAAAAACGGACCAAGAAGAATCCACCTTGGTCGTACAACCTCTCTCTTGTTGTTGGTCAAAGTGATGGGCGTCCATGCGACCCCAGAGATGGGCTAGCTCGCCAATAATCACGCAAGTAACTAGTCCCCGAAGACAACCACTGCCTGCATGTGGCCCAAACATATGTATGGAGTGTTGATGTTTGAATACACAATGGAACAACTTTGTTGTGGCACCATGCTTTGGAACCAGAAATCCCCACACGGAGCGAGGGTTAGTTGACGATGCATTGTATATATGTATGTCACACCACACTTCGAGCCGATGACGGGGATTCATGCATGCATGCATGCATGCATAGTATGCGCTCAAACTTAGGTCTGAATCTCACCATGACCTACTACGATAACACGAACCAAAGGAAGAATCCACCATGGTAACCTATCTCGTTGTCGGTCAAAGTGATCATGGATGTCCACGCGGGCCAACGAATATATAGGACCGATAACCACGTGACGGAGTGTACCGTTCGAAGACAACCACTTCATGCATATGTATGTATGGAGGTGATGCATGCATGTTTGAATACCATGCACAACATTGATGTGGCGCGTGCGTCAAAAATCATACAATCCCCACACAGAGCGAGATCGGTTCATGACGTGTCGTGGTACTGCCCACTTCGACTCGGTGGGAGGGATTCATGCGTACACATGCATGTGTGCTAAAACTATATCATGTCATCCCAGAGCATGACCTATATACCGTAATACAAACCAAAAAATAATCCCCTCCTAAGTCAAATTAACCTCTCTTGTTGTCGAGCAAAGTAGTGATGGACCAAGCGGGCCCACAGATGGAAAGCATCGATATCACTGATAACCGCATGAGTGGGTGCTAGAGGACAACCACCATAGCTTCGCATGTGGGCCAAACATATGTATGGAGAGGTGTGTGTGGTTGTGATGTTTGAATACCCAAAATGCACAACTTTGATGTGGCACATGCCTCGGAAACCGTAAAGTCCCCACACAGAGCAAGGTTCATGAAGCGTACTACATATGCTGGTCCCCTTCCCCCTCTTTGACGCATAATATATGCTCCTACCGTAATACAAACCAAAAAGAATCCTCCTTGATGGTGAAATTAATTAACCTCTCCCGATGTAGGTCAAAGTGATGCATGCATGGACGACAACCTCGCGGGCCCACAGATGGAAGCGTCACACGTGAGTGTCCTAGGATAACCACCGCCTGCATGCATGTGGCCCAAAGAGGTGTTGTGTGATGTTTGAATAGCCAATGCACAACTTTGATGTGGCACGTACCTCGAAAACCAAAAAGTCACGACACTTAGTGAGGTGTGTTCAAGGATGCATACGTAGTATATATGTTGGTCCCCTCCCACCTCTTCGACGCGTACTATATACTCCCACCGTAACACAAAAAAAAAAGAATCAACCTTGTTGGTCAAATTAACCTCTCTGCCGGCTGTTGGTCAAAGTGATGGACGACGACCTCGCGGGAACACAGAAAGCGTCACACGCGAGTGAGTGTCGTGTAGGACAACCACCGACTGCATGTGGCCTAAACATGTATGTATGAAAGGGTTGTGTAATGTTTTAAATAACGAATTCACGACTTTGATGTGGCACCTGCCTCACAAAATGGCCAACCCACACGGTGGCTCACGACTCGTAGTGTATTGCCAGCCCCCCCCCCACCCCAGACGCACACACACACACACACCGCGCATCCACCGCAACTATGATGCATGTTAAATTTTCCTGCGGTGAACATATGTTACCAAAGGAGGGACGTTTTAATTTTGAAAAAAAAAACAGAGATCATTAAGACGTTTTGGTACATTGATTGATTTTCTAGGGGTATAATGTGCAAAAATCAAATTTGAGCTACATGCACACGTGACAGTGCACCTAAATGGATTGGAAAAACACATGTGTCTCACTGGGTGCATGTTTACTCCCCGTGCAAGAAATTTCAAACATTGAGAATCTTGATTTTTAAAATCTAGTGCATCCAAAACTTATTTGAAATTCATGAAACTTATCGTGTTGTCATATGGACACCAATACACGGTGGTATTGTACTTTTTTGTCAAATTTGAGACAAGTTTTGATGTAATATTTATCTTCTTACAAATGGGAGATTATTAATAATTGGGAACCAATATCGCAAACGGATTATTTATTCGAACCGTGGGTGTTAGACCAACAATGGATACGTGCCATGCTTCAGTTAAGCAATAAAGCGGCAGCATTAATCATCAAAATAGAAAAAAAAATATACGTGCCGCCACGCGACCCGTGTACCGTGCGAGCAGGCGTGAGTTGACGGGACGCATGCGAGCAGCCTGTCGTGCAGGCAGACCGGTAGGCATGCGTGCAGGTGTGTGAATTGACGGGAGGCATGCTCGCTGCGCAGTGTCATCGGGAGGCATGCGAGTAGCTGTGTGAAATGACAGTAGGCATGCCAGCAGTCCAGTGTGCAGGCTCACCGGGAGGCGAGCCAGCGGTTTGCCCGCCGCCCGCCTCTCTCCAACTACTCCATATTAATGGCGCGCCCAAGCGGCCGCACCCCCCATCCCCGCCACACACACAATCCTCTCTCTCCTCATGCATCCTCGACACCCCTCTCAGACCTCAAAGCCATCAGTGTATGAGGATGCCGCCGAAGCGCCCCATTGGAGGGAGTGGCGACGTCGGGGCTGCTGAAGCATCGGAGCACGGCGTGAAGATGGAGATAGAGGTTGTTGTCGCCGCCGACGAGGTATCGCTGCACCTTGATGTTGTCGAAGGCATCGTGCTTCCACAGCCGGAGCCAGAGGTCCACACCGACTCCAGCAACGACTCCAGTGATGACTCGGGCGACGACTCCGACGACGACGGACAACCGGTTAGTCATCTATACCCATTTATGTGTCAAATACATCTAGGGTTTCTCTGGTTACTCCTGCCTCCCCCTTTTTGGAAAAGAAATCCTATGGTTATGTTCTCTCAATCCATGAAATATGAGTAAGTTTTGTTAGATCCGTGTAGTGTATTGATTGTTTGAATAGTACAAATGATAAGTGATTAGTTGTTTCATCTGTGCAAATGATTTCTGCTAATAAGCCGACTAGGGTTAGTGTTCGTGCTAATAATTCCTAGCCAGGTCTTGACAATTGATTTTGAATGACCTACATATATGTTTGTGCCATTTTTTTTTCAAGATTGGTTTGTACATAGACGATTGTGCTTAAAAATCGAACCATAATCTTTGGATATATCTAAAAAATAGCCATAAATTTCTAATCCTACTCTACAGCATGTAAAAATTGATTTGATGCCAAATTTTGGCAACTGCCAAATGTTCCCTAGAGATTAGTTTGTATTCCAGATTTGACGCCACATTTTTTTACTATATGTATAGGTGCTATCTGACGATGTCGACAGTGAGGATGAAGATGGCTAGAGGAGGTACAAGAGGCAAATCCTTAGGGAGCTTTATGCGGGAATGCATAACAAGTGTATTAGGACCTGGAACGGGGGCTTTCGATGCCCATTTTGCAACCAAAAGCTTCATGACGCGTATCAAAGTGTTCTGGCGCATGCAAGAGGACGAGCCGTTGGCTCCTTCAGGCAGAAGCATTCTCGCAGGGTGGCGCACGCCGTGTACGCTGAGTACCTGGAGAAGCTTCACGATCGTGCCGACAGATGAGATAAGATGTGGGATTGAACTATGTATGGCTATGTAGTGTCTTAATTAGAAATGTGCTTGAGTATGCTTAATGACGGTTGAACTATATACTTATGGTTGAACTATGCTTGTGTACGCTTATTATCTATGCCTGAGTATGTTTAATCTATGTTTACTTATGTCTAAATGTGGGATATGGATGCAATCAGTTCGGTTGATGGAATCTACCTCCATCCTGGTTTATTGGTCCCCTTTGTAATTTGTGTTAAATTTTGACCAAAGATTTAACTGACAAAATGTTAGTGCAGGTTAGCAAAAATTATATCGTTGGATTCGTATATGAACATAGTGTTCAATGATATAATTTTTGGTGACATGCATAAACATTTGTTAGTTAAATCTTTGGTCAAAATTTGGCACAAATTACAAAGGGACCAATAAACTAGGACGAAGGTAGTACGTCAATCACACACGGTTCCAAATTGGAACCGTGTGCAATGACTTTCATTTTCCTAGTTACGTCAATCACACACGGTTGGCTCTAGCAAACCGTTGCCTCCGAAACCCTTTGTGGGACAGAAAACCCTCACCACCCAATTCAAAAAAGAAAAAAGAAAACCCTCACCATCCCCACGTCACAAAACCCTCACCCCGCCCGCCACACCATCCGGTCCCCATTCACACCTGCACAAGCTCCTCCGCGACTCTGCATGGCACCACCTACCACCGCGGCAACCAATTAGCTCGACGCCTGTCGCCGCCGCCAGACTGCCGGCAAACCCCACCGCATTTTGCCACTTCCGCTTGCCGCCGCCTATGGCCATCGATTTTCTCGATGCTGATCACCGTCGACCCAGCTCCGCCCGATTGGGGAATCCGCCGTATTGAGGGTTTTTTCTCATGGACAACAAGGTAACTAATTTAATGAGATATTCTCTCATCTCTTATCCCTGTTCATCTGCCTCCTTTAATCACCAGGCCGAAATCGCTGTGAATTCATTTTTATTCGAGCTGATTTAAGGGTTTTCTTTCATTCATAGAGTGTACAGTGTGTGGACACATCAGAACTTTGCGGCCTCGGCCAGACATCTGTGGAGTTCCATCTCACCGTACCAAATGACTTGAGTATGCGCGTGGTATGTTCAATCTCACCCTACATTGGTTGCATGGCCTACTTTCCTGAACATATACTATATATTGCTACATTTGGATAAAAGGTGCCACATGCAGCATATACGTCAAAGGGGATTTTTTTTCCTCTTCTTTCTATATTAGGCAAATTAATGATGTATTGTTCTTTCGATTACTCTCATATTTCCATGACATCATGGTTACTATCTGTTTAATTATAGATTTTTGTCCTTTGATTTCAACTGATGTATAGTTCTTTCAATTTTACCCATATTTGCATGTTGCCATATTCTTTAACAATCCTATCATTTTCTGCAGCATGTCCCTTGCTATGCAACAACATCTGTAGTACACAATCTTGCCCTTTACATAACTCAAGACTACAGGGATGTCATACTGAACACAAACCATGGATTTACAATCATTGCTTCTGTAAGACTTGATGAATGTGGTCACTCCTATTTTGGCACGAGCCTTTGGATAGAAATTTCTAAGTTTTAGGTACTGAAAGCTGGCATTAAAATTGCACTGCACATAAAAGAGCCTGGTCATGAGATATATGCTAGCTTCCCCGACGACATCATCCGTCCAGACTTTGTTCGAAGTAAGTGTTCTTTTCAAGTATTTGCATGTTGACTTACCCAGCAATATCAAAGGAATTGTGTAGTATTTAAGCAATCAATTGTTATTCCATTTTCTTACTCTATTCCTACCTACTAACTTCTAGTTACCAATACACTTTTCTTTTGCCCTGTTTTAACTAAATATTCCCTGTACTCCCACTTCTATCAGAAAGCGCCGCTGACGAGGAGACTCCGTAGGTGGAGGACGAGGCTGCCAACAAGCGGAGATGGGTCGAGCAAGAACAGCAAGCGACTCCAGCAGGCCTAGACTTCATCAGCAGCCTCCCTGATGATATGTTGATAGTCATCATCTCCCTCCTCCCAATCAAATATGGGGCACAGACAACCGTCCTTTCCCAGCGGTGGCGCCCCCTATGGCACTCCACCCCTCTCGACCTCATCGACGCCCACGAGCTCTGCCATGGCTATCGCAAAAGCTTGGATGCGTTCTCCCAGGTCCTCGACAGTCACCATGGCCCAACCAGAGGCCTTAGCATGGGCAAGTTCCGTTCCAACGGCAAGGACAAAGCCAAGCTTGATGAGTGGTTCCGATCCCCCGCCCTAGATCAGCTCGAGGAGCTCACTTTTAATGATGGGCATATGCGCTTGCTGCCAACGTCCGCGCTCCACCTCGCACCCATGCTGCGCGTCGCCAAGTTCATGAACTGCCATCCCCCCTTAACGACGCACCCGCTCTTATTCTACCACGACTGAAGCACCTCGAGCTCGTTGTCGTCTGCCTCCTAAAGGATGAAATGGAGCGCCTGCTCTGCGGCTGTACTGCACTCGAGTACCTTCGTCTTCAGGCGATCAATGAGTTGAGTAGCTTCCACATCACATCCATGACTCTCCGGACTATTTATGTGTGTTGTTGGTACTGCAACAAGAGATCACAAAAGGTGTATCACAGTATGGTCATTGAGGACACACCTTCACTTGAGAGATTACTTGTAGTTGATCAAGAAGGTCCAACAAGAATCAATGTCATTTCTGCGCCAAAATTGACAGTGGTGGGCTACTCGTCTGATAAATACTCTGAACTTGTTATTGGATCTACACCCGTTCAGGTACAACAGTTGCCTTCTACCTCTCCTTCTTGAAATTAACATTATTTCTAATTTTGAAGATGTATGTTCGTCTGTCATCCAGAAAATGATTCTGACAAGCCTGACCCCGAATCTACGCACAGTGAAGGTCTTGGCACTAGAATCTATCAGCCCAACCTGGACCAAGTTGTCAGTTTCCTGAGATGCTTTTCGTGCCTGGAGAAGCTATATATCGAGGTGATGTTCCTTTCCTGTTAAATGTTAACCATAAGGGAGTTCAATTTTTGACACCTTTTCCCAAGTTTACAATGACAATGTACTATGATTTCTGAAGGAATTTTGGAGGATTTCAGTACATACATGTTTTCCCACCCATATTGGTTGCTTGATCCATATGGTTACAATCCATAAGCATTTCTCCTTTGGATTCATTTGTACTAGTTTTCTTAGGGAACTTTTCATCCACTCCAACCTCTTGTGAAGAAGGCTACATTTTTCTAGATTGTAATCAAATGCCCATGTTAATCATGTCGGATCGAAGATGGCATGTTAGTGCATTTTACAAATCTTGCAAACCAAATAGGCATGTAGTAGTGTTCAAAACTGCATGTAAGCACTAACACATTTTCTTCTTTGCAGATAAGATTAGGCCCGGTGGTGGATAATGGGATACAATATAACGACTCATTGAATGCCTGGATCTGCATCTCTCAGAAATTACTTTGAACTCATACCGAGGGACCTTACCGAAGATTATATTCATCAGGTTCGTTGTTGTCAGAGCAAGGGTGCTGAAGGTAATGAGGTTTGCCCTACATTTATTTTGCAAAAATGAATGGTTTGTTGATCAGCGCCGGCGGTTGTGGCAGAATGGAAAAGGCTATGAAAAAGCTGAATTTTATTTTGGAACTTCAGCTGACAGAGTAATCGGAAGTCATTGTGTCAACCCCATACATGACTTCTCAGTGGCTGATCCCTTTGCAAAAATGATGAGGTTTCGAAACCAGCCTTACAAGTGGTAATATTAGTTTGAACCTCTCTTATATACATGTTCAGCTGATCAGCGCGGGCGTTTGCAGCTGAATTTCATTTCTAATATCAGTTTGAACCTTGTAATCTTCGAATTTCAACCATACAACTCTAGAATTTGAACCTTGTAATATTTCGAGCTTTTATGGTACAATCGTTGAAATGGCATCATATGAGGCTCGTATATTGGTAGTACTATTTTGACCTTAATATGCAATGGACTTAGATTTTATTAACCATTCTCGAATGTGGTTCCCTTGTTGATCTCATCGCAAATGATCTGTATAGCTAACTCGACTGCGATCTTCGACATTATTGCACATAGTTGGTTTCTTCAACCATGTGCCCTGTAGAGCGCAGAATTAATTATCACACTCGAGTGTCCATCATCACCCTTCTGTGTAACTTTGACCTCATCACCCACGGGTAAACTTATGATCGAAGTCATTCCACACACTTCATTTTTACAAAGCTTTTTGCCAATAAATGCCCATGATTTGCCCCTCTTCTAGCCGACGCGTGGCCAAACTAGCTGGTGTGGGAAGCTTTCGCGGTAAACTGCATGGTTGCGCAGGAACAGGCTCACCAACAATACATTTGGCGCCTCTTCGAGCCCACGCGTGGTCAAACAAAACGCGTGCAGGGTGCTCAAGCGTGCACTGGAATCCTCCGCTATGAACGCGGTGACAAGACGTGACGATTACAGGCCGGCCGGCCCCCATTTATTACAGCAGCCAGTTAACCCTTGTGTCTCTTCAACCTTTAGATTGCACCCCACTATGGCAAGAAGCACACCCACCACGACAAATTCTTAGAGGGTATCCTGCGTGGCTCCAATGGCGCTCCGAGCGGCTACCGACGACGAGCAGTAGTTCACCATGCATGCCGTGGTGGAACCCACAGAAGGTTCACGGAGCTCTCGGTGGTGTACACCAACAACCCGGTCTGGGTGGAGCACTCCATCCACATCATGGAGCTGTTGCTTCCTGAGAAGTACAAGGTGGTCGGGTTCGACCTCGAGTACACCCGCGCTCGTGCCGGGTCTCGTCCCAAGGTCGACGTCGCCCAGATGTGCATGCATAATCACGTTCTCGTCTACCACTACTGCCTGGCCACAAGTCCTTGCGAGTGTTTCGCCAGGTTTGTCAACAGCCCCCACTACATGTTCGCTACGGTGGACATCACCAACGATGTAAAGGTGCTCAAGAATTTGGGCATCGCCTGCCAGAATCTTGTCGACATCTAGGGCCAATACAAGATCTGGGGCAGCAAGAAGCATGAAAGGACTCACTGGTTCACCTCGCTGAGGCCATCATCGACCCCCACTGTAGAGACATGAAGGATTCCTGCAACAAGGACAAGCGTGCCTGGCACTCGGCCTGGATGGAGAAACTCGACAAATCTCACGTCGTGTACGCGGCCAAGGAGACGTACACGAGCTACGAGATGTATAGGCGGATCATTGACATGAGGAAGTGCCTCCTTCCCCAAAATGGCTAGGGATCCAGCCAAAAGCAGAGCAATGGCAAGCGTCATCACAACAAGAGTTAGATGATTAGATCCTCGTTTCTCCTAGTATAGTATGCATGTAATTGCTTACTTTGGTGTGTGGAAATGTTATGTGTGTAGTCACTTGTGTAATTGTATGCTTAATTTGGTTATGCAATGCTATTTTTTTAAGTATATATGATGATGCTCTGTAGACAGAGCGTAGATGTTGTGCGGACAGAGCAAATCACATCGCACACGGACTAAACAATGGAACTCATCGGTGATGATTTCATCAATCACTCACAATTGTATACCAGCAATCATTTGCTGACAACACACATGGCTTGTTAACAGGAATCGTCTGTGTTCTTATCGGTCTTCCCATGCATTTCTGATTACTGACATGTTTCCCGCGTATCACACACATCTTGTTAAGTTGAACCATTTCTGTTGTGTTGGCCAATCGCAAGCAGTTCATCCGAGTGAACTGTATGTCGTATATCGCACACACCTTGATCTGACTGACTATTTCTGTTGTGTTGCCTAATCACAAACAGTTCATCCGAGTGAACTATATGCCTTATATCGCACACACATTCATCTGTCTGACCGTTTCTGCTGTTATGCTCATCACAAATAGTTCATTCGAGTTAACCGTATGCCACGCATCGCACACGCAACTATAATTTGAACCGTGTTTGATGTCTTCACCATCGCAAACATTTTGTATCATTTTTTGACGATTTTATTACATCTCTGTTTGCGATTAGTGCATCGCACATAGTTTCGTCGAAGGGTCTCTGATTGTAGTGTCGCGTTAGCAGCATCCTACAGTAGTGAATACTCTCAATCCCTCCACCCAAAATTGTTGAAACTTTGGGGATTGTGAGAGCAAGACCTGATCTACACTTTGACCAAACCAAATCGCGTTCCCCGCAATATTCATCCACCATTGACTTGTTACTCTTGGAGCTTGGGCTCCTAGGCGGTTAGAAGTTCCTTCGGAAGCTTCCTTTCTTGTGGTGTGCTCCGGAGAAGTTTGTAAAGGTGTGGTGGTCGCCTTCAGGATCAACCCCGAGTGATTCGAGGCTCATCCATTGGGGGTGACTCAAAAGAGATTATGGTGAGCCTTCGGTGGCGTTCCGCAAGCTTTGGCTCCGACACCGCTCTAAACGGAGAGTAGCTCTTCCCCAAGGAAGAGTGGACTTGGGGATAAAATCCACTTCCTCGCCTCACTTGTGGTTAATCCTTTCATGCACCTTACTTTGCTTTGTATGCTTGTTGGCTTGCTAATTAGTTTGTTGCCTGGCATATTTAGCTTTAAGCTTGCTTGTCATATAGGTTGTGTTCACCTAGTTGCATATCTAGTGAACCCTATTTATCCGCTAAACCTTAAAATTGACAAGAATGATTAAATTTGTAGTATCCTATTCACCCCCCCCCCTCTAGTCGACTGTATCGATCATTTCACTTATCATACATGTTCTATAATTGTGAACTGTTTGTGATGGGGCGCGCATCATAAATGTTGCACCACAGAATGCCGACTACGATGGTAATGCGAGCACAAACGAGTAGCAAGGAGGGAGTGTTTGGGATATTCCACATATCACAAACAATTGTTTGAAGACTCGCGTTTGGGATAGATGCCAGCATCGCATACGCTTAGTTCTGCAAAATGTATGCATTACTACTCTCTATCCCCGATGATTTCTAGGTCATGCGGAAGGACCCCCCCCCCCTATCGCACACACAGGCAAGGCAACAGTTTAAAATGTCGTCGCGGAAAGGGGTTAAAAACCGTTTGTATAGCAGCTCATTGTACCAGTGGATGCTTTTCGACTCCTGGTAGAACCAAGAGGAGCCCTATTCATGTCCCATGGCAGAGCTTGCGGATCGACAAAAGTGCGACACGTGGGTTTGCCATGAGGAGCGCACCTCCGACGTGCGCTATCGGTGATGACCTGGGTCTTGAGAGTTGCGACGCGGCGGGTCGTGCTCACTGATCGGGCGTGGAGGATCTTCCTTCTCCTACGGCAGCTTCGGCGCGACCTTCGTCGCTCCGCCCTTGGATGCCGCCTTGCCATTAAGGCTCGCCACGCTCGTCTCGCCTCCGGTCCAGTGACTTGGGTCCCCAGAACGATGAGGAAGCACATCTCCCCCATCAGTGGTGCGGGAATCTAAAGTTTGGGCGCCTCCAGTCAGTTCTCCATTACGTGCATGGGATGGCGCCTTGGAAGTGGAGGGAGCAAAAGCGCCCTTGGCGGCCTTCTTAGGCGCCATGAGCGAAGATGAAGAAGATGATGTTGCTGACGCGACTGATGCAGATTCACGTGCATAAAGCACCTACCCGGCGTGTCAAAGATGTCGGCGTACGACAACCTATGAGCCTAGAGACCCTTCTACGTTCGACTAAGGGCACACAACACACGAAGAGCAGCAACAACCACGGAGCACACAATCAGTTTACCCAGGTTCGGGCCGCTGTGAAGCGTAAAACCCTACTCCTGCTTTGGTGGATTATGAGTGGAAATGCCCAGGTTACAAAGAGCGCGACCTAGCCACCAAGAAGCTCGAGAGGTGCAACTAGCTAGTGCAATTGGGCAAGGTGTTGACCCTTGAAAGGTAGCCATGGGCCTCCTTTTATAGATGAAAGGGGGTACCACATTGCAAAATGGTAATTATAGAGGGTGAATAGTGGCTACAGTGCTATCATACCAAACCCTCATGGTATAGGACAAAGCATTAAATATGTCATTAAGTGTGACACTTGGGTGAATGCCGGCAAGGGAGTGCTACTCCACTTGTGCCGTCAGCCCAACTACCATCTATTATTGCAACACGCCTTCTTGACATGTGTTAATAAAGTTGTTCTTCAGGCGACGAATCGCCATGTGCCCCGACAAGCTTCACCTAACTGCCTGCCCACTCACCACCCATCGGTAGACCCCTGACGGGCTGCCACGATGGAGCGGTGGAAGGAGCTTGCCGGTCTTGAGCTTGCCATCCCGAATCTTGCCGGTTCAGAGCTTGCCGGCAACTTGAGTCTTGATCTTCAGTACTTAGTACTTCTCGATTACCTGCCTTGAGGTCTTCTTCATGGTTTTTATCTATCAAGTCTTGAGTACTTGGGATGAGCTAGTATTCCGCCAAGCCCTTCCCGGTGAGGAGGCTGCTACTGTCTGTGCATAGTCAGGGGTATTGAACACCCATTTTCAATACACCAACAACTGGCTACTATTCATTCATCCTCCATGGGGACCTGTTCAGCCACCCCCAACCGGCTGGGGTGTGGCATACCGAAGCACGACCTCCTCGGGGTCTTGTTCATCTGGCGCCAACCGCCTACATGGCTGGGGTCCTGTTCATCCAAACCCCACTGGCTAGGGGTGGGGCGTATGAGTGGGCGGCAGCAACGGGAACTGTTCATCCACAACCAACCAACCGGCTAGGTCAACTCACCACGTCTCGCACAGGGGGCTCGATCGATGCATCTCGACTTGTGTCTATGTGTATTGCGCACGCGGCAGCAACATGCACTATTCATCGAGAGGTGACCCAACACTGGCCGGCTATGTATGTCTCGCATGGGGGCTCGATCGGCTTCAGTAAGCAACGAGAAGGATCGATCAGGTTCTGTTAGCAGCGAAGGAATCGCTCGGGTTTCAGTTAGCAGCGAAGGCATCGATCGATTCCGTACGTAGTGCGAGGGATCGATAGCTTGCGTTCAGTATGTAATGTGAGGGGTCGATCGACCGCTCAGATTCAGTAAGCGAACGCCTCGCTCGGGTTTAGTTAGCGAACACCTCGCACACATGCGCGTACGAGAGAAATGCACAAACCAAACTGCATTCCTCGGCCCTGACCACCCATCGTAACCGGGAACTCCCCGAAATTTTCCTCGCCCTCACTTCTACCACATTTTTTTACGTCATGGACACCCCAAAGAATGTCATGCAGGTGCGTCTCTAGCCCGCCCAAGATGAAAAGCCCATTTTATATCATATTATTTTGTCATAGAAGTAGGAGCCCACCACATCTATGATGATACGTCTTTTTGTCACAATTATCATCATGGAAGTGTCATATGCATGACAGAAAAAGTTTTCGTTCGGGCCATAATGTCACGGATGTGTCTTTTTTTGTAGTGGTGAATATTAGTAAAACATACATCATTTTACTACAAACGATAGATCCAGAATTATCTAAATACATACCTTGGCACATCTCAAGCTGGCTATTATAGAATGGAAACATACATAGTTACTAAGTTGGGGCTCCATCAACGCCACTGGGCTCTTTGAGTGTAGTACATAACCCTATCGTCTCTTAATCTACTGAGATATGCACACGACAGGTGCAGATGAGTACATGAAATGTACTCGCAAGTTGCAAAGGGAAGTATAACATAATTTATATGAAGGGTAAGTAATGATGGAGGTTTTCTTTGCATAAATCCATTTTTCTCCTATAATAAATTTTTATAAACTTTCTTTGAAATCAAAAATAATTTTTAGTATAAAAGATAAGAGTGAGACATTTGGATATACGCACCAAAGCTCACTCTCCGAATTTAGTAAAAACATACATAGCATTAAAGTGAAACACATTCCTTGTGCTCAATACTCAACCTATACCCTTAAATTAGACTTTTAGAAAAGAGAGGGGAGATTCTTCTTCGGTCCAAGTCTTCACTTGCTCAAAATTTCTCGTAGCCGAGGGCATGACTAATCGATTAGTTTTAACCCTCTGCAGAGGTCGTACACATTCCCTGCATGACACAATCAACCCTGTTTATTGTTACACACTTAGGAGCATGACTAGGAGGAGATTGTGACAAAGCCTTTCCGTAACAACCCCTGAAAGCGCAGGTTAACTCCCAGAGGGGGGTGAATGGGAGATTTTAGAAATTCGTCAAACTCTGAAGACTTTGACAAAAATCACAGTGAAGAAATAGAGAAGCAAGGGAAACTAAGTCATCACAGAAATAGAAAGCATGCATACAAGACACAAGACGAGGATGGCGCACCCACCCCACCCACCCCCTCTACGGCGGCGCTAGGGTTTTCCCTGTGATCTACGTGCCCTTCCGATGGATTATGGTTTCCTTCCACTCAATCTTTGCGACGTGCTCTGCCCTCTCTGGTGATCCCCAATTATATTGGATCCAATGGGGGATCAACCTTGGATCTGGATTTTTCAAAAGGTTTGGCTTTTACTGATGAAGTTTTTCGGTCTTCTAGTCTTTCAATTCATCCTCTGGAGGGATCTCGCTGCTTTACATTGGTGGTGTCTTTTAGTAGACATGATTTTCGTCTGGATGAAGATTCTATGGCTGCTGCCCTAGAGGCTGCCATTGGTGGTTCTGCAATTGATCTTATGGTGAGATATGTTAAGGATAATGTATTTTCATTTGTGGTCTCATGCAAAGCAGTTGATTTTTCACATAGTTAATCTTCGTTCGTTTGCATGCCTCAATTCAAGTGTTACTTTCATCTTTGGAGTAATGGGGGACCAAATTGGTGGCGATAGTTTAAGATTTGCAAAAAGAATGTGCCGCTGAATGGATTCTGATTAGTCCTTCAAAACACCGTGCTACTCTTGGCATGATTGCCATGCACATGCCTCTTCCTAAGTCTGCTCTATGTTCTAGTTCATCTAGTTCTTCGGTTTGTAAGAAGCTATCTTTTGCAACGTTCCAAAATTATGAGGTATAGTGGGTATAGATACCAAGCCACACAAAATTGCATTGATGCTGCCTCCATGGCGGGCTATGATCTACCTGTTCGGGAGAGGGTTGTCATTCACCCAGCACCGCCAGTGGAGCTTCAGTGGACGGTGGCCTTTCCACCCATCACTTTTGGTACAGTCCAGCAGTTGTCGGCATCTGTTTCTCCAAGATCTACATGCCCTTCTTCACCGCCACAATCTGAGCGCGGGGTTATGGCAACTTCAAATTTGAATGACCTAGATCCCTCTCCTACGGCCTCTGATGTAACTCTTGGGCCTTCTCCCACGCGTCTTCCTCGGCCCACTTTTGGTGTTCGGAATACCTGCTCTCCTGGGCTTGGGCCCGAATCCCCTTGTATTCCAATCTCACAGGAGGCGAATGAAAATTTCCAGGATCTGATTGACGGGATGGTTGATCAGGTTTTGACTTGTCAAACTTGCTCTGTTTCGAGCCACATGTCTGTGAATTGCCCCTCCTCTGCTTCCTGCTTAACTTGCAGGGCTGTTGGACACGTCAGGAAAGATTGTGATTTGATTGCGAGGGAGAAGGGTTTGTTTTGGAAACGGAAGAGTCCCCCTTATTCAGTCATGCCAACCTAACTTGAAACACACGCTCTGAAGCCCCCATTGATGCCTCATCCTTTCACATCCCCCACGAGCGAGAGCACGACCAATCTGCCTTGTACTCTTGTGGAGCCGCTGCCATTAACGCCGCCACCACTGTCGGAATCGGGGCTCCGGAGACCCAAACAAGGTTCGAACTCTGGGGTGTGCGCGAAGAACTCAATTAGGCTATGTCTTGTTGCTCACCGCCCCACGGCTTGGCTCCGGCGTGCTCGAGCGAGAGGGAAGAAGAGATGGACATGATGATTTACCCAGGTTCGGGCCACCTTGCGGTGTAAGACCCTACTCCTGCTTTGTGGTGGATTGCCTCGCGAGGAGGATGAGTATGAACTAGTACAAGGATGAACTGCCTCGGGAGGCTTCAGGAGAGACTCCGGGCTTGAGGGGTGGATGAACTCGATCCCCTTCTAAGGTGGTGGCCTAGCTATACTTATACTGGCCTAGTCCTCTTCCCTCGAAAACTCTAGGCGGGAAGGGATACCACAACGGCCAATTTGAAGGGGGACTAGAGTACACCCTATCCTGACTAAATGTGGTCTTCGTCTGCAAAGCTTCTGGTCGTGACGCACTGGTGGGCTCGGTGATGACCTCCGTCCTGGTGAGTCTGTGGTCTTGGTCTCGTTGCACCTGAATGGCAACCTTTGGGGGATTCCTCGGGAACCCGCGTATGTCCTTGTCCCTCTAGCACCAAAGAGGAAACTATCCTGGACTGCGCCCGCTGGCGCCCTCCTGGCTCTGGTCGTCATGGCTCATATCACCACGCGCCTCGTGAGGCAGGGTGCGAGCCTAGAGATGTTAGCTCCTCGGGAGGCTGCTCCTTGGGGGGCCTCGATGTAGTTTGCCTCGCGAGGTGGGGGCCCTCACGAGGGTCTTGCTCATGAGGTCTTGGCGCTGGGCCGCACCAGGGCTTTGACGATGCCACGCGATGGGCCGCAAGCAGACGGGCCTGGGTACCCCCGGTCCCAGAACCCCGACACTAACCCCCAGGCCCACGGTGCATACGGCCCTGTTCGGAGGTGGAGACGAGGAGGAGAGGCGAAGCGGCATGGGCCCTAACTGCCTGTATGCCAGGCTTGACACGTGGCGCACGACGGGGCATGGGATGCCCCCACTTCTCCACGTCGCCTCGGCAACCATTCAGACTGACAAAAAGCCTGGCGCGCGCCACTGGGTCATCATTGCTCTCCCATCTTGTGTCTTCCTCATCCTGCCGCGATCCTCCGTCTCTCGCGTGAGGCTCCTCCAGATCCAGACAGAGTGCCGCCTTCCCTTCCTCCTCGCTGGCGCCAGCGATTTCACGAATGGCGCCCGTCGGGAAAGCGAAGTCTGCAGCCTCGGTCGCGAGCTTCTCCTCCCTCGTACCGGCGCTCTTACCCTCCTCCATTGCTAAGGAGGAGGACCTAAATCCGGTGCTCCCACTGACGGCCGACGACCTGAACGAGTGGGGCATGACCCATATCTGGCACAGCTCCGTGGCACGGAGCAGCCTGGCGAAGTCCGTCTACCCCTTCTTCCTCCACAGCATCTTTGCCGGGCTGGTCCCGCCCTTCTCCGAGTTCTTCTACGCCATCCTCGAGCACTACCAGATCCATGCCCTTCACCTCCAGCCCAACTCCATTCTCCTCTTGTCCGTCACCGCCTTCTACTGCGAGGCTTTCATGGGTGTGAGGCCCTCGGTGCCGCTCTTCCGCCACATCTTCAGCTTGCGGTTCACCGCCTGGGCCCAGCGATCCGCGTGCATCTCCTTTGTCGATGTGCTCAGCGGAAACTCGCTCCTGAAGGCCGGGAAGAAGGTGGAAGGCTTCTGGCAGTGCTGGGTCTTCCTGGACCCTCGCGGCACTAACCCGCACCTGGCGCCTCCGGCGGTGCTGCCCGAGCAGTCCCCTGAGTGGGGCTCCGCGAAGCTCACCGACCCTCGAGCGAAACCCGTCCTGAAGAAGATAGCTTCGCATGTGAAGGCGAAGCTGCTGATGAGGGCGATGATCATGAAGGAGTTCCTGGCGCAGCACCTCGCGTCGCTCCAATCGCACTCGAAGCCCTTGTGGGAGTACGTAGGCACAGGGGACACGTTGAAGCTGCATGCCACCGGCCTGACACGCGCGGAGCTGGACTTGGCCTTGTTCACCCTGCTCGGCTATATCCCAGGGGACATCCCCGAGGCCGTCGCCCCGCTGTACAGCCGCGACGACAAGGAGCTGGTCGCGGCCATGCCCACCTTCAACGAGTGGGGGCTTGAGCCGCGTGACCACCATGATTCGCCCGTGGTGCTGTCCTTCGGCGACAGTGATGGCGACGATGACTCGGAGGGAACGGAGGAGGAGGACCTTGGGAGGGCGTCCCCACCGTTGCAGCGCCAGATCCTCCTTGGCCTCAAGGACGATGACGATGCTGACAAGCTTTCGGTTGCGGATTCCCCAAGCCCCGTCAGGGCATCCAGGAGGGTGGAGTCGGTCCCCCGACTACGGGGGCGTCGGGAGGGGTGGGCCCAGGCAAGGGATGGTAGCTCCTCCTCCTGAAGGCTCTCCACGCCCCACCGGGGCGGTCAAGGAAACGGGCCTAGCCCCACCGAACGCGCAACCAACGATCGTGGTGGCCTCCATCGAGGCGGCCGCGGTTCCACCAGCCAAGGCCCCTAAGGGGGATCCCCTCGCCCCTACGGACAGCAGCGCCATAATGGGGCCTGTTGGGGTCACTCCGACGGCCCTCCGGGCGAAGCCAGGGCCAAGCCAATGAAGGATGGAGGCGCATCGGCCTCTGAGGAGGAGGAGAAGAGGAAGAGGACCGCGCCGGACGAGTAAGTATCCTTGCTTTACCTTCTGACTGCGCGCTCGTAGTCCATATGTTCACATGGCCCCTCATTGTGTCGAGCAGAGGTGATGGTGTGGAGAAGAAGAAGAAGAAGAAGACGACGACCGACATCACAAAGGTGCCCTTCATCCTGAAGGCGGCTTCGATGCTCGATCGCAACTTCGGCGGGCGCGAGAGCGCGCAACGCCGATCTGGCGCCACTCTCGGGCGCACGGGCACCACTGCACCAGGGCTTCTGGTGGCGCCATCTCCTCCCGGTGCTTCGCCGGCACCGCCGAGAGGGCTGGCCAACAAGGACATGGAGGCTCATCACACGACGTCCCCTGCCACGGTCGCGGCAACTCCGACCATAGGCAAGGGGCTGACGCCTCACTCCCCGCTGGCTGATCCCGACTCAGGGCGCGCAGCCTCAAGTGGTGCTAACCCCCGGGACTCAGCTGGCCGAGGCGGCAGTCGCCCTAGCTGCGCCGTGAAAGTCAAGCGCGAGGAAGGACCCAGAGCCCTGGCGCCCCGAGTAGATCGTACCGAGAGCTCATCGGCCATGGTCCCAACTAGCGCGCCGGCACCGCTCCCTCGTCAGGCCCTCGCGCTCGCGAACTGCAGCACCCTGATCAGGCACGGGGCCCTGGCCAACGCTTACGCCGTGTTCGACTGGTTCAGGGAGGAACTCCGAGATGCCGACAGATGCCTCGCCAGGGAGCGCCTGGGGCTCGCCTCAGCGTGGCTCCAGGTTGAGACGGCAACCAAGGAGGCCTGGAGCCAGGCCGAGACCGCCGCTGTAGAGAGCGGCTCACGACGACGCGCTGGTTGAAGCAGCGGCGGCCGCCAAGCGCTGCGGCGAGGCAGATGCCAGCCTGAAGATGCTCCAGGAGGAACAGGCCGCGCGCACGCAACAACTCCAGTGGCTAGAGGATGACCTCAAGGCCCGTAAGGCGAAGCTTGCAGATCGTGACTCCGTGCTGACGAAGGTGTGTGTCGAGCAGGCCGCGGAGCGCGAGCGCCTAGGCAAGTTGCAGCAGGAGGTGACCGAAGCCCAATCGGCCCATGCCAAGCATGCCTCTGAGGTGAGCGCTCAGCTGGATGCCATGAAGAAGATCCTGGCCGACGCTGACGCCAAGGCAACGGTGGATCATGCCCCTTTCTCCTCGCTCAAGCTCAGGGCCCACCAAGCGCTGATGTCCATATGCCGGGAGAGGTTCGAGGCTACGCTCACCACCCCCAACGCTGGCTATGCCAAGCTTTCCTCCAAGCTCACCGAGGAGCTCGAGGGCGCAGTCCAGAAGGTGGACGACGTCCTGGAGGAGGAGTGTCGCGACCTTTTCTCTATGGTGGCAACCCGTGTCTTCAGCCATCTTCTCCTCCGTGATCCTGACTTCGATTTTAGCGCGGTAACAGGCCTAGTCGCCGAGGAATCCCGCAGCACCACGGTGGAAGCCGTGCAAGATCATGTGGCCGCGCTGCTCGGGAAGTTCCGCCTGCAGGAGTGACGAGGCGCCTGGCGGCGGCGATGGCCCTTCTTCCTGAACTTTCTTCATTATCCTGTAGCAGACTGATCATGCCTCGCGGAGGCATAAGACTTTGTTTAAATTTGATATGCACTTGATGCTTGTAATGACTGTTTGAACTCCGCAACTTCCCTTTCGTGCTTGATTTCATTCTTGCTTGCCTTTGCGCTCTGCGTCGGCAGGGCCCAGCCCCGTGCATACCTCAGCCGCCGTTGGAATGTCAGGTCGCGATGCCTGGACAGAGCCAAGGAGCGAGGGGTTACGAGACTAGTGAGGCTCCTGAGTCGCGATGCTCAGGGGTCCCTCTTGACGCGCAAGCGGCCCGCATGAAGGAAATGTGGGCGACGGCGAGGCTAACCCGGGGCCCTTCCTACCTTTCTCCCGTCAGCCTACGCCTGGCGGTTACGCGAGGAGACCAGACACCAAGGACCTTGGTGGGGTGACATGCGTGGGAGCAGGCCCGCGAGCCAGAGCCTGGTTCCTTGGGTTTTTCAGCGCTGATGGGACTGACCCGAGCGCAGGCACCATGTCCAGCCCCCGCTCGCGTGAGGCCCAGGGGGAGGGTATGAGCAACGTTGCTGAAGATCTGAATGGTGATCCTGAGGTTGATGCTACCCGTTGGGCGCCCTCAGTTGTTTATCCACCAGCGTGGAGCATGGGGCTTCCACTGGGCGTGGGCATGGCCGCGTGGCGACCGTATCCGCTAGCACTGAGCATGGGGCTTCCACTGGGCATGGGTAGGGAGCTCTGTACTAGAGACTCTGGGGGGTGTACAGCCCTATTTCGTTCGTACGTGTGGCTGGCACGACAGAACTTTGAGGAGGTGTTTTTAGATGCTCGTGAGCCAGCGCGGGGCTCAGGAGGTCCTACCTCAAGGCGGGTTGCGCCTAGCTTTCGGTGCGGAGCGCGCTTGTGAAACCTGAGTTATGAGGGCGACTGGCCCCGAACAAGCGTCCAGAAGCCATTGCATGAGAAGGCCAGACACCAAGGACCCATAGGAGGTGATGTGTACAGGGCCTGCCCGCTAGACAAAGCTTGATCGCTTGGGTTTATCAACGCTACAGGGACAGACCCGAGCACAGACGCCGTGCCAAGTCTTCTCATGCAACAATCTGAGGAAGAACACTCGGCGCGCGGCTCCTGTGGTGGCGAAGCACCAAAATTGCGGTTGTACGACCCGAGCCACGCGCCCTTACTCACCTACCCTCGATGAGCTCATGCGAGGACAAGGCACCAAGGACCCTAGGAGGTGACGTGCATGGGAGCTGCCCCGCGAGACAGAGCTCGATCACTTGGATTTAACAATGCTGCAGGGACAGACCCGAGCATAGACGCCGTGCCAGCCCTTAGTCATGAGGCGGTCGAGAGTGGGTTCATGAGGGCACGACGACATTCATGGTGGCGAAGCACCGGGCACACAGGTTAAATCAACAGGGAAAATTTATCAAGGCATGGCCAGTTCCGATACATGAGCAAAAGCAACGCAACTGTAGGGGCGGACCCTTCTCAGCCTGAGGATAATGCAGCCCGGGGGGCGCCCTCAATTGAATAAACCAAAAAGTCACCTGGCAATGATGTTGCAGAAGCATCGAGGAAGCCGATGAGCGGAGGTTCGCTCCTCACGAGCCTGGCGGCTCCTGAGGCTCGGGAGGCTCGCGAGGGGTCGGGGCCTCATGAGGCACTAGCGCTGAGCGCCTGGCCTCATGAGACGCCAACACAAGCAACGCGAGGCGCTGGTATGTGGCGCCCACGTTCACCAGGCCGAAGGGCATGCGGATGTAGTTGCAGGGGATGCCTCTGCTCCGGCCGACACATGACAGCCAGAAGAGGTCCTGAGACGCAGCTCTGTTGAGGCTCGGGATGTTGACGCAGACACACAGCTCACCGCCCACGTCGGGAGCGGCAGCTGCACTGGTGGGACGTGTAGGGCGGCGCTCGCCGCGCATGGCTTGTGCTTCCTAAAGTTCCTCGATCGCATTGGTGATGAATTCTCGTGCCCCGGCGCCTCATGCCGAGTTCCTTGCTTGCGGGGACGTGCGTCGAAGCACGCCTCCAAGTGGTGCCCGAGCGCCTCCCTTGCCGCAGCGGTCAGGTCAGAGGCTATCCAGGTGGAAGCCCCCGAGCCTGCCCTGAGGGGGACGTCGGGCGCGTCTTCCTATGCGGGAGGAAAGCGCGCCCCGGCGGCAGGCGTGGCACCTGAGGCATCGACGACTGGAGCCTTCTTTGCCTCGGGACGGTCCTTGGGAAGGAGTTGTTTCTTCTTCGTGGGGACGGCCTCAGGGAGCGCGGCGTCTCCCTCACCATCAGAGCTCTCGGCTACTGTAGCCCTGTAGGTGTGCTCGAGGGAGCAGATCGCATCTTTCTCGTTGCAGGCAACAATGATGGCACCGCTGCACCCTGGCATCTTGAGGACGTTGTAGCCATGGTGGGTAGCTGCCATGAACTTGGCGAGGGCAGGGTACCCCAGGATGGCATTGTACTGGAGGCCAATGTGGGCCACGTCAAAGTCGATGAGCTCGGTATGGTAGTTGTTGCGAGTACCGAAGGTGACTGGGAGGCGCACCTGCCCCAGGGGAGTGGTGGAGTTGTCGGTCACTCCAGAGAATGGCTTGGTGGGCATGAGCTGATCATAAGGCACTTGGAGCATCTTGAAGGTCTCCACAGAGAGCACGTTGAGGCTGGCGCCGCCATCGATGAGGGTCTTGGTGACCGAGACGTTGCTGATGGTGGCCATGCACAGCATGGGGAGTGCCCCCGCGGTGGTCCTTGGAATCGAAGGTGATGGAGTATTGAGACCACTTGAGGGGGCGCACAGCCTCAAGCCTCGGGAAGGCAGCATTCACCTCACGAGAGAACTGCTTGAAGAGGCGGTTGGACGCAGGAGCATGAGCTCCTCCGAGGATGGAGGCTATCGCGCGAGGCTCCTGGTAGCCCCCAGCCCCCTCGTCTGGCTGGTTGTTGTCGTTCCTCCTGGGGGCGGTGGCAATGGTGGGAGGCCTGCATTGCCCTGAGGTCGGACCTCACGAGGCTGATTGCGCCAGGCGCCGTCGCGAGGTTGATCGCGCCAGGCATCCTTGTGAGGCTGGCCACGCCAGCCCTGGCGGGGATTGTGGTTGTCCCAGCGTCCTCCACCGCGACCTCCTCCACGGCTGAAGCCATGGTCGCTGCGCTCGGGATGGCGGCCCAAGCGCTCGTCATGGAGTGAGCGCCCTGAGCTCCTGACAGTCATCGGTGTTGTGGGTGCGCATGTTGTGGAAGATGCAAAATGGGCGAACGTCCTTGGCGGGCTCGTCGCGGCCACGCTTCTGCTCGGGCTCCGCTGCCAGCACGGCGAGGCCCTTGCGCTTTGCTTCCTTGGCCTTGGCCTTCTTATCCTCGGGCTCGACGTCAGGGCTGCTGATGAGAGAGAGGCGGCCTTCTTCCGCCCTCGCACACTTGTTAGCCAAGTTGAACAGCTCCAGCGCCGTGCATAGGTCATCGTTGATAGGCGAGCTTTTCGCTCATCCTGATGTCCGTGACACCGTCGGTGAACACCGAGATGATGGCTTCATCCGAGGCCTTCGGGATCTTGAGGCGGACTTGGGTAAAGCGCTGAATGTGCTTGCGGAGGGTCTCACCAGGGCGTTCCTTCACACGACGTAGGTCGTTGATGGTGAGGGCACGGTCGCGAGTGCCCTGGAAGTTGGCAATGAACCTCTCATGAAGCTCGTTCCACGAAGAGATTGACCCCTCGGGGAGGTTCATGAGCTAGGAGCATGCACCATCCTTGAGGACCATGGGGAACCAGTTCACCATGACCTTGTCATCGCCGTTCACCGCCTCGATGCTCAGCGTGTGGAGCTAAAGGAACTTCGTGGGGTCGGGGATGTCGTCGTAGCGAGGAGGCAGCTCTGGCTTGAACTTGACCGGCCGGACCACTCGGCGCAGCTCGCGAGTGAAGGCGTGGCAGCCCACAACGCTGACGGGCGCAGCTCGCGCGGGAGCGGCGCGGTCATGGCGCCCATGTGCCGCAGCTTCTTGGACAGCCCAGTCTTGGAGCTGGTGCAGTGGTGCGAGGGGCACATGCATAGCATGCAGCGGCTGATGCACAATCTGGCAGCTGGCCTCGTCCTGAGCTAGCGTCGGCGCACCACGCGGCAGCCCGCGCGGCCATGCATCATGTCGAAGCTCGGCGGTGTCGTCGCGTAGAGGAGGAGGTGGTGAGGCGCCGCGCGCCACATCGCTCACGCGAGACGGCGGAGGACGGGGCCAGTGGGAGGGCGCCGGGGCCTCGCCCGCGGTGTTGACAAGCTCGGTGATGCGGCCCAGCCAGGCGTTGTAGCCCTCATTGGCGGGGCGGTAGCGCAGCAACTCGTGCGCCATGAGCAGCGCGGCCTGCGCGTTCACCGGCCCGCGATGAACATGGGAGGATGAAGTCGTGACTAGAGTGAGGGAAGGCGTGGCGGTGCGGCCATTGCGCTGCACGGAGGGTGGCAGGGAGGAGTCCTGCTGCTCATGAGCGGCTGGGTCGGTGGCAGCGTTGGCCGCAGCGGCCGGGGAGGGACGGCGACCACCTCGGCCTGCCGGCTCCGTCTGGGCGGCACGAGCCGCACGACGCTTGGCACAAACACGACAGGCGTCGGCCATGGGGGCGGTGGAGCAAGGACGGAACAAAGCGAAAGGACTCCGGCACACCCCTACCTGGCGTGCCAAATGTCGGAATCGGGGCTCCACAGACCCAATAAAAGGTTCGAACACTGGGGTGTGCGCGAAGAACTCAGCTAGGCTACGTCTTGCTACTCACCGCCTCACGGCTTGGCTCCGGCGTTCTTGAGCGAGAGGTAAGAAGAGATGGACACAATGATTTACCCAGGTTCGGGCCACCTTGAGGTGTAAGACCCTACTCCTGCTTTGTGGTGGATTGCCTCACGAGGAGGATGAGTATGAACTAGTACAAGGATGAACTGCCTCGGGAGGCTTCAGGAGCGACTCCGGCCTTGAGGGGTGGATGAACTCGATCCCCTTCTAAGGTGGTGGCCTAGTTATACTTATACTGGCCCGATCCTCTTCCCCCAAAAACTTTAGGCGGGAAGGGATACCACAATGGCCAATTCGAAGGGGGACAGGAGTACACCCTCTCCTGACTAAAGGTGGTCTTCATCTGCAAAGCTTCTGGTCATGACACACTGGTGGGCTCGGTGATGACCTTCGTCCTGGTGAGTCCGTGGTCTTTGTCTCGTTGCACCGGAATGGCAACCTTTGGGGGATTCCTCGGGAACCCGCGTACGTCCTTGTCCCTCTAGCACCAAACAGGAAATTGTCCTGGACTGCGCTCGCTGGCGCCCTCCTGGCTCCGGTCGTCATGGCTCACGTCACCACGCACCTCGTGAGGCGGGGTGCGAGCCTAGAGATGTCCGCCCCTCGGGAGGCAGCCTCGGGGGGGCTGCTCCTCGGGGGCCTCGATGTAGTTCGCCTCGCGAGGCGGGGGCCCTCGTGAGGGTCTTGCTTGTGAGGTCTTGGCGCTAGGCCGCACCGAGCCTTTGACGATGCCACGCGATGGGCCATAGGCAGACAGGCCTGGGTACCCCCGGTCCCAGAACCCCGACAACCACCATCACCTTGCCTGTCATCAATGGCTGTCTTTTAGATTGACCCGAGCCGATATGTTCCAGTGGGCCACCACATCATTGACGGCGGTGTGCAGCGGCTGTCGCGCACCTTCGTCTCTCCAGTTGCTCCTATCGTTAGGCAGCATGAAGCCTTCATGATCGCGGAGGTGATGCCAGCTCCTCCTGTGGGCCAGATCGGGCAAGTTCGTGAAGATGTCGTTAATCGGGTAAATCATCTTGGCTTTCATGTTCATTCAGCTCAGCCATGGATTTCTAGCGTTGGTCTTTTTGGAGTTCTAGATGCGGGGGAGCGCTTTGCTTTGATTCAGTTGCCCCCGCAAGATCTTGGCAATGATGGGTTTGTCAGATTCGTGAAGCATGACCATGGAGAGGGTTTTTGTGGACAGTAGGGGTTTCGAAAAGGATGTTTGATGTTTTTGGGTGTTCCTCTGGACTTACGCAACACAGAAAACCTAAAGTGTTGCGGTTAATACTTTTGGTAAATTTCACCACTGGATTAGTGAGGACTCATACCTCATCAGATCAATTGTGTATTTGCAGAATCTCTACTATTAAAGGGCAATCTCCCGTCGTCGTCGTGATGGTTTGATACGTCCCCGTTGTATCTATAATTTTTTATTGTTTCAGGCCAATATTCTACAATTTTTATATACTTTTGGCAACATTTTATATTATTTTTTGGACTAACATATTGATCCAGTGCCCAGTGTCAGTTCCTGTTTGTTGCATGTTTTTTGTTTCACAGAATATCCATATCAAACAAAGTCCAAACGCGATAAAAATTTACGGAGATTTATTTTGGAATATATGTGAATTTTTGGAAGAAGAATCAACGCAAGACGATGCTCGAGGGCCCCACTACCCACCAGGGCACGCCCAGGGGGGTAGGGCCCGTCGTGGTGGGTAGTGAGCCCTCGTAAGGAGGTTGCAACCCTTCATTCGCTGCAAGAAAGATAATATCCAGAAAAAAAATCATGTTAAAATTTCAGCCCGATCATAGTTACGGATCTCCAGGAATTTAAGAAACAGTGAGGGCCAGAAAACAGGAACACGAAACAGAAAAGAACAGAGAGAGAGATCCAATCTCGGAGGGGCTCTCGCCCCTCCGGGTGCTATGGAGGCCATGGACCAGAGGGGGAACTCTCCTCCCATCTAGGGGGGAGGCCAATGAAGAAGAAGAATAAGAAGGAGGGGGGCTCTCTCCCCCTCTCTCCCGGTGGCGTCGGAACACCGCCGGGGCAATCATCGTGACGTCGATCTACACCTACAACTTCGCCGCCGTCATCACCAACTCTCTCCCCCTCTGTGCAGCGGTGTAACACCTTTTCTCTCCGCTGTAATCTCTACTTAAACATGGTGCTTAATGCTACATATTATTATCCAATGATGTGTTGCCATCCTATGATTTTTGAGTAGATTCATTTTGTCCTGTGGGTTGATTGATGATCGTGATTGGTTTGAGTTGTATGTTTTTTGGGTGCTATCCTATGGTGCCCTCCGTGTCGCGCAAGCGTGTGGGATCCACGTTGTAGGGTGTTGCAATACGTTCATGATTCTCTTATAGTGGGTGGCGAGGGTGACAGAAGCTTATACCCGATTAAGGGGGTTGTTGCGTATGGGATAAAGAGAACTTGATACTTAATGCTATGGTTGGGTTTTACCTTAATGACCTTTGGTAGTTACGGATGCTTGCTAGAGTTCCAATCACAAGTGCATATGATCCTACGGAAAGTATGTTAGCTCATGCCTCTCCCTCATATAAAACTGCAATAATGATTACCGGTCTAGTTATCGATTGCCTAGGGACAAATAACTTTTTTGTGTTACAAAAGCTCTCTACTAAACAACTAACTTTTATTATCTTGCAAATTACTCATAGTTTTATTCTAGCTAAGTACCTCTAGTTTTATTCTTGCAAACCTATCCTATCACCTACAAAATAGTTTCATACTTGTTTTAGGTAAAGCGAACGTTAAAGTGTGCATAGAGTTGTATCGGTAGTCGATAGAACTTGAGGGAATATTGATTCTACATTTAACTCCTCGTTGGGTTCAACACTCTTACTTATCGAAAGAGGCTACAATTGATCCTCTATACTTGTGGGTTATCATGATTTGCCCTCCTCGATCACTCCTCCCGCCCCTCGTTTCCCCCATCCCCACCCGAAAAAAGGCAAAAAAAAAAAAAAAGGAAACAGACCCACGAGGCCACGACCCACGAACGCACGTCCCACACACACGCGGCCTCCTCATCTCCCTCACTCTATCGCTCCCAATCTCATCTCACTCCCCGCTCCAGTTTTTTTCTACGACTCTCCCCTCCTCGTCCGTCGCTGCGGTTGCGGTCAGTCCCATCGAGAAATTCTTCACTCCTCCCTCGTATCTGCACAATCTTGATCGCGTCCGTCCATAGGCGAGCTTGGCAGCGAAACAAAAGAAGAGTTTGTAAGCAGCATCGTTTCTTTATAGCCTACGTGAATTACACCAGCGCCGGATCGTCGCTGCCCTTGGTGTATGACGCCTTTGCCTGCGTCGCCAGGGGTGTTCGTGCTACACGCTGTCCAACATACGTCGACGCCGGAGGACATACTGGGCCTAGGGGTGGTGTGCAGGTGCAGCTTGATGTTGGTCGTCCCATACGGCTCTGCCATGGCGGATCCACTGGCCGCCGGGGACGCCACCGGCAGGGACACAGTCAGGGCTGGGTTCTCGGTGCGACGGAAGTGCGACCCCGGGTGGTGCGGCAAGTGGAGGCCTCCGGAGGGGTTGCGGGTATGATAGCGGGGCGCCGATGATCACACATGCTTTTGCTCCGGCGCTCAGGCTAGCGGGTCGTGTCCTACTCTTTCGTCAGGTTTAGGTAACCAATAGTTGACCTGAGAGGTAATTTGTTGGTCAACGATGTTTGATTGATCTAAGCAACCCTGAGATGTGCGATGGGCGGGACGAATGCGAGCGGACGTCGACAACAGACATGGACCCAAGCCAACACAGGTTCATGGCGGAGCAGCTCACGTGCTGGTCTCCACTTCACAGGCGGCAGCAACTGCCTCACCAATTGATGTGCTCTTTTTATTCCTTTTCAGATCCAATTTTTCCACAAAGGCCTCAATAAAAATTGGGGATCAAGAAATTGATCGCTTTGAAGTACTAAGCATACGTATTCTTTCTTATGCATGAGGGTATGAAACATGTATTTGTTGTCAATTCTTGCAGCACAGGGGATTTTTCATGGTCAAGTGGTCAACCCATCAGCCAATGCCCTCATGATCTGCATTGGGTGTGCTTACACTTTTTTGGAAGATGGCAGGCAGTAGCGCTGCTTCAGTATATAGAGGGAAGATTAAAAAAATCAGGAGGTGTATAATTACACTTGATCTATGCATGTTTGCCCAGATTTGAAGAACTATGAGTTTGTGACCATCGCACTTGGCATCTTTTCTGATGTATTTTTTTGTTTTGCTAGCTCAAGTAGTTCCTGTGAAATGACTTTGGGAATGGGGTGGTTCACCAGGGTAATGAGCGGTAGCACCTCATGCTGACATGGAGTGCACGATCGAGGTATGTATTTTCAACTTGTTAGTCAAGATGAAGTGGAATACATCATAATATTTCTCTGCATGAACTGTCAGGGACATATCACCACGCCTACTTAATCCAGTTTATCCATGTTCAGCTCCTTAGATTGCCTACCTATGTTCGGATTTACCATGTATTATTTGACTCAAAAAATTGCATTGTTAGTCGCTTTAGAGAACAAGTGAAAATGTAGGTTGTATCCCTCTTTAGTTTGTTAACAATCTGTTCACGGAGTCACTACTCCATCATCACATAAGACACATATGTTAAGGTCAAGAATTTGTCATCTATACTTGTGATCCCTTTTTAGTTACGCTGAACTTGAGAAAGTGAACTATTGGAACAAGTGAATTATTTGAAATGTAAATTGTCAATATGTTACATGTGGGAAGAGGCCTTTTGGAAGAAGTGAATTATTTGAAAAATAAAATCTTTAAATTTGTTAAAAGTGAAGTTACTCTCCAACTACAATTCTATGCAAGCACTGATCTTTAAATTGAAGGTGATTATTCTTTTTAAGAAGGAAGGATGATTCACTTCGGTGTATATGATCCTATGGTCTTTTTTTATTGATTGCTATGTCTGTTTCTATTATATCCTCTAACTGACCCAACTTGCCATTTCATACTCATGCTGTTAGATCGGGTGCTCATGCATGACAGTTACTTTTCTTAAGGATGCGTTACTGTTTATTTGTGGTTTAGACTTGAACACATACTTCCGTTTGAAAACAATAAGTGTCGGCTTCTCATGATTATAGTAACTAATTTTCATGTAACACATGCAGATTATTAGATACTACTGGATGCCACCACTTTGCAGTGTCAGATTTATGTTGGTAAGCTGACCCATGCTTCTCATGGAATGGCTTGATGTGAAAGGAAATGGGCCCATAGGTCGAGAAGAGAAGCTTTCATTGAGCATAAGCGTGGTGTTGTTGGATTTTTTTATATTAGTAAGATCTTCATATAGCCTTTATTTGGAGGTAGGATAGTCTTATTACGAGAATCAAGTATGGTATTATGACATTCTATGAGGTCTATTTTTTGGTTGGTTGCTTACCAAGCCAGCCGCTCGGTATTCTATGAGAACTATATTTAGACACATAAATTTATGAATCATTTATTTCTTCTTCAAAGACGCTGTATTTAAAAAAAATACTACTATGACTTCAGAATTTTAGCAAAACATGCAAGTCGTCATCTTGAGATTAGTCGTTAACTAGCATTTTTGGGCATGCGATAAACAAAAAGACTAATGGGTATGTATTGTGCTTTTATATAAAAATATACAATATCACCTGGTGTGCATGTGGAATCTATGTAAAGATATAGGTTATCCATGATCGGTGTTGATCCACCTTTGTATGTCCCCGTTGCAACGCACGAGCAATTAACTAGTATTTGTAATATGTGTTGTGATATGAACTCTTGCTCATGATGGGCATGTATTAGCGTCTTGGTCATGTGAAGGTTTAGTGATCTTGGGACCAATTCTATGCATAGGCTAGGGACTTGGCTACATCTGCATAGTGTTGGTCCTTGGGCGCTACACGCAACAGTCAAAGTAGGCTTCTCGGTCGCCACATCCGCATTGATGCGGCACCCCCTCCTGTTTAGTGGTTTGGCCGACATCGTCCACTCACGTCCGCTTTGGAGCGGCAGACCGACGTGAATGCACGACGATTGTTCTAGAACGAGACGCAAGACGACTGTTCTAAAACAGGACGCACGATGATGACTTTGGATGAGACCAAGCAGGTGAAGCGTATGTGGCACCAATCCATTTTGCGAAATTTCTAATGCACGGACACGTACACGGACATTTACGCCACTACGACCCGGATGTTTTTTTTTTTTTTTGAACAGGAGGGCCACGAAGGCCCCAGATACTTCATTGATAGTCAACCGGAGAGACATAGCATCTTACAACCACACCCAAAAGAAAGTTGAAAATACAAACAGGTCCCTGATGGTTAGGGCGCTTGAGGTATAGCGTTGGAGCTGCCCTGCACCCACACACCCACCAACCAATCACCATATGTACGGCTGTACCCACGCCTCCCTCCCTGCTGTCCCTCCACATCGAACGGGCTATTTGTCCTTACACCGGCACTGACGTCTCTCTATTTTAAGGAAGCCGACACATGGACCCCAGGACGAAAGAAACTCGACGTGTCATTCCCTTTTACGTTCTGGTGGGCCACACCTCCACTAGCAGCCAACCATCGCGTGCCACGTTTTTGAGGTATTGCTATGTGTACCCGGGAGGTGTACACGCAGTAAGAGGACACCAAACCCTAGCCTTTTTGCTCTCCCACTCCTGCTCGGCTGCTGCTTCCCCACACCGCCCAGGTAGCTCCACCGCCGGTGGCTCGCTATACCCACCACCTCCGCCGCTTCCTTCCTTCTCGTGCAGGGGAGGTGCAGAAACACCCTAGATCTCTCCCGCGAGCGCGCATGGCGTCCTCCTCCGATGAGCAGCCCAAGCCGCCCGAGCCTCCCGCGGCCGCCGTGGCTGTGGCCACCGCCGGGCCGCAGTCCCACGCAGAGTGGGCCGCCTCGATGCAGGCGTTCTACGCCTCCGGGGGGCATCCTTACGCCGCCTGGCCCGCGCAGGTACGAGATTGCCCAATTTTGTGCTGGGTGAGGAGGGGAAAGGTCGGGTGTTCTGACTAGGTTTTTGCTTTTCCTCTGATTCAGCACCTGATGGCGGCGGCGGCGGCCTCAGGGACACCGTACGGCGCGCCGGTGCCGTTCCCCATGTACCACCCGGGGGCCGCGATGGCGTACTACGCCCACGCGTCCATGGCCGCGGTGAGTGCACAAGTTTCCGTTTCTAGTCGGTTTCGTGCTCAATCGGGGGAATTGGACTTGGATTTGGCGGGATTTTCGGTGGTGAAATCGTTGCCTCTGCGCAGGGTGTTCCTTACCCGACTGCTGAAGCTGTCGCTGCTGCCGCCGCTGCGCCAGTTGTGGCAGAAGGGAAGGGCAAGGGTAAGGGCGGTGGCGTGTCTCCTGAGAAGGGCAGTTCTGCTGCGCCCTCTGGCGACGATGCTTCGCAGAGGTACTTTTTTCTTCTCCCTCACTTATCTGTTAATGTAGTTTTTTTTTAATTTAGGATTTAAATTTTCTTGTGCAGCTGTGACAGCGGCAGCGATGAGTCTTCAGACACGAGAGATTATGACACTGACCAAAAGGTACAGAAGAACTTGCTGTGACGCAAGGGAGCATTTTAAAGTTGCTTTTTTTTTTGCAATTACTATGTTTATGACTTTATTATGTGGTTTATATTGGCTCTCTTAAGGATTCGTCTGCACCTAAGAAGAGGAAATCTGGTAATACCTCAGCGGAAGGTGGGTCATCGGAATGCTCAACTATGTGGTAGCTTCAGTTGTTCCTTTAGAAGATTGAATAATTACATTGGTATTTGCCAGGTGAACCGTCTCAAGCTGCTGCTGTTCCATATGCTGCTGTCGAGTCACCGTATCAGTTGAAGGGGAGGTCTGCCTCAAAGCTTCCAGTTTCTGCGCCTGGGCGGGCAGCACTTCCCAATGCCACGCCAAATCTGAACATAGGAATTGATCTTTGGAGTGCTTCTCAATCCTTAGCTGTGATCCCAGTGCAGGGGGAAGCAAATCCTGGGTTGGCGCTTGCCCGATGTGATGGTGTTGGTCAGCTGGTATGGATTTTTTTTTCTAATTTTTATGACAGCATCCAGAAAGTGATTTTTCGATGTGCGGCCTGCTTTGGAATGCCTCGAAAGTCACGGAGTGAATGGTTTTTTGTCTTACAATACATGTTTAAAGACCATGTTTCTGGGAATAAAATTCTATGAGACCAGGTTTCACAGGCCAGCACGTGAGACCCGTCCCGATGGATGACACGTCACGATGCCAATCCCAAAGCACGAGTAATCCCACTTTGCCTAATTACCCATTCCCGACTCCAGTCACGTATACGTATCCTAACGTGTTGTATGGGATACCTGCAACTCGCACCCCATGAGCTAGGGTTCACATGCTGCTCTCATGCATGGCGGTGCCGGATGACCTCGTCGCCGGCTGCTGCACGGTACTACGCAACCAAGACTTGTCGTCGATGGCCACGCCGAACCATCTCGTCGCTAGCGGCCGCTTGGCTTCATGCTACCACGGCTCCTAGCCATGGTCGCCCCAAAGGATCTCATTGCCGGTGGTTGTGTGGCACGATCCTATGATGACTTATCGTCCATGGCCGTACCGAAAGACCTCGCCGCCGGTAGACGCACAGTGGTAACCGTGTGACAAGATGCATCTAGCTGCTATGTGACGCCGTGCTCGTCCAAGACGGCGGACTCCCGGCCGGTGGTTCTAGTGTCAGCTAATTAACACGCCATGTTTGTCTAGGACTCTTCCACTCCCGGTGAGTGATCCATGCAATAGGCTGGTTGAACGAGTACAGTAGTTCGCTGGTTACACCAATCTTCAGATAGCTCATACTGAAACTTGAAAGTAATTAATCTACTAACTATGAAGGTTATACAACTCCAAAGCTAAGAAGAACATATGGTGGTCGTGCACCAACACATCGCCGCGCTTGTAGAAGGAAAGGAATGTGTTGATGACGAGCAGCTGCATACGTCTTGGCACCCGGCCGGCGTTGAGGAGTTAGCCCCGCCCTCGGCGAGGACGTCTTTGTGCGTGACCACCATCAACAAGGAGTCGTCTTCCAGCGTAGCCGCCGTCGACGAGGTGTCTGCCCAGCCACCGGCATCGGCGTCTTGGCGCGTGACCATGACGAATGTAAAGTCCGCCCGGCCAGCAACGCCGGCGGCGAAGTCTTCCGGCGTGGCCACTGACAGGAAGTCTCCACAGGGTCGTCTCGCGCGGATGCTGGTGACGAGATCATTCGGCACGGCCATGGACGAGTAGTTGTCAATGTGTCGTTCCGAGAGGCCGCTGGCGACGAGGTCCTTTTGCTTGGCCGTCATCAACGAGAGCGAGAACAAGCAAATCCTAAATTGTTGTGTACTTGTGTATGTATACGTACCTGTTCAAGCGTAGGAATTGCATTCGGGATTTTGGAAATTAATGGGCAAAGTGGGAGTAGCTCTTTAAGATTGTGAATGCCACGTGTCATCCATCGGGGCGGATCTCACGTGCTGGCCTGTGAGACCTGGTCTCATAGAATTTTTTTTCCATGTTTCTGTGTTACTTATCTGATTCTACTGCTCTTAATCATTCCTATTTTGGCAGGATGAGCGTGAAATTAAGAGGGAGAGGCGAAAACAATCTAATAGGGAGTCTGCGAGGAGATCAAGGTTACGCAAGCAGGTAGTAATGGAAATATTACACCTCATTGCAAAAATGCATGTGAACAATAGATGCTGCTGCTTCTCTTCATTTCTTAGTTTGTATCAATTATGATGGTACTAGTGATGAACCTGGTAAACACTTATTTTTACCGTGAAAGGAACTTGGATACTTAAACTATGATGATACTGCAGTTTTATGCCAAAAATTACTGTACCCAGGTTTCCCTACTGTTGGTATTGTTAAGCATATTGAAAACATGAGCTGTTGCACAGTGTGATAACTCTTCGGCAGCAGCAGTCACACATGCCTGCAGTAGCATGCAGAAGAGATAGGGAGCAATTAGTTTGTCGGATTAGTAGTATGCTAACCTTATCTTTTGTCTATTATCCTTTAGCTCTGTTTTTGATCTGTGTTATATCTGCCATCTCTCTATTCAGCAAATGGCTTAGGAAAGTTCCAGATCCACTATGTACCTCTCTCCTGAATCTCTTGTCCCTGCCAAGTGAATTTCATTGCTTAGCATTTGTCCTCAAATCATCACTGTTCGACGTCTCTGATGGTTGTTTAAACCTGCAGTGTACTAGTGCATATCATAATACTCCCTCCGTTCCACAATATATATATATATATATATATATATATATATATATATATATATATAAATTGATTCATTTCCAAAAAAGACATGTTACATATTACATGTGGGCAATCTTTTATATGCTAATTTGAATCTCGTACCCTGCCTCCCGGACATGGACGTTGTTATACGTACGACATATTAGAACGTACATACACTAGCTATTTGTACCTATAAATATAGTATGCAGATACCTGAAAATATTTTGAATGTGCACAAATTTTTTGTATATATACCTATAAATATAGTATTTGCGAGTATGCAAATTTTTTTAGTACCCAAGATATTGTCAGGTATGCCTATACCCAATATATTTTTGGGTATGTGCGACTTATTAGTACGTACATGCACTAGCTTTTCTACATATAGGAAACTTGAAATGATGTACTCATTTACCCTTTTAAGTATGTTTATATTTTTTTAATACAAGAAACCTGAGAATACATAATATATTTTTAGGTACCTACATTTTTTTAATAAGAGGATTCATGTATGTACTCTAGATACCTCAGACAACAGAAATGTTACGTTCCTAAAAAATTGAGATATACGACATACCGGAAAATGTGATATCCAAAGTAAAATATGTATATACCCGACTAAAAATTTGAGATATACAACATACCGGAAAATGTTAGTTCCACATACATCAATAGTATACCCAATGTTTCTGTGCATGTATATACCCCGTTATGTAAATGGTACGAAGATGTTGTAGGTATCTAGTCGAACTGTATACCCAAAGTAAAATACGTATATACCTATCTATGTATGTACCCGGCTAAAAATTTGAAATGTACGACAGACCGGAAAATGTTAGTTTGACATAGATCAGTAGTGCACCCGAATGTTTCTGTACTTGTATATACCCGGCTATGTAAACCGTACGAAAATATTGTAGGTACCCAAGTATATGGACATACCTCAAATCATATACGTACAAAAATAAAATGTCCATGTACCCAAGTATATGGACATTTACACTGTTTAGTATATAATCATGAGGCATTATTTTTAAGCTTTCCTCCTAATTACATACAAGGAAGGATGAAATGTATGTCATTTATTTTGCATGCCAGAAATATGTTACCATGCATGGCGTGGGCTAATAATACCCATTTATGATTAGCATTGTCATTGTTTCCAAATAAGTATACCTATTAATTTCAATATCCATATAACAACACGCATCTAAATGCAATCTAACGGTGCAGAGGTAAGGAGCCTGGGCACCTAGGTGTCCCAAACTGTCGTCCTATATATATATATATATATACTCTCCCTGCAGAGGAGTACTTAATACTAAGTCAAACTATAAAAAGTTTGACCAAGTTTATAGAGAAAAATATCTACATCTAGAATATCAAATATTCCCTCTGTCCCGAAATATAATATCATTTTTGACACTATTAGATACATCATGAGACGCATATTCATATTGTATATATTTGATACTGTAGATATAAATAGTTCTTTCGATTAACTTGGTTGAACTTTGTAAAGTTTGAGTTTTAAAAATATCTGTATGCACTACATTATGGAACGGAGGGAGTATGATTTGGCTTTATTGTGTATTTTCTAAAATCGGTTTCAGCATACCGCGTTCAAAATTCAGTAAAGTAGAAGTAGCATATGTAACAGGCCCCCCTTTTTTAGGTTTGGTATTCACCTCTACGGAGGAAGCATACAAAACCACAAAGAGGATGAATATGCATCATGCATTCATCATTTTAGTTAACTGTCAAGTTAAATCTAACAGTGGATTAGGGAGTTAGACGAGGAACCTGCAAAAAACCACCTTCTCAACTGGATGCTGCCATATTACTGGCAGGAGGGATTTAGTGCGCCATCTCGCTGTCGGAGGCCACAGGAAGGATTTGGCATGATCTTGCCTCCTCACCAGATGCTGCCTTGTTGCAGTTGAATGGTCACAGTTCACCACAAGCCACCAGTTGATGGGCCAGTGAAGTAATGATATGCACATGCAGACATGGTAGTGTTTGGCCTCTAGGTGGGCTTGACTTTTATCACCTGAATCACTGTGCTATTCCTTATGCATTGCAAAGCCCAGTAGTTCAATAAATGTGGGTTGCTTAATATATAATTTGCATTCTGGTCATGCTAGTTTCTTGTACTTAGAAAATAAGCTGAATACTACATATCAAATCAGGCAATTTTCTTACAACTGCAGGCATACCAGTTTTTGACTGGGCTGCCTATCCTTCCCACACATTTTGAAATGTTTGTTGTACTGAAACTCAGTCAAAATTGCCGTCAAAATTGCCTTTCAGGAAAGACACCAGTTGTGACAGCTGCATAAGCCACACCTTCTGTTTTGTAAGCGGAATACTGAAGAGTGAGTAGATGCAGAACGGAATATTGATCATTCATGTTGTTTTGCACTTCTAGTAAAAGAAATGGCCCACAAATGTGCAATTACCCCCTTGAATTTTTTGGTTTGCTTAACCTCCTGAACTTCCAACACTTGGCACTTCATCCTTTGATGTTGTTTTGGGAGTGGTTTCAACATCGTGGCCATCATGTAACTGAAATCGGTCGCAGGGGGAAATTCAGGGTGGTAAGAGCATCTACAACTGGAATGGGATAATTTGGCCCCTTATAACTCGGACGCGTCCGGATGGTGCCTGCGCGTGTCCGTTTTGAACCCTCATTTGTCCGTGCACGCAGCCATGTCGCCCAAATTGTCCGGTCAAATGCCTATGATTGGTGGGATGGAGAGAGAGAAAAGAATGAATAAAGAAAGAGATAAAGTGGTCCAGGGTGGGCCGCGTCCGATGTGGCGGATTGCCAGAACATGCCCGGACACCCTCATATCATCCCCACATGTGGGCTGAGTTTGAGGGTTCGCGGACAGCCCAGACATATGAGGACGATTTTGGGGGTCCGGTTGAGTGGCTTTTTCCTTCTCTCTCCTGTCTGGACCCTGTCCGCCCAGACATATGAGGGCAGTTTGAGGGGTCAGGTTGTAGATGCTCCAAGTGGACAAAGAGAAGTTAGGGGTGAAGAGTTGACACTCATAATATCTCAGAAGGGTAAAGCGGACTCAAAACTATTGGTGATAGTTGCATATTTGCTATATATTTCACCTCTAGAATTTGATCCAGGCAGCTAAATTTTCTTAGTAGTTCAGTTGTGAGACTCCATTTCGATATGCACGGTTCTATTTTCAATTGCATACTGGTGCAAATGGAGATATGCTAGCTAGCGGCTACCTATTTTCTGGATGGGATATGCTTATGGTCTATTGGAAGTCATACCGAGATTTTTATAAATGTCACTAACAGTATTATTATTTTCATATTACTTATGAAAATTCATTGATCATCTGAACTTTGTTTTTTTGGTTTCATGTTGTTTGTGTATGATATAGTGATCCGGTATTGGTATGTGAACTTGTAATTTTTCCAAAAGATGGATGCTAAAATTGGTGGACATCCAAGCAATTTTATTGATTTTGCTTTCAATTCAAGTTTACTTGCTTGCCTACTGTTACTTTATCACTCTTTAGTGCCATATATATAGTTATATTGCTAAAATTGTGCAAGACATTACAGGAAATGTTTATCCGTGGTCATGAAGGGGCATTTGCTAGTTTCTTGTCAAAAAACATCATGAGTAGGGGATCATATGCTCACATTGACAACTAATCCCCACACTAAACCCATCTGGTAATATTAGCAACCATGTGGGCATGGTTTTTGTTGATTTCTTAGTTGCATGTTTCCATTGATGGGGTGTGCATGCAACCGCTGTAGAAGAAATTTAGAGATGACACCAGGAATTTTGTTGTAAAACATAATTCGAACTCTGAAAATCAGCTTCATAAAACTATAATCTATTCCCTTTGAAATTTTGTTGATGGGGTAAGGTGCTGACCATCTCTTTGTCTACTCTCATCTGGAATGCCATCACACAGCCATGAATAGTATGACTAAGCAAAGCTGGACATAATGACTTGCTGGGACATAAAATTACTATTCCCTTTGAATCCTTTGCGGTGGCATCTTAGTACTTACATTTGCAAAAAAGGTCCTAATTATAAGTAATCCTTTTGCATTGACATGATTCTTTCCACTGTTTATCAGCAAGAGTGCGAGGAATTATCCAGGAAGGTTGCTGAGCTGACAACAGAGAACAACGCCCTCAGAACTGAGCTTGACCAGCTTAAGAAGGCCTGTGAAGATATGGAAGCACAGAATGCACGACTAATGGTGAACACATGGCACTCCGCCCATACTTTGCCATATATACATATGAGGAATGCCAATTTCATTCTTGGTAGTACTTGCCCTGATGGTATTCTAACTCTGAATGGTGAAATGATTCAGTCTCAGGAACCTGCTGCGGTCACAACCACACTGGGCATGAGCATCGCAGCGCCAAAAGTACAGCAGCACGATGATGAGGGTAAGCTTCATAAGAAGGCTAATAATAACAGCAACGGGAAGTACGTAGGTGGCAGCCGCAAACTGGAGGCTAACCCTAGGTGAGAGACCCCACGAGGGAGTGACAGAGATGAGATGTGGTGTTCTTTATCTAACCACAACACCCATCATCGATTCAGTGTGCTTTTAGCAAAGATGTTGTTTTAGTCCACTTCTCACAGCTCACCGGGGGCCCTGTAGAGTTGCCCCGTCGCAGCCATGTATTATTTATGGCTCGTCGCCGAGAAGTATGTGTAAACTGATTGGTGTACCTAGAGCTTAGAAATTTTATGTTTGCTAACTTTTCATGAGGATTCATATAACCTGCCAATTTGATGGCCTGACCGGTTGATCATATGCGTAACAAATAACCTTTACACTACGTCTCACACTTCCTCTAACAAGTTCTTTTTTTTTGAGGGGAAATGTCCTTGAGCGCACTTTATTATTTTCAAATAACAGTTACATCGAAGATGATGCGTGGAAGAATAAAGCTAGGAGGATCACCGTCCTCGAAAACTACAACTTCAAAATCATAAACATGCCTAGCTAAAAATTATGTGCGACCCTACTGGCGTTACGAGGACAGTGCTGAAAGCTAACTGTACCTAGTCTTGTTGCTCGCTAGGAACAATCTGCAAGTATGGCCACGGACAGTGCTGAAAGCTAACTGTACCTAGTTTGTTGCTAGCCGGAAACAATCTGCAAGTATTGCCGTAGCCGAGCTCAAAACTTCATTCACACCAGCACAAGCTTGAATTAATTCCAGTGAATCAGACTCCATGATAACACCGTTGCATCCTATATTTTCAAGCATTATCAAGCTATTTTTTAAATAATACACTTTTTAAATAAATTTGAGAAATATTATGCCGTTTTGAATTTTTTTTTTCAAAAATAATACGGCGTTGGTGAAGCCGACTGGCTTCAGTCGGGTTTGCTGTGGCCGAGTGGAATCCTATCGGCTTCGGCGAAGCCGATTAGGATCTAGTCTGCTTTGGCCAAGCCGTCTGACCAGTTGGCTAGGGCGGCAGCTCCAATCGGCTTTGGTGTGACTATTTAGCACTAATTAATTTCGGCGAAATCAATTAGTTTTATCGGCTTTGGCAAAGCTGACAGCTGCATGCAACCATTTTTTTTCTTCAAAAAACCCACCTTGACTAATCTAATTAACAAAAAGGACTACCTCTGGACTAGATTGACAAAAAAGACCCCCTGGGCTGTGACGGACCAAGCGGCAGCAGCGTTTCCCTCTGCCATATTTTCCCGCTTATATCTCCCGCCATAGTTTTCCGCTTCTAAGTTTCCGCGTATATCTCACGCCACCGTTTCCCGCGTATATCTCCCGCCATAGTTTCCCGCTTCTGAGTTCCCGCCTATTTTTCTCTTCTCAACCTATAAAACCCCCTCCACACTAACGTGGGTAAGCAGTTCACTGTAGTCTTGTAGTCTCGTCAAGATGTCCGGTTTTCCGTTTCCCGCGTATATCTCCCGCCATAGTTTCCCGCTTCTGAGTTCCCGCCTATTTTTCTCTTCTCAACCTATAAAACCCCCTCCACACTAAGGTGGGTAAGCAGTCCACTGTAGTCTTGTAGTCTCGTCAAGATGTCCGATTTTCCTTTTGATCGTAGTTTTCACCCTAGTATGTCCCAATGCCTTCTGCTTTTAGCGGGCGATGTGAAGATGAACAATAGAATCGTTCCATGGGACGAACTCCTCAGTAGTGACACCTTACTGAATGAGCTGGGTCACGCATTAACTAGGTGCGGGTGGCCTTCAAGGACCTTTGAGGAGATACGGAAATAACTTCTCAGGTTGCATGGAAGATGAAAGAAGCAACAACATAAGAGCGAATCATACCTAAAGTATGCAACAGAACATACTTTTTTATAGAGCGCCGACAGCGAGGATGAAGACGGTATCTTCATGCCGAGCACCAAGGCCAAGACTACCGCATCGTCGAAGGGCAAGAGTTCTGCATCATCGAAGGGCAAGAGTTCTGCATCGACGGAGGATGACGATGATGCCTTAATGTAGTTTTTAAGCTGTATTTTTTAGTTCAGTCCTACCGTTTAATTCAGATGTACTTGTATTATTTGTTTGTACTGTTTTATTGTAAGAACATTATGTTGTATCTTAATTTGATGTTGTAGTTGTTGCACGGCGTTGGATAATTAGTTTGTAGTATCATAATTATCCCCGCTAAACTAACTGAGCACTAAATTAGAATAGGCATATGTCTCATACACAAGTAGATAGTCATTTGTCTCATACATAGAATAGGCATATGTCTCATACATAAGTAGATAGTCATGCCTCTACTGATAGAGAGAAGCGTCACAGAAGACGTCTGGCACATCGACCAGGCGGTGTATTAGGCGTCGTCCAGCCATACCAGTGGGGTGCCGTAATGTTACGAAGAGGAATCACGAACCCGTCCTGGTCATATTGTACATCCTGTGTGGGGCCTGATGGAGGAGTCGAATACATGTCCATCCAGTCGTTGTGCTGCGACATGTAATCCTGTATGTTCTCCCACCTTCCTGATCACTCTCCCACGCAAATTCGGACATAGATGCCTCATGTCCGAACATAGACGCCTGATATCCGTAGGCTCATGCAGGAGGGAACATTAGTACTGAAGAAATACGTAGTCCCAATTGTTATTGAAAAGAATAATTATGAAGAGACATACCAGCTAGTTGTGGCTGCAACACGAAGCCCGACGTGGGACCTTGCTGCTGTGGGTGTGCTTGAAACGTGAAGCCCGACGTGGGACCCTGCTGCTATGGATGTGGCTGAAACGTGAAGCCCGATGTGGGACCCTGCTGCTGGTGCTGCCACGCCGAACTTCCTGCCTGGTCAGGAGGGGGTGGCCTGGTTGTCGACTGATGTGCTAGACGTGGACGCAGATGATGTCGGTGCTGTGTGGGTTCTTGATGGTGCGTGGAGAGACGCGACTGTTGCTGTGTCTGGAGGGACGCGGGGGGCGTTGTAGGGGCTGCTGGTGAACAACGTCCGAAGTGCGGGTGCACGTGATAGGCTCGTAGACAACTCGTATCCTCTACTGCATGCGCGTCACCCAGCGTTGGAGCTGAGATCGATGTGGAAGAAGAGGTCCAGACAACAGTGAACGTCCAAAGTTGGTCATCTCGGTGTGAAGATCTAGTGTCAACTTAGCCTGAAATTGTCACGACGATTATTAAGTAGGTACGGCAAAGTATGTAACAACTAGATGCATTAGATATAGAGAATATATGTTACTGCATGGTGTCTGTAGCCCGAAGTATCATAACTCGTGTACGTATCCAACATAGAAGGGGCTAGTATCTCCTCTAGGTGAGAGTGTTGAATGATGCATATCCGTGTTCCGTGCATGTACCACTGAAAATAGTGATGGAATAGACCGAGATCAAACCCGAGATTCTCGTGCCAGAGACGTGTCGTCGCAGTCTCCCAGTCTGTAATGTACGGCTGAAGCCTCTGCAGCCGCCGAGTCTCGGTCCTGCTAACCCCCTTCCTTGTGATCCTAAAATTGCGGGTTGTGTTCAAAAATTAAGTAATGCTTCAATATGGACAATTGTGAAAGGCAATCAAGCAATGAATAAATACACATACCTGTGGACTACCGCTGGCAGGGGATCCTCTGTAGGCGGAGGTTCGACCACTTGTCGAAGACCAAATTGCCTCATAACCCTTTGTTGTGCCATCTCCTCCACGAAGACATCTAAGATGATCTTCGATTTTGTCATCCAGGCCTCGAGCCTCCATCGGTCCACGAAGCACGTGAGCAAAGAGTTGTCAATGCCGACGCGTGTAGAGGTATCAGTGGCCTCAACCAGACGCGCGAAAGGTAAAAGCCCAGCCCATTTCAACCTGCATATCAGAAATCACAACAATTCAGTTAGTGTGTCCCATTAATATACATGCTTGAAATAAATAAATATAACACGTAGCTCTGAACCCAATCTGGGTGTATCCTCCAGTTTTCCTTAGGAGTGCGAGTGGCCAGGGGATCGAGCCTGCGCTCACATAATATCACAGCATGATGCTTACTATCAATGTCCGGATTAAGGAACGACATTCCCTCCTTTCCTGCACTTATTTAAACATAGTTGCACGCACAATCCAAATTTAAAACATAGTGCCACACTTAATACAAATTTAAAATATAGTGCAACACTTAATACATATTTAAAATATAGTGCCACGCTTAATACAAATTTCAATGTAGTGCCATACTTAATACAAATTTCAACATAGTGCCACTCTTAATAGAAATTTCAACATAGTGCCATACTTAATACAAGTTTCAACATAGTGCAACACTCAATACAAATTTGAACGCAGCCTAGCTTCTTCCTCTCCCTCTTCCTCCTCTTCGTCCACGCCCAGTACCATTGGCAGTGACGAAAGTGGGACAATTACTGTCCCTATGGCCAAATTCATTGCATAGAATGCATTGCCTAGTGGGGCCTCTTGCTTCAGATTCATCCATATCATTCCGGATGCGCTGAGTCTGCCGTCTACCTCTACTTGCGCACATATTCCTTGGGTCTGGAATGTACCACCTTTCAACAAGGTTAATGGTGTTGAAGTTACCCATTGATCGAAATCCCAGCAACTCACCTGTCCAGGTATTGATGACAGACTCTTTCAGAAAATATGGAGACACAAACGAGATTACATCCATTCCTAGCTGCCCGCAAGCAGCAAGTACATGAGAGCAAGGTAGGTGAAGCAACTTCGGTTTGTTGCATGTGCACTCACACGTTGGCCATACTTCATTTCCAATTTTCACCTCATGCGTCCTCAACTCATTTGCACAACCGAATTTGTTGTTAGCTAAGCGGACCTCAAACCTTCTTTCTTGATTTCCAGTGGCGACTAGAGTGTGTGACCTAGATTTTTCCATCTTTTCATTCATGTACTTCATAACCCTTTCACAGTAACGTGTGTTTGGGTTGTTCATGATATGCAACTCTGCTCTTTGACGTCTATCTCTGAAATACTTCACCGTGCCATAGAAAATACCCTCAACGATGGCTGGAAGTGGCAAGGCCCGGTTTCCTCTGAGGACAAAGTTAAATGTTTCAGCGAGGTTGGTAGTCATGACACCGTACCTTGCTCCATGTGTGTAATGCAGCAAAGACCACCTCTCCAGAGGCTCATGCTCTATCCACTGATCAAAGGTTTTAATCGCCCTCCCAAGCCTTCTCCTAGTACTAGGTGGGTCAAATCTTGTCAAGTCACAAAGCCCAACAGGCTCCTCCTCCACGGCCGCTGTTCCTGCTGCTAACTGTGAAGCTACTGCTTCAACATGTGCCCTCACCGCTGCATCTCGTGCAGCTTTCCTGTCCCTAACATGTCTCAGCGTGCACACATTAAGTCTGCCATGTATCAAATTGTACTTCCATAGCTGGTTCTGCTTGTAGATTTTTTTGAATAGATTCATGAGGTTCTTATTTCTGAACTGCGAAAATAAATTAGTCCCCAGATGGCGCATGCATCAACGGCTTTGCAAGTCCTGCCATGGACTTTGTTCCTCAGGACTAGGGTTTCTCAGTTTCTTTATCACACTGAGTATACCTGCATGCCTACCATGAAGGATGCACACATTCGACTTATCCTGCACAACTGCTATTTTCAGTTGCCTGAAGGACCATGTCCAACTTTCAATGTTCTTGCTCTCCACAAATGCAAATGCCATTGGGACTACTTGATTTTGGCCGTGTTGACCAATGGTGGTCAAGATCTGACCCTTGTACTTGACAGTGAGAAAAGTTCCATCTACACATATCACCGGTCGACAATGACTGAAAGCTTTAGTGCATACACCTACAGAGAAGAACAGTTGATGCAACACCCTCACAGTTGGGAACTCTGGCATGAACATGTCTTGGATGTCGACATAGGTGCCTGGATTCCGGACCTGCAGTGTGTGGAGGAGCCAGGCAACAGAGTTATATGCATCAAAATACGAACCAAATCTGGTCTCAAGCGCCCTATGCTTAGCCCTCCACGCCTTGCCATAAGAAATTTTGTACTTCAACCTGACGAATACTTTTGTCTAGATAGCCTTCGCTTCCATCGCTTTGCACTCCACTATCTCGCTGTAAAGCAACCAAGCAGTAAGCATGGATGAAAGGTTGCCATGATCTTGAGGGATACTGGGAATAACACAAGTGTGATGAACTAAGTCACTGGTCACCCAACTTGTGCCATACTTAGGGAGATAGCCACGCACCCTAGCGAGACAATGTATGTTCTTGCATACCATTGTGAAGTATTTCTGACTTGACACCTGAGCTCTGAAAACCCTTTGCATGGACATTGCCCATTTAATGATTGCATCCTTCAGAGCTTCCTTGTTGGGATACATAACACCCGTCGCAATGTTGTTCTTCTGATATTGCTAGGTAGAATCATGGCCATCGTTCACGGTCATTACAGATGAGAAGTCCTGGTTCGATGATGCGGGATTCGACACCTCCCCTGCGTTCTCTTCTTCATACGACTCATTCAAATCATCGGCATGACCACTATCACCATCTGTATCTTCATCTTCCATCTGGTTTTGCATGTGCCCATCTACCTTGTCAGCATCCGCCTCGCCACTGTAATAACCATCGGCATTTCCTCCTTCTACCCGAGTACTCCGCCCTGGTTCATAACCATCATCTCCAGCATTTCCTACTTCTACCTGACTACTCTGCCCTGGTTCGTAACCATGACACATCCCTTCACTGCTCTGGCTAGGATCATAACCACCCTCGCCTTCAGGTGAACTGACCTCTTCACGACGGGAAGCACTAAGGTAATAGGATGGCATCCCCTGCTTTCGCAACCTTGTAACCAGCGCACCCACTGAGAGTCCCGCTCTATTGGCCTCAAATAAAAGTAAATGGTTGAACTTGACCAGGTCCACAATGCATGAACACCGACGGTGTTGGTTTTAGTATTAAGCCCTAAACATCCTGTCAACCAGTCTATCAACTGACTAACAAACCATGTTTGAGGGGCAGTCAGTGGCACCTCTATGTACTGAAAATCACTCAGATCATCTCCCATCTCATTTGTTTGGACAGTACCAGGACCATAGTAAAATACAAACTTCACTACATCAGGCATCTCTGTTGACCTAAAAAATTATTCAACACGAACAACTATTAAGCAGGAGGACCAACTAAAAATAATCACACACCTAAATATTTGACATCTAAATATATTACGGAATATTACCGGAGCAACTCAAAATATTCACACACCTAAATACTTGACATTTAAATATATTACAGAATATTACAGGAGCAACTAAAAATATTCACACACCTGAATAGTTGACATCTAAATATATTACCGAATATTACCGGAGCAACTAAAAATATTCACACACCTAAATATTTGACATCTAAATATATTACAGAATATTACGAGACCAACTAAAGATAAGCTCACACCTAAATAGTTGACATCTAAATATATTACGGAATATTACCGAACCAACTAAAAATATTCGCACACCTAAATATTTGACATCTAAATATATTACGGAATATTACCGAACCAACTAAATAATCGCACACCGTAATATTTCACATCTAAGCATATTACCGAATACTACCGGAACAACTATGACAGAGAAAATGTCAGTTGAATATTACCCTTGAAGCGTGCGAAGCAACGACGAACGGTGGCCTTCAATAACCGGAGCCTCCACCACCTCCACCACCACCACCACGAGCTATCCCATCACGAGATCAAGGTTTCCCTTGCCTCCCCAACCCTCTCACGGTGGAAAATGGTCAAGAAATCGGCTAAGTTTCGTGTATAAATCGGCTAAGTTTCGGGTGGGGAGAGAAGGAAAGAAGAAGAATGGAGGAGGAAGAAGGGGGGGCGTGGGGCGGCCAATGGCTTGGCTGCCACCTATCGGCTTCGCGACGGACGAATTGGCCTTGTCGGCCTGGGCTAGGCCGACTGCATGCCCACCTGGCCGAGTGGCCAGGGGTGACGTGGTGTAACCTATCATCGGCTTGCATGTGGCCGATTGGCCACTTATCAGCCTCGCCGTGGCTGACTGGGTCCTGTCGGCCCCAGCAAACCCGACTGAACGCAATCGGCTTCGCTGACGCCGATGCCATATTATTTTTGCAAATTATCAGAACAGCGTAATATTTCTCAAATTTATTAAAAAAAGTATTATTTAAAAAAATTAGCCATTATCAAACCCTTTTGCACATCTATTATTTCACCTGTGCTAGCATCATACACATTATTTAGAAGCCATGAGCCACCTGCTACTGCCCCCCTTGCAATTTTGAATCACTGCTGCTGCTCCCGACCCATCTTGAAAAAAAGATGCGTCCACATTCGTCTTGTAGTTGTCAGCCGAAGGTTTCTGCAATGGTAGTCCACGTTCATCTTGTAGCTGCCAGCTGAAGGTTTCTGCCATGGTATTTTATGTGGCTGTATCACGCCCTGAGCCACTGCAAAGTTCAATTTGATTGCGTTGATAGCGAATGCTGTCCTGCCAGGCGAAGCCACTGGGTGTTCTTTCACAAATTCTCTCCTCTGCCACCATATATACCAAGCGCTCATGACAACCAATTCTGCAACACCAAGGTTTGGAAGAATTAATCTATATTTGACTTGTTTCGGATGATCTCCTTCGGGACTATACTGCTAGATCGGTCTACCCTCAACACATTATTTATAACTTCCGAAAGACATATTGCATTCCAAATTTCCATCGCGTCGACATGAGAATATTAGGTGCTTGATGTCCTCGGCTCCCTCTAAACATAAAGGGCATTGCATAGACACCTTAATGTGTCTATTTGCTAATATGGGTTGAGCAACAACTATACCGTGTAGAGCTTTCCACACAAAGATCTTGACCTTACTTGCACTTTCAATTTCCAAAGTATCTCCCACACTGGATTAGGCGTCAAGGAGCCTAGTCCACTGTAAATCATGCTGGTGGTGCCACTCTACATAGTACGCCGAGCGAACTGTAAAGGCATATGACATAGTAAAGTTCCATGCTACGAAATCCTAACATTCAGTGGAATTCTCAAAATCCTCTCCTCATCTGTAGGGAAGAAAATGTTTCTGATGAGTGTTTCATCCCAATCTCCTGAGTACGGGCCAATCAATTCTTCCACTTGATAGCAAACAAGCTCCCTTTAGTTGGACGGTTTGGCACCCAACAGTCATTCCATATATTGGTTTTTGATCATGTCCCAACACGCCAAATATGAAACAATACAATGCCAAGTAAAGGAAGATCCTGCCTTCAAAATATTACCGTCCAGATAGTATTTCGCACGAAGCACTTGTGCACACAACGCATCTGGATTAGAGATCAATCTCCAACATTGCTTAGCCAACATTGCAAGGTTAAAAGCATGAAGGTCACGGAAGCCCATTCCAGCCTCATTTTTTGGTATGCACATTCATCACCATGCCAAGCAATGCATCCTCTTCTACTCCTCTTCGTCACCCCACCGAAAGCTAGCCATGGCATCTGTAATTTCCTTACACATTTTCTTTGGGATCTTAAACACCCCCATTGCAAAAACTGGCAGAGACTAAATAACTGCTTTAAATATGATTCTTTACCTCCCAGAGATAGAATTTTCTCCTTCCAACCCTTTAGCCGAGCAATCACCCTCTCCGCCAAATAGGCAAAATTATCACTTATGTCCACTCCAACCATAGCAGGAAAATCGAGATACTTGTCTGATAAAGCTTTTGTCATTATATTCAGTTGTACACACATACTTGCTTTTGTTTCCACCTCCACACATGGATTGAAATAAATTCTGCATTTCCCTTCACTCACCAACTGTCTAGAACTCACGCAATATTGGTCAAGCACTTGACTCACCGAGGTTGCATTATTTAAATCTACCTTCATAAGGATCAAGGAATCATCAATAAATAATAAATGTGAAAATGACGGAATCATCAACAAATAATAAATGTGAAAATGATGGTGCACCCCTGCACGCCTTTATCCTTCTATGCCACAAACCTCCTCTTGGTTATCCAACAAACTCGACAAATGTTCTGCACAAATCAAGAATAAATATGGTGATAAGGGATCCCCCTATGAGAGACTCCTAGATGGCACAAACCCTTGTTTCTCCTAGTCATTATATCTTACTTTGTATTTCATAGATCGAACACCTACCATAATCAACCCAACAAAATTATCATGGAAACCAAGCCTTCTCATCATCATATCTAGAAATCCCCACTCAACTCGATCATATGCCTTGTGCATGTCCAGCTTACTGCACAGTAGCCAGTCTTTGCTTTTTTGCAACTTGAGTTCCTCTAACAAGTTGATGCATTTTTATTGGAGAATCTTAGTGTTGGAGGTGATCAGAGGCATCTTATCTTTTATGTTGCTTTACCTTTCCGTGCAATGCGGCAACATAGTACTCCTACATGTTGCGAAACATGGTTAGGGTAGCATCTCGGTTTATAGTGTGTGGTAATGTATGATGAGTCGCCATATTTGTTGGTCTAAACTTAGTAATTCTTTGACGGCTATTTGGAAAGGGATTTCTGATGGACTTGAGCTTGTGCAAAACATGATGCTTTGTAGAGTTGGTAGTGGGATACACACCTGGCACGACTCGTGGATCCCTCGCGGGCTGCCCTATACTCCAGCTCTCATAAAGGTAATTGTCGGATCAATAAGGGATTAAACTTCCTCGACCACAATGGAGCTTGGAAGGTAGATTTGCTCAAATAGTACTTTTGTTATGTTGATGTTGATGCTATTCTTAAAATTTGTACACACCCCTTTTGCTTGGGGACTTCATCGCATGGGAAAGATCAAGCTCCTTTTCGGTTAAGATGGCGTATCACTTGGCAATGTCTGGTCATGAGTTGGTTCACTTTTTTGAAGCTAGTAGTGCAAGACTAGGGGGTGATCCTCCCTGCTGAGCTCAATATGGAAGGCCTTGGTGCCTCGTAAATGAAGATTTTTGGTTGGAAGGTGGTCTGAGGTGGCCTTCCTACAAACCTTGCAAAGTACCACTGGCATATTGGTTCCCATGCTTCATGTGCTGTTTGTGGAAAGGAGGTAGAATCTACATTTCATGCTCTTATTGCTTGCCCCAACGTTGCTGCGCTCTAGGATTCGATGCAACTCTAATGATCCCTGCCGAACAGGGTCAATGTCAAGTGGACTGGTGATGAATGGCTGCTTCATCTTTTAGGAGAACTCGCGACATGATCTTGCTACTTCTCTAGCATGCATGGCACCTCCGAAAGGAGATCTCCCATGGTAAATCTAACACCCTTTGGAGGCCGCCATGCTTGTTCTTGAGTAGCTACCTCAACACATTGCTTCAAGTTCGCCAGCTTAGTGCCGAAGAGGCTACTAAAGGGAAGTCTCTAGTATTCGTTGAACACCATGTGGTGCAGCCCCAACCGAAGCCGCCATGCCTACCATGGTCACGTCCACCTGGTTTGACTACTTTGTCTGTGGATGGCTCATTTCTCCAGGTGATGATTCGACTGACATATGTATGATCTCAAGGGATGACAAGGGTGCCATGATTTTTGTGACATACATATGCATGTACTTATGCAATGATGCTTTGGAGTCTGAGATACATGCGGTAAATGAGTGCGCTGACTCAACAATCCAACTCACTACCTTGCCGGTGTTACTCTAGTCTTATTGCACCGCTACTCTTTCCGTGATCATGGACGGCTCTTTGGACATATCAACTTACGGACATTTGATTTCTGAGATCAAACGCTTGTTGGAAGATAGTTTTTTACTCCTGTAAAGATTTCTCTTGAAGAAAATAGGTTGTAGATTGTTTAGTGAACTTTGGTCGTAGCTAGGATAACACCGTGTGCTAGATTAACCAACCCCCTACTTGTGTCGTTGAGCTTGTTTCGGCCGATTGTAACTCTCTGGCTATGGAATGAATAACCTATCTTTTCCCGCCAAAAAACATTGATTGCCTCTATAATCAAAAGTTTTATCATACCATGTCAAAATCAATCATGCATATATTTTGAACAGGTTGCATGAACAAACACATTTAACCGGTGACATGTGCAAATCACATGTTGTCGGTGTGTGCACCATCCCCTCCGGCATCCTTAGAACATATCATCGACATTTGTGTCTTCTCCCAAAATTCGCACGCCATTGGTTCCATGGAGTTCACATCCAACATGATGAACTGATTCTCCTTGGCTACCCATTTAGCTACCGCCCGACGCTGCTCAATTTTGAGCCTACACGCCTCCATATCTTCTTCACGCCATCCTCTCTCTTGCATAGCATCCCATATTGCCCTCTTCTAATGGATCTTCTTCTCTTCCATCTTCATCTTTTCTGCTTCCTCCTCTCTGGGTACTCATTCCTTGTCCTCATTAGGCAACCGATATTTTCTTCATTCCCTCCACCTCTCTTTCTCTCTTGAGCTGTCCTTTGCTTCATTCCTTCCCTCGGGGTGACCCATGTTAGACGCCGAACTGAGACTTCTAGACACCCTTTCCTCTCCATCACCATCATCATCTTCACCGTCTTCCATCTCCCGAGAGGAATTGCTACACTTCCCAGTTTTTGGAGGAGAGGCATCATTCATTGATTTCCACTTTTGGCTACCTTCCAATAGATTCCAACAATGCCGTAGGCCAAATGATTGTCCCTTTGACTTGGCCATTTGACACCTATCCTAAAACAAACAAATGCTCAAAGTAATGAAAATTTGGCAATAAAAACAACATGATTGCACATGTGTCTCTTCTTCTGTTACTTCACTTAGGGCCGTTGCGGCACCGGGAGGGGGGGGGGGGGAGGCCGGCGCTTGCAGGCGGTGGCACAAGCTTTGCCACCTGATGCCCTTTGAGATCTATTTTTGATAGCAGAAGGTTCCCGTCCTTTTCCTCAAGAAGTGACCCTGAGTTATAGAAACTACGAGAGGATGTGCACTACGACAAAGGCTCTACAAGTTATTGCTAAGAAATTAATTTTTTCAACTGGACATTTAACAACCTTTTGGGTGTAAACACTAGTATTAAAACATGCATGGGTATGAGGTCTTACTCTCACAACCTTATATTTTTGCGTGGGATCTTATCTTGATAATAAACATAACACTGGAAGATAACCACTGTGATGTGTTTGCGACATGATGATATGGGGGATGTGTCCAAAGTATGTTTTGACAAGTGTGCGACCTGCATCAAGAGGTAGTTGGATAACCAATGGCTCTTACCGTCGTGTGGGGTTACATGGGTTATTAAGAATAAATATTTAGACAAAAGCATTGGGCCTTTAATGACTACACCTCATTCGTCCCCAAGGAATAGCTTTCCGCCACCGTACTAACCCCTTCGCTCACCACTGTTCGGGATAGTGTTCCACGTCCTCCTCACTCTTTACCTTCTCCTTGATCAATCTATGAGATCCTAGGTACCTGTAAACCCTTAGAACGAGAAGAAGACAAGAGAGAACTCTGTTGCAATCAGACACATACAAATAACGACAAATACGCAAAGTCATTCCAACGATCCCTTGCACAAATACATTGGGTTGCAAGGCCTTACCTCAACCCATTGCCTTACCAAATTTATTCACACATGGCGATCAGATCGCAAGATGAACTCATTGAAGACGACATAAAGATAAATGATTGATTGATAATATGTCTTAAAATAGTTGCCGGAAGCAACACACTGATACAAGTATGAATAACTAGGAGAGAATGCCTACGATGATGATGGTGGCGACGACTATGGAGATATGGGAAATGGCGGCAGCTAGGGTCGGAAGATTGGTTTTGGTTCTCCATTTTGTGAGTGGTGGTCTCCATGTTGATATCTGGCATCGACCCCTTTATAAAAGTTGGTCAGGTGGACCATCTGGTGCCAACGGTAGGCAGTACGAGCGGGCGTGCTCGTACCGTGCATCGCCTTGCGCTCTGTTGATTCTTGTTGCCTCCAGTTGTCTTGCCTCCACCAAACATTGTATTTCCTTGTATAAAATGACATCCTTCAATGTTTAGGCCCTTCTCTTGTAGGAACACATTACACAAATGATTTCGTGATCACTCATATTCATTACTCATTAGTAGCAATATGAAAGTGATTTTCTTAGAATTCTGGGATTATCCGGTTTAAACAACAGTGTGATGAGCGCAAAAATATCACTCATCAACCTCCCCAAGATTAAACCTTAATCGTCCTTGAACAACCAACAAGAACTCAACCGCAAGGAACTCAATTGTTTAAAATCAAAAGAACAAGAAGGTTTTGGTTCACTTACGGTCGATATGCCTAGATAGCCCTGTGCTTTCTTCACCTGAAAACTTACTATAGCTATAGGGGTGGCATGGTTATTATGCAACAGAATTCTTGCTAGTCTAGGCAAGATAATAAAAGTAGCATCTATTCTATTTCTTCTAGTTAACACTTGCTTGTCGGTAACACTTCAAAAGAGCTTTTATTTCTTTTGCAATGAAAATATATATTAGGGGGGGGGGGGGTGAAAGGCATGTAAAAGACAACGTGACACTAGAGTAACTCACTAACACCCAGGAGTGTCGCCTCATCAAGGCTCACAAACACTTCTTCAATCATTGCTTGCTGAAACTTTCATTGTCCTGTGACGGGATTATGCCAAAGAAATGATACATGCAAGTAGGGGGTTTCTTTGTGGCCTAAGTTTGAATACTATGGAGAAAGTGTTGTCTCTTTTGAGCTCTATGATCAATATTCGTTTATTTCCACATACACATGCTCTCAAGAGAAAGCCGAACAAACTCATAGACGAAATTTGAGCCCAAACTCTGGTGAATCGTTCATTGCCAGCAGAGTCCTCAACATAACATCAAGAGAGGTGACAAAGTCACATTTACATGGCATAAAGGAACATACGGTGACATGGCCATGGGTCCTGTAAGAAGCTGAAGAACCATGGGTCACAAAACAGATATTAGCATAATCTTGATCACCTTTGAACTAGGTTCCTCTGGACAATTTTATCCACAAGTGCTATTGAGTCTATCAAATTAAACACTATCGGGTTGAGTGTCGCTAAATATCACATTATTCTATTTTTTTGAACACCCAAGCCTTTTAAAGACTTTCCCATATGCATGGTTATTCTTTGTTATCATCACTTTCTTTTAAAAACTAGTCCCACAACAAGTCTCGGTTATCAAGATTAAACAGAACTAAGGGTACTAAATTATTTTATCTACAAAGTTAAACCTTTGTTTTAACTATCAAGACTTATTCCCACGTGAATACTTCACACATACTATTGCTACAACTATCCTAAGCATTTATAGTTCAAAAGATGGGAGTCATAGGGCATAGGATGAATATTTAGACTTCTCTTTCTTAAGGTGTGTTCCTCGCCGCTCGGCATAGATCAACTCCACTGCATAAAATATTAGCAAAAAATTGCAAACGGAAATCCGGGGCAAAAGAAAAAGAGCAAAGCGAAGGAAACCTTATTTTGTTTTGTATTTTTGGGTTGTTGAAAGCTTGCAAAATATGTAACCGGTGAGAAAAGGCAAAATCAAATAGAAAGCAAAGTGTTGGAACAAACCAACAAATTGTTGGAACAAACCAGCACACGTGTTTGAAGGTCTCAGCTAGGTGAAGTGAAACCTCATTACAACTTATTCAAATGAATACCTAGAGAAGTGCAACCTCATTACAACTTATTCATGTAGACGAGGAAGTAACCTCCCCAAGCTTAAGCTTTTGAAAGCCAACCAATGAGATCACTGTGTCGGTGCTTGATAGTTCTGAGCCCTACCTTGGATCCACGCGGAGATGTGGTTCGCCATGTACGTGGTGTTGTATTGAAGGGAGTTAGCGAGGTTGCACATGTTGTTGATGGAGCCTTCAAGATTGTAGATGTCAGCGTACGTGGTGTAGGGCACATCCTCTTGTATATCATCTTGGGGCTCCTCCTCCTCATCCGTGGTGAATTCTTCTTCGTTCATCTCCTCTGGCTCGGGTACCTCTTGATCGAACATTTCCTCTCCTTCCTGTGCAATATAATGCAAAATTCCTCCCTATATCGATAAGCGATTAGGCATGGGAGTGAAAAAAAAGTGTCCCACTCTAGGAATTTGAATGAAATAATGAACATGGCGGGCTATTACCATCCCCGCACTTAGAATAACATGAATATTAACAAGGCAATTACCAGCGAGAGGGCGTGATTTGGAGCATCCTACGGTCATCCCCACGGACATGCCTGACGGTGTCATACATCGAGGGTGGCTCATCCAAGGGAGCCTGGCCTCAGACTTGACTAGGGGCCCAGGAGGCCCAGAGCGAAGGAAAACCCTTAGGAAGGCGAAGAGGCCTTCTTGACTTTCAAGACAAGGACGGGGGCAGCCAAGGTAGCATCTATCTATTTGTAAACCCTATCCTCCATGTATATAAGGGGAGGCTAGGGAGCTCTCATTCCCATCTATTTTCATATAGAAAACTTTTGGTAGCAAAATCATACACCATTGTAACCCCTCGCATGATTTATCCCTCCACAATGAATAACCAAAACAAGCAGGACATAGGGTATTACTCTCTAGAGGCCCGAACCTGGATAAGCCCCTCGTGTGACCTCCGATCTAAGACTTCTAGCTGTGCTTGGACCCCTACCATGGGATCTGATGGTATTTGCATTGTCAGTTGGCACGCCAGGCATGGGTGGCACTGGCTGGAGACCAATCTCAGATCGGATTTTCTTCATCTCTCGGCGGCCTCTTGCCGGGAGAAAGCCTAATCTTCAGCTCTCTCACCTTCACCGTTGATGGGGCTAGCCAGGTCAACAACAAACTACCGGTCCAACCAAATAGCACAACCTACACAAGCCAAGGAGTCACTATGGTCGCCAGCAATGATGACCTCCATCCACAGAGGCCCCAAGGCCAACAGATCATGGTGGCACTCACATGCACAACGTCCGTGCCACCGACCTCCAGATGATCTAGCTACCTGACTCCTTCTTCACTAGCCGCGAACACAGAAGATGGCAACTTGTTGGCAACACCTTCCTCCTGGACGACGAGGGCTGGGGGATGCTCCGGCCTCACATGCCTACAACAGCCCGCACAAACCTCTAAGCTTGTCGTGATGGTCTGCGGCCAATTCTTCATCACCAACATGCGAGAGGACTGTGTCATCATCGGGTTCACCACTAGCAACAAGACGAACTTGGTCAAGGTTGTATCAACATCGGAGGACTAAAGTAGTGATTTTGAACCAATCTACTTCACTAATGATGACAAAAACTCTGGCTTCCCGGTCATTTGGGAGGTCACCTACTCCGACCCTTGGAGCGAGTCGGAGTCATGAGAAGACCGAGGCCTACCAGACCTCTCAGAGGAGGCCTCCCAGTCAGAAGCCTCGAAGGCTATATCATTACAGCAAGTCATGATTGATGGAGCAAAATACTGTCAGATCCCTCGATAGGGTTCATCACGAGATCAATAGTACTGGGACAGAGTCTGAACACACAATTTACCCAGGTTCGGGCTTCCGGAGAGTAATGCCCTACGTCTTGCTTCTTCTTGTTATTCATGGTGAGGGGATGCCTCGTACAAAGGATTATAATGCAGTACGGGATTGCTACCGAGAGTTTTGGACCTATGATTTGATCCCCCAAGTGGATTCAAGACCCCGTATAGGGAAGATCCTCTACGGATTCAAGACCCCATTTCCTCACAGATTGGGAAGAACTAGCTACCGTGTATCCCCCTTTGTTGGATTTGGACCTTTGCTACCTCTTTGTGTATGTGGATCTAGCACATGTGTGATTGGATCAAGTTGATTGAGTGTTTTTCCTCCCTTGTGTTCATCGTGTTCTTCGGAAATTTCACTACAAATCATGAAAGATCGGCCATTAGGGTTCCACCCTACATCATCTTGGTATCATGAGCCATGGTTGACCACGAATTTGGAGTCCCTACCCCCGTTTTCTAGCCTAATTTTGTGTGTTTTTGTCCAATTTCGAAAATCCCCACAAAAAATAACCTGACCAATTTTTTTGTGATTTGTTGGTTTGATGATGTTTTGTTGAATTTAATCCGTGGATTCGTTGTGTTGCAAGTGGATCTACCTATTCCCCACCATCTCCACCATGAAATCCACCCAAAATCCCTGAAATTTTCTTTCCCCCCACCATTTTCGTGTTCATCCCGAGCCCTAGCCCGACCGAGTTGACCTTTCCGGATCATCCGACCCCTGACTCGGATCATTCGGACGAGCCCGGATCAGTCGGACTAAGGCCCGGATCATCCGGTTTCCTCTGACAGCACTGCATTCGCCTGAATTTTTTCCAGCCACCACCATACTTTCGTATACCCATCTCCAACCACCACCATTCCACTTCCACAAACCCGTTGACATACCCTAGCCATACCACCGCTTTCCGCTACCACCATTTGACATTTTCTTCGAGAATTTGAGTTACGGTTCTCCGTTTCCTAGGGTGTTTCGGCTAACTAGGAATGGTTCGACATCGACACGGCCGACGCTCATCTTCGCCAAGGATTCGACATTGACAACGACCACCTCATCATTTTGACACCCCTACCATAAGCAAGGATGGTAACTTCGACGACACCTTGGTATACTCTTCCTTGCCATTGCATTGTTACCCCTGAGCCCATTTTGCATCACTTACCTATCGAGACTAGCCATTTGAGTATTGTCGGGCCATGTTACTTGTGCACTTTAGTGATCATCGATACACACCTTCCTTTGCATACATATCTCATTGTGGTATCATCGTATCATCTCTTGTGTCACAAGATTGTTCCCACATATACTCAATTGCTATCTTGGTTCGAGCATTTTGCATAAGTGGCCAAAGAAAGATATCAAAACAGCAAGAAAGAAAAGCTTTTAAGAAAAAGAAAGATAACCAAAGAGCTTGTAAGCAAGCGCCATAGCATCATACCATATTGCATACAATTTTCCATACTCGATCATCTTGGATCATTGAGAGAAACATCGGGAATCATACAAAATAGCATACTTTGGATAGAAAGTCGCTACGTTTCATCTCTTATAGGTAGTGCACAAGTTCGTATCCGCCTATTGAGCAATCATGCTAGCATTTCTCTAGAGTTGTGCAACAAGAGCATTTTCCGTGGATTCCTCATTTCGAGCTCATTCCTTGGTTGCACGACCCCATTTATCTATCCGTGCGTGTGTTTCCGTGTGCCCCATTTTGCTATTGGTCTAGTTGTTGTACCTGTGAATTTGTGAATCTTTTTCAACATTATTGAATCTTGCTAACAATTGCATAAATTTTGTGCCACCATACTCACCAAGCCACTCCAAAAGCTTTAATTGTGTAGGTGTGAGAATTGACAAGATCCGATACCAATTGTGATATTTCCATAATACATTATCAAGTGATCATTGATCCATCTTCAACATTAGATAAGGTACATTTGGTCTTGTTCTTTCCTTCCTTCCACTCACATATTTTCTTGAGATGATGGATAGGCCAACTACTTCTTCCAACCCACTCTTCATTGAGCAAGAAGAGGAGCTGACTATCTACGTCACCAAGAATCACTTCTTTGGAGCACAAAGAGCCTTGCATCAAGAAATGAAGCATTAAGCGACCGCATTGATCAACTCGCCACTGACATGCGACAATTCGAAGAACGAACAAGAGACTACCTCGACAATAAGCTTTCCAACAACATGGAAGAGCTCGACGCCAAATTGGCAACACAAATGGAAGATTTCCGAGCCTTGTTGATCAATCATTCCTCGACATCGTCATCATCATCATCAGGGCGGTGCAAGTCAAGTCGACACTCTTCGCATACATCTTCGAATTCAAGTCATTAAGACCTTGTTCGCATCATCGTCAAGCCCATGAGGATCATCAAGCTCCACAAAACCCATTTCATGGCAATGGTTTACAAGGCCACCTCCGGGAACATGAATGACATCATCACCAAGCTAATGATCCTATAGTACAAGAGTAGCTCCAATACGCCAAGATCACCAAGAGAACCAAGATGGCAACGCCATTCGACAAGAGCGACACCACCGTGAGGAACAAGCCCTTGAAGCCCAACGTTCTCTACAAGAAGCCACATGAGCCGTCAATGAACGCAACTGCCGTGTGCGCAAACAAGAAGAGGCCCTCCGACGAGAGCGATAAGACGAAGCCGCATGTCTTGAGGAACGCCAAGAAATGAGGAACCGTACAAGAATTCCACGCCCTCAACGGCAAGCTAATCAAGCGGAGCACGAGGAACAAGCGGTTCAAGACCCTCCACCATGGCAAGAGCATCCTCAAAGTCGCCATCAACACAATGATGAGCAACGCTATGGCAAGCTCAAGTTCACCATGCCTAAGTTCTTCGGTGGCACCGACCCCGAAGACTACCTTTCATGGACATTGAAGGTCGACAAGATATTCTGTCTACACAACTATGAAGAGGAAAATAAGATTGCCATGACATCCCTTGAGTTCCAAGACTATGTCCTCATTTGGTGGGAGCAAGTTATTGAGCGACGCTGAGAGAAAGGCGAACCACCCATCACAACATGGAATCAAATGAAGGATGTCATGAGAGCTTTTTTTGTGCCTACATACTATAGTCGAGACCTCTTCAAGAAGTTGCAACTCCTCAAGCAAGGCACCAAGTCCGTTGAAGAGTATTACAAGGAAATGGAGATCGCCATGATTCAAGCCAATGTCATGGAAGATGAGGAGCAAACAATGGCACGATTCTTGAATGGACTCAACTATCCTATCAATAAGACTGCGTATTTCCAACCATATTTGAACCTCCTCGAGCTAGTGCACCAAGCTACCAAGGCGGAGCGACAAGTGCAAGATGATTACAAGTATGCCAAGTACTCTTCCAAGACCTACGGTGTCATGGTGGAACACGATCACCTATGGGGCCATCGGCCCCTTTGTGGTTCGGCAAGGGGAAGCTTACGTTGCACAAAGAGCAGAGGCCATGGAACAACACGACGGTGGTGACTCTGGTGGTTTTTAGCCAGGTTCAGGCCGCTGAGAAGCGTAAAACCCTACTCCTGCCTTGGTGGATTGGATGGAGGAAACACGATGAGCGCGCAGTGCTCAAGCCCGACAAAGTTGCCTCGGGGAGAGCAGCTACGCGCGTACAAGTGTGCAAGGGTCTGAATCCTTTGCTAGTTAGCCTTGGACCTCCTTTTATACATTAAGGGGTGACCACAACGGCAAAGTAGTCTTTATCTGGTGGTTAGATAGCTAACAATGCTATCATACCTAACTCTGGCAGTTAGGACAAAGTGCATTAAATGCACTGCTAGGTATCATGCTGAGGGTGAAACCCGGCAAGCCTGCCGTGCCGCTTAACCCTCTTCTGCTTATCTGCTTGACACGCCTCTGGACGGGTGTCATATGAGGGTACTCTGTCTTCCAAATGGTTGCCACGTGCCTAGCGGAAGCCACTTAATCACCTGGGGGCTCGACACCGCACTGATAACTGATTTGCGTTGCGGTGCGGTGGAGCGGTGGTGCGGTGGCGCCTTGGTGGACCCGGCAAGCTTGCCGGGGGAATCTTGGACTTGTCCTTGGGGTGGCCTCGACCCGACCGGGCCCTCCTGCCCGCCAAGGGAGGCTTTCGCAAGGTGATGCCTTGTTGTCTTGCTTGTTTGGGTCTTCTTGATCCGCTCCTTGATCTCACGAAGAGCGATTCTTCTGGCTTGGTCTTGTTTCTGTATCTTGGTGTATGATATGCAATGCCAGCACACCTGTGTATAAGTCCGGGCAACCAAACGCGAATGTTTGTTGCAACGACAGGAGCCCCCGGGCCTGGCCCATACGTGCCGCCTGGCATCGTTGGGGTAGGCCCCAACAAATACACATGTGTGCACTTTGGCTGAACCATGATGGGGCTCATGTTATTCTTGATATCTTCCTTGCTTCTTCATTAACCTGTAATTGAACCCGTTTCCGGTTTTCCCGTGAGTCATGCGGAACGACGTGGGGTTACTCACGTAGTGGCTCACGGGCCGACCACGTTCACGGGGAGGTAACTGCCATTTTACTCACCCACTACGCCTACCGTTTCTGCCACGTACACTGCAGGCATTGTGTAGGGTTGGTGGCGGACGCGTAGGGCGCGGGAATGAGTGCCATGGCAGAAATCCAGGTGCTGTGGATTGGCGCCGGTGGGCGGTCGTTGATTCTGGATGCCGTCAGCGACGCAGGGAGGCAGGATTGGTGGAGCAGGGCGGTTCCCTCCCAGGTGGTGAGGAGCCAGCCATCGGCCAAGTTTCCCTATAAAAGGGGACGTGGGTGAGGGGCGCACCCACCCACATCTCCTCCTCCCTCCCTGATATCTTTCTTCCACTATGGTGAGGGGAAGAGGACGTGGTCGACCTCCAGCGGTGGCGACGAGGGTCTCTTCTCGGCAGCGCCTCCCTCCCCCTGCTGGGGATGCAGGAGCAGAGTCCAACACACAAGGTGGTGCCGCTGGACGCGGGTGCGGTCGTCATGGCACTCGGGGCCGAGGAGGACGTGGAGGTGTCCTGGTCGCTCCTCCCCCGGTCGCCGCGGCCCCAATGGAAGGTCACGCCGGGGACCAGCCGTTGGAGTTCATGTCAAGCTGCGCGGGCCACCGCGCAGCCGCCTTCGGCTTCCCACCCCGTTTGCAAGGGTGATGGAGGAAGAATAGCCGCCCAGATTGAGGCTGCACATGATGGGCTGCTACAATGGCATCATGCGGGCGAATGTAGAGTTCCCTACACCTCATGTCATGCTTCTCCGGTGTGGCTCGAAAACCTTTGCTCGTGCCGACAGCTTGGCGGCGGGGCACGTTCTCCATTTCAAGCTAATGGAGGCTAATCTGCTCTCCATCAAAGTCTTCGGGCGTTCGGGTGCTCGCTTAGGGTGCTGCGCGGGAGCTCGATCGACGACGAAAGCTCCTCCTCGAGCGATAGTGACGAAGAGGACAGTGACGGCGATGACAACGGCAGCGATCGGGAGGACGATGGCTTAGACTCTAGCTGAACGCCGGACGCACCGTCACCGTCAGCAAGGCACCGACGGCACCAGCATCTGCACCTGGGTCTTCTTCCCCCGGCACAGCGATTTGCCGGGGTGTTGGGTGTGTGTAACACCCTGGTTTTCGCTCCTGTTTTTTTTCCTTCGCGGGATTTGACTCCCGTCTTTTTTCTCGGTGTTATCGGATTTCTTTAGCTCTTGGGTATATGAAGATGGTCATTTAACCTTGCCTTCCCTATCCAACCAGAGATTCTCTCCAGTCCAACCTTGCCACCCAAGATATATTCTCAGGGTTTTGCCACCGAAACCCTACCTTCCGAGTTGCCGGGAGGGAAACCCTAATCTCTTCCGTTACAAAGGAACCCCAATTTCCTTTGATCTGCTGACTCCCAAACTTCTCCCAGTGATCATCCTTTATCTATAAACCCTGGATATGCAAAAATATTGCCAAGTCATTTGTAATATTTTTCATTTATAATTAATTCATTTTTCTGCCAGTTAAAGGAATTAAATCCAGGAAAATATCTATCCATCTCCAAAGTTCATGAAAACTTGTGGAGATATTCCTTGTGATCATATTGAGCTCCATAAAAATATTGGCCCTAATTAAATAAGGGAAATTGCATTTTCCTATTTAATGCCAATATTGCATTTTGGGCAGTTTCTAAAGGAACTACCATTTTGGTAGCCAGGAAGAATCCCAAATAAATTGTGGAGCTTCTCCTATCCATATCTTAACCATTTCCATCAAGAACCCAAGTTCCATAGTTCAAATTGTTAGCACAACATCAATTTGTAGATTCTATCCAGTTGGGCAATTTGCAAAGGAAGTGCTTGAACCATTGATCTATTTGAGCTGAAATTTTTCATGGTGGTAAACATTGATAAATCAACCATGGAAACCAAAAACCAGCTCAATCCCTCTATCCATTCTTCCCCAGCAATTTTCTCAAGTTCTGTCCATTTGGAACCTCTGTGAAGCAAGTACCATTTTGGTGTACCCAAATGGTATGAAACTTTTACAGTGGCTTCATATGTTCAAATCATCACCCTCCACCAAATTTGGGCCAAATCCATGTAGCCATTTTCCCCCAGCATCAGCATCTTCATTTCTGGCCAGAGTGCATGGTTACAAAGGAAGTACCATCTGGAGTTGTCCATTTGTGTTGAGACTTTGTAATCATGTTCACCTTAGTGTATGTTTAACCCTTGCCCAAGATCTGGCCAAGGTGAGCACTGTGGTGGCCACACCACATGTCAAACACCTTCATGTCAAAACACTTGTGAGCTCTCATCTGTCATCTCCTGCCTCCACTTCCCTCCAAACCCTCTCTAGTCAACTCAACGAAGCAAGGAGAAGACCCCAACCACGATTTGGCTACGAGTGGGGCGTTGCAATGCCGTGTCCATGCGCAGAGCGCGCCAAATCGGTGCACTGTGTCCTGGACCCTTCGGGAGTCGTCTCCGGCAGGCCGTGGCCTATCTGCAAGCGCCGGCGAGCTCCCCACCATGTGCGCGAGCCTTCTGGAGGCCTCTCCCCCTTCGTCTCCTAGCTCCTGGTCGCTTGTGCCAATCTCCAATGAACCACAGGATCGCCGCCACGGCGACGAGCTTCTGGGAGCCTCGGCCGGCGTCGTCTAGCTCCCTCCCTCCCGAGCCGTCCCCTCCTTATGTTGATCGTCAGGTCGGCACCACCTGCAGCTCGCCACCTCGTGGGAGCTCCAGTGCGAGGATAAGGATGCCACGGCGGTCGGGCTCATCCGCTCGCCGCGGCCGGCTATAAAAGCCGCGGCCGAGCCCCTCCCTGGGTATCCTCGAGCCCCTCAACCTCCTCCCCACTCCCCTCTAGCCCTCCCTGATGTTCCCACCGAGCTCGATGAGCTCTCATTCCCGCCAATGGCCGCCGTGTTTGCCGGCGACTTCCTCCTAAATTGGAGCAAGCCGAGCCTCTTCCCTCTCTCCTGGCTGCACCAGAGCTCCCCGCCAACCCTCGCTAGCCTCCCCGTCCCCTCATCGAGTCTCCGGGACGCTTGCGACCGTGTCTGCAAGTCCGGCCGCCGCTCGTGTCTGGGGGAGCCCGCACTGTCGCCGCCCCGACCCTCCCCGGCGCCCGTGCCTGGTCCAGGTGGGCGCGGTACCTCCGCCCGATCCTGCCGGAGGCCGTAGCTCCATCGGAGGTGGCCGGGCCAGCGCCGGCGTCGCGCGGCCTCGGCCTCCCCTCTGTCGCACCCTGTCGTGGAAGAAGAAGGGAGGGAGGGGAGAGAGAAGGTCAACGCGGGACCCGCCAGCCAGTCTCACTACGTTGACCCAACCCCGGGCCCCGCTGGCTTAAGTGGAAGCGTACTTTCTGAAGTGCGTGTTCCTCTTCTGAAGGCGTATTTCTGGTGCTATTCAGGCTAAAGTACGCTTTCTCTTCTGGAAAGCGTATTTCCAGAGAAGGCGACACCAGTTTTCCACCCAGGGACCCAGAAGTAAATATTCATTTACCGATAGGTCCCTCCACTTCAGTCCTTCATATCTTCTTGCTCGTGACTCCGATTCAGGTGAAACCAATGCCCACGTCTTCAGTTCATCGAGCCCGTTCCGATGGTATCATTTTCATAATGTTTGCACATTTTGAAAATGACCATTTTGCCCCTACCCTTCATTCAGCCCCTTCGAGAGGGAATCCTTTCCACGGACTCTCCACACTTCTTCCTGGAGTATTCTTCACCCCCAGGCAAGCCGACCATCTGATATATGCCCTAAAGCATTGCTCTGTGTTATTCTTGCATGTTTAATTAATGATTATGCCTGTGATAGAAATGATTAAACTTCTGCTAGATTGCACTTACTGTTTACATTACTTGAATTAGTTTGCTATGTGGTAGTTTAAAGTAACTTACCTAAATGCATAGCTACTGCCATCTCAAGGTATTGTGATAAACCACCATGCTTGCTAAATGTTTGCTTAAGCTAAACCTAGTCGGTTGATCCAGAGTCACCTGTCCGGACTTATCCGTGCAGCCACATTTGTCGGTATGGGACGGCCTTGACTTGGTCTGATCGCGTGCTCTTTTATCGGTACCACCAACTAGGGAATGTTATGCGTGCGTGCTACCCTGGTCCGGTGGGCGACGATAACCTTGTGAGCCCATTTGAGTTAATTTGCCGGCGTCCCCATTTGGGACAGTTTAGTTGGCCACGACGGTGGTAGGTGTCACGAGGTGACACAGGGGCCACCCAGGACATGACCCTGGGAGGGTATGATGGTTGGTGGTACGGTGGAGGAGTCACGGGTTAGGCAGGTTTCGTTGGAGTAACCCTAATCCACCCGAATGGGATCACGAGGTCAGGTGCTCCATGGTGTGGGTAAAGTGCGCAACCTCTGCAGAGTGTAAGAATCTATTCGAATAGCCGCGTCCACGGTATTGGACAGTCCGTCCAGGCCACACTATGTGGTCAACCGTAACAAAGATAATAATGATGGAAGAACTTGTCTTATGATCGGAGGTACTCAGCGACTCATGAGTATTCCGAGGATTGTGGGACAACCCGTAAGAGAGTAAGTTTATCAGAATTACAGTGGAGATGCATAGACATCAGATGATGTCAGGAATATGATATGTTAGCCATGGGATGGCTATAAGATGAGTGGTTGGATGACCACATGATTTGGATTGATTTGGATCAGACTCGGATTGGATCACGAGAATGTTCGGAGTATGAGTTATTCACTTGTCATGCTTTACTTTACGTTGGTAGTATCACACTGGATAATCCTGTTATAACATGATAAGTAATATTGCTAGATAGGGATGTTGTGCCATGATAATTAATGTTGCTCTAATAACAAATGCATGCTTGAATGCCATGGATTGCTTTGCTTGGTGTATATGTTAGTTGGTTTGCTTGCGAGTGCATTCAAAAGTACTTAGCGGCCTTTAACATGGCCAGGTTCACATAAGGATCCGTCGTCCGTCGTCGAGGAGCCGGAGCGTTTGTGGCTAGAAGTGTAACCCAGTCAGATCCCTGTGGATTGGAGCCACACCAAGACCTTGCTGCCTTAGATAGGGCTTTTCCGCTGCCATCAGTCATGTATTATATCATGTAAGACTTATATATCCATTAATAGAAATGCCTGTGTTCTTGATACTTGTTGTAAACGCGCATGCCAGAGTGATTTCCTGGGCTGGTATGCATGGCGACCGTCTGGCTACAGTGGTAATCAGGCGGGGCGCCACAACGGATGGTATCAGAGCAGCCAGGCTGACTATAGGTTACCCCTAGCTGGACTTCATTGTCTTGTGTTCAGTAGAAAGCCCAGATGGATTTCAGCCATCTTTGCGAAGTAGGCACAGCTACTATTGATCATAAGGCAACCCCACAGATCTTTGGCTCCATCAGACCCCAACTCTCATGGCCTTTGCCTCCGGTGTGAAATGCTCGCACTAGGCAATGACCCGTGAGCCCTAAACCCCTAGGCAAACCAGATACCCTTACCTTGCTTGCTAGCCATGGCATTTCTCTTCTTAACTCTAGTTTCCTTTGGGAAACACCTATAAATTCCATCTTTTCCCCAACAACCGTAGGATCATTGACTAAGCCATTTTGGCTATGGTCATGTGTCGAGTTTGATGTTCCCTAAGGAAGTAGTAGAAGCTTGACACCAATTGCTACCAGGAGCATTGTGTGGTTTCGCTTCTAAATCCTTAGAGGTGCATCGAGTGCGCCATACTAGTTATACTAGTGGATCTTCAGCCACAGGTGTAAGGTCTGTAATATTTGAGTTTTATTTGCTTTTTGCTTTTTCGCGGTTCTTGTTTCTATTGTCGGTTCCGTTTCTTCACTCCGACTGGATCCATCCACAAGTGCCGTCAAGAAGACCAGCATACAACTGGGATAATACCCAATAATCCCAATTCAGCAAGAGTCAAGCCAAGCCAACTGCCTGGTATTCAGAATAGCAACACTGGATCTGTCAAGGATGAAGGATGGGTCAGAAGCAGAATCTATGTGCAACAGACAAGGCCAGAATATACCTGAGAGAGTTTGCCTCAGAACGGATCACGCCTAAGGAGCAGTCAGATGAGTTACCAAGAATGAACACCAGCAAGGACAAATGATTCCGTCCTCGACACAAGGATTCTTCAGTCAGTGGGGTGAACCTTGAGTTTTTTTTCAATGGACTCCAGAATCACCTATTACCCATCGAAGACATATTTCAAAAATGTGTATATGCCAAGAGCAACAACAAAACTCTGGTACATTGGTACAAATTGCAAAGCATATCTTGAATTCATCGATGCAAATGCAAAATTTTCTGGGCACTGTGACAAGGTCTGCAAGGAATATGGATAAGTTCGCGGTTTCCTAGGACCAATGAGAACTTCACATGCTTGGAAGCTCAGCTGAACCAAATGGAATTATCCATCAACTGCTTATTACCGGCGATATATGGAATCTCGGATTAATTATCAACATGAGGCATGCGTTAGTCGTGCAACCTTTACAGCAGCAATGATCAGACCAGCATAAGGACAAGCGGCGTGCATGACAACAGAATATCTGCAGTCAAGGTATGGCCTATACCAAGTTTGGCTCCACTATGGGTAAATTCTGGATACTTCAGGAGGAAGCCAAAATCGGCCATAGATCCGACTACGTACATAGTGAAAGGCTTCTGGTATAAGGAACCCCGCCTTCCTCCGCAAGCTGTCAGAAGGAGCTTACAACACAAGACTCCCAATCTTCCTCGGTACGTTACTTGGTGAGAAAATCTTCTGGGATACGGCACTCCCATATTCCACAGCGTGCTACCACGGAAAAACTTCTGTCATAAGGCACCTGACCTTCCACAGCAAGCCCCATGAAGGAAAGCTTCGGAGGTACGATACCCGGCCTTCTTCGGCACACTACCCAGGCAGAAGCTTTGAGCATAAGGAATTCAACCTTCTTCAACACACCATTGTGCCCACAACAAGCTTGTCAGAAGCACGAACTAGTCTGGACGCACATCTACCTCAGAACTCAATGGTTATGAAAGGATTTATCCTACACCTGCATATGTTGTGAGCATGCAGTCCAGTGGTCAGTTCATGCGAGCCACTTGTACACGGGAAAGACTGTGTTCAGAGAAGCATTGGCCCCATAGTTCAAAGAGGATAATAATACAACAATCCCTATGAGGTATGCAAGAGTAAGTTGTGAGAACAAGCCCGACAAGCCGGGAAAACAATCATGGAGCCGTGTTGGCAGGTCATGACAGGTCCATGAAAGGAATCCTCAAGAACAAAGAAGTGGTGAACAAACAACCTCCGTGCCGGTCAACAAGATACAGCTTCACGGACAGAGTGACATTGGTCATACTTGTCAGACTCTTGCATATACGGCCACAACAATGCAGCCAACATGCCATACTCATCCTAAATATGGGCTATCAACCAAGGTAAGAGGCGATGCTCCAAAGATACACCAATGGTAGCGATACTATGTTCAGTTCAGTAGTCATAGCAAGGACTACAGAGGCTATATATATGACAGAACCATTTCCATGAGCAACAGAGTTTGAAACCAGACATTCAGATAGAATGGCACCAACAGCTCGTAGACATCATGACATCATTGGAATAAGAGATTACTATCTATGATTACTTTGTATCATGCCTGACATTTCAGTTGAGGATATAGCAGCAATAGCTCGGTCATGTTGTTCCTGGAATTGTGGATCATCTAAAGACAAAGTCAGAATGCCTAAGACAGAAGGAAACATCAGTATGTAACCCACAACCAGACTGAGCATTCTAACACGGCAAAAAGAAAGCCACTCCCACTCACTCGAGGCCATACGAGCATGTGAGCCCTAGTACTAGGAAAGGATGTCTTGCCCATGACAGTCAGAGTACGAAGTATCACAATAAAATTCGAAGCAGTCACTTCCAGGCCAAGGAAACCGAGCAGTTTGTTGGTATTACCCGCTACCTCACCCAGCAACACCACTACCAAGGAAAAAGGTACACTTGACAGGAAAGAGAAGGATTCAAGGAAGCTGTGTGCAAAGACAACACATGGTCCATTAGAAGAGGCAGTTAAAAGGGCAATGAACCAACGAAGACGAGATCGCTGATGGATCCAAATCGCACACAGGTAAGTCCCCCTTCATCGGGAGGTAAGCCCGGAAATCTCGAGGACGAGATTTTCTTAAGGGGGGTAGGTTTGTAACACCCTGGTTTTCGCTCCTGTTTTTTTTCCTTCGCGGGATTTGACTCCCGTCTTTTTTCTCGGTGTTATCGGATTTCTTTAGCTCTTGGGTATATGAAGATGGTCATTTAACCTTGCCTTCCCTATCCAACCAGAGATTCTCTCCAGTCCAACCTTGCCACCCAAGATATATTCTCAGGGTTTTGCCACCGAAACCCTACCTTCCGAGTTGCCGGAAGGGAAACCCTAATTTCTTCTGTTACAAAGGAACCCCAATTTCCTTTGACCTGCTAACTCCCAAACTTCTCCCAGTGATCATCCTTTATCTATAAACCCTAGATATGCAAAAATATTGCCAAGTCATTAGCAATATTTTTCACTTATAATTAATTCCTTTTTCTGCCAGTTAAAGGAATTAAATCCAGGAAAATATCTATCCATCTCCAAAGTTCATGAAAACTTGTGGAGATATTCCTTGTGATCATATTGAGCTCCATAAAAATATTGGCCCTAATTAAATAAGGGAAATTGCATTTTCCTATTTAATGCCAATATTGCATTTTGGGCAGTTTCTAAAGGAACTACCATTTTGGTAGCCAGGAAGAATCCCAAATAAATTATGGAGCTTCTCCTATCCATATCTTCACCATTTCCATCAAGAACCCAAGTTCCATAGTTCAAATTGTTAGCACAACATCAATTTGTAGATTCTGTCCAGTTGGGCAAATTGCAAAGGAAGTGCTTGAACCATTGATCTATTTGAGCTGAAATTTTTCATGGTGGTTAACATTGATAAATCAACCATGGGAACCAAAAACCAGCTCAATCCCTCTATCCATTCTTCCCCAGCAATTTTCTCAAGTTTTTGTCCATTTGGAACCTCTGTGAAGCAAGTACCATTTTGGTGTACCCAAATGGTATGAAACTTTTACAGTGGCTTCATATGTTCAAATCATCACCCTCCACCAAATTTGGGCCAAATCCATGTAGCCATTTTTCCCCAGCATCAGCATCTTCATTTCTGGCCAGAGTGCATGGTTACAAAGGAAGTACCATCTGGAGTTGTCCATTTGTGTTGAGACTTTGTAATCATGTTCACCTTAGTGTATGATAAACCCTTACGCAAGATCTGGCCAAGGTGAGCACTGTGGTGGCCACACCACATGTCAAACACCTTCATGTCAAAACACTTGTGAGCTCTCATCTGTCATCTCCTGCCTCCACTTGCCTCCAAACCCTCTCTAGTCAACTCAGCGAAGCAAGGAGAAGACCCCAAACACGATTTGGCTGCGAGTGGGGTGTGGCAATGCCGTGGCCACGCGGTGACCACGCGCAGAGCACGCCAAATCGGTGCACTGTGTCCTGGACCCTTCGCGAGTCATCTCTGGCAGGCCATGGCCTATCCGCAAGCGCCGGTGAGCTCCCCACCATGTGTGCGAGCCTTCTGGAGGCCTCTCCCCCTTCGTCTCCTAGCTCCTGGTCGCTTGTGCCGACCTCCGATGCTGCACTGGATCGCCGCCACGGCGACGAGCTTCTGGGAGCCTCGGCAGGCATCGGCTAGCTCCCTCCCAAGCCATCCCCTCCTTCTGTTGATCGTCAGGTCGGCACCACCCGCAGCTCACCACCTCGCGGGAGCTCCAGTGCGAGGATAAGGATGCCATGGTGGCCGGGCTCATCCGCTCGCCCCGGCCGGCTATAAAAGCCGCGGCCGAGCCCCTCCCTGGGTATCCTCGAGCCCCTCAACCTCCTCCCCACTCCCTTCTAGCCCTCCCCGACCTTCCCACCGAGCTCGATGAGCTCTTGTTCCCGCCAATGGCCGTCGTGTCCGCCGGCGACTTCCGCCTAAATTGGAGCAAGCCGAGCCTCATCCCTCTCTCCTGGCTGCACCAGAGCTCCCCGCCAACCCTCGCTAGCCTCCCCGTCCCCTCATCGAATCTCTGGGATGCTTGCGTCCATGTCTGCAAGTCCGGCACCGCACGTGTCCACGTGAGCCCGCGCTGTCGCCGGCCGGCCCTCCCCGGCGTCTGTGCCTGGTCCAGGTGGGTGCGGTACCTCCGCCCGATCCTGCCGGAGGCCGTAGGTCCATCGGAGGCGGCCGGAGTTGGCCGGGCCAGCGCCGGCGTCGCGTGGCCTTGGCCTCCCCTCTGTCGCGCCCTGTCGAGGAACTAGAAGGGAGGGAGGAGAGAGAGAAGGTCAGCGTGGGACCCACCAGTCAGCCTCACTACGTTGACCCCACCCCAGGCCCCGCTGGCTTAAGTGGAAGCGTACTTTCTAAAGTGCGTGTTCCTCTTCTGAAGGCGTATTTCTGGTGCTGTTCAGACTAAAGTACGCTTTCTCTTCTGGAAAGCGTATTTCCAGAGAAGGCGCCACTAGTTTTCCACCTAGGGACCCAGAAGTAAATATTCATTTACCGACAGGTCCCTCCACTTCAGTCCTTCATATCTTCTTGCTCGTGACTCCGATTCACGTGAAACCAACGCCCACGTCTTCAGTTCGTCGAGCCCGTTCCGATGGTATCACTTTCACAATGTTTTCACATTCTAAAAATGACCATTTTGCCCCTACCCTTCATTCAGCCCCTTCGAGAGGGAATCCTTTCCGGCGATCCTTTCCGCGGACTCTCCACACTTCTTCCTGGAGTATTCTTCACCCCCAGGCAAGCCGACCATCTGATATATTCCCTAAAGCATTGCTCTGTGTTATTCTTGCATGTTTAATTAATGATTATGCCTGTGATAGAAATGATTAAACTTTTGCTAGATTGCACTTACTATTTACATTACTTGCATTAGTTTGCTATGTGGTAGTTCAAAGTAACTTACCTAAATGCATAGCTACCGCCATCTCAAGGTATTGTGATAAACCACCATGTTTGCTAAATGTTTGCTTAAGCTAAACCTAGTTGGTTGATCCAGAGTCACCTGTCCGGACTTATCCGTGCAGCCACATTTGCCGGTATGGGACGACCTTGACTTGGTCAGATCGCGTGCTCTTTTATCGATACCACCAACTAGGGAAGGTTATGCGTGCGTGCTACCCTGGCCCGGTGGGCGACGATAACCTTGTGAGCCCATTTGAGTTATTTGCCGGCGTCCCCATTTGGGACAGTTTAGTTGGCCATGGCAGTGGAAGGTGTCACGAGGTGACACAGGGGCCACCCAAGACATGACCCTGGGAGGGTATGATTGTCGGTGGTACGATGGAGGAGTCACGGGGTAGGCAGGTTTTGTTGGAGCAACCCTGATCCACCCGAATGGGATCACGAGGTCAGGTGCTCCATGGTGTGGGTAAAGTGCACAACCTCTGCAGAGTGTAAGAAACTATTCGAATAGCCGTGTCCATGGTATTGGACAGTCCGTCCAGGCCTCACTAGGTGGTCAACCGTAACAAAGATAATAATGATGGAAGAACTTGTCTTATGATCGAAGGTACTCAGCGACTCATGAGTATTCCGAGGATTGTGGGACAACCCGTAAGAGAGTAAGTTTATCAGAATTATAGTGGAGATGCATAGACATCAGATGATGTCAGGAATATGATATGTTAGCCATGGGATGGCTATAAGATGAGTGGTTGGATGACCACATGATTTGGATTGGATTTGGATCAGACTCGGATTGGATCATGAGAATGTTCGGAGTATGAGTTATTCACTTGTCATGCTTTACTTTACTTTGGTAGTATCACACTGGATAATCCTGTTAGAACATGATAAGTAATATTGCTAGATAGGGATGTTATGCCATGATAATTAATGTTGCTCTAATAACAAATGCATGCTTGAATGCCATGGATTGCTTTGCTTGGTGTATATGTTAGATGGTTTGCTTGTGAGTACATTCAAAAGTACTCAGCGGCCTTTAACATGGCCAGGTTCACATAAGGATCCGTCGTCCGTCATCGAGGAGCCGGAGCGTTCGCGGCTAGAAGAGTAACCCAGTCAGATCCCTGTGGATTGGAGCCGCACCAAGACCATGCTGCCTTAGATATGGCTTTTCTGCTGCCATCACTCATGTAATATATCATGTAAGACTTATATATCCATTAATAGAAATGCCTGTGTTCTTGATACTTGTTGTAAACGTGCATGCCAGAGTGATTTCCTGGGCTGGTATGCATGGCGATCGTCTGGCTACAGTGGTAATCAGGCGGGGCGCCACAGTGTGGACGTCTCCGCCTTCTCCAGCTGGACCCCGGCAGGCTTCTCCGTGGACTCCGGCCTCATCTTCCCTGCCAGGGGCCTTCCTACCGCGTTCCGCTAGTCCTGGCGGTGGTGTCCAGGGCATCGCCTAGCCGCTCTCTCCGTCCGTCATCTTTGCCCCGCCCCTCTCGATCTTGTCAGAATGCGTCCCGCGGGCCTTGACGGGGTCAGGCTGGGCTTCTGCCCAGGCACTCCTTTTGCCCTCTTCGCCTCCCACTGTATCCCCTAGGAGGAGAGGGACAAGAAAGGCATTACGGGGCACTTATCTTTTTTCAGTCTAAAATATGTAGGCACTTGCCAAACTTTATCTTAAAAAATGTAATCTTTTCGGCTATATTTGTACTCTCTAAGGCTTGTACTTGTCTATCCGCACATTAATGAAAAAAGACATGCTTGCCGGGCGCTTGTGCATGTATCATACTCATGCAGAGGAGTGGGTCCTCTATACTTTCGAGTAAACAAAGTTTCCGGCAAGGTATCTTGCCGGTCCCTCTCCATGTTGCCGCGAGGCTTGGCTCGGCGAGCCTGGGAACGCGGAAGAGACCCGGCCCCTTGCCAACCCTTTTCACAAATGCCACTACAACGAATTGGACTGAAGTAATCCTCAAATCAAAAGATGGGAGCACAAATGTTTTAGGGTGACAAGGTTTTTCTACACACAAGTTTTCCTCAAAGATGTACAATATGGATCTCTTAAAGGAGACTTATCTGCTTTGGGTTGTCGGTGGCCAATATGCGAACTTATTCTTTCTTCTCTTCCCTAGGATTTTATCCATGGCAGGGGCCCTGTGGTTAGTACAGGGAAAGAAAAACAGCAGCATATGACCTTCTCTAAATGACCATGGCAAGATCATGCTAAAATAAACATGCATGCAAGTTTTAGGCGCCGACACTTTATTTTATTATCTTTGTACAGGGTCTATGCCTGGCTTTGTACAAAGGGTTACATGCACATCGGCAAGGCTTGTACAAAAGGTGGCTACCGGGAACTGAGCCCGGCAGCCGCGCCTTACGGGTAGAACTTACGAAGATGCTCAATATTCCATGAGTTTTGCACTTTAGCGCCATCTACGCTCTCCAGACGGATTGCGCCAGGTCTGGTGACTCGTACTACCTGGTAAGGGCCTTCCCACTTCAGCGTCAACTTGTTGGAACCCTTGGCAGATTGAACACGCCTAAGGACAAGGTCGCCTTCCTCAAGGCTCCGGTCATGAATCCTGTGGCTATGATAGCGGCGCAAGGCTTGCTGGTAGCATGCAGCATGCACAGCGGCCGGCGACGATCTTCCTCGAGGAGCACGGCATCGTCATGCTGGAGCTGCTCCTACTCTACTTCATCGTAGGCAAGTACTTGAGGTGACCTGTATATGAGTTCTGTGGGGAGCACTGCTTCTGCCCCATAGACTAGGGAGAAGGGAGTCTAGCCGATGGCTCGATTCAGTGTCGTACAGAGGGACCAAAAAACCACCGGCAGCTCATCGATCCAGCATCTGCCGCATTTCTTCAACTTATCAAAAGTCCTTGTCTTGAGCCCCGCGCAACACTTCGCATTCATCCTCTCGGCTTGTCCGTTGCTCCGGGGATGAGCAACAGAAGCAAAAGAGACCTTGCTCCCATGGTTTTGGATGTATTGCATGAAGGCGCGACTTGTGAATTGGGTGCCATTATCAGTGATCACTCTGGTGGGTACTCCAAAATGGCACACCAATCCTTTCAAGAACTTGATAGCTGACTGTGCGGTTACCTTCCTCACTGGCTCCACTTCTGGCACTTTGTAAACTTGTCGATTGCAAAGTACAAGAATTCAAAGCCCCCGGCAGCGCAGGGGAAGGAGCCCAAGATGTCGAGCCCCCAGACCAAAAATGGCCAGGATAAAGGGATTGTTTGGAGAGCTTGAGCTGGTTGATGGATGCTCTTGGAGTGGAACTGGCATGCTTCACATCTGGTGACTAGCTCAACCGCATCTTGGAGGGCCGTGGGCTAGTAGAAACCTTGTCTGAAAGCTTTCCCAACCAAGGCTCTTGATCCAATATGGGAGCCGCACATGCCCTTGTGTATCTCTGCTAGTAGTTCCAACCCCTCTTCCCGGCAAATGCACTTCAACTTCACACCGTTCGGCCTTCTTCTGTACAGGGTGTCATCGACAAACTGAAACATACTGGACCGTCGGGCTACTCTTTCAGCTTCTTCTTGCTCTTCAGGAAGTTCTACTGTTTGAAGGTAGTGGACTATGTGCTGTGCCCAAGTTGGAGCTTGAGGCTCAACAACAAGGACTAATGGCACCTCCTCGTTCATGGGAGCGCTCACCTCGACTGTGAGAACCTATGGTTCCGCGGGAGGGTGCTGCTCACCAACCGAAGTGGAGTGGTTCCTGACAGCCTCTCTACTAGAGGCTTCGGGAAGCTCCGCCAGGAAATACTTGCTGGAGTCCAACTTCCCCCTTTTCCTGGTCATCATCGATGGAGATACTGAAGGTTGAGTCAAGTGGAGGACAAAAGTTCCTGGTTCCACAAGGAGTTTTTTTGCGGCGCATTTTGACAGATGATCAACAATGCTGTTTTTTGCACATAGTACGTGCTCTGTTTTTAATCCATCGAAATGCTGCTCCAGCTTTCTCACTTCCTCTACATACGCCCCCATCAATGGGCTCTGGTAATCCTTATTGACTTGTCTCACCATGAGCTGTGAGTCTCCACGGATGATCAACTTCTTGATTCCCAATTCTACTGCGATTCTAAGTCTGACAAGGAGCCCCTCATACTCAGCAGTGTTGTTGGCGGCCTTCTCCCAGGGAAAGTGCATTTGAACCACATACTTGAGGTGCTCTCTGGTGGGTGCAACAAGAAGCACGCCAGCTCCAGCACCTTGTAACGAGAAAGCACCATCAAAATACATGATCCATTCCTGAGGCGCCTCCTTGCCGGGAATAACTGTTTCTGGTATTTCTTCATCTGGAGTGGGCGTCCATTCTGCAATGAACTCCGCCAATGCCCTGCTTTGAATGGTTGATGTACTTACGTACTTCAGGCCAAAACTAGACAACTCTAGTGCCCATTCAACTATTCTGCCAGTGGCTTCGGGGTTCCTCAGTATGCACTGCAGTGGGAAACGAGTGACAACCGTGATCTCGTGGGCTTGGAAGTAGTGGCGTAGCTTTCTCGAGGCCATGATGAGGCTGAAGATCAACTTTTGCACTCTAGAATACCTTGACCTAGCCCCCTGCAACAGGGAGCTGACAAAGTATACTGGCCGTTGCACCACCTTCTTCCTTGCCGCGGTCTTGGAATTGCCTCTGCTAACTTGCCCTACTTCTCCTTGATCTGTGTCTGACCTTGCGGTGACTAGCTCAGTTTCATCTCCGGAGGGGACAATTGCTGTAGCTGATTCCTCATCCACTTCTCGATGCGCCACCAGCATTGCACTAACCACTTGGTTCGTTGCTGCTAGGTATAGCAGCAATGGCTCTTGTGGCTTAGGAGCGACTAAGGTGGGAGCAGATGAAAGGTATGTTTTCAGGTCTTGCAGTGCTGCTTCTGCCTCCGGGGTCCACTTCATTGGCCCTGCCTTCTTTAGAATTTTGAAGAACAGCAAGGCGCGTTCGGTAGACTTGGAAATGAACCTACTCAACGCGCCAACGCATCCAGTTAAGCGCCTCACATCCTTGACAGTCCTGGGTGCCTGAATCTGCTCAATTGCTCTGATCTTGTCAGGGTTGGCTTCTATCCCTCGGTTAGACACAAAGAAACCCAGGAGCTTGCTAGAAGGTACGCCAAACACACACTTCTTAGGGTTTAACTTCAGGTTGATCTTGCGTAAGTTCGCAAAGGTCTCTTCCAAATCTTGAATAAGTGTTGATCTGTCCTTGGTTTTGACCACTATATTATCCATCTAAGCTTCTACATTTCTGTGCAACTGAGGCTCAAAACGAATGTGTACTACTCTCGCGAAAGTGGATCCAATGCTCTTTAATCCAAAAGGCATCCGTACAAAGCAGTACATGCTGCACGAAGTTATGAACGCGATCTTCTCTTCATCTTCCTTGGACATGAATATCTGGTGGTACCCGGAGTAGGCATCCAAAAAGGAAAGCATATCACACCCGGAAGTGGAATCCACAATTTGATCAATGCGCGGCAAGGGGAAAGGGTCCTTCGGGCAGGCCTTGTTCAGGTCTGTGAAGTCTATACAAAGCCTCCATTTCTCATTTGGCTTGCGCACTACCACCGGGTTTGCCAACCATGTCAGATGCAACACTCCCCTGACCAAACCAGCTGCTTCAAGTTTCTTGATTTCCTCGGCAATGAACTGCTGCTGCTCCAAAGCCTGCTTCCCAACCTTTTGCTTGACGGGCCAGGCATGAGGGCAGACAACAAGGCAGTGCTCAATTACCTTCCTGGGAACGCTGGGGATGTATGATGGTTGCCAAGCAAACACATCGACATTCGCCCGCAGGAAGGCAACGAGCGCGCTTTCCTATTTGTCACCAAAGGTGGCACTGATGATGAATGTACCGTCAGTGCCATCCTGCCTTGCCTGGACTTTCTTCACAGCAGGCGAAGCAACCTTGGACCTCTTACTAGTGGAACTCCCCGGCAAGTCACCAACAGGCGCAGCGCACTCTGGAGAGGCGCGCTTCCCGGATTCCTTGCTGGCATCTCTACTAGCCTTCTTTTCCTTCTTTGTTTCCTTGGCGGGAGCTTTGGCTTCTACAGCCTCAACTGCTACTGTGTCTCGATACATCTTGTCCACGCATATGATAGCATCTTTCTTGTCTGACGGGATTGAGATGACGCCCATCGGCCCTGGCATCTTCAAAGTATTGTAGGCGTAGTGGGGCGCCGCCATGAACTTTGCCAGAGCTGGACGACCAAGGATCCCATTGTACGGCAAAGGAAGCTCAACAACATCAAACACAACCTTTTTGGTCTGGTAGTTCAGTTCTCCGCCAAACGTTACCAGTAGTGTAATCTTCCCCTTAGGACGGCTCCTGCCGGGGTTGATTCCTTGGAACGTGCCAGTAACCTTGAGTTCTTCATCAGGGATCTGTAGCTTGCTGACCACTTTGGGGGAGATCAGATTCAACCCAGCCCCGCCGTCAACTAACATCTTTGTGACCTTGAGGTTGCGGATTGTTGGTGAGACCAACAACGGCAAGCACCCTACCGTAGTAGTGTGGTCAGGGTGATCCTCTTCATCAAAGATGATAGACATGCGGGACAATTTGAGCGACTTCCGGGAGTCTGCAGCTGGCTCCATGGCATTGACCTCTGGTGCCCACTACTTGATCTGGCGGTGAGAAGAGTGCAAGGATGCACCTCCGTCAATGCACAGGGCTTCAGTTGCCTTCTGAAATTCTTGCTCACTGGTTTCTTCTTCATCCCCTTCATCACTTTCACCATCTTCCTCTTTCTTCTCACGGCCTCTAGCAGGTTTCTCCTTTTGCTGCGGGGCCTTGCCATGGCGGCCCCCTCTACTACCACGGCCTTTTCCTCCAGCACCCTCTTGGTCCTTCTCCCTGTCCCTTTTCTCATATTCTGTCTTCTTCTTCTTGACAAGTTGCTCGACTTGGTGGCACTCCTGGAGATCGTGACCCTTAGTGCGGTGGATCTTGCAGTATGGCCCATCGGACTTCCCAGCTTTCTCTGCCGCCGCAGCCTCCCGGCAATCAGTGCACATGGCAGCTTCCTTGCCGGGGGCCTTGGTTTTGGCCTTCTTGCCAGTGCCGAGGTTGCCAGGGCTCTCGAAGTCCAATACTGATTTGTCCTTGCGCTTCCGGCTCCTCCTCTTCGGGTTGGCGGTCTCGTCATCTTCCTCCGAATCGATCTCGATGCCATCCTCTTCTCCGGGGAGTCGCCTTCCCTCTTCAGCTCGAGCACATTTGTTCGCCAACGTGTACAACTCATTGACAGTATTGGGTAGCCGGACGTTCATCTTGGACCGTATCCTTCTGTTGCGCACATTCGAATGGAACGCAGCAATCACGGCTGCCGGATGTATCTCTGGGATGTTGCGGTGCACTCGACTGAACCTTTGCATATACTTCCGCAAGCTTTCCCCTTCCTTCTGCGGAAGGACCTGAAGATCGCTGGGCCGTCCTGGCTCTTGGTGGCCACCTGTGAAGGCGGCAACAAATTCGTTGCACAGGTCAGCCCATGATGAAATGGAATTCTCCGGCGCGTGCATCAGCCATGACCTCATGTTTGGTTTGAGGGCCAAAGGGAAGTAGTTGGTAAACACCTTCTCATCCCTGCCTCCGGCGGCTTGAACAGCAATTGTGTAAATGCTCAAGAACTCTGCCGGGTTCAGCTTTCCATCGTACTTCTCTGGTAGCTCAGGCTTGAAGACGCGGGAAGATGGCCAGCGGACTTGCCGCAGCTCGCGAGTGAAGGCAGGGCACCCAACCTCAAAGGGTAAGTACCCGCCATCACTGGGCGTGGGTTCGTCGACGTCTGGACCGTTGCGCCTGTCTGATTGACGGCGGGTCTCCCAGCGCCGTTCTATAGTGACGCGCGCATCTTCCCTCCGCCGATCCTCCAGGACTTGCCACTGATCCCGACGGGCTCGTGGATCAGACGAGGCCATCGACGCTTCGTCGGGCTCCTGGTTACGTGGCTCTTGTGGTTGCCTCTAGGCCTACTGCCGTGGAGGGGACTGCACCATCAGCGTGGCCCCCTCAACACGGCCAACAGTCTGGGCTGCTGTCTTTGCTTGCGGGTGTCACGATGGCTCCGCCCGCTGTGACCCCCCAGCTTCAGTGAAGCCGATCAAACTCTGGATAGTGGCTCTCCACTCATCCATTTGATCAGCCGCTGGTGGGAACCTTAGCAAGATTTGGGCCCGCGCCATGGCTTTCGAAGCTCTACTTGGCATCGATGATGAGGTAGACCACGACATCACTCGACTCCTGGTAGTACCAGCAGGGGCGCCGCCGCGTTCCCGCTGCTGCGAGCCGGTCGCCACGGCAGTTCAGTTATGAGTAGGGTGCACTCGAGGATTGGCAACCCCGTTCGGCGCTCCGTCTTGGTCGTCCTGCCCTGGGCAAGGCGCGTGTCCCATAGCCACGCCCGTGACAGGTACTGCTAGAGGGTCACGACTCGCGCCAGAGCGGGCGTCGTTACTGCGGCCGCACCCACTGGTACGACGGGGAGGCGGAGACTGAGTGTTCCATCCGCCCACGGCTTGTGGACTGTGCTCGTCAGGATGTTGTTGATGCCGCCCTCCCCCGGCGCCTCCTACTCCAGCTTCGTCCACGGGGGACGCAACGACGGCGCCGCCCACGCCGGTCGCGTCTCCCGCAGTACCCATCTCACCCAATGCCGCCGCGGTGCCTGAGCCGTCCGCGGCCCGTGCGAGTGGGCTTTCGAAGAGGAAGGGTGCGCAGCAGCGCCGGATTTCTTCTTGGGCGCCATGTACGAAGACGATGATGATGATCAACGTGCTATTCTACAGCTTCAGGTTCGCGCAAATGCTTCCCTATACCTGGTGCGCCAAAGATGTCGTGGTGGAACACGATCACCTATCGGGCCATCGGCCCCTTTGTGGTTCGGCAAGGGGAAGGTCATGTTGCACAAAGAGCAGAGGCCATGGAACAACACGACGGTGGTGACGCTGGTGGTTTTTACCCAGGTTCGGGCCGCTGAGAAGCGTAAAACCCTTCTCCTGCCTTGGTGGATTGGATGGAGGAAACATGATGAGCGCGCAACACTCAAGCACGACAAAGTGGCCTCGGGGAGAGCAGCTACGCGCGTACAAGTGTGCAAGGGTCCGAATCCTTTGCTAGTTAGCCTTGGACCTCCTTTTATAGCTTAAGGGGTGACCACAGTGGCAAAGTAGTCTTTATCTGGTGATTAGATAGCTAACAGTGCTATCATACCTAACTCTGGCAGTTAGGACAAAGTGCATTAAATGCACTGCTAGGTGTCATGTTGAGGGTGAAACCTGGCAGGTGCAGTGGAGCGATGGTGCGGTGGCGCCTTGGCGGGGAGATTTGCCCTTGGCGGACCCGGCAAGCTTGCCGGGGGAATCTTGGACTTGTCCTTGGGGTGGCCTCGACCCGACCGGGCCCTCCTGCCCGGCAAGGGAGGCTTTCCCAAGGTGATGCCTTGTTGTCTTGCTTGTTTGGGTCTTCTTGATCCGCTCCTTGATCTCACGAAGAGCGGTTCTTCTGGCTTGGTCTTGTTTCTGTATCTTGGTGTAGGATATGCAATGCCAGCACACCTGTGTATAAGTCCGGGCAACCAAACGCGAATGTTTGTTGCACCAACATACGGTTCATACAATCAAGCTTCAACGCCTACGACGCCTTCTACCTCAACGAAACCTACACTAAGCAACGACGACAAGTCAAGTTACAAGAAAACTTCGACATCTTCAAGTCCTCCTCCTACTACAAGCAACTTCAAGCTGAGAGCTTCATCATCATCTACTCCAACGGATGAGACCGTCAAGATGAGTTCCATCAAATGCTTCACGTGTCAAGGCTGAGGCCACAAGACATTTGAGTGCCCCACTCGACGCACCATGATCTCCAATGACAACGACACCTATGACTCTATGAGCGAAGAAGAAATGGAAGCTACTGAGCACGTGGCCATGCACCATCAACTGAATGAAGATGAAGACCATCAAGTCTTTTGTGACAATGATTCGAGCCCCGCTCTTGTTGTCTCCAAGGTCTTGACACTTCAACACCAACAAGAAGAAGACCAACATTGCCACATCTTCCACACCAAAGCAGGTATCAATGGACATTCCGTGAAGGTCATCATTGACGGAGGAAGTTGCCACAATTTGGCAAGTGAAGGGCTATGTTCCAAGCTACAATTGGTCAAGATGAAGCATCCTCGTCCCTACAAGGTCCAATGGCTTAGCGACTCCGGCACCATCCACGTCGAGCATACCGTTGAAGTCTCCTTCAAGATTGGCACATGTGAAGACACATTGGAGTGTGATGTGGTTCCCATGTTCGCTTGCCACCTCCTACTTGGATTACCTTGGCAATTCGACCGCGGTGTCATTCACAATGGGCGAACCAATCATTATAGTTTCAAGATGAAGGGAAAGGAGTTTGTGCTACGACCAATGTCGCCAAGTCAAGTGATCGCCGACAAGCAAGCAACCACCCATCATGGAGAGAACAGTGAGAGAGTGAGCCACCAAAAAGAGAGTGAGAGCCACAAGCCCAAAATGAGTGCCTCCACGATGAGCGACAAGAAAAACTTAGTGCTTCTTGCTACTAAAAGAGACATGAGAGAAGTGTGTGAAAACCCATCTAGTGTCATACACAATGTTCTATTGTGCAATGATGAAGCGGCAAGGACTAACACTTCTCACCATCTACCTTTAGTGTTGTCTCAATTATTGCAGGAATATGAGGACATTTTCCGCGATGAGCTACCTCCAGGTCTACCTCCACTACGAGGCATCGAACACCGCATTGACCTCATCCCCGGCGCACCTTTACCGAACAAGGCACCGTACAACGTCAACCCCGAAGAAACCAAGGAAATACAAAGGCAAGTACAACACCTCATTGACAATGGACACGTATGTGAGAGCCTAAGCCCTTGTGTCATTCCAGTTATTCTTGTGCCTAAGAAAGATGGTAGTTTTCACATGTGTTCCAATTGCTGTCCCATAAATGCTATCACCGTTCGCTATAAGCATCCCATTCCACGCCTTGACGATATGCTAGATGAGCTTAGCGGAGCCACAATTTTCTCTAAAGATCTTAAAAGTGGCTATTACCAAATTCGCATTCAATAAGGAGATGAATGGAAAACCGCTTTCAAAACCAAGTTTGGCTTGTATGAGTGGTTAGTTATGCCTATGGGTTTATCTAAAGCACCCGACACTTTCATGTGTGAGATGCATTATGTTCTTCGCAAGTACATTGGCATATGTGTTGTGGTCTACTTTGACGATATACTTGTGTTTAGCGAATCTCTAGACGATCATGTCACTCATCTTAGGGACATTTTGCAAACTCTTAGAAATGAGCGCCTTTATGCTAATATGGAGAAATGCACATTTGGTGTTGACAAGCTTGTTTTCTTGGGTTTTGTTGTGTCTTCTAAGGGTGTTCATGTAGAAGAAGCTAAAGTTGATGCTATTAAAACTTGGCCGCAACCAACTAACTTGCAAAAAGTGCGTAGCTTCCTTGGCTTAGCCGATTTCTATCATCGCTTTGTGAAGAATTTTAGCACCATCGCATCACCATTGCACGCATTGAGCAAGAAGAATGCATCATTTGTTTGGGGACCATCCCAAGATACCACATTCAATGAACTTAAGAATTTGCTTACACATGGTCCATTGCTTGCATTGCCCAATTTTGATAAAACTTTCAAAGTACATTGCGACGCTAGCGGTAATGGCATAGGAGGTGTGTTAATGCAAGCGAAGCGCCCAATCGCATACTTTAGCGAGAAACTTTCCAGAGCGCAACTTAACTATCCCATTTATGACAGAGAACTATATGCTTTAGTGAGAGTCTTGCATGTGTGGGAGCATTATCTTCGTCCTTGTGAATTTTTCATCCATATGGATCACGAGACGCTTAAATACCTTAAAGGTCAAAATAAATTGAATAAGCAACATGCCAAATGGAGTGAGTTCATTGAGTCATTTCCTTATGTTATCAAGTACATCAAAGGCAAGGAAAATGTTATGGTGGATGCTATTTCCCGCAAATGCATGCTTGTAACTCAACTTGAATTGAATGTCATTGGTTTTGAGCACATAAAAGACTTGTATGCGCATGATCCTACTTTTGTTATTCCTTATGCCAAATGCTTGACGCATACATCTTGGGAGCGATATTATATCAAGGATGATTATCTAATGAGAGCTAACAAGCTTTGTATACCCGAGTCTTCTCTTGGTTTTTAATTTTGCAAGAGGCTCATGGAGGGGGACTTATGGGACACTTCAGAAGTGACAAGACATTCGCAATGCTCTCCAAGAACTACTTTTGGCCCAAGATGTTTCGTGACGTCTCTCGCTACACCAACCAATGCTCTACATGTCGCAAAGCTAAGTCTAAAGCTCAATCCCATGGTCTATATATGCCACTTCCTATTCCGTATCATCCATGGGAAGATATTAGTATGGATTTTGTGCTTGGTTTGCCACGTACTCAAAATGGAAAAGATTCGGTATTTGTTGTTGTGGACCGATTCTCTAAGATGGAACACTTTATTCCATGCAACAAGATAGATGATGCTTCACATGTTGCCAATCTCTTTTGTAGGAAAATCTTATGTCTACATGGAGTGCCCAAGACTATCGTGTCGGACCGCGATGTCAAGTTACTTAGCTACTTTTGGAAGACGCTTTGCGCCAAGCTTGGAATCAAGCTCTTATTCTCTTCAGCATACCATCCGCAAACCATCGGCCAAACAGAGGTCACGAACTGGACGCTATCTACTCTCCTATGTGTGTTGATCAAGAAGAACATCAAGGATTGGGAGGAGTGCTTACCCATTGTCGAGTACGCCTACAACCGCGCAAGACATTTGACTACCGGCAAGTCCCCCTTCGAGGTCGTCTACGGCTTCAATCCTTAGTCCCCATTGGACATTCTACCGCTACCACTACAAGAGCGCATCAACATGGACACGAGTGCACGAGCGAGCTATCTCAAGAAAGTGCATGGACATACAAGGAACGCCATCGAGCACCAAGTACAACGACTCGCGACCATGATCAACATCAACAAGCACCCCCTGATATTCAACATTAGAGATCTTGTGTGGCTACATCTTTGCAAGGACCGCTTCCCCAACGAACGCAAGTCCAAGCTACTACCTCGAGCTGACGGACCCTTCAATGTGATCACAAGCTAGAACAACAATGCATACAAGATCGACATACCTCGCGACAAGTACAACATGAGCGATATCTTCAACGTCAAGGATCTCTCTCCCTACCATGGTGATGAGGTTTTCGATCCGAGGTTGGATCTTTCCCGGGGGGGGGGGGGGGAGATGATGCGGAGCATCCCAAGGTCATCCCCATGGACATACCTTTGTCTCACCAAGTGCCAAGTGGACCCATGACACGTGCACGTGCAAGAGCTCTCGAGACTGAAGTGACATCTCTCCTCTCGCAATTCCTCTTTGAAACACATGAGACATGGCTACTACCACAAGTGAAGACACTTTGCATACTCAGGTACCAAGGAGCTAGCCATGGCGAAGCTAAGGAGCAAGTACGATTGAGGGAGAAAGGCATACGCGAAGACTGAGAAGAAACGGAGCAAGACAGAGCTTGCCCAGATGATCCGACCGGCGCCCGGATGATCCGGACGACGCCCGGACGATCCGGTCCCTGGCCTGGACGATCCACCTACAGTGCTTGAAGACTACAACAAGCCTCCCAGCAAAGCCGGATCATCCGGACCCCAGCCCGGATCATCCGGACAGACCCGGACATCCGGACCAGGACTCGGACAACCGGACCTCCCGCAACCTCCACGACACGTCCAGACCATCCGAACGCCGACCCGGATCATCCGAACCAATACCCAGATCATCCGGACAGTGCCTGCATGCATGATTTGGGCCGAAGCCCATGTACCCCTTCGCTCCCATAGGCTATATATATATACTCCTCCTCCTACGTTTTAGGGTTAGCATTGTGATAGCTCATTTTGGAGATAGAGCCTTGCTCATCCACTTGTACCCCTACTCCTTTGGAGATCAAGGCCTCCTAGGAGAAGATACCCCAAGTGGATTCAAGACCCCGTCTAGGGAAGATCCTCTATGGATTCAAGACCCAATTTCCTCACGGATTGGGAAGAACTAGCTACCGCGTATCCCCTCTTTGTTGGATTTGGACCTTTGTTACCTCTTTGTGTATGTGGATCTAGCACATGTGTGATTGGATCAAGATGATTGAGTGTTTTTCTCCGTTGTGTTCATCATGTTCTTCTGAAATTCCCCTCCAAATTGTGAAGATCGGCCATTAAGGTTCCACCCTACATTAGCTATCTACAAGACCCTCCATAGGAGCCATACCTCTGTCTGGGATTCCCAAGCTAATCATCAACGTCGAACTCATCGCTGGGACCACTAGTGAGACTAACGTCTCCTCTGCAAAAACACAAATTAAGCAAACATGAGTATAAATGTACTCAACAAGACTTACATCAGAACTATCTACATATGCATCAGTATCAACATGGGGGTTGTGGTGTTTAACTGTAGCAAGGCAGCTTTGACTCAGTGGCTATCCTGTACTACGACTACCAGTATTTTTGTTGAGGTGAGAGAGCGCACATGAGTCCACATATTCACCATATCAATACACCACTATGGATCCCCTCCCATCTCCCTACGAGAAGGCCATCCATAGCACTCACGCTTATCTTGCGCATTTTAGAGTATCCAATTCCAAATATCTATGAACCATATAAGCTTTCCAAGTAGCCCATATCCGCGGATGCAGCTATTCGAATAGATCATTTATAACCCTACAGGGTGTACTTCTTCACACATGTTCCCGCCACTTAGCGCCTGCACACGTCATGTCCTTGGTAGACTTCAAGCGAAAGCCGGCGGGGGTGTAAACCACGACCTAACCAACCACACGAGTCTCTAGCCCTGGTTTATCACCTATTTGAGTTCCATCCGCAAGGAAGTCCGGCCGAGGTTTCCACTACGGCCCCAAACGATGCGTGCAGGGTTCCCAAGCCCACCAAACGGGTGCCTCGGTACACTGTGCCACTTGCCTGCCGCATCATAGCCCACCCCTAAGGTCAGCGCTACACACGGCCTCCAACATACTACAAACATCAGAAACTACTTGCAAATCCTGGACAGGGTGGTTAATAAGTTGAGCGGGGTCATATTTTAGGGCCCAATGTGTGGTAGTAGCTGTTTTTGGATCACAAACACATAACTCAGCTCCTGAGGACGGTTTCAATGCGACAACCCACCATGTACTCCTACATGGCCTCTCATTGTTACCTTTACCAAATCGTGTTCACACACTTAGCTCTTAATAGTAGGACATGCTCACCACCATCCCAATCCATCCCAGATGAATCAGACCCGACACAACTCTAAGCATAGCAGGCATAACAAGCAAGCATGAATGAGTAGGCACATCATGGCTCAAACAACTCCTAATCATGCTAGTGGGTTTCAATTATTTACTGTGGCAAAGACAGATCATGCAGAGGATTGGGTTCAACTACCGCAACATGTAACAGTTGAATCATTATTGTCCTAATGTAGTAAAAGAGAGCAGGAGCGACAGAGTGGGATTGTATGGGAGTGATCAAGGGGGGGGGGGGGGTTGCTTGCCAGGCACTTATGAAGATAGCATTCTGTCTTCATCAGTGTCATCAACCTTAACGTCAGAACAACGTCTACTGAGAGGGAACAAACACCAGCAAATAAGAGGGAACACAATCAATGCAATGCAACAATATGATGCATGATCATGACATGGCAGTATACTGGTGTTTGGACTAGTGCAACTAGCAACAATTTAAATGAAGTTGGTTTGAACCAGAGTTTCAAATTCAAACTCCATGTAAGACATATAAAATGCCATTTATCCAAATTGTCTTATACAGAAAACTTAAGTTGTTCAAACATGCATGAAAATGGTACAGATGGAAAGATTGGATTTCTTTGATCATTTTTCATATATAAATCATTTCCATCTGAGTTATGGTTGAATTACTATGAATTTTTGAAGTTTATATCATTTTCTGGATTTTCCTCGTTAATTAGATTTAAACTAATTCCAGTAATTGTTTTATTGCGTCAGCATGACAACATGATGATGTCAGCAGTTAATAGGGCAGCCCAGGTCAAACTGACCAGTGGGACCAGCATGTCATAGGCACAACTAATTAATAGGTAATTAGCACTAAACTAATCCTAAACCTAAAATGATTAGGGCCTGGGCCCACACGTCAGTGACCCAGGGGAGTCAAACCCCTGGTCAAATGGGGTCAAACCCACCGGCGACTTGACGCCGGTGACGACATACATGGTGGTGGCGCTTGGGATTGAGCTGCGGTGCCCCATTTGATGCGTGGCTAAGCGCGTTGGAGAGCCCTTGCCGGCGCGCATCGAGCTGTGGTGGTGACCGGGCCTATGGTGGCCGGAGCTGACGGCGGCGAGCTCGGCAGCGGCGGTCAGAACTCGAGTGTATGCGGGGACGCTGTTGCACTGTGCAAACGGGCGAGGCGAAGTGTTAGCAAGGCCCTACACGAGGCAACGGCCACGTTGGGCATGTCGGGGTGACCATTTGGTTACTGGAGCTGCGTCGGTGATGAGCTCAGGCGGCGGTGCGTTCGGGCACAGGTGATGCGATGACTATGGCGAGTCCACGAGGAAAAGGAGAGGGGGGTTCAGGGGAGAAGCTCACAGCGGTCACGGAGAGCAGACTAGTGGGCTCGGGGAGGGGCCGGAGTGAGCGGGGCGACAAAGGCGATCTTGGCGTCCCGAGGTTGAGGAAGACGGTGTGGGGCGCGTTGCAGCGCGTCCGGCGTGGCATGGCTCGGTGAGGAGGTCGAGGGCATCGGGGTGGAGCTCCTGGACATGGTGAGGAAGCACGGGGGAGGTGGAGGCTACGCGTGCAACGACGGCGAGCGAGCGGCAGCTTCGGCCATGGCGAGGAGAGGCGAGGGAGAGAGCGAGGGGGAAATGGAGAGATCGGGGCGATTGGGATGACATCGACGAGGCGATACATGTCATCGCTCTGTCCAGGGGGACGCAGGCAGGCGAGCAGGAGGCAAGGCGCCTCGCGCACGCGTGCCCTGTCTTGCCTTTGCCTAGTGGCAGAGGTAGGGGATGACTGGCAGGAGGCCAGGTGGGCTGGGCTGGCATAGGTAAGGCCCAGGTGGGGTATCTTCTCTCTCTCTTTTCCATTTGCTTTCTGTTTTCTAATTTGTTTTTCTGGTTTTGATTTAGTAAAAAATACTAAACCATTTAAATAAATCCTGAAATAAATTATGGGCACATTTTGAATTATTTCCAACAGCCCTCAATTAGTTTCAGAATTATTTGAGCATTTAAAATATTTATAGTAATTAAATGCCCAAATTCAAATACTTTATGATTTAATTCAAAAATCTAGAGATGACCTAGAAAATGTGCACCATTTTTGGCAGAGGTTTTCACCCATTTCAAAAATGATGAACTTTTCTGAAGGGCATTTCGGGTTCACTGAAAATATTTTCAATTGATCCTAGTATTTCAGAGGGATGCTAGGGTTTGTTAATTCCCCCTTTCAAGTTTAAATAAAATTTAGACATGATGCGACAACCAAGACTAGTCCAAGTGCAAGATTAAACTAGGGTTGTGACAACTCACCCCACTCAAAAGAATCTCGTCCCGAGATTCAGGCATAGGGTAAGAGGATTAGGGGACACTAGTATCACAAACTTCATGGTCCAACTGCGCTTCTCGAAGATGTTGATTTGTTGCATCATATTGATCTTGATGTCTTTGCTTTCGATATCTTCACCCAACAGGATGACGACAGAAAGAAACTCTACAGGAAACGATCTTCTTGAAGATCAAGCAACTCACGACCAACTCACAGAATGAGACGTAATAACATCCCTCGAGCTGAGACACAATACACACATCATGGGTGATGGTAAAAGCAGATGACGAAGGTTCAATTTGGTAGGCAACAATTCCATGCTTGAGAAGATGGTGAATGGGTTTCAAAATAGCGAGGCGATATATTGCCCTTTATACCAAATGAGGCACCTTAGGGGAGGTGACTCGTAGAATTAATCCCTTAAGTGGCAAAAAGAATTACTTTTGATACAGAGATCATTGAAACTTTTTATACCAGGCTAAGGCAATTCACAAATGATCGTTTGAAGGAATTCAAAATAATGACATACTCAGTTTGGAAAGGAAACTAGAGTTATAAGACAATCGACAAACTGAAGGCACAAGCCAATTGACACCGAGAATATAACCTAGTGTCTGAGCTTGCTCTCAAGAACTTGAGCATTTCCATATTCATTATGGTTTTACCAACATCTATGCCAAAGATCTTGGTGACACCTCGTACTACCATGATGAATAAGGATGGAGAATGCGGATGCAAAGGAGGACAAGACTTTCTCAGATTTCACCTTGACTATGCCAAAAGAATGAAATCTAGATGATCGATCGAGAGACATTTGGCACTCCACTTCTAATGTTCTCCTTGATGTACTAGCTACCACGGTCATGCTTAAAAGCATCAACATGGCCATCAAGTAAAGGTCATACTTCGGAAACACAAAGGATCCATAAGGAACAACTTCTAGAATAAGTCACATGGAATCCTCATGGAGAAGATGGCCAAATTGCTCAATCAAGATACTAAAACAATAGATCTTCCAGCTAGGTGTGTCGGCCAAAACATCAACCTTGCAGGAACCTACATCATAGATCTTGGGAAAATTCCAACCATCATATCCGCATGAGGTTCAGATCTGGTTGGTGACAAGATGCTTTAGACTCAGCATGTCTGAAAAGTATGTTTGCAACACAAATCGATGAGATGACGTCGCGAGATTCTCAGGAAATGAACTACGATAGCAAGCTCCAAAACATGAGCTGGTTTGCAAGATACATGTGAACGGAATGTCCAGGACAAACACGACCACGTAGGAGTCTTACAACAAAATACTACCGAGCTCTAGTTGGGAACCATCATCAAGGATATCGAAGTCTTTACGCAAGTCCATGGATTAGATCCCAAGCATAGACCTCTATTCCTTGAACAAATCAATCAGTGGCTTGGTGTGCTAGGGAATACATATGGAATGGAGGTTGCAAATCTACCAAACCATATAGTATACTTCGCACGTGCATGACTAACTTGGGATGATTCCAGCGGAAGCAAAACTAACTTTCTTGAATTCACGGCGGAAACTTGCACGAAATGCACATATATTAGAGGAAGTCCCTTCTTTCATCAAACATATACTTCATGAGCTATCACGAAGAAAATGCCTTCAAAAGTTTCCAACACTAGCTTAATGTTCAACATGAATCATGGAGGAGATAAAATGCTGCTGATGGGCTCAACAACAAGTCATCGGGATTTCCATAAAAACAGAATTCCATAATTATGTGAACAAGGTGATAGCATTGGTCAGACCAAAGGATATAATGGTGTATGCTCGAGGAACATCCACGAGTGAGACAACATTATGAACATCGTTGGTTCTGATTGGATTTGACGATAGCCCACACTCAAATCAAAGTTTGGACAAGACAATAGATCCAACAACTGATCACGAAGATCAATCGATGAAAATATCATCTTTCTTCAACACACATGCAAACACAAAGATAACCCTTTGGAATGAACCAAGTCAGATAAAGCTTTTATCTTCCAACTCTCCAAGTTATTGTTTAGCTTATCCAACTAGTTCAGGGGTGTCCAACACAAATCCTTGGGGAAGGGGTGGTTTATTGAGAAAACCAACTTGATCACGAACTCAACATAACTGTCAGGAAACAACCTGGTGATACTTTCGGGAATATATTAGGAAAATCATGAACCACCGATATGTTACTAAGCTCGGGAACAATCTTGCTCTTTAGGGCAAGACGATAGGATCAAAAGAGCAAGGGGTTACAATCTTAAGTCATTGATCGGAAAGTGCGCCAGAGAAAATGGACTAGGTAGCATGATCAATATTAGAATAGTGATTCAATAACCAACATGCTAAGAATGATATTATGGTCCATTAACTACCAAGCAACAGGGTTGCTAGGAGTAATGATTTCACACATCATGGTTCACTTGTTGGCATTCTGGTTACAATAACATGGAAACCGAGAAATGTAATGATGGCGAGAAGTATCACTGCATCAAGGATTCATAGGCTGGTGTGCAATTCCCATGATATTCCACAATTAATTCCCTTATATTTGTGACTTCGACCAGTTGGATTGGCAGAGTCACAAATATAGAATGAAGAACTCATCAAGAGCACTCTGGTTGTGATCTTTTAGTTCAAAAGAACTTTTGCCATATTGGTTCATGGTATTGGAAGAACGATATACCATAGACCTCGAAGACTATCACAAAGGTTACTAATATCCTAAAGGAATGAGCAAACACTATTAACACGAAGTAAGTAAAGTGAATCTTGGGTTCAAGAACCTAGAAATGGAATACCTACTATCTAAATAACATCACGAGATGCTTTCGAGAATGGTGGCCAGAATCATCACACTGGAAAAACAAAACATTGCTAGATTACTAGGTAGTTCTCTAAGATACCCTAGTGTCATAACAATAGCTTCAACATATATGTCGAGGCAATGGAGTACCTCAACACACCGGTTAGTGTGCTTAATCTGACCCAAAAGGACATCGGGAACATGGAGGAAAGATTTACAAATGCATTAGATTATTTAGAAACCTGGGACAACTCGGACAACATAACGGCTGTAAATTCTCAAAAAAGATTTTGAGACATCCTGCAAAATGGTAGCATAACCACTGAACATCACAATATCAAGGTTCCGAGACCAATTGTTAACACATGGAAGTACTAGAAACTAAACTGAGACTTGAATCCATCATTCCTATAAGTCTACGGATTAGTAACACGTGATCTTGTTAGAAAGATGAGAAGCCTAGTTCTTAATCCCCGTAGAAAAGAAGAGGGTGACTCAGAATCAGAAGGGCACAAGGATAAGGAGTAAAAAGAGCCTTATGTTCCCTTCCACAATCAATTCCCTTATATAACTAAAGCATTTCTAGACTCAACTTCGACCAGTTGGCTTGGTAATCCTACCTGCAGTTAGGCTCTGATACCAAAGCTGTCAGGACCCTAATCCTAAGTCACACCAATCTAGCATGTAACACATCATATCACTTTGCATCCTCACGCACGGTATTCCCACAGCTGCAGCCTTACCTTGGCCGGGGCCATTTACGCCTTTTGGCTCATGTATATGATTGTGTTGCTAGCATCACTACTAGGAGAAACCTTATAGATAGAATCTTAGCAGTAGCGCAGGTAAAGGGAGCAGCGCTACTTCTACTTAGTTCTAGCACGAGGCAGAAACAAGTGCTACAGATAGTAGTGTAGTAGTAGCGCGGGGCAGCCAGGCAGCTACTGCTAAGTGATCCCAATGCCAAGGACCGGGGCTACCCATAGCAGTAGTGCTGGTGGGCGACCAGCACTACTGCTAAGCTCCATAGCAGTAGCGCGTGTTGGTGGCCCATCGCTACCGCTATGTGTGTACGGTGCCAGCAGGTGGGCCCCGGTTAGCAGTAGCGCTGGTCACCCACCAACGCTACTGCTATGGAGCTTAGCAGTAGTGCCGGTCACCCACCAGCGCTACTGCTACTTGTAGCAGCCACCTTTTCCCTCCCATCCTCCCCTTTCCCCTCTCCCTCCCTCACTTAGTTCTTCCTTCTCCTACCTCTCTTCTCTCCCCATTAATGCCCCGATCCACCATCTCCTCCATTAATGACCTCTCTTTAATTCTCTCTAGCTTCTTCTTCTTCACTTTAATTTATTTGTCTCTCCCTCCTTCTCTTCCCCACTCATGCCTTTTGTCTCACTAGCTAGCTTTCCCTACCTCTTCACTAGTTAGGTAGAGCATCTCCTTCCAACTAGATCTACCATGCATCTTTGTCCTACTACTTTCGATCCCTAGCTAGATAGCAGCACCGGCCATCTACCGTACATGTGTGTGTGCTCGATCCCTCTCTCGGGACGATAGGTGAGTAAAAATTTGTGCTTTGCAAGAATGGAAATATTTGTGTTTGCGCTATGATGGTGGGAATGGACCCCTTTGACCATGGAAGTTTGAAGGCGCACCTGCTCATGCATGGATTCGTGGATGGCTATACTTAGTGGATAATTGAAGATGATGATGAGGATGACCACATGGCAGGCAATAACCACATGGGGCTAGACGAAGAGATGACCGACGATGATGTACCCAAAGACGAGGGCACAGGACAGGGCGGCAGAGTAGAGGCCGTACACGGTGGGCGCGAGTACCGATGGCATGAATCCGTTTGGCAACTAGAACACCAACCATAGCACATGGCCCGTGTTTGTATGGATGTACAACCTCCCCCTGGTTGTGCATGAAGTCAAAGTACATACACATGAGCATGCTAATTCAAGGGCCGAAAAACCCGGGAAATAATATTAATATGTATCTGGGGCTACTGAAAGAGGAGTTTGGCACGTTATGGAAAACACCGGCCAAGACATGGGACGCCAGCAAAGGCGACTATTTCTATATGAGAGCCGTGCTGATAACGACGGTGCACGACTATCTCGGTTATGGATATGTCGCAGGCCAGGTGTGCCACGGATATTACTGATGCACCCGGTGCATGGATGATACAAAGTCTCAACAGCTAACGAAAGATGGAGGGTCTAGGAAAATTGTGTACATGGGGCATCGAAGATGGCTTGAGAAGGATGACCCATGGGGAAACCATGGATATCTTTTCAATGGTGAGGCTGAGCATCGAGGACCTCCATGTAAGAGGAGCGGAGCCGAAATCGATGAGCTGTTGAAAAACTGGGAACAGTGCCTCATGCCAGGAAAGATGAAAAAGGCGCCGGAGCCGCTTCTGAAGGTATGGAAGACCAGGTCTATTTTCTGGGACTTGGAGTACTGGCCCAACCTCGACACACCTCATTGCCTTGATCAAATGCATATCACAAAGAATGTCCGTGAGAGCTTGCTTGCAACAGTGATGAACATGCCGGATAATTGAACATCAGGGTAGATCTCCACATGCCGTCCCGTAAAAAGTCCGAGGAGAGGGAGATGGAGGCGGGGGACAGGGGCAAAAAAGTCAACAAGAAGGAAGAGAATTATTGCCCCCCTTCTTGCTTCACCTTAAGTCCGAAGGAGATCGATCAATTCTTCAAGTGCCTTACCGGAATCAAAGTTAGTTCCGGTTACTGTGGGAAGATAAGCAGATTTCTAGACACCAAGAAGAAAAGGTTCAGCGGGATGAAGTCTCATGACTGTCACGTGATGATGACGCATATCCTTCTAGTTGCCCTTAGAAGTATAATGGATGAGCACATCCGTGAAATGCTTACTGGTCTATGCAACTTTTTCGACGTTATCTCTCGAGAGTCGATCAGTGTGAAGCAGCTCCAAAGGCTACATGAAGAGATCATTGTCATACTAAATGAGCTTGAGATTTACTCCCCGCCCGCGTTCTTTGACGTCATGGTGCATCTGTGTGTCCACATTGTGGACGACATCATCGACCTCGGGCTGTCATTCCTTCACAGCATGATGCCATTCGAGAGGATGAATGGGGTTTTGTAACACCCCCAGTGGTTAACTACAGTAATCCCATTTTGATTATGCCAAGTCAGCGTGGTTAACAGTGCATGATCATCATTTGCATCATAATGCTTTTCAACTCCTAAGTCAAAATCCAAATTTAAATAAAAGTGAAATATAAAAGTTGTCCAATATGAAAACTAAAATGTTCGATAGATAACAAATATTCCAGAGGCTATTCTAAAATTATAACCAACAAATAATAAATTAATTAAGTGACTCCAACATTATCAGAACAGCAAGGATTAATGCATATTAAATATTATAAAAATATTGTGAACTCAAATTGTCTCCAAACTAATTTTTGGTAGTGGTAGTTAATGCCTAGTATTTATTGGAGCATTTGTTATGTTTTACAAAACTCAATTTGAGGCCCAACTAATTACAGAACTGAGATATGAGTTTAAATAAAAAAAAAGGGAAAAAGAAAAACGAAATAGAAAAGGAAAAGGAAAAGCCCTCCCCCCCACTAGGCCGTGGCCCAGCTGGGCCGGCAGGCCAACAGGCCGGCCCACCAGCGCCCATAACCCCCCCCCCCGCACCAAACCCTAACCCTAATCCCCTCTCCCTCCCACTCGCGCCCCCATCTCGCCGTGCCCGCGCCCGGTGCCGTTCCGTCTTCGCCGCCGCCGCACCCCGCCCCCGCCTAGTCGCCTCGCTCCTCTCCTCCCCCTGGTTCTGGATCGGATCGGGAGAGGAGCTCCCAACCGGCCCCGACACGCCCGTCGCGCCCCGACGCCGGCGCCCATCCCCGACGCCTTCGGCCGCCGTCGCCGGACCGCCCCCGCACCCCCTCGAGCCCGCACGCGCCCCCCCTGTGAGCCCCGTTCGTCCTCCTTCCTCTTCCCCCGTCGCCGGTTCCGTGGCCACCGCCGCCTGGCCGTGCACCCGCCGCACTGGACCGCGCCCTGCCCCTGCCCCGCGTTCGCCCCCAGCCACCGCTGCCGCCGCGTCCGTCCACGCCTCGCCACGCCGCGCCTATGCACGCACGCGCGCTCGCCTGCTTGCTCCCGCGCGCTCTGCCTCCCCTCCGCCCGCGCATCCCCGTCCACGCCGCGCCGCCTCTGCCCGGCCTCGCCCGCTGCCTCTGCTCCGCCCTGCGCCGCCCACTGCTCGTGCGCACGCCCCCGCTGACGCCCCGCTGGCCTCGTCGAGGCCACGGCCTCGCTCGGGCACGAGCGCCCGCTCGGCCAGCGCCGCCGCGCGCCCCTTGCGCGCCCACACGCCCGCAGTGGCCTGTGGGCCACTGACGTATGGGCCCGGCCCTCCCTTGCCACTGACAGAGGGGGCCCACCCCCACAGAACGTTTAAAAAAATAATATAATAAAATTAATAATTAGTTGATTAATTAATTAGTGAATTAATTATTTTAGTTAATCATGATTAGATTAATCTAATTAAGTAGTTAGAGTTAATTAAACAGTAATTAGTTAGTTAATCACTAATTAACCTAACCAGTCAATGGCAGGTGGCCCCCACCTGTCAGATTGACTGCTGACGTCAGCATGATGTCATGCTGACGTCAGCAAACACTGTTTCGGATAATTCTAATTTAAATGATTAAATAGATTCCAGAAAACTATTAAAAGCTTTAGAAAATCATATAAAATAAACCGTAACTCGGATGAAAAAGCTTTCTACATGAAAGTTGCTCAGAACGACGAGACGAATTCGGATACGCGGTCCGTTCGTCCGCCACACGTCTCTAACTATCCAAACATGCAACCGTTCCACTCCGGTCATCTGTCTGACAAATGCCCGGAACCGGGAAAACATTCCCGGATGAATTCCCCCTTCGCCAGTATCACCCGGCACTGCGTTAGATCACCTCTGTCACCGCGTATTGCCATGTTATGCATTGTATTGCTCATGTTAGCTATGTGTTTATACTGTTTCCTCCCCCTCTTCTCTCTCGTTAGACCCTGACACCGACGTCGTCCCCGAGACCGACGCAACTCAGGAGCCCGACACCACCGTCAGACGATCCCTCTCTCTCTTGCCAGAGCAACCAGGCAAGCCCCCCCTTTTTGATCATCCCGATATCGCCCATTCTATTTCTCATGCTTGCATGAGAATTGCTGCTGCTGCTGCTGCTGTACCTATTCTGATGCATAGCCTGTTCATTGTAACCTGCTGTTGATAATTACCTGTATATCCTAAACTGTTTAGTCTAGGCTGGGTAGAGACCTATCAGTGACCCCACTTATCCCGACTGCCGCGCTGGATCGTCAGAAGACCCGATCAACGGGAATTGAAGACCAGGACCCGACACTGCACATCACCCCCCTTAGTTGTAACGACACTGCAACGTTACTATCGAGTGCCGAGGGTGAAACCTCTTGCAGCACTTCTGATGTTAACTCTGTAGAGTAGCTATTCGGTCGTGGTCATCGAGGGTGATTCCTCCTTCACCGCTTCCGATAACGACGCTGTCGTACAACACCTCAAGTGTGGACCCAGTGAGGGTGATTCCTCCGAGTTCACCTTGACGGATACATCGAGTGGGAATTCAATGAGGGTGATACCTCGGATTTCCTTGATGTTATGGACACACGGTTACTGTGACTTTACTGCTGAACCTTGATAGAGACGGGTCGGCCCCGAAGGGGGACCCGAGGAAGTTACTTTTACTACAGGGCTGAAGGGATAGGCGGTACCGCCTAGTAGAGGTGGACCTGAGTTCCCGACAGTCTATTATGAGACGGGTTGACCTGGATGGTGCCCGAGTGTTGAATACGAGGCGCGGCCGGGCATTCTTAGCCCTTGCAGCAAGTCCTCGAGACGGGGCGACGGGGTCACATCTTTCATGAGTCTCTGCTCGTTTTCCGCAAGCCCCTAGGCTACTTACGATTTGGATATTTGATCCGAGCAGGCCTCTGGTCTGATAGCACTAACCATCACGTGGGCATAGTATGGGCGTTCTGCATCGTATGCATCAGCCGAAAGCTCTGTCAGACGTCCAGTTCAGCACTGCGGCCGGGCTGGGCCGGCACCATCCTGAGGGGTGGAGCCTGGTTCGCCCGGCACGCAACGACCCGGAGGGCGAGGGGCGATGGCCAAGACCCCCTTGCGCTTAGGATGTAGACCGACGGGGACCTCTCTGCTGAGCTGTAGGTCGGGTTGCGGTGTGTTGTTTGGCCGAGGCCGGGCATGACCCAGGAAAGTGTGTCCGGCCGGAGTTAAGCGAGCGTGATGGGTAAGTTGGTGCACCCCTGCAGGGAAGAACATTTCTATCGATAGCCGGTCCTACGGTAAAGGACACTCGGAGTTGTATCCCGATCGATACAACTAGAACTGGATACCTGTGATGAGACCTGTATACTATGCGGCTCTGGGATTGCTTTCTCGCAGGGAGTCGAGAAAGGATCTCTGGGTGAGGTTGATATTATTACTGCTACATTATATGGTATTGTTCTACTCTCTTCTACTGCTGCAAGACCGCTGAAGATGCTAGTCTTCGATAGGACTAGGCCTTCTCTCTATTCTGGCATTTCTGCAGCCCAGTCCACATATACAGCCTCCCCTTGAAAATGTTGCATATGTAGTGTAGATCCTTGCTTGCTGAGTACTTCTGAGTACTCACGGTTGCTTTGTTTTCCTTTTTCTCCCCATATCAGTTTGACGTGACCAGAGGACGGAGCCCCCTGAGACAGATGCCCCGACAATCGCTACTACTACTACCCAGAGGATGGATACTACTACGAGTTGACTGACGACCAGGAGTAGGATCGGAGGGTCCCAGGCAGGAGGCCTTCGCCTTTCGATCGTAGTGTTTTATTTTGCCCCGCCTTTCTAAAGGCCTTTCTGTTTCTATTTCATATCTGTACTCAGATATCTGATGCTTCCGCTGACGCTTGTTCGCAAGCTTATGTATTCGAGCCCTCGAGGCCCCTGGCTTGTAATATAAAGCTTGTATGACTTTATTTATGTTTTAGAGTTGTGTTGTGATATCTTCCCGTGAGTCCTTAGGCTTGATCGTGTGCATTTGCGTGTATGATTAGCGCGCAATCGGGCCGGGGGCGTCACAGGTTTTCAAAGGATTCGTTCATAACATGTCCCATCCGGATGGAAGCATCGTGCAGGGCTATCTGACCCAAGAGTGCATCTCCTTCTACGAGAATTATCTAAGCGACGAAAACCCTATTGTTGGTTTGCCCGTCAACAAGCACCTTGGGAGGCTCAGAGGAGAAGGTCACACGAACGACAAGAGGGAATTGCATGTGGACCACTCGGGTCGACATAACGACTTGGACATAGCAAACTTAGTAGTGCTACAACACCTAGACATGGTAGACCCTTTCGTGGAACTGCACAAAGAAACCATCGTAAAGAAGTATCATGACCAGGGGCTACACAAGACGGACACCGAAGTTACTAGAGAGCACAACTCCACTTTCCTGTGTTGGTTCAAAGAGCATGTTCTTGCTAATCCCCCAGAAGAGGGCAGTGCGGACGGATTGCGCATACACGCCTTAGCACATGGCCCCGCGGCCAACCTCGCGACCTATCAGACATATGATATCAACGGATACATGTTTTACACAGAGGCCAAAAACATAAACAATGATTACCAGAACTCAGGGGTGACAATGGAATGCATGAACGACGACAACGACGCAACTGAAAGATTCTACGGAAGGGTCGAAGAGACCTGGGACCTTGACTACGCTGGACTGCACAGTGCGAAGATGTTCCGTGTCAGATGGCCTAAGGCAGTCGAAAGAGAAAACCGGTATTTCACTACCATGTCTATACCCGACGCTCAGAGCGCAGCTACCGTGAATGTAATCGCCAAAACCGAGCCATGGGTACATGCTAAGCACGTGGCACAATGCTTCTTCATAACCGACCCGAGCAATCTGAGCTGTGTTGTCGTGAGGAGAGGGAAAAGGAGAATCGTCGGAATGGATGGAGCCACTAATGAGGAAGATTACGACCAGTACGGCGACCCGTTGAGGGAAGATGACGATGACGATGAAGCATATGTCAAAAGAAGAAGCAATACTACATTACCTAAGAAAAATTGCACTCCATGGAAAAGGAAAAGTCACAACGAGGGGCTCAATTACTCGGCAGCGAACAAGAAAGGAAAGAAGCTCACTCAGAAACGACAACGTCGACGTTGAGAAACCATCATTTATATATATGTTCCTATTTTATATACGCACTTAACCGTTATCGGTCAAATGATGTATTATATATATATATATATATATCTCCTTACATTGTATCTCCTCACTTATATGCATATCGATAGGTCGTCTTTCGGAGGAGAAAAAGAAAAGGTGAACCAAAAAGGAAAGAAAATAAAATGAAAAGTAAATGAAAATGAAAAGAAATATAAAAAGGAGAAAGGAAAAAAGAAAATGTAAAGAAAAATAAAAGAAAAAAGGGAAAGGAATAGCAGTAGCGTGGGTTTTGAACCAGTGTTGTAGGTTAATTGGGTTAACTAGGTTAATTAGGTTAACTAGATTAGCTAGGTTAACTAGGTTAATTAGGGTTAGCTAGGTTAACTAGTTTAATTAGGGTTTTAACAGAGAATAAGCTTGTTGTGGACAGAAGAAACAAAATTCATTTTTGAGCAAAAAATTAGTTTAGAGAAAAAAATCATAGATGTTTTCATAGATGTTTAATTAGGTTAGGGAAGTAGTGGTCCTAGGGCAGTAGGGTTTAATAGAATGTTTTCATAGAAAAAATCTAGTTTAGAGAAAAACTAGGGCAGTAGGGTTTAATTAGGGTTTTTGTTTTCATAGATGTTTTTTAGTTAGGGGTAGTAGGGTTTAACCAGGACATTTGTATTAGTGCTGCTAGTAGTAGTGGTACTAGTATTTGTTCATTTCATCATTAAAGAGCACTAAAGTTAACTAGTATTTTCTTCTACACTTAGTTTTTGAATTAGCTTGTGAAATTTGGACATGTATATTTGGACATGTGGTTGCTCATGTATATATGGACATGTGTTGTGGTGTCGAAGATGGATATTTGAACATTGTTTGCAGGCAATGATTCCGAGTGGCCTATGTTTTGCCGGAATGTTGATTCATTTCCGTTCCGGCAAATTTCAGGCGCTCGATTTGTCCACTTTTTGCAAAGGTCGTGCCAAATTTTTCGTGAATTTTTGCATGACTTGTGTTAGAAACTAGGACACATTGAGTGCCCGGGATTTGCCGCAACATGAATGAATCAACATTCCGGCAAAACATAGGGCTTTTTATGTCATTATTCATTTTATTAGGTCTAGAATTAATCGAGTAGACTTAATCATAGGAAACATGGCTAACAATTATAAGGGGGTTGGGGGGGTGGTTCTGGTAACCGCGACGTCTACGAGGCGGCACCCGACTATTTCAACTATCTAGACGAGTAACATTTGTTGCAGGACCCCCTGTCACATCCGAGGGTTGCACCGACATTGACACCAGCACCGACACCGACGCCGAGACCGGCACCGATGCTGGTGACTTAGCCGGTAAAGAACCAAAACCGAAGAGGATACGACACCCAAACTAGCTTGGCACTACTAGACTGGTGGTCATGGCGGTGGACCCCGGCAATTTTGAGCCAACAGAGCCTGAGGAAGTGTGCATGTGCTACGGCAATCAAATAGGCTGCATCCTACGGGAAACCGCCACCATCAACGATGAAAAATTAAGGAAGATACCAAATATGGAGCACTTCCTCCTAACGAAGCTGCACCAGAGATTCTTGTTCCCCGGATGGGATGAAAATGAATATCCATCACCGTGGCTAGACCTGGCAATGAAGAAGATAAACAACAAAGCCATGGGCAAGTTTAGCGATGCGTTGTCCGCTTGGAAAGTAAGGGGTGAAAAGTCGGATCGGCAGAAAAGAACCCTACTCCGAGATTGTAAAGGATAATCCAACAATTACGGAAGAGCAGTTCAAAATATTGAAGGCTGATTGCGCTGCTGAAGCTGCCAAAGAATAGGCGGAGTGCATGAAGGGGCTTCAAGAAAGGAACATGGGGTACCACCGCCTCGGAAGCCGTGGTTACTTCGGGAAGAGGCACATATGGGCCAAGGAGGATGCGGAACGCGAAAGTTTAGGGCTCCCAGACCCCTTGGCGGAGTTCACCGTCCCGCAGGAGCGTGACGTCATCAGGGCCCGGTACCATTGGGACCCAGTCAACAAGGTTTTTGAAACGGACGCGCCCATGAGGGAGTTCATGAGACTGCTGGTAATTATTAATTTACCACCTTACTTTAGCTTCTGATCAAATTGACTGCACGTTTAGTCACATTTCTAAATGATCCATGTTCCTTTTGCAGAAAGAGCAACACAGGATTGCGGCCGAAAGCAACTCGTCGTCTGAGTCGTCGGCGAGGCCCAAGTGGGACACCCCTTTCAACCGGGCCTTGAACATAATGAAAGGACTCCCGGTGGACACGCGGCCATCGTATGGACGCTTGCATGGCGTCGGAGACAGCGCCATGTGGAAGTACTACTACCATGAGGATGCCGAGGAGAGAAAGCAGATATGGAAGTTAAACGAAATGAACATCGACAAGAAGGTTGAGATTGCGGTCGATAAGAAATTAGCTGAGACTAAAGAAGCGATACGACCTGAGTTCATGAGCGAGGCAGTCAAAGCAGCGGTAGCTACATCAAGAGAGGAAATGGTATCTTCTTTGGTGCCTTGATTCCGGCTGTCATCAATTGGGTGAAGCAAAATCCAGATAAAGAGGCAGGGGACTTTCCCCTTCCCAGCTTCGTCGGGAGCAACTCAGTGAACATTGCAGCAACACCTACTCACGCAACTGCACCTACTCCCGCAACTGCTCCCAAACCTGCTCCTGCATCTGCTCATAGCAGCCATCCTCCATCTCTGGCGTGCTCAGTAGGGCTTCGTCTTTGGTTGAGCTTGACGCCCTAACGGTAAGTACCTGTCACACCGGCCCTCTTCAATATATATATAATCTCCTATTTCCATTGCCTTTCGGATGTCTCACGTCGCAGACATGTCTTCACAGGCCGACGAAACCCCGTGCACCATACTGTACACTATCAGCGGCCAGAAGGTGGACGTGGGAAAGGCGACGATAGTGAAGCCGAAGGAACTATTGTTCCACAGCCGGCCGATGCCCCCTAGTGTCTTCAAGGTTTCCGTGGCCAGTGTCAAAGCGGGCTACAAGAATTTGGCTCCTCCGGTACCACAAGAGGGAGATGATGACGAGACCCCGCCACGGCTTGGCAATTGAAAGAGTTAGGTCCTGTTGTGGCCAAAGAGTCTCCTTCGTCTGGAGGCGGCGTGGAGCACACTAACGACCAAGCAGCCTCAGCAAGGTATGAACACCAACACCCCACATACCCAATTAGCGGTGCCTGTCGTGCCGGGTGATAGCGGACGGCACGAGGAAGAGGCTCCATTAGTGCTGATGACGTCACTGCCGTCGAAGAAGAATTGGATGATGCCATGGACGAGGATGATGACCGTCTATGGTATCTCAATGCCGATGGCTGTGACGCCCCCGGCTTAATCGTGCACTAATCATACACGCAAATGCACACGATCAAGCCTAAGGACTCACGGGAAGATATCACAACACAACTCTAAAACATAAATAAAGTCATACAAGCTTTATATTACAAGCCAGGGGCCTCGAGGGCTCGAATACATAAGCTTGCGTACAAGCGTCAGCGGAAGCATCAGATATCTAAGTACAGATATGAAACAGAAACAGAAAGGCCTTTAGAAAGGCGGGGCAAAATAAAACACTACGATCGAAAGGCGCAGGCCTCCTGCCTGGGACCCTCCGATCCTACTCCTGGCCGTCATTCATCTCTTAGCAGTATCCATCCTCTGGGTAGTAGTAGTAGTCGATCGACGGGGCATCTGTCTCAGGGGCTCCGTCATCTTGGTTACGTCAAACTGATATGGGGAGAAAAGGAAAACAAAGCAACCGTGAGTACTCAGAAGTACTCAGCAAGCAAGGATCTACACTACATATGCAACATTTTCAAAGGAGAGGCTGTATATGTGGACTGGGCTACAGAAATGCCAGAATAGAGGGGAAAACCTAGTCCTATCGAAGACTAGCATCTTCAGCGGTCTTGCAGCAATAGAAGAGAGTAGAACATTACAATATAATGTAGCAGTATCATTAAGTCTCAACCTCACCCAGAGATCCTTTCTCGACTCCCTACGAGAAAGCAATCCCAGAGCCATACAGTCATCAACCTCGTCCTGAGATCCCTTCTCGACTCCCTGCGAGAAGCAATCCCAGAGCCATATATCCAAGTATCCAGTTCTAAAATTGTATCAATCAGGATACAACTCCGAGTGTCCTTTACCGTAGGACAGGCTATCGATAGAAGTTTTCTTCCCTGCAGGGGTGCACCAACTTACCCAACACACTCGATTAACTCCGGCCGGACACACTTTCCTGGGTCATGCCCGGCCTCGGCCAAACGACACACCGCAGCCCTACCTAGAGCTCAGGAAAGAGGTCCCCGCCGGTCTACATCCTAAGCGCTCAGGGGTCTTGGGCCGTCGCCGTGTGCACTCCGGGTCGTTGTGAGCAGGGTGGATACCAGCGCCAACGGCACGATCCGACCCGGCCACAATGCTGAACTGGACGTCTGACAAAGCTTTTGGCTGATGCTACGATGCAGAACGCCCATACTATGCCCACGTGATGGTTAGTGCTATCAGGCCAGAGGCCTGCTCGGATCAAATATCCAAATTGCTAGTACCTTGGGCTTGCGGTAACGAGCAGAGACTCACGAAAGATGTGACCCCGTCGCCCCGTCTCGAGGACTTGCGGCAAGGGCCAAGAATGCCCGGCCACGCCTCGTATTCACCACTCGGGCACCATTCAGGCACCCGTCTTCACAACACTCGCCTCTCAGGCGCACGCGGGTACCCCTCAGGGTCGACCCGCCTATCCAAGTAACAGTGTAAAGTCCAAGTATCTGTGTGTCCATAACATCAGGGGAATCCGAGGTATCACCCTCGTTGGATTCCTACTTGATGTATCCGTCAAGGTGAACTCGGAGGAATCACCCTCACTGGGTTCACACTTGAGGTGTTGTACGACAGCGTCGTTATCGGAAGCGGTGAAGGAGGAATCACCCTCGATGACCACGACCAAATAGCTACTCTACAGAGTTAACATCAGGAGTGCTACAAGAGGTTTCACCCTCGGCACTCGATAGTAACGCTGCAGTGTCGTTACAACTAGGGGGGGGGGTGATGTGCGGTGTCGGGGCCTGGTCTTCAATCCCGTTGATCGGGTCTTCTGATAATCCAGCGGGGCGGTCGGGACTAGTGGGGTCACTGATAGGTCTCTACCCAGCCTATACTAAGCAATTTAGGATATGCAGGTAATTATCAACAGCAGGTTACAATAAACAGGCTATGCATCAGAATAGGTAAAGCAGCAGCAGCAGCAATTCTAATGCAAGCATGAGAAAATAGAATGGGCGGATATCGGGCTATATGCTCAAGGGGGGGGGGGGGGGGGGCTGCCTGGTTGCTCGGCGGCAAGGGCAAGGTCTTCAGGGGTCGTCGAACTCCGGAGCTGCATCGGTACCGGCTCTATCGAGAGAGAAGAGGGGGAGGAAACAGTAAATACTAAGCAAGCAAGTGCTACACAATGTATGACATGACAAAACGCAGTGCCGGGTGTGTCCTAACGTAAGGTTGCACGTCACCGAGGAAGGGGGAATCCATCCGGGAATGTCTTCCCGGTTCCGGACATTTGTCAAACAAATGACCGGAGAGGGACGGTTGCATGTTCGGATAGTTAGGGACGTGTGACGGACGAATGGACCGCGTATTCGAATTCGTCTCGTCGTTCTGAGCAACTTTCATGTACAAAGTTTTTCCATCGGAGTTACGGATTATTTAATATGATTTTCTAAAGCTTTTATTAATTTCTGGAATTTAATTATTTATTTAAATCAAACATTATCCAGAACAGTGTTTGCTGACGTCAGCATGACGTCAGGACCAGTGGGTCCCACCTGTCATACTCTGTTTGGTTTAATTAGGGTTTAGCTAATTAATTACTGTTTAATTAAACTAACTAATTAATTAGACTAATTAAGCAGGATTAATTAAATTAATTAATTCACTAATTAATTAATTAATTATTATTTTTATTAATTATTATATATATATATATTTTATTATTTATTTATTTAATTATTTTTATTACACATTTTTTTTCGCTTCTTGGGGCTGGGCCCCGCGTGTAAGTGGCCCAGGGGGGCCGGGCCCATACGTCAGTGGCCCACAGGCCACTGCGGGCACGCGGGCGCGCGCGCGTCAGGTGCTCGACAACGAGGCAGCGCGGGTGAGTAGTGCGGGGTAGGGGAAGAGCTAGGTGGGCTGGGCCGCGGCTGTAGCGAGCAGGCCAAGTGCACAGTAGAGCGCATAGGCGTTTTCCCTTTTTTTTCTTTTTCTGTTTCTTCCTTTTCTGTTTTGTCTTTTGTTTTTATTTCAAAACACTTTTGTAAAATATGGAACTTACCCATATAATATCAGTGCATTATCAGTCACTGCTAGAAATTGGTTTGGTGTCCATATCTTTTTATTTGGATTTTATTTAATTGAAGAAGGATTAAATAGTGTTGTTTTGCTGCTGTTCCTTGTTGTTTGAGTCCTCTTACAATTCCAATAAATGTTGCAATCAATTTTATAAAAGCTTTGGGAATATTTGCAAATGCTGCACATTTTTGTTTTTCAAATTTGAACAACTTTTATTTTCCACTTTTAGTTTGAATTTGGATTTAGACTTAGGAGTTGAAATGCAATATAATGCTAATGATGATCATGCACTGTTAAACATGATGACATGGCATAATCAAAAGGGTGATTACTGTAGTTAACCACTGGGGGTGTTACAAATCTCCTCCACTAACAAGAATTCTCGTCCCGAGAATTAAGAGGTAGAAGGAAAAAGTTCGGGGTATTCCACACGAAGGTTATCCTCGCGTTCCCAAGTGGCTTCATCTTCAGTATGATTTGACCACTGCACTTTGAGGAACTTGGTAACCTTCTGACGGGTCCGACGTTCAGCTTCATCGAGAATGCGGATCGGATGCTCCTTATATGAAAGATCATCATGCAGTTCGAGCATCTCGTGATCCACAGCTCGGTGCGGAGATTCCTTGAAGCATTTACGAAGTTGTGACACATGGAATACGTCGTGGATATGAGAGAATTGCGGCGGCAACTCCAATTTATATGCCACTTGACCATGTCTAGCAATAATGCGGAAAGGACCAATGTAGCGCGGAGCTAGCTTGCCCTTGATTCCAAAACGGTGAGTGCCCTTCATAGGAGTGACTCGCAGATAAGCCTGATCACCAGGTTGATAAGTCAAACCCCATCGTTTACGATCATAGTTGCTCTTCTGGCGGTCCTGAGCCGCCTTGAGATTTTCCCGGACAATACGAACTTGTTCTTCGGCGTGTTGAATAATATCTGGACCCACGAGCGGTCGTTCCCCAGTTTCTGACCAATTCAGAGGGGTTCGACACTTACGTCCATAGAGTACTTCGAAGGGGGCCATCTTCAAGCTGGGTTGATAGCTGTTGTTATATGAGAATTCCGCATATGGAAGAGATTCTTCCCACTTCTTGCCGAAAGAAATAACACAAGCCCGAAGCATGTCTTCAAGCACTTGATTGACTCGCTCGACTTGGCCTTGGGATTGGGGGTGATAAGCTGAACTCCAGGTGATATGAGTTCCCATAGCTTCTTGAAAACTTTCCCAGAACTTGGAGGTGAAAAGGCCGCCACGGTCCGAACTGATCTCCTTCGGAATACCGTGGAGTGATACAATTCTGGAGATATACAACTCTGCTAACTGGCTAGCAGTGATAGTTTCCTTGACGGGCAAAAAGTGTGCAACTTTAGAAAGTTGGTCGACGACAACAAGAATAGCATCGTGACCCTTCTGTGACCTGGGAAGTCCTGTAACGAAATCCATCTGAACCTTATCCCATTTCCGTAGAGGAATAGGAAGTGGTTGCAGAATTCCAGCTGGTTTCTGATGTTCTGCTTTAACGCGACGACACACATCACATTCAGCAACATAACAAGCAATGTCCTGATTCATTTTAGACCACCAATACCTTTGACGGAGATCACGATACATCTTGGTGCTACCCGGATGAATAGACAATGGGGTATCATGTGCCTCCTTCATGACTTTGTCAGTCATAAGCTCGAAGCGAGGTACGACAATGCGGTTTCTGAAATACAAGGTTCCATCTTCAGACAACGATAAATCCCTGTACTTTACAAGGTGAAGGTCTTTCTTCATCAGATCAATTTCAACATCTTTAGCTTGCGCATTCTTAACGGCTTTCTCAAGATCTGGTTGTATCACAAGGTTATTAAGAGATCCCTGTGGAACAATACGTAGATTCAGCTTGCGCAGGTCTTCATAAAGACGAGGTTGAGCTCGCCTAACCATGAGGTTGTCGCAATAGGACTTGCGGCTTAAGGCATCAGCCATCACATTAGCCTTGCCAGGGGTATAGGAAATACCCAAATCATAGTCCGCAATGGCCTCCATCCATCTTTGCTGACGGAGGTTTAGAGAAGGTTGAGTGAACAAGTACTTCAGACTTTTATGATCCGTGTAGATCTCGCAACGATTACCGAGGAGGTAATGTCGCCACAACTGCAATGCATAGATGACAGCAGCTAGTTCTAGATCATGTACCGGATAATTCTCTTCATGTGGGCGCAACTGACGAGAGCCATAAGCAATCACTTTACGCTCTTACATTAGGACACAGCCTAATCCTTCACGGGATGCGTCACAATAAATCACAAAGTCTTTGCGGGAATCTGGAGGAGATAGTACTGGGGCAGATGTTAGCTTGTCTTTGAGTGAATGGAAACTTTCCTGACATTTTTCTGTCCATTCAAACTTAACGCCCTTGTGAAGCAGATCAGTCAGGGGCTTAGCAATCTTAGAAAAGTTCTCGACAAATCGACGGCAATAGCTTGCAAGGCCAAGAAAACTTCTCACTTGCTTGACGTTCTTCGGAGGTGTCCAGTCAAGAATAGCCTGAACTCATTCTGGGTTAACAGCAATTCCATCTTTTCTCCTGCTTGCGAGTGTCAGTGTCGACGTCATCTTCAGCATAGCGGGATAGTTCGAGAAATTTCCTCTGATATTCATCCACAGTCATTTTGCCCTGTGAGAGTTTGCGGAACTCCTGCTTCTTCTGGTCCATCAGACCTTGAGGAATGTACCGTGCATGAAAAGCTGACTGAAATTCCTGCCAAGTGGTTACAGTTTCAGCAGGCAACATACCCTCGTGGTTTTCCCACCATTGAGCAGCTGATCCCCTTAGGTGATACGTCGCATAGGTGACGTAACTGTCAGGGATAACATTGGCCGACTTCATCTGGAAGGCAATGTCACGGAGCCAATCATCAGCATCCATTGGATCAGTCAAGCTGCGAAAAGTGGATGGATTGAGGCGCACGAATTCTGGCAGTGTTGTTGGGGTAGGCTGTTGATGAGCATTCTGATTTGGGAACTGAGCCAATATCCCAGTCATAACCTGACGGTTCAATTCAAACTGTTGCATCATTTCGGCAATATAAGGTGGAGGTGGGGGATCGTCAGCCATCCTGCCAAATCAACAGGGGCAGTTTAGCAAGAAAAACTGCATGTGTAAGAGGTCATTCACGATGTAACATGAGTGATGAACAAGAAGGCATTAGGTGCATATTAGTAGTCATCAAAGACATACAGAACGATGCACGGAATTGGACACAAACAGCGGTAGGAGTTCGGAAATGCACGCAGCTAGACAAACTAGGCGGCGCGCAGGCATGCGGCAAGGAAGTACACGATGGGACATAGCAAAGGCTACATCAACGTCGGAGAAAACTATTGGAGCGAGGAATCTGCAAGTGACAACACAGGGTGCGCTCGATAAAAGGATCCTGCAAGCAGAACCTGGCCCGCAATCTTGAAGGAAGGGGGGAAATTTCAGAACACCGGGTGGATGTGATCACGAGAACCTAATGTTGGAGTTAGTAAAATTTTAACCCGAGTAGAAGAGAGATCAGAGTCCCAGAGTATAGATGAGGAATAAAAGATACTAATACCACCCAATTGGCGATGTGGGCCCGTAAGCCACACAGCCAAGTTAGTAAAATAGTTTTCGTCCACTAGACTCAACTTCGGCCAAGGAGTTGGAAAGGGGGTTCCTACAACCAATCGGCTCTGATACCAACTTGTGACGCCCCCGGCTTAATTGTGCACTAATCATACACGCAAATGCACACGATCAAGCCTAAGGACTCACGGGAAGATATCACAACACAACTCTAAAACATAAATAAAGTCATACAAGCTTTATATTACAAGCCAGGGGCCTCGAGGTCTCGAATACATAAGCTTGCGTACAAGCGTCAGCGGAAGCATCAGATATCTGAGTACAGATATGAAACAGAAACAGAAAGGCCTTTAGAAAGGCGGGGCAAAATAAAACACTACGATCGAAAGGCGCAGGCCTCCTGCCTGGGACCCTCCGATCCTACTCCTGGCCGTCATTCATCTCTTAGCAGTATCCATCCTCTGGGTAGTAGTAGTAGTCGATCGACGGGGCATCTGTCTCAGGGGCTCCGTCATCTTGGTTACGTCAAACTGATATGGGGAGAAAAGGAAAACAAAGCAACCGTGAGTACTCAGAAGTACTCAGCAAGCAAGGATCTACACTACATATGCAACATTTTCAAAGGAGAGGCTGTATATGTGGACTGGGCTACAGAAATGCCAGAATAGAGGGGAAAACCTAGTCCTATCGAAGACTAGCATCTTCAGCGGTCTTGCAGCAATAGAAGAGAGTAGAACATTACAATATAATGTAGCAGTATCATTAAGTCTCAACCTCACCTAGAGATCCTTTCTCGACTCCCTGCGAGAAAGCAATCCCAGAGCCATACAGTCATCAACCTCGTCCTGAGATCCCTTCTCGACTCCCTGCGAGAAGCAATCCCAGAGCCATATATCCAAGTATCCAGTTCTAAAATTGTATCAATCAGGATACAACTCCGAGTGTCCTTTACCGTAGGACAGGCTATCGATAGAAGTTTTCTTCCCTGCAGGGGTGCACCAACTTACCCAACATGCTCGATTAACTCCGGCTGGACACACTTTCCTGGGTCATGCCTGGCCTCGGCCAAACGAGACACCGCAGCCCTACCTAGAGCTCAGCAGAGAGGTCCCCGCCGGTCTACATCCTAAGCGCTCGGGGGTCTTGGGCCGTCGCCGTGTGCACTCCGGGTCGTTGTGAGCAGGGTGGATACCAGCGCCAACGGCACGATCCGACCCGGCCACAATGCTGAACTGGACGTCTGACAAAGCTTTTGGCTGATGCTACGATGCAGAACGCCCATACTATGCCCACGTGATGGTTAGTGCTATCAGGCCAGAGGCCTGCTCGGATCAAATATCCAAATTGCTAGTACCTTGGGCTTGCGGTAACGAGCAGAGACTCACGAAAGATGTGACCCCATCGCCCCGTCTCGAGGACTTGCGGCAAGGGCCAAGAATGCCCGGCCACGCCTCGTATTCACCACTCGGGCACCATTCAGGCACCCGTCTTCACAACACTCGCCTCTCAGGCGCACGCGGGTACCCCTCAGGGTCGACCCGCCTATCCAAGTAACAGTGTAAAGTCCAAGTATCCGTGTGTCCATAACATCAGGGGAATCCGAGGTATCACCCTCGTTAGATTCCTACTTGATGTATCCGTCAAGGTGAACTCGGAGGAATCACCCTCACTGGGTTCACACTTGAGGTGTTGTACGACAGCGTCGTTATCGGAAGTGGTGAAGGAGGAATCACCCTCGATGACCACGACCGAATAGCTACTCTACAGAGTTAACATCAGGAGTGCTACAAGAGGTTTCACCCTTGGCACTCGGTAGTAACGCTGCAGTGTCGTTACAACTAGGGGGGGGGGGTGATGTGCGGTGTCAGGGCCTGGTCTTCAATCCCGTTGATCGGGTCTTCTGATAATCCAGCGGGGCGGTCGGGACTAGTGGGGTCACTGATAGGTCTCTACCCAGCCTATACTAAGCAATTTAGGATATGCAGGTAATTATCAACAGCAGGTTACAATAAACAGGCTATGCATCAGAATAGGTAAAGCAGCAGCAGCAACAATTCTAATGCAAGCATGAGAAAATAGAATGGGCGATATCGGTATGCTAAGGGGGGGGGGGGGGGGGGGGGCTTGCCTGTTGCTCGGCTAGGCAGCGGCAAGGTCTTCAGGGGTCATCGAACTCCGGAGCTGCGTCGGTACCGGCTCTATCGAGAGAGAAGAGGGGGAGGAAACAGTAAATACTAAGCAAGCAAGTGCTACACAATGTATGACATGACAAAACGCAGTGCCGGGTGTGTCCTAACGTAAGGTTGCATGTCACCGAGCAAGGGGGAATCCATCCGGGAATGTCTTCCCGGTTCCGGACATTTGTCAGACAGTTGACCGGAGAGGGACAGTTGCATGTTCGGATAGTTAGGGACCTGTGACGGACGAACGGTTCGTGTATTCGAATTCGTCTCGTCGTTCTGAGCAACTTTCATGTACAAAGTTTTTCCATCGGAGTTACGGATTATTTAATATGATTTTCTAAAGCTTTTATTAATTTCTGGAATTTAATTATTTATTTAAATCAAACATTATCCAGAACAGTGTTTGCTGACGTCAGCATGACGTCAGGACCAGTGGGTCCCACCTGTCATACTCTGTTAGGTTTAATTAGGGTTTAGCTAATTAATTACTATTTAATTAAACTAACTAATTAATTAGACTAATTAAGCAGGATTAATTAAATTAATTAATTAGTTATATATATATTTTTATTATTATTTATTTATTTTTATTACACATTTTTTTCGCTTCTTGGGGCTGGGCCCCGCGTGTAAGTGGCCCAGGGGGGGCCGGGCCCATACGTCAGTGGCCCACAGGCCACTGCGGGCACGTGGGCGCGCGCGCGTCAGGTGCTCGACAACGAGGCAGTGCGGGTGAGCAGTGCGGGGTAGGGGAAGAGCTAGGTGGGCTGGGCCGCGGCTGTAGCGAGTAGGCCAAGTGCACAGTAGAGCGCATAGGCCTTTTCTCTTTTTTTTCTTTTTCTGTTTCTTCCTTTTCTGTTTTGTCTTTTGTTTTTATTTCAAAACACTTTTGTAAAATATGGAACTTACCCATATAATATCAGTGCATTATCAGTCACTGCTAGAAATTGGTTTGGTGTCCATATCTTTTTATTTAATTGAAGAAGGATTAAATAGTGCTGTTTTGCTGCTGTTCCTTGTTGTTTGAGTCCTCTTACAATTCCAATAAATGTTGCAATCAATTTTATAAAAGCTTTGGGAATATTTGCAACATGCTGCACATTTTTGTTTTTCAAATTTGAACAACTTTTATTTTCCACTTTTAGTTTGAATTTGGATTTTGACTTAGGAGTTGAAATGCAATATAATGCTAATGATGATCATGCACTGTTAAACATGATGACATGGCATAATCAAAAGGGTGATTACTGTAGTTAACCACTGGGGGTGTTACAACGGCTATGACGACGAAGGATTGATGGCTCAGCAGTATGACTTAGGGTTTGAGCGTGATGAGTTGATGCCTTAATTACCGGAGTAGGATCGTCTTAAGGCTGATTGCAAGAAGTCTCTCTTCCTACAATCCTCGCAGGACACGGCTCCAGATGCCGCCTCAACCCAGCAATGACAATGTGAGGGTCGTGCAGTAATGCTGAGCCCAACAACACTGGGGGCGATGGTCAGGACGGTATGATAGGCTCACTTCCGGTACCAAAGAAGCATAGGAAGGGACCGAAGAAAGGCCCTAATGGCGCCAAAGCTGCTTCTATGAGCCAGCCGCTTCTGCAGCCTCGGGTTGTAGACCGTATACCTATCAAAGGTGCAGCGAAATACCATATCCCCGGTGATTCGATCCTACCTAAGGCAGCGGTAGAGGCCATAGATGGCGGTCTAAGGAGACTTCATGACGATGTGATGTTGAGAGAGAAAAGCCTTATCGCCTAGAAAAATCCAGGATACCCGCTCTACGTGGTTAAAGTGCCGCAGCAAAGGTTGCACATCGAGACATTCCCCGCCGATAAGTTCTTCCTTCGATTTGATTACATCTTCGACATGTTTCACATGACAAAGCTGGATTTTACGTTCGTCCGCCTTTATGCCTTTTACGTGAACTACATCATCAAGCGCGAGCAAATATCTTATATCTGTGTCGTTGACCCATACTTCATGCACGAGGGCTTCTTGGCAGTCTGCCTAGAGCACCGTGAATATGCGAGGAACTACATCGCCGATTTCATGGTCACCAATAAGGACAAGGAGATGATTCTCCTGCCTTATCATCTCATGTAAGCCATCCGCGAATATCCTTTCTTCTATTTCAATCATTCATTTGCACGCGTGGAGGCTAATTTGAGGTGTACTTATTTTGCGCAGCGAGGGGCGCACCATCCTCATCATTCTTTACCCCCGATTCTCCCACACTCTTTACTTGGACTCGAGGAAGAACATAAAGAAAAAGGATTACCCACACAACAAGGATGTTCTCGACAGTGCTATCTTAAGCTATGACCATCGGGGTGGAGAGATCACGATCAAGAGGACAAAGAATCGCATGCCCTGCTTCGGCCATAAGACCGACTTCTGCTGCATCCAGCAACCGAGAGGTACTCTCAGTGATGGATTCTATGTAATCCACCACATGCTGGAGTACCGAAGGGATTGCCAGAACCTTCGCATGTCACCTAAATCCGGCGATACCGATTGATGTCTACTACACAACTTGTTCTTGTAGACTCGTGTTGGGCCTCCAAGCGCAGAGTTTTGTAGGACAGTGTGGATGACCTATGATTTATCAATCCGTGGGAGGCATAGGATGAAGATGGTCTCTCTCAAACAACCCTGCAACCAAATAACAAAAAGTCTCTTGTGTCCCCAACACACCAAATACAATGGTAATTTGTATAGGTGCACTAATTCGGCAAAGAGATGGTGATACAAGTGTAGTAATAATAGTAGATATTGATTTTTGTAATAGGAACAATAAAAAACAACAAGGTAGCAATTGATAAAATGGAGCACAAACGGTATTGCAATGCTTGAAAATGAGGCCTAGGGTTCGTACTTTCGCTAGTGCAATCTCTCAACAATGCTAATATAATTGGATCATATAACCTTCCCTCAATGTGCGATGAAGAATCACTCCAAAGTTCCTATCTAGTGGAGAACATAAGAAGAAATTGTTTGCAGGGTACAAAACCACCTCAAAGCTATTTTTTTCGATCAATCTATCCTAGAGTTCGTACTAAAATAACACCAAGTTATTCTTTCCGATTGATCTAACCAAGAGTTCGTACTAAAATAACACCATATGATACACATCAACCAACTCTAATGCCACCTAGATACTCCAATGTCACCGCGAGTATCCGTGAGTTGATTATGCGATATGCATCAAACAATCTCAGATTCATACTACTCAATCCAATACAAAGAACCTCACAGAGTGCCCCAAGATTTCTACCGGAGAAACAAGGACGAAAACATGCATCAACCCCTATGCATAGATTACCCCAATGTCACCTCGGGAATCCACGAGTTGAGTGCCAAGACATATATCAAGTGCTCTCAAATCCAACAAAGTATTCAATCTGATAAAACAAAATCTTAAAGGGAAAACTCAATTCATCACAACAAGATAGAGAGGGGAAAACACCATATGATCCAACTATATTAACAAAGCTCGTGATACATCATGATCGTGACATCTCAAGAACATTAGAGAGAGAGATTAAACACATAGCTATTGGTACAAATCCTCAGCCTCGAGGGTGGACTACTCCCTCCTCATCATGGTGGCCGCCGGGATGATGAAGATGGCCACCGGTGATGATTTCCCCCTCTGGCAGGGTGCCGGAATGGGGTATAGATTGGTTTTTCGTGGCTACAGAGCCTTGCGGTGGCGGAACTTCTGATCTAGGGTTATTTCTGATGGTTTCTCTATTTATAGGATTTTTCAGTGTTGGAATCACGCGAAGATGGGCCTCGAGGTGGGCACAACCCACCTGGTCACGCCTGGGCCTCCTGGCGCGCCCAGGTGTCTTGTGCTCACCTCCTTTACCTTCTGGTCCTCTCACAAAGCTTCTAGTGCCTCTTTTGTTCCAAAAAAAATTATCAAAAAGTTTTGTTGCATTTGGAGAACTTTTATTTCTGCACAAAAAACAACACCACGGTAGTTCTGCTGAAAACAACGTCAGTCCGGGTTAGTTCCATCCAAATCATACCAAAACCATATAAATTTTTTGTAAACATGGCATGAATACCTCATAAATTATAGATACGTTGGAGACGTATCAGCATCCGCAAGCTTAATTCCTACTTGTCCTCGAGTAGGTAAATGATAAAAGAAATAATTTATGAAGTGTGAATGCTAGTATAGTGCATAAATTTGGTCAATGATAATTTCAATCACTTTTCCTAGCATCATAACATCAATTCTTTCTCATAAAACTTCTCATGTTAAAGTAGCAACCAATTCACATGTTAAGGTTCAAACAATGAATTCTCTTGAAACTCAACAACCTATATTCTTAGTCACCAAACAATTGCAATTCAACTTATTCAATAGAGTCTAAGTAAGAGCTCCACATACTCAATCATCATATAGTCTTTTATGATTGCTAATACTCAAAGCATATTTTTAGAACAACTGGCATCCATCGAACATAGAGAAAGATAGGGGCTTAATGTTTCGCCTCCCAACTCATTTATCATAGAGATAATTGTCAACAATAATAAATCATGATCAAATATATTTGACTGGCCATTGTTCCTAGATCTTTCCCCACCACATGATGCTTGCCAACTAGATAATAATTGAGGTTGAAATGAGAATGCATTCTATTGACTCTTGCATAAAAGTAAATACTGAAAAGTAAAAGATAGGCCCTTCGCAAAGGGAAGCAGAGGTTGTCATGCACTTTTTATTGTTGGATGCCCAAGCTCTTAATGCAAAGGAACATCATGTTATATTGCCCCTTATGATAGCAACCTTTATTATGTAGTCTGTCACTTTTATTACTTTGCCATCACAAGTTTGTACAATGCTCAATTTTCCCTTACAATAAAAGATCAAACATATTTAGGAGCAATTTTTATTGCTTTATGCACCGATGAAAACTTACTTGAAGGATCTTATTCAATCCATAGGTAGGTATGGTGGATACTCATGGCAAGAAACTGGGTTTAAGGGTTTTTGGATGCACAAGTAGTATCTCTACTTAGTACGAATTTTTGGCTAGCAAAAGATCCTAGGCAAACACAACATGTTGGAGGATCCATAACAATATAACTTCTGTGCAAATATACACAACCATAACTCATTACGTTGTCTTCCTTGTCCAACTTCAACTAATTTTCTCAAGTTTGAAAATAATTAATGAGTATTCACAATCATAGAAGATGTCCAAGGTAATATATTTATATGTGAAAGTTCTCTTCCTTATACTAATCATTCATGAATTGCTTGTATGACCAATATTGTGATTGTCAAGCTTCAAAAGATTTCACTTTCTAAACCCAATGTGAAGCTATCACTAGGCATGATATGAACATATAATTTCAACTTCAAGATATTCAATTCATTCAACAATTTACTCATAGGATATAAGTGAAGCAGAAGAGTAAATTACAAACTACTCCAAAAAGATATAAGTGAAGATCATGCGAGTAGTTAAGTAAATGGGTAGCTATTTGAGGACTCTCTCTTATTTTAAAACTTTCAGATATAAGTATTTTATTAAAACAGCAAGGAAAACAAAAACTAAATGACATTCCAAAAATAACACACATCATGTGAAGAAGCAAAAACTTAGGCTCAACCGATACTAACCGATAATTGTTGATGAAGAAAGGTGGGATGCCTACCGGGGCATCCCCAAGCTTAGATGCTTGAGACTTCTTGAAATATTATCTTCGGATGCCTTGGGCATCCCCAAGCTTGAGCTTTTGTGTCTCCTTAATTCCTTTTATATCACGGTTTTCCTAAATCTTAAAAACATCATCCACACAAAACTCAACAAGAACTCGTGAGATAAGTTAGTATAAATCAATGCACCACCTTATCATTCTCTACTGTAAAAAATCACTAAAATTATTATTTAACATTGCATACTAAATGACTATGCATATTTAATACTCCTATCCTCAAATAGAATCATTAAACAAGCAAACATATGCAAACAATGCAAACATAAAAGCAATATGTCTAAACAGGACAGTCTGTAAAGAGTGCAATTTTACTCATACTTCCCTAACTCCAAAAATTCTGAAAATTTACCACACTGTAGAAAGTTTATCTTATCTTATTTTGCAAAAATATTCAACATTTTATCACATTCTAAATTTTCTCAAGAATTCATGCACTAGCGTGCAACTTTCTGTTTTCAAACAGCCACATATAGACTTGCAAAATAAGCATAGCAAAGGCTATACTTGACATTTTTATTGAAGTAAAAGATATAGAAAATTATTCTAAATAACAGCAAGCAAATCATAATAAAATAAAATTATGGTCCAAGCAAAGCACATATCATGTGACGAATGAAAATATAGCTCCAAGTAAGGTTACCGATAATGTTGGAGACGAAAGAGGGGATGCCTTCCGGGGCATCCCCAAGCTTAGTTGCTTGGATCTTCCTTGAATATTACCTTGGGGGTGCCTTGGGAATACCCAAGCTTAGGGTATTGTCACTCCTTATTCTTCTCATATCGATATCTCACCCAAAACTTGAAAACTTCAATCACACAAAACTTAACGGAACTTTGTGAGATGGGTTAGTATGATAAAGTCAAATCATTCACTTTGGTACTGTCAAGATAAGATTCATAGTTGTTTAAACATAATTCCTACTGTACTATACAATTTCCACAATTTATATTAAGCAATATAAGCCATAGAAACCATAAAACAAGCAAACTATGCGTTGCAAACAGAATCTGTCAAAAAACAGAACAATACATAAAGATCTGAATTTTAGTCATACTTCTGCAACTCCAAAACTTCTGAAAATATATGAAAACGTAGGAAATTTGTATATGAATCATCTGTAAAACATTCAGAGTTTTCGATTCTCCAGTGAATTTAAACAATTCTGTTACTGGAAGCAAAAGTTTCTGTTTTTGCACAGAATCAAGGCAACTATCATCCATACTATCCCAAAGGCTTTACTTGGCACTTTATTGAAACAAAAGCTATAAAACATGATTAATACAGTAGATTAATCATGTGAACACACAAAAAAAGTAGGGGTAATGTTGGGTTGTCTCCTAACAAGCACTTTTCTTTAATGCCTTTTTAGCTAGGCATGATGATTTCAATGATGCTCACATAAAAGATAAGAATTCAAACACAAAGAGAGCATCATGAAGCATATGACTAGCACATTTAAGTCTAACCCACTTCCTATGCATAGGTATTTTGTGAGCAAACAATTTATGGGAGCAAGAATCAACTAGCATTGGAAGGCAAAACAAGTGCAACTTCAAAACTTTCAACACATAGAGAGGAAACTTGATATTATTGAGATATGTAAAAGCAAATGTTCCTCTCTCATAGTAATCTTCAGTAGCATCATGAATGAATTCAACAATATAAATATCACATAAAGCATTCTTTTCATGATCCACAAGCATAGAAAATTTATTACTCTCCACACAAGCAAATTTATTCTCATGAATAACGATGGGAGCAAACTCAACAAAATAACTATCATGTGATTGAAAATTAAAATCATGATGACAAGTTTCATGGTTATCATTACTCTTTATAGCATACATGTCATCACCATAATCATCATAGATAGCAACTTTGTTCTCATAATCAATTGAAACCTCTTCTGAAATAGTGGATTCATCATTAAATAAAGTTATGATCTCTCCAAATCCACTTTCATCAATATAATCATCATAAATAGGAGGCATGCTATCACCATAATAAATATTCTCATCAAAACTTGCGGGACTAAAAATACCATATTCATCAAACATAGCATCCCCAAGCTTATGGCTTTGAATATGATTAGCATCATGAATATTCAAAGAATTCATACCAACAACATTGCAATCATGCTCATCATTCATGCCAAACATTTTATTGAATTCTTCTTCTATCAATTGAGCACAATTTTCCTTTCCATCATTTTCAAGAAAGACATGATAAAGACGAATAATATGAGGCCACCTCAATTCCATTTTTTTGTAGTTTTCTTTTACGAACAAAACTAGTGATAAAACAAGAAACTAAAAGATTCAATTGCAAGATCTAAAGATATAGCTTCAAGCACTCACCTCCCCGGCAACGCTGCCAGAAAAGAGCTTGATGTCTACTACACAACTTGTTCTTGTAGACTCATGTTGGGCCTCCAAGCGCAGAGTTTTGTAGGACAGTAGCAATTTTCCTTCAAGTGGATGACCTAAGGTTTATTAATCCATGGGAGGCGTAGGATGAAGATGGTCTCTCTCAAACAACCCTGCAACCAAATAACAAAAAGTCTCTTGTGTCCCCAACACACCAAATACAATGGTAATTTGTATAGGTGCACTAGTTCGGCAAAGAGATGGTGATACAAGCATAGTAATGATAGTAGATATTGATTTTTGTAATAGTAACAATAGAAAACAGCAAGGTAGTAATTGATAAAACGGAGCACAAATGGTATTGCAATGATTGAAAATGAGGCCTAGGGTCCGTACTTTCGCTAGTGCCATCTCTCAACAATGCTAATATAATTGGATCATATAATCTTCCCTTAACGTACGATGAAGAATCACTCCAAAGTTCCTATCTAGCGGAGAACATAAGAAGAAATTATTTGTAGGGTACGAAACCACCTCAAAGCTATTTTTTTGATCAATCTATCCTAGAGTTCGTACTAAAATAACACCAAGTTATTATTTCCGATCGATCTAACCAAGTGTTCATACTAAAATAACACCATATGATACACGTCAACCAACTCTAATGTCACCTAGATACTCCAATGTCACCGCGAGTATCCGTGAGTTGATTATGCGATATGCATCAAATAATTTCAGATTCATAATACTCAATCCAACACAAAGAACCTCAAAGAGTGCCCCAAGATTTCTACCGGAGAAACAAGGACGAAAACATGCACCAACCCCTATGCATAGATTACCCCAATGTCACCTCGGGAATCCGCGAGTTGAGTGCCAAGAAATAGATCAAGTGCTCTCAAATCCAACAAAGTATTCAATCCGATAAAACAAAATCTCAACGGGAAAACTCAATTCATCACAACAAGATAGAGAGGGGAAAACACCATATGATCGAACTATATTAACAAAGCTCGAGATACATCAAGATCGTGACATATCAAGAACATGAGAGAGAGAGAGATTAAACAAATAGCTACTGGTACAAACCCTTAGCCCCGAGGGTGGACTACTCCCTCCTCATCATGGTGGCCGCCTGGATGATGAACATGGCCACCGGTGATGATTTCCCCCTCCGACAGGGTGCCGGAACGGGGTCTAGATTGGTTTTTCGTGGCTACAGAGACTTGCGGCGGCGGAACTTCTGATCTAGGGTTATTTTTGATGGTTTCACTATTTATAGGATTTTTCAGCGTTGGAATCATGGGAGGATGGGCCTCGAGGTTGGCACAACCCACCTGGGTGCGCCTGGGCCTCCTGGCGCGCCCAGGTGTCTTGTGCTCACCTCCTTCACCTTCTGGTCCTCCCACGAAGCTTCTAGTGCCTCTTTTGTTCCAAAAAAATCATCAACATGTTTAGTTGCATTTGGAGAACTTTTATTTCTGCACAAAAAACAACACCACAGTAGTTCTGCTGAAAACAGCGTCAGTCCGTGTTAGTTCCATCCACATCATACCAAAACCATATAAAATTGTTGTAAACATGGCATGAATACTTCATAAATTATATATACGTTGGAGACGTATCATCGATATTCTGCAATGGGCCAAGAAACTAGGAAATGTACCAGATCATCGACTCCAAGCTGAGTTCTATCACATCCAGCATGAACTTGCCCAAGTCGTCATGAAGGAGGTCGTCGAAAAAACAGGGATGTTCTACGAAGAAGGGGAAATGTCGTGGGAAGACGTCCGAATACATGTAGCCGCTCAGCGTCTCGACATGAAGCATTTCACTTCGCTCGGGGACTTCCTCCCTAATTTGGATGGATGGCACGGCATGTTGGAGTGATTGACGATGACAATGTGTCCATTTAGTCACTACTTTGTCTATGAAGAAGCTTTGAATTTATGCACGACGAAACTTTGTGATGTAATTAAACCGTCCTCCTCAAGTAGCGTAAATCACTCTAGTTAGGGCAGTTTGGGTATGATGAACTTTGTTATTTATGTTTATGATAGGTTGCTTCTATTTTTGCTAACTCTGTCACTTTCTGTTGCTCAACTATATATTATGTTGCATATTATCAATTCATGTGACGATGCAGGTACATAGATCATCGATGGCGAAGAAATGCTACGCCGTGTACATAGGGAAGGTTCCAAGAGTGTACGACGAGTGGCCTAAGTGTCAGGCCTAGGTGTACCAGTTTCCTGGCGGCAGCCAGAGAGGGTTCGATAGCAGAGCCGAAGCGGAAGATAGTTACTTGAGGTTCACGCTAGCGCGAGAGAGGGATCGAAACCGGCGCCTCAAGAACTACTACATTATCATGCTCTTGTTCATAGTGATCGCTCTTCTCTTCTATATCTTTATTTAGATATAGATGATGAAACATGTGTATGTGATGACCATGCAGTTGCATGTATTCGAGGCATGTCACTTAAACTTGTATCGCTATATCGTGATTATGATGAGACGACATGATTTGTGTTGGATGATGTGATGATATGATTAGACTATTATGTGTATGATATGATGACATATTGCATGTTTATGATATGATTAGAATACTGTATAAAACCTATACAAATACATCGCAAATACGTAGCAGAAAAAAATACATGTAATGTTACCAGTAGTGCTGGTCGGCAAAAAGCAGTAGCGTGGGTGTATCAGTAGCGCTGGCCTGATCCCAGCGCTACAACTATCTAGCAGTAGCGCTGGACCATCCCACGCTACTGCTACTAGTTAGCTCTAGCACCGTACTAGTAGCGCAGGTACCCACGCTACTACTAGCCCAAAAACCAGCGCTACTAGTAGGGTTTTCCCTAGTAGTGCATCCATATGACAGAGAACCCAGGCCAACATGACTAGTCGTAAACCAAGGTGGCACAAATTTATGGGGACATGCATACATGACCCAGCAATGCATGTGTCGGTCAGCAGCGAGTCTAACCGAGTCGTAGCGAGGCTACAAAGGACTCCAGTAAACACCGCATGACATTTCCCTGTAGGGACAGACACAGGAGCAAAGAAGGACACATGCCGGTCAATCCATGTGTTCTGGATGGAAGCACTAGGAGGCATTTCCCCATAAGGAAGGCTACCAAGAATAAACAACTAGGTGTCGGATCCCACACATACCAGTGCATTTCAAAAACATACACACAATATGCAGGATATGTGTAAATACAACATGGCATCACAACATAACTCTACGACTCAGAGTTTTATTTAAGAGGCTCCAAAGAGCCATACATAGTAAGATATTACAGACATAGGTCTCATGACCCAACATACAAAGTCATACAAGCAACAAGCACATGCAGAAGCTTATCCTGTGTGAGTACAGACAACTGAAAAGAAAGAAGGCTTGAAAGCCTGTCTATCTACCAGACCCTCAATATGAGCTAGACCTCTGTCTGGGATTCTCAAGCTAATCATCAATGTCGAACTCATCGTTGGAACCACTAGTGAGACTAACATCTCCTCTGCAAAAACATAAATTAAGCAAACATGAGTACAAATGTACTCAGCAAGACTTACATCAGAACTATCTACATATGCATGAGTATCAACAAGGGGTTTGTGGTGTTTAACTGGAGCAAAGCCAGCTTTGACTCAGTGGCTATCCTGTACTACGACTACCAGTATTTTCGTTGAGGTGAGAGAGCGCACATGAGTCCACATATTCACCCTATCAATACACCACAATGGATCCGCTCCCGTCTCCCTACGAGAAGGCCATCCATAGCACTCATGCTTATCTTGCGCATTTTAGAGTATCCACTTCTAGTTATCTATGAACCATATAAGCTTTCCAAGTAGTCCGTATCCGCGGACGTGACTATTCGAATAGATCATTTATAACCCTGCAGGGGTGTACTTCTTCACACATGTTTCCACCACTTAGCGCCTGCACACGTCATGTGCTCGGCAGACTTCAAGCGAAAGCCGGCGGGGGTGTAGACCATGACCTAACCAACCACTCGAGTCTCTAGCCCAGGTTTATTGCCTATTTGAGTTCCATCCGCAAGGAAGTCCGGCCGAGGTTTCCACTACGGCCCCAAATGATGTGTGCAGGGTTCCCAAGCCCACCAAATGGGTGCCTCGGTACATTGTGCCACTTGCCTGCCGCATCATAGCCCACCCCTAAGGTCAGCGCTACACAGCCTCCAGCATACTACAAACACCAGAAACTACTTGCAACTCCTAGACAGGGCGGTCAATAAGTCAAACAGGGTCATATTTCCGGGCCCAATGTGTGGTAGTAGCTGTTCTTGGATCACAAACACAAAACTCAGTTCATGAGGACGATTTCAATGAGACAACCCACCATGTACTCCTACATGGCCTCTCATCATTACCTTTACCAAATTGTGTTCACACACTTAGCTCCCAACAGTAGGACATGCTCACCACCATCCCAATCCACCCCAGATGAATCAAACCTGACACAACTCTAAGCATAGCAGGCATAACAAGCAAGCATGAATGAGTGGGTTTCAACTATTTACTATGGCAAAGACAAGTCATGCAGAGGATTGGGTTCAACTACCGCAAACATGTAATAGTTGAATAGTTGTTGTCCTAATGCGGTAAAAGAGAGCAGGAGCGAGAGAGTGGTATTGTATCGGAGTGATCAAGGGGGGGGGGGGGTTTGCTTGCGTGGCACTTCTGAAGATAGCATTCTGTCTTCATTAGTGTCATCGACCTCAACGTCAGAACAACGTCTACCGAGAGGGAACACAATCAATGCAATGCAACAATATGATGCATGATCATGACATGGCAGTATGCTAGTGTTCGGACTAATGCAACTAGCAACAATTTAAATGAAGTTGGTTTGATCCAGAGGTTCAAATTCAAACTCCATGTAAGACATTTAAAATGCCATTTATCTAAATTGTCTTATACAGCAAACTTAAGTTGTTTAAACATGCATGAAAATGGTACAGATGGAAAGATTGGATTTTTCTGATCATTTTTCATATATAAATCTTTTCCATCCGATTTATTGTTGAATTACTATGAATTTTTGAAGTTTATATCATTTTCTCAATTTTCCTCGTTAATTAGATTTAAACTAATTCCAGTAATTATTTTATTGTGTTAGCATGACAACATGATGACATCAGCGGTCAACAGGGCGGCCCAGGTCAAACTGACTAGTGGGACCTGCATGTCATAGGCACATCTAATTAACAGAGTAATTAGCACAAAACTAATCCTAAACCTAAAATGATTAGGGTTTGGACCCACACGTAAGTGACCCAGGGGAGTAAAACCCCTGATCTAATGGGGTCAAACCCATAGACGGCTTGATGTCGGCGAGGGCATACGCGGCGGTGGCGCTCGTGATTGAGCTGTGGTGCCCCGTTCGATGGGTGGCTAGGCGCGTTGGAAAGCCCTTGCCGGCGCGCATCGAGCTGTGGTGGTGGCCGGAGCTGACAGCGGCGAGCTCTATAGTGGCCGGAGCTCGGGTGTGTGCGGGGACACCGCTGCGCTGTGCAAATAGGCAAGGCGAAGCGTTAGCGAGGCCCTACGCGAGGCAGCGAGCACGTTGGGCATGCCGGGGTGACCATTTGGTTACCGGAGCTGCATCAGCGACAAGCTCACGCGGCGGCGTGTTCGGGCATAGGCGACTCAATGGCTACAACGATCCCATGAGGAAAAGGAGAGAGGAGTTTAGGGGAGAAGCTCACGGCGGTCACGGAGAGCAGATCAGTGGGCTCGGGGAGGGGCCGGAGCGAGCGGGGTGGCGAAGGCGATCTTGGCGTCCCGAGGTTGAGGAAGACGGAGTGGGGCGCGTTGCAGCATGTCTGGCTTGGTGTGGCTCGGTGAGGAGGTCGAGGGCCTCAGGGCGAAGCTCCTGGACACGGCAAGGAAGCATGGGGGAGGCGGCGGCTACACGTGCGACGATGGCGAGCGAGCGGCGGCTTCGGCCATGGCGAGGAGAGGCGAGGGAGAGACTGAGGGGGAAAATGGAGAGATCGGGGCGATTTGGACGGCACCAACGAGGTGATATGCGTCGTCGTGCTGTCCAGGGGACGCAGGCAGGCGAGCAGGAGGCGTGGCGCCTCACATGCGCGTGCGCTGTCCCGCTTCTGCCTACTGGCAGAGGTAGGGGATGAATGGCAGGAGGCCAGATGGGCTGGGCCAGCACAGGTAACGCCCAGGTGGGGTTTCTTCTCTCTCTTTTTTTCCATTTTTCTTTTGTTTTCTAATTTGTTTTTCTATTTTTGATTTAGTAAAAAATACTAAACCATTTAAATAAATCCTGAAATAAATTATGGGCACATTTTGAATTATTTCCAACAACCTTCAGTTAGTTTCAAAATTATTTGTGCATTTAAAATATTTATAGCAATTAAATTCCCAAATTCAAATACTTTATGATTTAATTCAAAAATCTAGAGATGACCTAGAAAATTATTTGGGCATTTCGGGTTCACTGGAAATATTTTTAATTGATCCTAGTATTTCAAAGGGGTGCTAGAGTTTGTTAATTCCCCATTTCAAGTTTAAATAAAATTTAGACATGATACATCAACCAAGACTAGTCCAAGTGCAAGATTAAACTAGGGTTGTGACATGTAGTGTGGTGAGTGGCATCTCTTCCTTGTCGGCCTTGCTGTCGGGGAGCGACCCGGGGAGACCTTCGATGTTGTGACACCTGGAGGCCATCGTTCGCGTTGGCAAAGCAGCGAGCCGTACATTGCAGGTCGCACTGAAGGATCTCCACCAAGTGGTGGAGGCCAGGACTGCCGTGAGCAAATCTCACCCTTCCCCTAGTAGCCCCCGAGCCTGAAGTAGATTGTACCATAATGTGCTTGAGGCTGTTTGTATCTTGTTATAGGCCTTTGTCGCTCGCGCGACGGAACTTGACGTTTGAGCTTAGGAGCTTAAGTGTCAAGTGGTTGTTGAGCAGGAGCGTGTGACACCCCCGGCCTAATCGTGCACTAATCATACACGCAAATGCACACGATCAAGCCTAAGGACTCACGGGAAGATATCACAACACAACTCTAAAACATAAATAAAGTCATACAAGCTTTATATTACAAGCAAGGGGCCTCGAGGGCTCGAATACATAAGCTCGCATACAAGCATCAGCGGAAGCATCAGATATCTGAGTACAGATATAAAAGAAAACACAGAAAGGCCCTTAGAAGTCGGGGCAAAAGAAAAACACTACGATCGAAAGGCGTAGGCTTCCTGCCTGGGACCCTCCGAACCTACTCCTGGTCGACCGCAAGCTCGTAGCAATATCCACCCTTGGGGTAGTAGTAGCGATCGTCGTCGGGGGCAGCTGTCTCAGGGGCTCCGTCATCTGGTTGCATCAAAAGGATATGGGGGAAAAAGAAAGCAAAGCAACCGTGAGTACTCATCCGAAGTACTCAGCAAGCAAGGATCTACACTACATATGCAACATTATCAAAGGAAAGGTTGTATATGTGGGCTGGGCTGCAGAAAAGCCAGAATCGAGAGAAGGCCTAGTCCTATCGAAGACTAGCATCTTCAGAGGTCTTGCAGCATTAGAAGAGTGCAGATTAGTACCGTATAAGTAGTAGTATCATTAAGTCTCAACCTCACCCAGAGATCCTTTCTCGACTCCCTGCGAGAAAGCAATCCCAGAGCCATACAGTCATCAACCTCATCCAGAGATCCCTTCTCGACTCCCTGCGAGAAGCAATCCCAGAGCCATACAGTCATCAACCTCGTCCAGAGATCCCTTCTCGACTCCCTGCGAGAAGCAATCCCAGAGCCATAGTATCCAATTCTAGTTCTAGTTGCATCAATCGGGATACAACTCCGAGCGTCCGTTACCGAGGATCCGGCTATGCATAGTTTTAGTTCTTCCCTGCAGGGGTGCACCAACTTACCCACCACACTCGATTAACTCCGGCCAGACACACTTTCTGGGTCATGCCCGGCCTCGGCCAAACGACACACCGCAGCCCTACCTAGAGCTCAGCAGAGAGGTCCCCGCCGGTCTACATCCTAAGCGCTCAGGGGTCTTGGGCCATCGCCCTGTGCACTCCGGGTCATTGCGAGCAGGGTGGATACCAGCACCAATGGCATGATCCGACCCGGCCGCAATGCTGAAATGGACGTCTGACAAAGCCTTCGGCTGATACCACGATGCAGAGTACCCATATTTATTCCCGCATGATGGTTAGTGCTATCGGGCCAAAGGCCCACTCAGATCAAATATCCAAATCGTTAGTACCTTGGGGGTGTGGTAACGAGCAGAGACTCACGATCGATGTGACCCCATCGCCCCGTCTCGAGGACTTGCAGCAAGGGCCAAGAATGCCCGGCCACGCCTCGTATTCATCACTCGGGCACCATACAGGCAACCCGTCTTCACATCACACTCGGGTACCCCTCAGGGTTGACTCGCCTTTCCAAGTAACAATAGTACAGTCCAAGTATCCGTGTATCCATAACATCAGGGGAATCCGAGGTATCACCCTCGTTGGATTCCTACTCGATATATCCGTCAAGGTGAACTCAGAGGAATCACCCTCGATGGGTTCACACTTGATGTGTTGCACGACAGTGTCGTTATCGGAAGTGGGGAAGGAGGAATCACCCTCGATGACCACGACCGAATTGCTACTCTACAGAGTTAACATCAGAAGTGCTACACGAGGTTTCACCCTCGGCACTCGATAGTAACGCTGCAGTGTCGTTACAACTAAGGGGGGTGATGTGCGGTGCCGGGGCCTGGTCTTCAATCCCGTTGATCGGGTCTTCTGATAATCCAGCGGGGCAGTCGGGACAAGTGGGGTCACTGATAGGTCTCTACTCAGCCTATACTAAGCAGTTTAGGATAAGCAGGTAAGGTTTCAACAACAGGTTACAATAAACAGGCTATGCATCAGAATAGGTATAGCAGTAGTAGCAGCAATTCTAATGCAAGCATGAGAGAGAAAGAATAGGCGATATCGGTATGCTCAAAAGGGGGGTGCTTGCCTGGTTGCTCGGCGGCAAGGGCAAGGTCATCAATGGTGGCGTCGGGCTCCTGAGCTGCGTCGGTCTCGGGACGACGTCTGTGTCGGGGTCTACCGAGAGAGAAGAGGGGAAGGAAACAAATAAATACACGACGAACATAAGCAACACGGAGCAGGCTATGCTAACGTGCAGTGCAGGGTTGCCTGAAGACATGTCTAAGTCATTTAGTTATTTTAGGAATTTGTTTGGATTTATTTTATAAAAGCCAGGCACTATTCATTTATCGAAAACGGGCAAAAGTTTCATGTTCAGATAGTTAGAGGCATCTAACAGGTATGTGGGTAGCGTATTCGGATTTGTCTCATTTTTCTGGTCATTTTTCATATATAAATTATTTTCATCGGAGTTACAGTTTAAAAGATATGATTTTCTAAAGTTTTTATTAATTTCTGGAATTTATTTAATCATTTAAAATCAACATTATCCAGAACAGTACAGGGTGACATCATCTTGATGTAATGCTGACATCAGCAGTCAACTCTGGCTGACCAGAGTCAAACCTGACATGGGGGACCCACCTGTCATAGACAGTGGGCTTAAACAGAGTTAAAACTAATCTAAATCTACTTAATTAAACTACTGGGCCCACACATCAGTGTGTAATTAGGTTAAACTAATTAACTTAATCAATTTAATTAATTAACAGGGTGTGGGCCCCATATGTCAGCGACTGGGCCTGCCCAGTCAGCGGGCTGACCGGGTCAATGGGTCAACTGGGGGCCCCTGGGCCCACCAGTCAGTGGCCCAGAGGTGGCCAGGTCAGCGCCATGTCGGACCGGCCGCCGAAGAGCGCTCCGGCGAGCCTCACGCGGCGGCGACCTCGCCGGAGAGCGTCAGAATCACGCTGTACTGAGCCGTTTCGCGTCATTTTCGTTGCGTTCGAAAGCCTACTTGCTCGCGCGTCGATCTACGGGGTCAGAGCGAGCAGGGGTGGCTGTTAAAGGCGCCGGCGTCGAGCTTTGGCGGCGGCGGTGTTCGGGTGGTGTTGGCAACGGTGAAGCAGGGCTCGAGGAGGTACGCGCGTGCGCGTTGGGTTCACGGGGAGAAGCTGAGCCGAACCGCGTGCTCGAACAGGCATGAAAGCAACTAGGGCGACGGCGACGAGCTTCGCGGCGGAGCACGGATCGGCCATTGCCGGCGACAGTGTCAGAGGCAGCAAAACAGGGAGGAGGCAGAGGGGAAACGCTGCGGGGCTCACCTAGCGGCTCAAGAATGGCCCTTGGCAGATTTGTAGCGCAGGGGAGCTTGGGGTCGACGGGGATCGCCGGCGATGGAGAAGATGAAGCCAAGGTCGATCCTGTCCTTGCGGCCCTCCTCAAACTCGATGGCGAAGCGCAGTCGAAGGAGTCGGGCGAGGCAGAGCAGACGGGCATGTCAGAGCGACGAACGGGAGGCGGTGGCCGTGCTAGTCCATGGCCATGGCGGCGGCGGCTTTCGGAGAGGTGGGGAGCGAGGGAGAGAGAGAGAGTGAGCGAGGGGGGGAAAGCCAGAGGAGCGCGGGAGCTGCGACTTTAACCTCGACGGGCGGGCGCCGACGCGTTGTCGACCGTGGGGCAGGGGGGCCGGCGCGGCGGGTGCGGGCGAGGCGACAGTGTGCGAGGGGGAGGAGCAGTAGGAAGGAGAAAGGGGAGGTGGGCTAGGCCTGCCCGGTTTGACTTAGGCCCAGGCGCCAGTGGGCTTTTTCTTTTTCTTTTATTTCTTTTCTATTTTTCTTTTTAGTTTCTGTTTTGCAAAATATGTGGCACCCAAATGAATTTTGTAAAATATATGACCTGGTCCATAAATCACAGTGCAACATACCCTATCACCAAAAATTAGTTTGAGGTATTTATCATTTCAGATTTATTTTATATTTATTAATAGGTTATTAAATATTGTTTTCAACCACTGTTTGAGGATGTTTGAGTCACTTATCCAATTTCAATAAGGTTGGTTAAAATTTTAGAATTGTCTCTGGAATATTTGCTATTTAATGAACAATTTAGTTTCTGGGTTTGGACAACTTTTATTTTCACTTTAAGTTTGAATTTCCATTTGAGTTTGAATTTGACAAGGGATATGTTGCTAATGATGATTAAGCACTGTTGATCATGATGACTTGGCATAATCAAAAAGGGGATTACTGTAGTTAACCACTGGGGGTGTTACACAGTGGGTGGCTTGCTTGAGGAGGTCCCTTGCAGATGTTTGCTGTAAGTCTGCAATGTGTTTATTTTTGTATGCAATAGGCTGCATAAAGGTTCTGCTCTGACTACTGCCGTATTTTGGGGCGGCCATCGAGCAACTTCAGGAGCTGCAAGTTTGGCTTGATGCTGACCCGAGGGCGGCATGTCATGCTCAGGATGCGGCCGACACCAAGGGTGTGGAAGCGCACTCTTGTCAAGAGTTGCTAAGGGCGGACGGTTGCGTGCTAGACAACAACCGTAGCATCATCGAAGGCCTTCGTGCTGAGTTGTGAAAGGGTCAGGAGAAAGAGGTCGAGCTCCAATGACGGCTGGAGGCCGCCCGTGGCCAGTCCGCGGATGCCATTGCCCGGTTGGAGGGCTGCAAGGCGCGAGAGGGCTCTTTGACGGAGAATGGACGATGTGTCACGCAAGACTTCCAGTTCCAGCGTTTGCGCTAGGGGCGACTAGAGGCCGCAGCGAATGGTGAGACTTGTTCATTTCACTTGTTGTTGTAGTAGTTTCTCGCCACGCTCCCATCTGACATGATTTATGTCATTATTGCCGTGCGGCTATGCTGCCGGATATGCCTAGTCCACCGGGCTCGCCGCGGCTCAATGTCGTGACGCCGACCTTGGGACGAATGGCCAAGGCGTTGGAGATAGCAGAGGGAGCCTTGTGGGCCAGCGAGGCTAGGAGTGCCAACGCCAACCAGCTTGTAGCCCGCATGCTGTAGGCATTGCAGTGCCTAATGGATTTGTAGGAGGCTGCGACTACTGTTGGTGTGCAGTATGTACTGGTGACGGTGCGGGCGTGCCGCCTAGACTGGTCTGCCCATGGTTTTGTTACCACGGAGCCGGAGGCCTGCCCGACATAAAACTTTTAATGGTGACGTAGAGTCGACTGTGGCGTTTGCCGCTGCGCAGAGCCGCCATCAGGCCTGGTCTTGTGTCCTAAAAACAAGAAACATTTCGCACCTTTCTTTGTGGAACTTAGTAATATGACCTCATTTATGTGCTTTTACTGCTTGGAAAATGAGATATATTCATTGTTTATGTCGTAGAGGCAGTGAAGTTCCTCTGCTCCTATTTGGAGCAGAGATCCCCTTGTGCTGGTTGACGTCGTAGGCATATTTAGTGGGGTTCGGTGTGTCCAGAATGCTTGATTCTATCGTTCGACATCCTTTATGGTTGATTTCCTCAAAGGAATACCAAAAAATTGCGTCGATGCAGCCCCGGAGCATGAAGCTATGGGAGGTCGGCAGAAGAAGCGTCTGCAAGGGTCCGTATCAAAAAACAGGAATGTATGATGCACCCTTCAGGTGGACCCGTGGGCCAGGGGGTCCACTTTATAGCGATGTAGCCACCGAGTACATCAACAAAGAGATATGTTTGTTCTTTCACGATTTGTCTATCCCAAGGGGGCTATGATAGTGTTTGTGCTGAATAGTTGTGTGTCATGTTTATTTAGCAAACTATAAAAGGGAAATGAAAAAATGTGGGAGCTCTCGGGGACCTTCGTATTTTCCAACTTGATTCTGGTCGAGTATCTTCCCCTCATGCTGAGAGTTGGCCTCCACTAGCTGGGTGTTTAGCCCCTCAAGATGCGCCAGCTCCTACCGGAGTTTCCCGCATTTCTCCCCAGCCTCAGTCCGGGCCTTGTCATTCTCCACCGCCAAGGACCGAGCCTCTTCAAGGGAGCACCTCACCAGCTTAAGCTCCTCCTCTAACGACGCACGCTTGGACTCGAGGGACTGTCTCTCCTCCGAAAAGCATGACACCTGGAGGTCCAGCTATTGCTGATATTCAGCACGGGCCTCATCCCTCTGCTTTTGAAGGGACTCCTCCAGGGCCTTCACGTTCTCTACCTCCTACGCCTGACAGTACCACGCCAACTTAGTGGCCACCTTCTCGCGGGCTTTGTCGGCGGCACGGTACAGGATCGCCTTGGCCTTCGCTAAGACTTGGGACACCTGGTCCCGGGTCTCCTCATTCTCCCGTTGGCACGGGTGGACTGGGTGAGAAACCGATGTAGGGTGGAATCCTAATGGCTGATCTTTCACGAATTGGAGGGGATTCCTCGAAGAACATGAAGAACACAAGGAAGAACAAGGAGAAATCACAAGAGGAACACTCAAGAACAAGTCCAATCACATATCCACTAGACTCAAATCCACACAAGATCCACAAGATACATGAATAATCAAAGGGAAATATACAAGGTAGAGTTCATCCCAAATCCAAAAGAGTTGGGGTCTTGATGATCTAGATAGATCCTTCCCATAAGGGGGTCTTGAATCCCTCAGGATCTTCTCACATGCTCACATGGAGGTCTTGAACTCCATGGGAGTGGTTTCCCTCTCTCAAGAGGAGAAGGTAAGGAGCAAAGCTCAACTAAGATAAGCTATCACATTGCTAACCCTAGAAATGAGGAGGAGGAGGTCTATTTATAGTCTAAGGGGCAAGTTAGGTGGGCGAATGGGTACATGCGCCTCGGCCCGAGATGTTACGCGCAAGCAAGGCCGGGTGATCCGAAAGGAGGCCCGGACGATCCAGAAGATGCCCAGATGATCTGGAAGGGGATTCGGATGATCCGGCTCCACGTGGAAGCCTTCGGGTGTCTTTGGCTGCCATAGCCGGATGATCCGGGAGGGCATCCGGATGATCCAGCCGATGCCCGGATGTCCGGGAGGAGGTCCAGATGTCTAGCTTGGGTCCAGTAGCCACTCCGTCTTCTTCTCCTTTCTTCCATCTTCTATTCCATGCTTCCCACGTGGATGGTGTAGCTGTACACATGGGCTCGCACTCTCCTCGTTGATGGTGAAGCTCCGGTAATACCTATAGATGCACACGAGAGGAGTGTCAAGTAGTATACCATCCTCGAATGGATCAAGTGAATACATGTAAAGGAGACGATTCACCTTTGTGTATGTGAAGTAGATGTCGCACGTGTCACTTGCCAAATGGACTCTTGACATGGTGATGTCCGTAGGATGCTCCGCATCATCCCCTTCCCCTTGGGAAAAATCCGACCTCGGATCAAAAACCAAATCACCATGGGAAAGAGATGGTGACACCGTGTAGAAGTGGACGATCACCAAGTACTCGTCATCTTGAAGCTCGAATTGGGCACTCTCCAATGTAGCACCGTCTTGTGATTCCTTCAAAAGGAGCAAGTACAACAAACACTTGGAAAAACAAATGTGGTTAGCATTAGTGCAAAACCAAGCATTCAAGTGGTGACTCACCCAACAAGTGTTGTCATCAAGCATAGAATATGGTGTGACAAACTATTGTGGCATGTCATGTAAGCATATGAATTGAGCATAATCAAAGGCATCATGGAAACAAGCATGCAAATGGGAGGTAGAGATGCTAATACGTGTGACAAGTGAACAAGCATCTACCAAAAAGTCATAGCAAGCATGCATAAAGCGCGCAACAAATGGTCTATGGTATGCATATGAACCATTCACAACACCAAAGAAGATGAGATTTCTAAACACATGGGGCAATGCAAAGTATAAGACAATCCAAGCATAATATGCATAGGGTGTAGTGAAAATTGAGTGGCACTCAACACAATAGAAAGAGAAATTGTTCATCACGTGTGAGGCAATCAAGTCAAACATGTGGCAATCAATGGGACATGACATACATGATGTGATGACATTGTTCCAACCAAACATATGATAGGAGCAAGTAATCCACAAGTCGGATGCAACACACAAGGAATATATATCATGGGACATGTCAATGTGGCAATTATGAGTGAAAGCAATATCTCTAGCATGGGTGCAAGCAAGTTGTCCAAGATGACCAATATGTGTCATGGTGCAAGCAACACATGTAGAAAGAACCACAATATTCATGCTCATGGTTTCGGAGTTCTCGAAAGAGAAGGATATTACCTTGAAAGCATGTCCTTGTGCGTCCTTCACAATGCCGATGCACAAGCAAGTGCGATGTAGAAGCGAGTCGGTCACAAGTGGTCCATTCTCAAGAGCTCGAATGGTCAACTCACGGGAAGTGGAAGTTGGCACGAAGTCGAAGTATCCCACACATGCACAAAAGAAAGCAAATAACGTATGTGCTTGGTAGATAAACACATCATCCATAAGGATGGTTCTCTTCTCTTGCACATAACCACTAGAAGCACAAGTGCATGAATAATATGATGCAACAAAGGCGATACTCATGACACTAGGTATATGGTGCAAAGATGTAAGACAAGCATGCTTCACAAGAAATATGTCAAAAATCTCCAAATATATGCGAGAATGCTATGGGGGAAATCTCATTAGCAAGACTAAAATCATTGTTGCACTCAATACATGGCAAATCATCTAGCATGAGAGAGGCAACATAGGGAGATATATGACAAGAGGCAATAGGAATCATGTGCAAAGCATGACAATGGTTGTCATCAACCACATGAAATGAACAAGTATGAATCATTGGTGATGCAACAAGGCAAGAAATCATAGTAATCAAGTCATGCAAACTAGTGGAGTGAAGATGCAACACACTAGAGGAAATCATGCAATCATGTCATGTGAGCAAATAATAGGCATAGACAATGCACATGACATATCGTAAGCACGAACACAAAGCAAGATCAAAGTATCATCATAGGAATGGGTCACAAAGAAAACATGGCAATAACAAGTAATATCTCCACCAAACTTGCTAATACACATACAAGTACTAGAATCAGCCATCATGTGTAATGCAAAGCGTGGGTCACAAAAGCATAGGAAAGAGCATATCATGCATAGTGAACACGACAATATGGGCAAATGGTATATAATGGACAATAACCCATAACCATGTGAGGGATAATAGAAGAATTGCGCGAAGTCCTTGCGCGAAGGAAACAGTGTGAAAAACAATCCACGAGATCCCATGTCATCGTTGCTCTCTAGAGCTCGTTTCGTTAACTCGTGTGCTTGCGAGGTGGACAAATAAGCATGGGTACCTACACAACAAGTAGACAAACAAAACAAAGTGTGTGCGTGGTAAATGTACACATCATCCATCATGATGTGGATGTGCACGTGTGAGTTAGCACAAGATAAGAAATGCTCAAAGAAATTTGAGGCATGGTATAACAACATGTCATCCATCATGAAAGAATAGTTGTTATGTATGACATTATGGGGACACAAATTGAGCATGCAATTATATGGCACATTAATAGCATTTTTATGCATGGGGAGCATATGGTGCACACAATTATTGGGATCATGCAATGGATGGGATTGATCAAAATCTCCTAAAATGTATGAGGAAACTATGGGGGTCTCCTCATGAAAAATAGCGGAAACATCACATGGAGAAAATGGAAAACATGGCAAACAGCGCATGTCAAAAGCTAGGTGGTCAAGGCATGGCATATGATTGACATGATGCAAAGGAAGAATACCAATAACCATGAGTTTGTCATCTATGCCATAAGTGCAAATGGGATTTATTTTAATGTCATATGAATAGTTACTACGATGAGATTGCAAAGATGCGATATGGTTGATCTCATGCATAACATAGGACCAGTCAAGCGGAATGTCAAACATGATGTGACCAAGAGTATCACAAGAAATCCTATGCAACATGGCATCACAACTAATAGACTCCACATGACAATCATCAAACTCATCATAAATGGGTAAATCATCGCATGGGGAAATCATACTAGAATGAAGCATGACAATAGGTGGATCAACATCATGCAAGCAATCAATGGCAAGATAGTCCAATAGTGGGACAAGAGCATCACCTTCACCTGTGACCTTTTTCATTTCACTCATGTGGTGTAGGTGAGGTGGCATGAACCAACTCATGGTCGTCTTCAACTTCATGGAACCATGTGGGGGGGTGCATCATATTCCACCATGGCCATCGTCTTGTCCAAAGGAGGGATGAAGTCATCGAGGATCGGGGTGTCATCGTATATGGGACCTAGCACCAAATGAGAAGATACAATAGAGGTAGATGTCGAGTTCTTAAAAGTGCAAATGGCCTCGCAAGACCGATCAACTAGTTCACTCTCTCTATGTGGTGGTGGCTCACTCACTCCTTCGAGGTAGGTGCATTCAAAGTCACATATGGTGGAGTCACTCATCTCACTCAAGTGGTGGGGGTTGTGGATCTCCTCACATGGGAATTGTGGCAGCTCATCATATATGGGGCTAGTGGTGAAGTCACTCTCACTCTCAATATGGTGGCACAAGTCTCTCAACTCATCACCATACGCCGTCGTAGTCGAATGGAAAATCATGTGCTCAACCATCTCGTCGCTGTCGTCGTAGATGAAGGCCGAAGATGGCACATCATCACTCTCGCCTCCAAAGATGGAAGCATCATCCTTGCTCACCATCTTGTCACTTGCCTCCAAAACTTGGTCCTTGATTGGCTCCGTAGTCGTAGTCGTCGCCACACCATCTTCAAAAAGAGTCGTGGTAGACTCGGCATTGTCAATGCCACAAAGAGGGATGGCAGTGAAGTCGAACTTGGGAGCTTCATCTTGGAGCTCGTCGGGCTTGGACATCTTGATGGTACTATCCTCATGCTCATTGTCGTGGAACTTTGTCATCGCGAAGTGTGCTTAGGGTAGAGAAGCTTTGGCCTTCATGAGTTCTTGTTGTGCCTTGATAGCACCAATGTATATGTCATCGAGAGACTTGTAGTTCTCGAGGAAGATAGTCTTGGAGATATCGTTGTTCAATCCCATCATGAAGTGGAACTTCATCCAAATGGGGTCGTCCACACCGGCTCATCCCAAGGCTTTTGTCGGATTCAGGGCTCCGCAGACCCAAGAAGGTTCAAACTCCGGGGCATGTGCGAAGATCTCAACCAACGCAAGTTTCAAGCTCGCTGCCCCACGGCCTAGCCTCGTCGAGTTCGCATGAGCGGGGAAGAAGATAGACACAACAGTTTACCCAGGTTCGGGCCACCTTGCGGTGTAAAACCCCACTCTTGCTTTGTGGTGGATTGGCCTCACTAGGAGGCTGAGGATGAACTAGTACAGTGGATGAGCGGCCTCGCGAGGGCTCAAGTGATGTGGGTGGAGTGATCAAGGGTCCGATTCGGGGATCCCCCTCTACGGTGGTGGCTAGCCTATACTTATAGAGGCCCTGGTCCTCTTCCCCAAAACTTAGGCAGGAAGGGATCCCGCAGCGGCCAATTTGAAAGGGGACAAGAAGTACATCTAATCCTGATGAAAGGTAGTCTTCGCCTGCAAAGCTTCTGGTCGTGACGCGGAGGTGGGCTCGGTGATGACATTCGTCCTGCCGAGCTCGTGGTCTTGGTCTTGTTGCACTGGAATGGAAAGCTTTGGGGGATTCCTTGGGAACCCGCGTCTGTCCTTGCTCCCCTAGCACCAAAGGGGAAACTGTCTCCCCTGCGCCCGCTGGCGCCCGCCTGGCCTCGGTCGTCATGGCTTGCATCACAGAAGCCTCGTGAGGCTGGGTACCTGCATAGAAGTCTCCGCCCCTCGGGAGGCAGCCTGGGGAGGCCACTCCTCTGGAGGTCTTGGTGTCATTCGCCTCGCGAGGCTTGGGTCCTCGCGAGGGTCTTGTCTTGGAGTTGTTGTAGTTGGGCCATATAGGGCTGTCGATGGGCCCACGCGCTGGGCCGCAGGCAGGCAGATCTAGGTACCCCCAATCCCAGAATGTCGACAGTAGCCCCCGGGCTGGCTTCGAGGCGAAGCCAAAGAGGGAAGGCAGAAGTGTCACGGGCCCCAATCGCCTGCGGGCCAGGCTTGACGCGTGGCGCTCGACGGGACGCGGACGCTTCCAGTCCCCCACGTCACCTCGGTAACTGCCCAGGCTGACAAAAGACTGGCGCACGCCACAGGGCCATCATTGCTCTCTCTTGCCTTGCCCCTGATCCCCTTCTCCAGTCGAAGGCTTCTCTAGATCCAACCGCGGATCTGCCCCTTCCTTCTCCAATGCCGGCGTCTCCTCGAATGGCACCCGAGAAGTCGAAGCCCGCAGTCCAGGCCGCAAGCTCCTCCTCTCCTTCGCCGGCACTTGGTGTGTCCTCCATCGCCGAAGTGGGGCATCTCAACGTCGTGCTCCCGCAGACGGCGAGCGAAGACAACGAGTAGGGCGAGACCGTGATCCGGGCTGGGTCCACCTAGCAGAGGACCTTGGTCCGGAGGGTCTAGCCCTTCTTCCTCCACACCATCTTCGCAGGGCTCGTTCCGCCCCTCTCTGAGTTCTTCTGCGCCGTCCTCAACCACTACAAGATCCAGGCCCTTCATCTCAACCCAACTCCATCCTCCTCCTGTCCATCTTTGCCGTCTACTGCGAGGCCTTTGTGGGTATGAGGCCCTCCGTGGCGCTCCTCCGCCATTTCTTCAGCTTGCGGCTGCACGACCAGATGCAACGCTCTGCTTGCGTGTCCTTCGCCGCGGTCCACAAGGGGAATGTCCTCCTAAAGGCCGGGAAGAAGGTGGAAGGCTTCCAGCACCGCTGGGTCTTCCTGGACACCAAGGGCCTCAACCAACGGCTGGAGCTGCCGACAGAGCTGCCTGAGCAGCTCGAGAGGTGGGGCCACGCCAAGCTTATCGACCCTCGAGCGGAGCCCATCCTGAATAAGATAACCTCAGATATGGAGGCCAAGCGGTTGACGGGAGGGATGCTTGTGAAGGAGTTCCTAACGCAGTGCCTGGCGTCGCTCCAGTCGCACACGAGACCCATGTGAGAATTTCGGGGTGCGCGGGACAACATGAGGCTACGCCCCGCAAGCCTAACCGGCAAGGAGCTGGACAAGGCCATGGCCGTCCTGCTCAATGGCGACCTGCGGACCTTCCCGAGGCCTACATCCCACTGTACCGCCGCGACGACAGGGAGGAGCTAGTTGCTGCCATGCCCGCCTTCAACAAGCGGGGGCTTTGCCGTCCGAGTGCTCCAACTCCCTGGTGCCAGTGTACTTAGGCGACAACGGCGGCGAAGGGGACTCGGAGGCGACCGAGGACGACGACCTGCAGGAGGTGTCCCCCCCGTCGTAGAGTGAGCTCCTCCGCAACCTCGAAGACGACGACGACACCGATGAGCTCCTGGCCGCAGACTCCCCACGCTCTACCAGGGCCCTCAGGAGGTCAGGGCCCGCCCCCCAGAGCGCGCGACCATCTGGTCAGGCGACCCCGAAGAAGAACGTGGCTGCGCCCCCTCCAGAGGGCTCCCCTCACGCCAGTGGGGCGGCCAAGACGTCGTTCCCGTCCTTGCTTGAGCTACAATCAGGGGACGGGGCGGCCGCCACTGGGGCGGACGTGGCCCCCCCCCGGCCGTGACCCCTCAGGGCGACCTCCTCATCTTTCCAGGCGGCGGTGCCGCGTCGGGGCATGTCGTGGAGCACCCCACCCACCTCCTGAACGCGACCAAAGCCACACCAAGGAAGGCCGGGGGCGCCTCATCCCTTGCCGAGAAGGCGAAGAAGAGGAAATGGGTCAATCCTGAGGAGTAAGTAACCCACCTTGCTCTTGGGTCAGGCATAGATTGAAACTGTGCTCATAGCACTCCTCTTCTTGATGACCAGGTGTGGCGACGCGACGAAGAAGAAGAAGGCGAGCGCTGGGCCGAAGGTGCCCCCTATCCCGAGGGCGCCGCCAGCCTCCGGTCACGGCCATGGCGGGCGCGGGAGTGCGCTGTGCCAGCCTGACGCCGTCCTTGGGCGCCCAGGCATCACCGTTCCTAGGCATACAGGCGCGCCGCCAGCCCCTGGTGCTTCGCCGGCACCACCTGGAGGGCTGTCCGCCGAGGACGCTGGAGCCCATGAGGCAACACTCCTTGTCGCGGCCGCGGTAACTCTGGCGCTGGTAGAGGAGGTGGTCCTTGAGGATGCAACCATGCACCCTCAGGAGAATCCAGCCCCCTTGGGCCAGCAGGTTGTGGCGCCGCCTGCCCTCGTCATGCCCAAGGGGAGCGTGGAGCCTCCGGCGCCCCAAGCTATCCACATCGACACTTCCTTGGCCATGGCGTCGGTCAATGCGCTAGTGCCGCCTCCTTGTCAGGCCCTCGCACTCGTGGACCGTGACCCCCTGATCAGGCCTGGGGCCCTGGACGAGGCTTACATCGCGCTCAGCCGGATCCGGGCTGACCTCCAAGACGTCGACAGGTGCCTCGCTAGGGAGCGCCTAGGGCTAATCTCAGGGTGGCTTCAGGCCGACACCGCCATCAAGACAGATTGGGGCCGGGCTAAAGGCGCCACCGCGGAGAGCGGGAAGGAGGCCGCCAAGGCCAGAGAAGCTCGCGATGCAGCGCTAGCCCGCGCGGCGTCTGCTGAGAGGCGCTGCAGCGAGGTAGAGGCCAAGTTGAAGAAACTCCAAGAGGAGCAAGCCACGCATGCCCAGTGGCTCCACCATCTGGAAGAGAACCTCAAGGGCCGCGAGGCAAAGCTCGTCGACTGCAACTCCAAGCTGACCCAGTTGACTACCGACTAGGCCGCGAAACGCGATCGCTTGGCCAAGCTGAAGGAGGAGGTGGACGAAGCCTGGATGTCCCACGCCCAGCGCGTATTTGAGGCGACAGCCAGCTGGATGCCAGGGAGAAGACCCTTGTCGCCGCCGAGAAGAAGGCGGCCGCGGAGCGCGACGCCTTCCCCTCTCTTGAGCTCAGGTCTCGCCAGGTATTACATTCCATCTGCAGGGGAGGATTCGAGGGGCCGCTGGCGACCCCTGAGGGCGGCTTGCAGGGCTCTCCTCCAAGCTTGTCAAAGTGCTTGAGGGTGCCGCGGCTGAGGTAGTTTCCATTCTGGAGGAGGAGTGCCGCTCGCTCTTCACCGCAGCTCTGATGCGTGTCTTCAGCCAGATCTACCTTCAGAATCCGGGCTTCAACTTCGACACGGTGATCTGTCCGGTCATTGCTGAGCACCGCTCTGCCGAGGCGGAGGCCGTGAAGGGTCACGTGGACGCGTTGCTGAAGAAGTTCCTCTGCATCCCCAACACCGAGCCTCCGGCGGTGGAGGCCAGCGTCGGCGACGATGGCGGCAACGATGTTGATGACGAGCTCCTCGTGACTGGGTCAGGTGGCGGCAACGACCATGGCGGCGACGGCCCTTCCACCTAGATTTTATCCTGCGACATTTATCGTGCCTCGTGGAGGCGTAATACTTTGTTTAAATTTGCATAACATTTGGTGCTTGTAATAACTGCTAGGACTCCATGATTTCCTTTTCGCGCTTGGTTTCCTTCTTGCTTGCTTTTGTGCTCTGCGTCGATAGGCCTAGCCCTGCGCATACCTCGATCACCGTTGGGGCATCCGGATCGCTAGGACGGCACCAAGGGGCGAGGGGCTACCTGACTAGTGAGCCCCCTGAGTCGCCATGCTCAGGGGTCCCCCTTGACATGCGAGCAGCCCTCATGAAGGAAACGTGGGCAATGGCGAGGATAATCCAGGGCCCTCCATACCTTTCCTCGCCAGCTTTTGCCTGGGAGGGACGCGAGAAGACCAGGTACCAGGACCTAGTAAGGTGGCGTGTGCCAGGCCAGGCCTGATCACAGCCCCCGTACCCAGCCCCCTCGCGTGTGCCTCCCATGGGGAAAGCTGCGCGGTAGGACTGGGTGAAGAGCCGAAAGGCTATCTCGAGTTTAGTGCAACCGCTAGGCTGCCCTCAGTTGTTTATCCACCAGTGCGGAGCATGGGGCTTCCACTTGGGCGTGGGCATAGTCGCTCCTCAACCGTGTCGTCTGCCAGCGCGGAGCATGGGGCTTCCACTTGGGTGTGGGCATAGTCACTCCTCGACTGTGTCGTCTGCCAGCGCGGAGCATGGGGCTTCCACTTGGGCGTGGGTGGGAGTTCCCTCGGGGGGAGACTCCGGGGCATGTACAACCCCGTTCGTATGCGTGGCTAGCACGACAGAATTGGAGGAGGTGTATATGGGCACCCGTGAGCCAGCGCGGGACTGCCGAGGCCCTACCTCAAGGCGGGTTGTGCCTGAATCTTCTGGAATGGAGCGCGCTTATGAAACCGGTGTGGTGGGGGCGACCTGCGCCGAATGAACATCCGGAGGCTATCGCATGAGAAGGCTGGACACCAAGGACCCCAGGAGGTGACGTGAACGGGACCGGCCCACCCGACAGAGCTCAGCCGCTTGGGTTTATCGACGCTGCAGGGACGTACCCGAGCACAGACACTGTGCCCAGTCTTCTCATGCAATAATCCCAAGGAAAACATCTGGTGCACGGCTCCCGAGACGATGTAGTGCCGAACTGCGGTTGGACGAACTGGGCCGCGCGCCCTTACTCACCCACTCCCGATTAGCTCATGCGTGGACAAGGCACCAAGGACCCCGGGAGGTGACGTGCACGGGAGCTGGCCCGCGAGACAGAGCTCAGTCGCTTGGATTTATCAATGTTGCAGGGACGGACCCGAGCACAGACGCCGTGCCAGCCCTTAATCATGAGGCGGTCGGGGGCGGGGTTGTGAGGGCGCGGCGACATTCATGGTGGCGAAGCACCGGGCACGCAGGTTGAAATACTTAGGAAATTCATAAAGGGCAAAGCTAGTTCTGATACATGCGCAAAATGATACAGCTGCAGGGGCGGGCCCTAACAGCTTGAGGATAATGCAGCCCGAGGGGCGCCCTCAACTGAACAAACCAAAAAATCACCTGTCACCATTGTTCTAGAAGCGTCGGGGTAGCTGAAGAGAGTGCTACGGAAGCTGCTCCTCACGAGCCAGACGGCTCCGGAGGCCTGGGAAGCTCACGAGGCCCGGGAGGCTCACACAGATCCGGGACCTCCTGAGACATGACCGCCAAGCGCATGGCCTCGTGAGACGCCATAGCACACTGCGCGAAGCACTGGTACGAGGCGCCCACATTCAGCAGGCCAAACGGCATGCAGACGTAGTTGCGGGGGTAGCCCCCACTCCGGCCAACACGCGACGGCCAGAAGAGATCCTGTGAAGCGGCCCTGTTGAGGCCCAGGATGTTGACGCAGATGCGCAGCTCGCCACCCGCGTCAGAGGCGGCAACTGCATTGGGTGGTGCGGGGTGATGCTCGCCACGCATGGCCTGCGCCCCTTGAAGTTCCTCGATCACCTTGGTGATGCATTCTCGCGCGCCTGTCGCCTCGCGCCTTGCTCCTTGCTGGTGGAGGCGGGCATCAAGGCACGCCTCCAAGTGGTGCCCGAGCGCCTCCCTCATCGAACCGGTCAGGTCGGAATCTCTCCAGACGGAAGCCCCCGAGCCTGTCCTGAGGGAAGCACCGGGCGTGCCTTCCTATGCAGGAGGAAGAGGCGCCGCGACAGCAGGCGCGGAGCTTGAGGCGCCGCCAGAGGGCTTCTTGGGCTCCGGAGGACCCTTGGGGAGGAGCTGCTTCTTCTTTGCGGGGATGGCCTCAGGAGGCAGGACGCCACCCTCATCATCAGAGTTTTCAGCTGCAGCGGTGCGGTAGGCACGCTCAAGGGAGCAGACCGCATCCTTCTCATCGCAGGCAACTGTGATGATGCCGCTGCACCCTAGCACTTGAGGACATTGTAGCCGTGGTGAGTTGCTGCCATGAACTTAGCGAGGGCAGGGTACCCGAGGATGGCGTTGTACGGGAGCTCGATGTGGGTGACATCGAAGTCAATGAGCTCGGTGTGGTAGTTGTCGCACTTGCCGAAGGTTATGGGGAGGCGCACCTGCCCTATGGGTGTTGTGGAGCCATCGGTCACCCCTGAGAAGGGCTTGGTGGGCAGGAGCTGGTCATAGGGTACCTGAAGCGTGTCGAACATCTCGACAGAGAGAACATTGAGCTCCGCGCCACCGTCGATGAGGGTCTTGGTGACAAGGACATTGCTGATGGTGGGCTTACAGAGCATGGGGAGTGCGCCCGCGGCGGCCGAGCACTTGAGGTGGTCCTTGGAGTCGAAGGTAATGGCGTACTGTGACCACCTGAGGGGACGCATGGCCTCAAGGTTCGGGAGGGCCGCGTTCACCTCGCGAGAGAACTGCTTGAAGATGCGGTTTGAAGGAGGGGCCTGGGCACCACCCATGATGCAAGTGATTGCATGGGGTTCCTAGAAGCCCCCAGCCCCATCATCCTGCCAGTTATCGTCATTTCTCCTTAGCGGTTGCGGCAGCGGAGGGAGGCCGGCATTGCCCTGAGGGAGGTCCTCACGAGGCTGATCACGCCAAGGGCCGTCGCGAGGCTGGTCCCGCCAGCGGTCCTCACGAGGCTGGTCACGCCAGTCCTGACGAGGGTCACGTTTGTCCTAGCGGCCTCCGCCACTGCCTCCCCCACGGCCGTAGCCGCAGTCGCTGCACTCGGGGTGGCGGCCAAGGCGCCCATCGCGGAGCGCCCTGAGCTCCTGGCAGTCGTTGGTGTTGTGGCTGTGAACGTTGTGGAAGATGCAAAACGGGCGTTTGCCCCTGGAGGGCTCATCGCGGTCGCGGCCACATTTCATCTCGGGCTCGGCTGCGAGCATGGCTGTCGGTGTACTAAGTATTGGGCCACTAGTACCCCGTACTTGTGCACGGGCAGTTGTAGCCATCCTTGCGGCAAGACTTGCCGGGAACAGATCGAGGTCGATTCAAGTCACCAAGGAAGTCATCAAGTCAGAGATCTGAGGATCAACGGATAAGCAAAGCTGGAATCTGAAGGCCAGTTCCCCGGCAAGATACTTGCCGGGATGGCCTGTGGAGCCCGGCAAGGCTTGGCGCCCGGCAAGCCTTGGCGTCTGGCAAGGCTTGGCGCCTGGCGAGATTCTGCCACTGTGCCACCGCTTCGGCAAGGCTCGGCGCCTGGCGAGATTCTGCCACTGTGCCACCGCTTCGGCACAGTAACAAGTCTGACATTCTGGGTCCTTCTCTGGATGCGTGGCGACGCGCCAGTGGAGGAGAGATTAAGCGGTGCTGATGGGATGGCCTCTTTTTCCATCCCCAAGAAAGTGAGGACACCTCACGGTGCATTAAATGTGCTTGTCCTAATCCGTCAGGGGTTAGGTATGATACCCTGTAGCTACTTTACACCGCGATGTATGCACATTTTGCCACTGTGGTGACCCCTTTGAGCATATAAAAGGAGGCCCAAGGCAACTGCTACAGAGGAGGAGAACTTCTGGCCCATTCTGCATGCGTAGCTGCTCTTTGAACGTACTGTTCATTGCGAGCGCTCCTGAAGGCTGGGCTCAAGAACATCAATAAGAACACAAAGCAGAAGTAGGGTTTTACGCTGATCAGCGGCCCGAACCTGGGTAAAAACTTCCCGCATCGATCATTGGTTCTGCTCTTTGCGTATACCTCTCCCCCCGCCGAATCATAAAGGGGTCTCTCGGGATCCCATAGGTGTCGTACCCCGACATCTTTGGCGCGCCAGGTAGGGGGATTGAAGGTTGCGTGAACCTGATCTAGTGCTCGATGCCTTAGTTTCTTCATCATCTTCATCGTCATGCCGCCCAAGAAGAAGAGCGCTGCATCAGCGCAACCGTCCACGTCCGTTTTGCCTACACCTTCGCGTACAGGCGACGGCGTGGGTGCGGAAGGAAGAGGACTAGAACCCCCGCGGCGTTCTGGTGATCCAAGCCAAGCGAGCGGTATCGTTCACAGTGGCAGTGGTAACCTGCACGCCGCTGGATCTAGAGATGGCACTGTGTTGCCTACGGGTGGCACAACAAACTCGAGAGATCGGAGGGCGCCTGTTGGAGCTCCCGCGCCGGCGCAAGCCTCACAACCTACCCAGGTCGTGCATGATGAGCGACGTCATGGCGCTGGTGGTTCAGGGCGTCCCCATGAAAAGGTTTCTGTGCATCGATCCCAAGATGCACGGGGCCAGCATGCACACCAAGCTGCCGGCGGAGGTGGCGCACGGTCGCGTGACCGTGGTGGTGCTCCTTCTAACATGGTTAGGAGTCAGAGCACCTCACGTACCTCGCACTTGTCGCTGCCACCTACGCCAGCGGAAGCCTTGGCACGTGCGCAGCTGCTCCTCGATTTTCCTCCTGCCCCGGAGAAGATGGAGGAGTGGCGAGCTACTATCCAGAGCCTTATCGGCTTCGCCAACAAGGATGGACCGCAAGAGGCAGGGCCCTCGCAGCGGAGGCCCATCGATCTGGCACGAGCCGATGTAGAGAAAACCGGAGGTGGTGCAACCACAGTGCACTCCCCTCCGCGGCACCAGCGGCGGCCGACAACTCAGCAAGTCGACCGCCATGAAGAAGTTTCCACGGCGTCGTCCGATCCACGGATGCGCCGTGATCAGCGTCAAGTTCTCCAGGAACGAGGCAAGGAGGACGCTCGAACAACCATCGAGCGGCGACGGGAAGCGCGCTATCAGTCTGATAAGCGCGCGGGGCCGGCTATCGATGAGCCTGCGCCAGGGGACGTAGGAGACTTGCCTTACGAGGTAGGGACTCCAGCGTTTACTCGTGAGCTGCGGCAAGTCCGGTGGCCCAATTCCCGAACCTTCAAGCCGGAGGTCCCGGAGAAATATGACGGTAAGACCCATCCCTCGGAGTTCCTGAGCATCTACACCATTGCGGTGCAGGCTGCCGGGGGCCGAGATGACAAAATACTTGCCAACTACTTCCTGTTGGTGCTCAAACCCAACATCAGGTCGTGGTTGATGCATCTGCCGGAGAATTCCATTTCTTCCTGGTCAGATCTGTGCCATCAGTTTGTTGGCGCCTTTGTTGGAGGCCACCAAGCTCCTGGCCAAGAGAGCGATTTGCACATCATCCCACAGAAGGAGGGCGAGTCCCTGCGCAAGTTCATGCAGAGGTTCAGCCGAGTGCAGTACAATATTCTCGACGTTCATCCTGCCACTGTCATTAGCGCGTTTCACCAGAACGTGCATAACCGTAGAATGCGGGAGGAGCTGGCAATGAACAAAGTCAGGAGTATTGCCGAGCTTTACGCTCTGGCCGACAAGTGTGCTCGAGCTGAAGAGGGGAGGAAACTCCCTGGTGAGGCTGTTGGCGCGGTGGGTGAGTCCGAAGATGAAGATGCCGCGGCCCCGTCAAGGAAAGGCCAGCGGCGGAACAGGAAGCGCGGAGGCAAGGCCGTACTTGCTGTCGAGGAATCCGACAACCCCGGCGCTGCCAAGAAGGCCAAGGTTAGCGACCCCGGCAAGGATCTTGCCGGGTGCCCTTCCTGTCAGGCCTTGGCGGCTGTCGACAAGTCGGAGAACTCCGGCAAGCAGTATTGCAAGATCCATCGCACCAAGGGCAACGATCTCCAGAACTGCCGGCAAGTTGAGCAGCTTGCCGAGAAGCAGAGGGCCGAATACAAGAGGCGAGATAAGGAGAAGGCCCAAGATGGTGCTGAGGGGTCCGGCAAGAAGCGCGGTGGCCGAGGGGGTCGCCGCGGCAAGGCCAAGCAGCAAAAGGATCGGCCCGCTCGGGGTCGAGACAAAGAAGGAGATGATGATGAGGAAGATGATGAATCCAGTGAGCAAGAATTCCAGAAGGCTACGGAGGCCATGTGCATTGATGGGGGTGCCTCGCTGCATTCCTCCCACCGCCAACTCAAACAGTGGGTGCGGGAGGTCAATGCAGCAGAGCCGTCCCCAGATGCATGTAGGCACCTAAAGTGGTCCAGCACGCCTATCATTTTCGACGCCGAAGATCACCCCGATCGCACAACTGCAGTCGGGTGCTTACCATTGTTGGTCTCTCCAACAATTCGTAATCTCAAGGTGACGAAAATGTTAGTTGACGGCGGGGCCGGCCTAAACTTAATCTCACCGGATGTGCTCCGAAAGCTCCAGATTCCCGACGAGGACCTCGAGGAAACTGGTACGTTTCAAGGGGTCAATCCGGGAAGAACCCAGCCTAAGGGCAAGATCACGCTGCCAGTAACATTCGGCAGCGAGCTCAACTTCAGGACCGAGAAGGTGGTGTTTGATGTCGCCAAGATCCCCATGTCATACAACGGGATCCTTGGTCGGCCAGCACTGGCTAAGTTTATGGCGGCATCACACTACGCGTACAATGTCTTGAAGATGCCTGGGCCATTGGGCATCATCGCTATCCATTCCGATAAGAGGGATGCGCTCATCTGTGCCGACCAACTTTACTGGGAAGCAGTTGCAGCATCTGCCATCAAGGCACTTGCTCCTGCCGCTGGAACTCCCGGAGGGAAGAAGAAGACCGGCAAGAACCTTGGCGTCGAGGACGTACCAGAGAGTTCCACCGGCAAGAACAAGAAGTCCAAGGCTGCTTCGCCGGAGACTAAGAGGGTGCCTGTCAGAGAGGACGGAACAGGGGGGACTTTCACCATAAGTTCCACCCTAGATGACAAATAGGAAAGCGCGCTCGTTGCTTTCCTGCGGGCGAATGTCGACGTGTTTGCATGGCAACCGTCTGACATCCACGGTGTTCCCAGGAAGGTAATTGAGCACCACCTTGCTGTCTGTCCTCATGCGCGGCCCATCAAGCAAAGAGTCAGGAAGCAGGCCTTGGAGCGGCAAGAATTCATTGCCGAAGAGATTAAAAAGCTAGAGGCGGCAGGACTGGTCAAAGGAGTGCTTCATCCAACCTGGTTGGCCAATCCGGTCGTAGTGCGGAAAGCGAATGGGAAATGGAGGCTTTGTATCGATTATACAGATATCAATATCAATAAAGCTTGTCCAAAAGATCCCTTTCCCTTGCCGCGCATCGACCAGATTGTGGATGCCACCGCTGGTTGTGATCTCCTGTCCTTCCTTGATGCCTATTCAGGGTATCATCAGATTTTTATGGCAAAAGAAGATGAAGAGAAGACCGCCTTTATCACCCCATGTGGTACGTATTGTTTTATACGAATGCCTTTCGGGTTGAAAAGTGCTGGTTCAACATTTGCCAGAGCAATCCAGATTGGTTTTGAGCCACAACTCCATAGAAATATGGAGGCGTATATGGATGATATAGTGGTCAAAACCAAAGATAAAGCAACGCTCATTCAAGACTTAGAAGAAACATTTGCAAACTTGCGCAAGATCAACTTGAAGCTCAATCCTGAGAAGTGCGTGTTCGGTGTTCCTTCCGGCAAGCTCCTCGGATTCTTTGTATCTTGCCGGGGAATCGAAGCGAACCCCGACATCTTTCCACAAGGAGCTAGGTCAAGATATTCTGGTTTGAAGCACCGAGACGCATCAAGGATGTGTGTCGTCTTGCCGGCTCTGTTGCTGCTCTAAGCAGGTTTATTTCCAAATCTGCTGAGCGCGCCCTACCCTTTTTCAAAATTTTGAAGAAGGCAGGTCCAATGAAATGGACTCCGGAAGCGGAGGCTGCGCTGCAAGATTTGAAGAAATACCTTTCCTCTCCGCCGACGCTAGTCGCGCCTAAACCACAAGAGCCGTTGCTGCTGTATCTGGCAGCAACAAATCAAGTGGTTAGCGCTGCGCTAGTGGCGCAGAGAGAAGCTGACGAGGAAGCAACACTAGCGGCAAGACCGCCGAATGACGCGGCAAGATCTTCCCCGGCAAGGGTTGATCCCGGCAAGACAGGATCTGTGCAAACAAAAGAACCCGTACAGAAGAAGAAGGTGGTGCAGCGCCCAGTTTATTTTGTTAGCTCTCTTTTACAAGGAGCTAGGTCAAGATATTCTGGTGTGCAGAATTTGCTCTTCGGCCTCCTTATGGCCTCAAGGAAGCTGCGCCATTATTTTCAAGCACATGAGATCACCGTCGTCACTCGCTTTCCGTTGCAACGGATTTTGCAAAATCCGGAGGCAACCGGCAGGATCGTGGAGTGGGCGTTGGAGTTGTCCAGCTTTGGCCTTAAGTTTGAAAGCACTTCGACGATCCAGAGCAGGGCCATGGCGGAGTTCATTGCAGAATGGACCCCAACGCCAGACGAAGAAGTTCAAGAAACAACTCTCCCCGGCAAGGAAATCGATCAGCAATGGGTTATGTACTTTGACGGGGCTTTCTCGCTGCAAGACGCCGATGCTGGCGTGCTGCTTGTCGCACCCACTAGAGAGCACCTCAAGTACGTAGTCCAAATGCACTTTCCCCGGGAGAGTTCGACCAACAACACTGCAGAATACGAGGGTTTGCTTGCCGGTCTCAGGATCGCGGCGGACCTTGGTATCAAAAAGCTCGTCATCAAAGGCGATTCACAACTTGTCGTCAGGCAAGTTAACAAGAGTTATCAAAGTCCATTGATGCAGACCAACGTAGATGAAGTGAGGAAATTGGAAGAGCGCTTTGACGGTCTCCAGATGGAGCATGTTCCTCGTGCCGAGAACAATGTTGCTGATGACCTGTCAAAGCGTGCTGCCCTCAAATTGCCTGTGGAACCAGGAACTTTTGTGATCCAATTGACTCAACCATCCATGGCGCCATCGATGCGGCAAGAAAAGAGAAGAAAGTTGAACTCTGGCCAGTACTTCCCGGCAGAGCTCCTCGGAGCCGCCGGCAAGGAAGTTGCCGGGATCGACATGCCTGCCGGGGAACAACAGGCTCCGGCAGGGCCTCAAGCCCTTGCTGTCGAGACGAACATTCCCCCGGCAGAGGAGATGCCTTTAGTCCTAGCTGTCGAGCCTCAGGCTCCAGCATGGGCGCAGCACATTGTCCATTTCCTTCAGACAGGTGAACTCCTTGAGGAGCAGGAAGAAGCAGAGAGAGTAGCCCGTCGGTCTGTTATGTACAAGTTCGTCGATGACGTCCTGTACAGAAAGAGACTGAATGGTGTGAAATTGAAGTGCATTCCTCCGGAGGATGGGCTAGAGCTGTTGGCGGAGATACATGGAGGCATATGTGGCTCGAACTCTGGGTCAAGAGCGCTTGCCGGGAAAGCATTCCGGCAAGGTTTCTTTTGGCCCACCGCTCTCCAGGATGCGACTGCACTAGTAACCAAGTGTGAAGCGTGCCAGTTTCATTCGAAGAAACTACATCAGCCAGCTCAAGCTCTTCAGACAATCCCTCTCTCCTGGCCATTTTCGGTCTGGGGGCTCGACATACTGGGCCCTTTCCCCCGTGCTACTGGGGGCTTTGAGTACTTGTACGTTGCTATCGACAAGTTCACAAAGTGGCCGGAGGTGGAAGCAGTGAGGAAGGTGACAGCGCAATCAGCTGTCAAGTTCTTCAAGGGAATTGTTTGCCGTTTCGGTGTGCCCAACAGGATCATCACCGACAACGGCATGTAGTTCACAAGTCGCACCTTCATGCAGTACGTCCAGGACCTTGGCGGCAAGATTTGTTTTGCCTCTGTTGCTCTCCCGAGAAGCAACGGCCAAGCAGAGAGGGCCAATGCTGAAGTGCTGCGCGGTCTCAGGACCAGAACCTTTGACAGACTGAAAAAGTGCGGAAGACGCTGGATTGATGAGTTGCCGGCGGTTCTTTGGTCAATCAGAATGACACCAAATCGAGCCACCGGCCAGACGCCCTTCGCTCTGGTCTACGGAGCGGAAGCAGTTCTCCCCACGGAACTCATGTACGGATCTCCTCGAGTGCTCGCTTATGATGAGCTCGAGCAAGAGCAACTGCGGCAAGATGACGCTGTGCTCCTCGAGGAGAATCGTCTTCAGGCTGCTGTGCGAGCTGCACGCTACCAGCAAGCTTTGCGCCGCTATCATAGCCGCAAAGTTCATGCCCGAAGCCTTGAGGAAGGTGACCTTGTTCTTCGGCGGATTCAGTCCGCCAAGAATTCAAACAAGTTGACGCCAAAGTGGGAAGGCCCTTACCGGGTAGTACAAGTCACCAGGCCCGGCGCTGTCCGCCTGGAGACCGAAGATGGCGTTCCAGTGAGCAATTCCTGGAATATCGAACATCTTCGCAAGTTCTATCCATAAGGCGCGGTTGCCGGGGGCTACCGACAGCCACCCTTTTGTACAAGTCTTACCGGCAAGGCATGTGATCCTTTGTACAAAGCCAGGTGCAGACCCTGAGCAAAGATGAATAAATTTAAGTGTTGTACATTCCCTTATTGATTCCCATGTTCATATTTATATATATGCATGTTTGTCTAAGATGTTGTATGACACCTAATCCCGGTAAGTTCTAACGAACCGCCAAGGTTTCATGTCTTTATTTTCTCTTCTTTCTTCTTCTCAAAAGACAGAAGGATTCCTCGCGTGCACATTTGCCGGGGGGGGGGGGGGAAGGAAGACATGAATACCAGTTGGCGTCGTTCGGAATCGACGCTTGCCGGAGGAAGGACAGTGATAGAAAGCTAAGTCCTAAAAACTCAGAGCAAGTTTTTCTTTTATTACAAAGTTATTTCCTTGGACGATTCCGACTCTTGTATGGAAAATCTGCACGCGAAGGAACCCTTGTTGTAATCGGTCGCGCCCTTATTTTGTTTCGAGCCCGCTCAGTGATTTAAGTGGCTGCACTGAGAACACCAAGGAGTCTTGCCGGCCGCTGCGCCTCCAGCAGGCTGCTGAAGTCCCGCACCCAGCGCTCGCGGTAGGTTGCGCGCCGGCAAGTTTTTCAATAAGTGTAGGGTGAACTCCATATATAATGGAATCAGACAAGGAAAATAGCAAGCATGAACCTAAACATAGGCAAATTGTATTACATCCATGAGTTGCCGCAATTCTAACTTGAGACTTAATTGTCTTTTACATGAGATGACGACGCCAAGAATAAAAGGGAAGCACTCAATCCCTGCGCTGGCCTTCGATCCTTTTGATGGAGTCCACCTTCTCAAGGATAGGCGCGATGCACTCTTCAAGCGCCTCAACATTTGCATCCTTTGGCAGATGGCCGAGCGCGTTGGAGAGGTCGATGCCGGGATTGCTGTGCACCACCTTGATGAGCACCTTGCGGAGGACGGCCCGGCAATGCCGGCGGGTCTCGTTGGCCAGTTGGGTCGCCCGGCTAGATTGGAGCGCCCTCAATGCGTTGATGATGCTTTCAAAGAACATCGTCAACCTGGCACTTGGAGATATTCTTTCCTCGGAAGAATACTTGAAGTTCGATAGGCCCATGGTTGACAGTTCTGCGGTAAGATTCTCCGCGGTGGCGATGAGGCGTCCAGTCCAGATCTCCACTCCTTTCTCGTACTCAGTTTGGGCGGCGGCGGCACTCTTGAGCAGGTTCCTCTCTCCTTGGAGATCCTTGAGTAGAGCCTTCTCACGAGCCCTGCCTGTCTCGAGAGACTTCTATAGCGTGGCTAGCTTCAGCTCCAGAACCGCAATATTATCAGCCGCAGAGGAGAGCTGCTTGGTCTTGTCGGACAGTGCAACTTGCATCTCCGCCAAGGAGTGGAGGGTTTTTCCCCTGTCCCCCTTGAGCGTCGAGAGCTCCTTGCCGTGCTCTTCGAGATCTGTTTCCAGCCTCTTCACTTTGTCGCTCAGCTCGTTCTTGGCGGCCTCTGCAGCTTCAGCACCATCGACAGCCTCCTTGAGCTTGCCGGCGTGACTTGTAGTCAGAGCTTCGAGCGCCTCCTTATGTTTTTGCTCCAGCTCCTGGGTCCGCCGCGTGACAAGATTCTCGATATCCTCATCCTTGCTACGAAGCTTGGCGGTGAGCGCCTGCTCACGTGCGGTGAGATCTTCTTCATGAGCATCAAGAGCAACGCGGCGCCCCGTCAGGAGAGCATCTTCGGCAGCAATCCTTTGAACAGCTTCATCATGTGCCTTCTCCATATCGGATTGCTTCAGGAGGATCTCATTCCACTACTGGCTCACTTGTTCCCGGCCGGCAACCAACTCTTGGAGGGCCTCGGCGTGCCAGATCTGCATTTGTGCGACGCGCCTTTGAAAATCCGCTTCGGCCGCCTCGACAACTGCCATTCTGGAGTCCGCCTTCTCTTTTCGGGCGCGATGGAGAGCCTAGAGTTTGCGGAAATTCTCGCCCATGGACTGAAGGAGCTGATCCTTTTCAGATTTGCCGCTGCTAGTGCTGGGGTCGTCAACAACTTCGAGCCAGGCAGCAGCAATGATTTCCTCAAAAATTTCTCCTTCGGCTGGTGCCCCAGTGCTTGCCATCCCCGGCAAGTTGACGAACAGGTTCTCGCCAACCTTGAGGTACTTGCTGGATGAGGGGCCTTCAGATGTTGATGGCTGGTCTTCAGTGGCCGCCTCACCAGTGACAGGGGGCTCTGTGGCCGGTGCAGCGCCTGGCGCTCCTGCGGCAGGAATGCTGTCAGTGCGGTCCTCAGCCTCCCTGTCGCCCTCTTCAGCAGGTTCTTCGGCGATTTCCTCTTGTGCTGTCTTGGCGGCCTACCCGTCAAGAGCACCACCAGCCTCGGCAATGTCATCCTTGGTGGCCTCGCTGGCAGCGATCCTGTCTGCTTCGGCGGCGGCATCCCTGGTGGTCTCCTCGATGACAACATCGACGTCCATGTGTTCCATCACAGGGAACTCTGAAGGGCGAATGAGGAAGACAGAATAAGATCGAGGTTGAAGTTTGAAGTGACTAAAGACAGAGAGATAAGTGAAAAAGAGTAACAAGCACTCTGAGGCGATCGAGTACCTGCGTCGAGCTGTCGGGAGGTGGCTTCGCCTCTCCCGGCAACTCCGGTTGCCGGGGGTGGGTTGCCGGAGTCCGTGCTTGCCGGCTCCTCCTCAATCAGGATGGGCTCGTCGGCAGGATCTCTTGCCGGGGATGTGCTTGTGGGCGGAGCGGTCGATGAAGGAGGCACAATGGGGATGCCTTCTCCTTGTTGCCGTTCTTCTCCTGCGAACCCAAAAATATCAGCAGCAAGAATGAAAGCCTCGGCACCAGTCAACGGAAAAAGGACAATGAACTTACGCTGGGGGCTGCGCTGGGGGCTGCGTTGAGGACTGGACTCCGGGCTGACAATGACAGTTTCTGGCACGCTCGTGGAGCTTGCCGGGGGCTCGTCACCCGTAGAAGTTTTTGACCTCTTCGCCATCCTCTCCAGCAAGGTTTCTGTGTCACTGCAGAAACAATACAAACAAGTCAGTAAGATTGATCGAGGATTGGAAGGTAAAAGCTGTGGCAAAGTACTCACTCTTCTTCTTCTCGCTCCGGACTAAAGCCGGAGATGTCGAAGTCGACCTCCGTTGCGATGTCTGAGTGGGGAGGCGGAGGAGGAGTCCTAGGCCGCTTGGCTGTGGCAGGTGCCGGGGCAGCTTCCAGTGCGGTAGTACGAGACCCTCCTGCCGCCCCAGCAGTGGCCGCTGGTGTGGGTCTTGCGCGCCGCGCAGGCTGTTGACGAGCCCCCTGCCGCGGTCCAGTCTTGCCGGCCACTTTCTTGCCGGGGGCTTCACCGCTCGAAGAAGGCTGGCTTGCCGGGATGCCAGATGTAGCCTTCCGAAGAACACGTTTCGTCTTCTTCGGGGGTGGGGCCTCTTCTCGCGTCTCTTCTTCGGCCGTGTCCTCACTACCACTTCGGGGGACGAGCTCTCAGCAGCTGCGCTGCTCTCTTCCCCGGCAACCTTGTCCTCCTCGGCAGGCTTTACCTCCACTACCACCTCTGCGTCGCTGGCTTCCCACTCTGTGAAGCCGACGCTGCCGGCCTCCGTGGCAAGATTTGCCTCCTCCACTCTAGTAGCAATGTAGGCTACTTCTTGATCAGTGGTGGCTCGGATGAGATCTGACTCTTGCTGGATAGGCTTCTCCGTCAAGTTGTCAAAAAACTTCTGCGCTTCCTCCTCGGATGGCTCGGCCCAGGTCGGGTCAAGGCCGTGGGCATTGAACATCGGCATGAAGGCAATGATTGACCCCAAGGCAGAATTGTTGCACAAGGGGACAATCCTTGCCGGCATCCGGTGCTTGTCTTCGCGCTGGAATAATCTTTGACGGAGAGCGTCAAGCTGCATAGCGGTCAGGTTGTTGTTCAGCCTGGGGCGCAATCTCATGACATCTGCCGCGTTTTTGTATTCCCAAGCTGGCCTTCCCCTATTTTGCAGAGGGGCGATGCGGCGGCGGAGAAAGTCGAAGCCGATCATCTCCATCGTCAGTCCGGCAGCCTTCAGGCGAAGGATTCTGGTAGTGGCGATTGTGAGCCTCTCGTCCTCCGCTGCGGGGTCGGTCCAATCCTTGCTGCAGACCACCTTCTATTGCCGGGGATGACAAAATGGATGGGGATCTGCTTCCTGGATCCAGCACCATTCAGCCCGCCACTCATCCCACTTTTCGCGGTAAACTCCCTCTGGGTATATTTCCTTATTCCAAGCCCTTGGAATCCAGGCAATAGAACCAAAGAGGGCCTCTCCTTTTTGGATGCGAGGGTAGAAATAATGGCGAAAAAGAGCAAAATTGGGGATCACGCCAACAAAGTTTTCGCAGAGATGAATGCCTCTCCTTTTTGGATGCGAGGGTAGAAATAATGGCGAAAAAGAGCAGAATTGGGGATCACGCCAACAAAGTTTTCGCAGAGATGGGCAAAGATAGACATGCAAAGTACTGCATTCAGCGTGAAATCGAGGAGGCGAAAGCCGTATGTGTACATGATATCATTGAAGAAGTCGGAAAAGGGGGGACAGAGCCCGCAATAGAAATATGCAGTGAAGAAAGGGTATCTGTCCGATCCACCTTTAGAACAAGCACCTGGGATTACGCGTGTGGCGGGATGAGCTTGCGTCCCCTTTGCCCACATGCATTGGTATCGCCCCTTCAGAACTTCAGCATCGAGCGTTGGAGGGAAGACGACGAGCCTCTTCCGCATCTTCACCAGTTCGCTCTCCGGAATGTCGGCTTTCGCCTCCTTGCCCTTGCCTTTGCTAGCCTTGGGCGCCATGGCGACGGTGAGAACGGAAGCTGGGGGTGGAGCGAGCACGGAAGCAGCGGGCGGAAGAGGAAAAGGCTTCGCTCTGAGCTCGAGAGGAGGAAGGCGATGGCGATGGCCAGATTGAGAAGAAGAGGGGGGTAAATAGGTTTGTGCCTCTGCGACTTCTCCTTTTTATGGGGAAGGAGCAGGGCCGCCTCTTTTATTCCCCAATATGAATGCGCCTCTATAGGCGCGAGGCAGTTGCAGCCTTTTTGGCATGCTTCCCACGTCGCGCGCTCCGTGCGCGTAGTGGGGGGCATAGTAAAACAAGATATTTACAAGCAGTTAATCCCCTGCCACGCGTGCCCGTGCACTGTTTGGGCCTAGCCCAACAACGCCTCGCACTCGTGTATGGCCTAGGCCCGGGGGCTCCTGTCGGTGTACTAAGTATTGGGCCACTAGTACCCCGTACTTGTGCACGGGCAGTTGTAGCCATCCTCGCGGCAAGACTTGCCGGGAACAGATCGAGGTCGATTCAAGTCACCAAGGAAGTCATCAAGTTAGAGATCTGAGGATCAACGGATAAGCAAAGCTGGAATCTGAAGGCCAGTTCCCCGGAAAGATCCTTGCCGGGATGGCCTGTGGAGCCCGGCAAGGCTTGGCGCCCGGCAAGCCTTGGTGTCTGGCAAGGTTCGGCGCCCGGCAAGGCTCGGCGCCTGGCGAGATTCTGCCACTGTGCCACCGCTTCGGCAAGGCTCGGCGCCTGGCAAGATTCTGCCACTGTGCCACCGCTTCGGCACAGTAACAAGTCTGACATTCTGGGTCCTTCTCTGGATGCGTGGTGACGCGCCAGTGGAGGAGAGCTTAAGCGGTGCTGATGGGATGGCCCCTTTTTCCATCCCCAAGAAAGAGAGGACACCTCACGGTGCAGTAAATGTGCTTGTCCTAATCCGTCAGGGGTTAGGTATGATACCCTGTAGCTACTTTACACCGTGATGTATGTACATTTTGCCACTGTGGTGACCCCTTTGAGCATATAAAAGGAGGCCCAAGGCAACTGCTACAGAGGAGGAGAACTTCTGGCCCATTCTGCATGCGTAGCTGCTCTTTGAACATACTGTTCATTGCGAGCGCTCCTGAAGGCTGGGCTCAAGAACATCAATAAGAACACAAAGCAGAAGTAGGGTTTTATGCTGATCAGCGGCCCGAACCTGGGTAAAAACTTCCCGCGTCGATCATTCGTTCTGCTCTTTGCGTATACCTCTCCCCCCACCGAATCGTAAAGGGGTCTCTCGGGATCCCATAGGTGTCGTACCCCGACAATGGCGGTGCCCTTGCACTTCGCCTCCTTAGCCTTGGCCTTCTTGTCTTCAGGGTCGACCTCCGGAAGCTCGAGGAGGGAGAGGCGGCCTTCCTCGGCCCTTGCGCACTTGTTCGCCAGGTTGAGCATCTCCAGGGCCAAGCACAAGTCCTCATGGATGGCGAGTTCTTCTTTCATCTTGACGTCTCGAACGCCATCGGTGAACGCCGAGATGATAGCCTCATTTGATGCCTTTGGGATCTTGAGGCGAACATTTGTGAAGCGCTGTATGTACTTGTGCAGGGTCTCGCCTGGCTGCTGCTTCACGCGCCATAGGTCGCCCACTGCGGGGGCACGGTCACTGGTGCCCTGGAAGTTGGCGATGAAGCGCTCGCGGAGCTCGTCCTAGGAGGAGATCGACCCCTCCGGGAGGTGAAGGAGCCAGGAACACGCGCCATCCTTGAGAGCTATGGGGAACCACTTCACCATACCTTGTCGTCACCATTCGCCGCCTCGGTGCTCAACGAGTAGAGCTGGAGGAACTCCGCAGGGTCAGGGGTGCCGTCGTAGCATGGAGGCAGGTCTGGCTTGAACTTGCCGGGCCAGACGACATGGCGCAGATCCGGGGTGAAGGCGCGATAGCCCGCCGCGCTCATGGGTGCAGCGCGCACGGGGGGAGCCCGGTCTTGACGCCCACGCGCCACAGCCTCCGGCGGCGCGTTGTCTGGATGATGGCGCGGTGGCGCTGGGAGTGCACGTGTATCACCTTGTGGCCCCTGCACCACCTGGCAGCTTGCCTCATCGCGCGCCGGTGCCCCACGCGGCGGGTCATGTGGTTGCGCATCGCGCCTGGGCTCGGGGTCGACGCCATGCAGAGGAGGAGGGGGAAGCGCACCGTGGGCTACGTCACCCGCCTGGGATGGCGGGGGACGGAGTGAGTGGGATGGCACAGGGGCCTCGCCGGCGGCAATGACGAGCTCGGCGATGTGGTAGCGCAGCAGCTCGCACGCCATGAGCAGCGCAGCCTGTGCGTTCGCCGGCCCGTGGAGAGCGTGGGAGGACGACACCGTGGCGGGAGTGGGCGACGGAGTGGCAGTGCGTCCATCGCGCCGCATAGAGGGTGACAACAACGAATCCTGCTGCTCGTGAGCAGCAGGGTCAGTGGCAGCGTTAGCTACAGGAGAGGCAGAGCGGCGAGGAACGCCGCGGCCCACGTGCACCATCTGGGCGACGCGAGCAGCCCGACGCTCGGCGCGGATCCGGCGTATGTCGGCCATGGGAGTGACAAAGCGGAGACGAAGTGGAAGTGGAAGGAGGGTTTCGACACGCCCCTACCTGGCGTGCCAAATGTTGGATTCAGGGCTCCGCAGACCCAAGAAGGTTCGAACTCTGGGGCGTGTGCGAAGATCTCAACCAACCCAAGTCTCAAGCTCGCCGTCCCACGGCCTAGCCTCGTCGAGTTCGCGTGAGCAGGGAAGAAGATGGACACATCAGTTTACCCAGGTTCGAGCCACCTTGCGGTGTAAAATCCTACTCCTGCTTTGTGGTGGCTTGGCCTCACGAGGAGGCTGAGGATGAACTAGTACAGTGGATGAGTGGCCTCGCAAGGGCTCAAGTGATGTGGGTGGAGTGATCAAGTGTCCGATCCGAGGATCCCCCTCTACGGTGGTGGCTAGCCTATACTTATAGAGGCCCTGGTCCTCTTCCCCAAAACTTAGGCGGGAAGGGATCCCACAATGGCCAATTTGAAAGGGGACAAGAAGTACATCTAATCCTGACGAAAGGTAGTCTTCGCATGCAAAGCTTCTGGGCATGACGCGGAGGTGGGCTCGGTGGTGACATCAGTCTTGCCGAGCTCGTGGTCTTGGTCTTGTTGCACCAGAATGGAAAGCTTTGGGGGATTCCTTGGGAACACGCGTCTATCCTTGCTCCCCTAGCACCAAAGGGGAAACTGTCTCCCCTGCGCCCGCTGACGCTCGCCTGGCCTCGGTCGTCATGGCTTGCATCACAACAGCCTCGTGAGGCTGGTTACCTACATAGAAGTCTCCACCCCTCGGGAGGCATCCTGGGGAGGCCACTCCTCTAGAGGTCTTGGTGTCATTCGCCTAGCGAGGCTTGTGCCCTTGCGAGGGTCTTGTCTTGGAGTTGTTGTAGCTGGGCCGTATAGGGCCATCGATGGGCCCACGTGTTGGGCCGCAGGCACGCAGATCTGGGTACCCCCGATCCTAGAACACCGACAACTTTCTTCATCTCCTTGAAGTACTCATCAAGGGACTTGGATCCTTGTATGGTGTCCTCCAATTGGCGTTGAAGATGTTCTGTGTAGGTGGAAGGCAAAAACTCTCACGCATCGCTTTCTTCATCTTGGGCCAACTTGTTTCGAAGTTCCTCAAAGGTGTGCAAGCCACCATGTCGACGCGTAGTCGTGGAAGCTACTTGTGGTGCACTTCACTTGATCTTCGGAGGGTGCTTGATGTAGCTTGAGGTAGGCGTCCATCTTGCACTCTTCCCACTCAAGATACTCCTCGGGGTCTTGAGTCCCATAGAAAGTAATCTTGTGGTCGGTGTCGAGGTCATAGTAGCTCGTGGAAGTCGACGACTTAGCTTGAAAGCTTCTCTTGAGTGTAATCTTGAGGTGCTTGTTGGCGAAGATGCCAGGTATCCAAAGGCGAAGATGCCTTGAGGTCTGTCGGTGTACACAAACAGGGGTGTTTATTTCCCCCTGACTTGTGCACAGACTTATGTGGCTTCCAGGACAAACCGACCTTGCCGGGCACACCAAGCTCAAGAGTAACAAGACCAGGACAACCAAAGAAGCTTTCAAGAGGGCCTCCCTTGCCGGGTAGGCGAGCCCGACGGTGTCAACATTGCACCTATAGATAAGGTCATGCCACCCCGACAAGGTTCCTGAGGCCGCCAAGGCCACAACACAAGAGCCCGGTAGGCTCCGTGCCAGCAAACCTCCGCCAAGATGCCACTGCTCCACCTCATCGTACGCCACTCGCTAATCGGTGCGATGTCGAGCTCTCCAGTGGCTAGGTGGATCATGTCAAGCACGTGGCAACCTGCTGGAGAGGAGATTAACTTCATTGACACCCGTCCAGATTGCGTGTCACGCTAATAAGAAGAAGATGGATAAGGGGCACGGCAGGCTTGCTGGGCTTCAACCTCAGCATGACACCTAGCAGTGCATTTAATGCACTTTGTCCTAACTACCAGAGTTAGGTATGATGACACTGTTAGCTATCTAATCCTACTAGAATGACTATTTTGCCACTATGGTCGCCCCTTAATCTATAAAAGGAGGCCCAAGGGAACCTAGCAAAGGGTTCGAAACCTTGATACATCAACACGTGTACGTGCGTAGCTGCTCTCCCCGAGGCCCACTTGTCGGGCTTGAGTGCTCCGCGTCTTCGTGTTTCTTTAGATCAATCCACCATAGCAGGAGTAGGGTTTTTCATGCTGCCCTGTTGTTTCTGCTCTTTGTGCAATGTGACCGTCCCCTTGCCAAACCACAAAGGGGCAACCTTGCCCCATAGGTGATCGTGCTTCCATTCCGACATATTTGGCGCCCCAGGTAGGGGGACGCTCGCTTGTGCAAACCTGAAGCAACAGCCAGCGCGTCATTCTTCTTCATCCTTCATGCCACTAGAGGTGTCCAAGAAAGGGACCACCCCCAACAAATCAACTGGTCATACACCTTTCTTCATGGTCTATGGTGCTGAAGCAGTGCTACCAAGCGATATTCATCATGATTCCCCAAGAGTGGTGGATTATGTTGAAGAAGATAAGGAGGAGGCTCGACAGGACTCCCTTGATGCTCTGTAAGAGGAACATGACTTTGAGGTATCAAGATCAACAATATATTAGCAAGACCTACGTCGCTATCACAACCATAGAGTTCGAAGACGTACTTTCCAAGAGGGAGACTTAGTGCTCTGATTGATTCAATATCAAACGGGTATGCGTAAGCTTTCACCTCCTTGGGAAGGGCCTTTTGTCATCAGCAAGAACCTCAATAATGGGTCATATTATCTGTTTGACATACCTGAACACAAGAAGTCATGTACATCTAAGGAGGAGACCAACATGCCTTGGAACATTGCTCATCTCCATCCTTACTACACGTAGAGCCATTGGTCCCAACTTTTGTACATACCTGTGCATATATATTTTATGATCAAAGTTAGTAAAGCCGGCATCCCCAAAACTCGGGGCCTCTGTCGTTTCGTCCAATATAATGTGTATGAGTCTTTATTTATTGATCATAGGTCACTTGGGGGCTTCCAACTCATCAAGTTTAGCTATTAACATCCATCTTGACCTAGCATATGCCATTATATTACATGGTTAAACCTGCCTGTTTGCTTGATGCTCATCTACCAAGATGACCCGGCGTACTCTTGACAGTCAATCTATTATGACCCTGAACTTGTCAAGGTTAAAACGCCGGCTTAAGTCATGTGAGAGCCGGCCTACAGAAAGCTAGGACAAACTATAGGCTATCAAGCTAGCTTCATTGAAGCAATATTCGAACCTCGAAAGCCGGTCTTTTCATCGAGCCTCGAAAGCCGACTTAATATTTATACTTATGTGTTAATTTAACTTATTTATTTTACAGGATTATCTCCTTTGATCACCAATTGATATTGGCCATGAGCCGCCGGGTCATTAATACACCGGTTCATTTTGATCAGTCTGATTACAACCATGAGTCGCTGGGACAAAAACACACTGGGTTATGATGATCATCACTTATGGGTTAGTTAACAGACAAGGGTCAGCTATTGACGGCTCATATAGATATGACTCGCCACACCATTACTTAAAGAAGCAGATATTTCAAATGATACTGGGCGGGTCAACATAACACCACACCAGTTCTACTTTTTTTCTGCAAAGTAACCTTCAAGTATCAAGGTGCACGATGGCACCACAGATGATGCAAAAAGTTTTAACTACGCTATTACATAGCCACAACTGGGCTCATGATTCATTAAGTTTTCGGAGTCATCTACTCCTGTAAGCCGGCCCCTGTACCCTCTGGGTTGACCTGATCCAGGTTAACGTCTTGGTGATCTCCAGCAGATGATGGCTCCGGGTTATCCCGCGCCAGCTCATCTTTGTTTCCGACCTGAAGGTTGTCCAGATCCCAGTTGATGGTTGCTAATGCTTGGAAGACAACATCATCTTGCATGATAATTGATGGGTCAACAACAGGAGCAAAAATGTGCTTATGCCATGCCGGAGTCAAGTCGGTAGGCTCAAAGGTGGGTGGGTCAACTCACGTGTTCTCTTCGTCATAAGCCGCCTGATATTTCTGCAGATCGAGATCTTTAACTAGTTGATTCGCCAAGACACGAGTTTCCTTCATGCAACGGGCATAGTCTTTTGCAGTAAATTGACTACCATCCATATTGAACTCCGGAAACCCGCCGGCCATCTCAGAAGGATCCATGTCTGGCACGAAAGCTTTGGCCAGGCTTAGAGACATCATTGCGGCTGTCCAGTCGGCTGACTTTTTCCACTCCTCTATTTGCTTAGGGAGGGTTGAGAGTTGTTTCAGCACATCTCTTATGAAACGTGGCGAGTCTTCTCTACCCATCACAGTCATAATAGTATACATGCTTCCTGCATACAACTGTTCCAGGAAGGTGTAGACGTCCTTTAGCTTCACAAGGGGTTCTTGACAGAGGTTATGACTTCTGCTACTTGCAAAGTTTGGACAGTGATTACAACATTTCCATATTATAACAGGAGTCGAAAGGCGAGTTAGTAATACATATTTGCAAGGTCACTTACCAAAAATAGCTTGTGTCATCTGGGCAATATGATGTTTTAGCCCATCTAGCTCTTCAGTAACCGGCTTGAGCTGGGCCTCAGCATTCTCTGCATGCTTGATTAAGGCAGCCTTATCGGTCTCGAAGGTGGCTCTTTCAATCTCAAAAGCTGCCTTGACTTTCTCCAGCTCCTCTATGGAGGACTGCAGGCTCGATTCCGCCTTGACTCACAAAGTTTGTTCAGAATCAAAATTCTTCTTTAAGCCGGTCAATTGTGACTTGGCTATGTTCAAAGTCTCCTGAAAGATGGGGAAATAATTCATCTACAAGTCATTTAAAGTCCCGAGCCGGCAAGGATGCACGACCCAGCCCTTGGGGGCTACAGAAGGCAAATTTATCCTCTTGTTAAGTCCCACACAGTTGCAAGCAACATACGTGGCACTTGGGGGCTAATGCAAGTCATTTTTTCAATATTACCATATTATCAGAAGACCCGGCTATCTCACAGAGATGTGCCGGCCCTTGGGGGCTACAGGTCACTTTTTTCTTCATTGTTTAACAATCTATATTTGAAGAACCGGCTTATCATTTGCATGACAACCCGACCCTTGGGGGCTACACAGTTCAAATTTCTTACTCCATATCATTGGAAGACCCAGTTTTTTCTCAAAGAGATGAGCCGGCTTGTTATTTTCATCAAGGATAACTTTTCAAGAACCGGCTTGTTATTTCCATACCAACCCGGCCCTTGGGGGCTATAGTTCAAAGTTTTAAGATACTACGTACAAGTCTTACACATACTTATGTTTGCTTTGTCTAAGACTTGGGGGCTATGCATATATGTATACAGTATGGGAAAGGCGAATTATTTCATACCTCATGTTTCTTCCTCAACATGTTGACTATGTTCGCTTCAATGTCCCTGCTTTCAGATAGTCAGGTCAGAAACTCATGATGAAGTTCTTCAGTGGTCATATTATCAAAGCCAGGCAGCTCCAATTTGGTTTTCCCTTTGTTTTCACAGACAGGCTCATCCTTGGCCGGGATTTTGGCCAAACTAGTGGAAGCATCAGGAGCACCTTGGCCTTCTCCAGTAATGACCACCTCTGTGTCAACCATCATCTGGTTGACATCTTCAACCTCTTGACGAGGGCTGGGAGCATGAGTCGGACTTGGTAGCTGGAGATTGTCGACCGGCTCGTCTGGCCTGACCTGCTCATCAATAATTGTCGCCTCTTCATCCGTAGGTGGTTTGTCAGTTATAACTGGCTCCGGAGTCTTCTTCGGGTTATCCACGTTTGAATGAGTAACCGGAATGTCCGGGTTATCCTGTGGCAAATCTTGAGCCTCAGTGTCAGTAGGGACAACAGATGACTCACCAGTTTTTCTCTTCTTGGCTTGGGCCCTACAATCGCATTGAATATGCTTAAGTAAACAAAGAAATGATCATGAAGATAGTGAATTTTTGACATACTTACCCTTGTTTGATGATTAAGGGTGGAAGCTTCGAAGCAGTTGAGTCCCCAGATGATGGTGGCGACTCCTGATAATTCGAATTAGATGGGTTAAGAGGCTGCCTAGTAAGGCCGACTTGTGGAAGAGATGAGGTTGGACTGTGAGTCTCCTCGGTATGATGCTTGCGGGCGACTGGTGCATCAGATAAGTCGGCCACAAGTTCTCTAGACCCACTCCGAGTCTGGCGTCTTGATGTACCATCATGCTGTGATTTCTTCAAAAGAAATTTTGGATCCAAATGAGCATCTGGGTGAGAAAATTTTACTTTCCGAACGGCTCATCTTATTTTCTTTGGAGACAAGGTTTCTGAGCCGAAAGAGATGGAAATTACCTCAATGTTGTCAGCCCAACTCGCTTCAGTGTTATCCTGAGAATAAGAGGTATCAGCAAGTTCAATAAAAAGAGGACCAAGGGAGTCAAGTTCTACCTTTGACTCATCATTAGCCGCCGGCGACTCGTCTCCAGCTGCCGGCTCATTTGCAACAGCCGGTTTATTTCTTTTGGGAGCCGGGGTAGCTTTAGACTTGCATGCTGTAGACTTCTTCCTTTTCCAAATTCTAGAATCAACCTGCATAATCGACAAGATTAATGAGTAAAGTCCGACTCAAGTTAAATCAATAAGCCGGATAAGTGAATATGAGCATACTCATCGGAGGTGTTGGATTCTAAACACAGAAGGGATTAAGCCGTGTCTTGTTGCAGGCTTCTTGGGGTTCTCCTAGTAACCTCTTCACGGCTTTGTTTATTTCATCATCTAATAAATCAATTTTGCTGAAGCGTTGAACGTCGTTTAAGTTGCTGGTGTACTTGCACATTAAGTCACCCCTCCGACTTAATGGCTGAATTCTCTAGCAGACCCAACACCGGGTCAGACCAATTCCGGAAAGACTGTTTGCTGACAAGGCTCTCAACCTACGATAGATGTGGGTGACTTCTTGACAATCTTCCTTAGAAGGCCAGCCAGGATAAGCTTCAGAGGGGTTCAGTCGATCAGGCCGATAACCTGGCAGTGGATTTTCATCAGCAGGAGTAGTGTTCTTACAGTAAAACCAAGTTTTATTCCATCCTTTTGGATGACTTGATAGAGTGGCTTTTGGAAAAGTACAACTCTTCCTCCTCTGAATAGAAATCCCACCAATCTCTATGTTGGGACGGTCTGCAAATTCGGTTTGATGGTTGACATAGAAAAATTCCCTGAAGATAGGGATGGTTGCTTCTGTCTCAAGATAGACCTCGCAAAAAACATGGAACTAACGTAGATTGGTCAAGGAATTGGGAGCGATATCTTGCACATGAAGGTTGTAGAAGTTAAGGAAGTCCCGGAAGAGCTTTGACCCGGGCGGAGAAAAACCTCTATGAAGATGGTCAGTAAACACAACGATTTCTTCTGGAGCGGGTTGAGGGGCATCCTCTGTGCCAGGTGCTCGCCAGCCAATTACTTCTTGAGCCGGCAATAGACCTTGTCCCACAAGATCATCAAGCACAAGTTTTGAAACTTGGGACCTTATCCAATTGTAGGCCTTATTGTTTTTGGCCATAATGAGCCGCCTAAGGGGTTAAAATTGCACAAAAAGTATGAATGGCAGGTCATTTATGAATGATAAGTCACCAGATGGTTTATACGACAAGTTGGTGGTGCAGTAAAATGGCTATGATCAAGGGGCGAGTCCACATGTTTATTCAATTATTAATGAGTTGTCAACATTACAAGCCGGCCTAATGGAGGGCTAACTATAACTTCTACTACAGGCGAGTTATAGTACGCAATGATGAGCAGGCAAGACATGAAGCGGCTCATCCTAAATTGAGGCCTCTGATTTTCAGCTAAGTGTTGGACAAACAAGTTTCTCTTGGAAGCACCTACGTTTACGGATCTACAAAATGGTTCAAAAAGGAAAAATTTACTAAACCTAAGATGAGCAGTGGAAGCATTGGCTAGTCTACTCGCGAAGTCTGACGGAGATCTAAAGTTCCTAGATGCAAAAATGGTATCGTAACTAGCACCTTCGTATTTCTATAAAAAGTTCATTGGAATCTGGATCTAAACAACAATGGCAATAAAAGTTGACGAACACCGATGACGTCGATGAACTAGGTAAGCAAATGAGGAACCGCGACAGATCTAAAAGAGGGAATGAGGCATACCTAGATGCGGCGAGAGCTCTAGGACTTTTCTTCAGCGGCTTCGATGGCGGTGCGCGCGAAGACGATGGAGCAGTTGATGTCACCGGAGCACCCGAGGTCGCGCGGCAGCAGAGCTCTGGCCGCGAGCGAATGAGATGTGAGGAAGGAGAAGACGCGAGGGTGGTGAAGCGGTAAAAGTGAAAAAGAAACCCCCTCGGGTGTATTTATAAGATAAAGATAAGAGGGAAAGGCGGGCGCGAGAATTGAGGAGACACAGTTACTTTTTAAGTAAGGGATGCCTCGATTTTTGGGACTAACGGATATACATAACAGATTCACCGTGATGTCATATTTGGGCTCCTGGAATTGTGGAGGATGATGTCACAACTCAAAGGGGATATAAAATGACAAGTGTGAATATGTCATAAGTCGGAAAATTATGAGCTGGCCACGATGCAGAAGGTTATTCCGAGGTATCTTTACCTTAAAGATTGACATGAATAAATTCAAATCAATCCGGGGGCTAATGTTGGGGATATAACCCCACGATATGACCTGCCCGTTTAGGGACAGGCCATTCTGTGGCGACTTGGAGTGAAGGTTCAACGAGCAGGCTGTGGTTGTCCAGAAGACTAGACTAGGGCCCAGAGGACGAGCCGCCAGGTGGGCCAACTCACGGCCCAGGGCCTGGAGTGTTGTTTCCACCAAGACGCCAAAGGAGCTTTCTTACTTAGGAAGCAAGATAAGTAGGAAAGATATTAGTACACAGGCTGCAATGCGACCTGGACTTTGTTGTAAGCCCAGGGCCTCAACCTATATATAAAGGGAGCCCGTGAGGCGGAAAGATTAAGTTACGAGCTCTCGAGTACTAGGTTAGCCAAGTCGCACCCTTGTAATCGAGATCATCATCATCAATAGCAATCAAGCAGGAGTAGGCTTTTACCTCCATCGTGAGGGGCCGAACCTGGGTAAACCCTTGTCTCTCGATTCCGATCAACCCCATTCAAGCAATCACTGAGCGTTGATGGCCTCATGACCAAGTCCTTTCACGAGGACATCAGCCGTGACAAAACCACGACACCTAGGGTTCATTCTTTCACTAGTGCAATCTCTCAACAATGCTAACATAGTTGAATCATATAACAATCCCTCAAGGTGTGACAAAGAATCAATCCAAAGTTCTTATCTAGCGGAGAACATAATACGAAATCATTTGTAGGGTACGAAACCACCTCAGTTATCCTTTCCTATCAATCTATCGAGCTATTCCTATAAGTGTCACAAATAGCCCGAGAGTTCGTACTAAAATAACACCATATGATACGCATCAACTAACTCTAATTTCACCTAGATACTCCAATGTCACCACAAGTATCCGTGAGTCAATTATACGATGCGCATCAAACAACTTCAGATTCATGCTATTCAATCCAACACAAAGAACTTCAAAGAGTGCCCCAAGATTTCTACCGGAGAAAGTAGGACGAAAATGAGCATCAGCCCCTATGCATATATTACCCCAATGTCACCTCGGGAATCCGCGAGTTGAGTGCCAAAACATACATCAAGTGGATCAATATAATACCCCATTGTCACCACGGGTATTTGTCGGCATGGAAGCATGATCACCTATGGGGCAGGGGTGCCCCTCTGTGGTTCGGCGAGGGGACGGTCACATTGCACAAAGAGCAAAAGCAGCAGGGGGTAGCGCGGCGATGGACGACTCTCTTTTACCCAGGTTCAGGCCGCTTTGCAGCGTAAAACCCTACTCCTGCTATGGTGGATTGATCTGGAGGAACACGAAGGCACGACGTGCTCTAGCCAGGCAAGGGTGCCTCGGGGGGAGCAGCATGTGCGTACAAGTGTTGAGGGATCAAGTGTTCGAACCCCTTGTTAGGTTGCTTTGGGCCTCCTTTTATAGCTTAATAAGGGGCGAGCACACTAGCAAAACAGTCATTTTAGGGTGATTAGATAGCTAACAGTGCTATCATACCTAACTCTCGCAGTTAGGACAAAGTGCATTAAATGCACTGCTAGGTGTCAAGCTGGTGTTGAAGCCCGGCAAGCCTGCCGCACCGCTTATCTGCCTCTTCTTATTAGCGTGACACGTCCTCTGGACGGGTGTCAATAAAGCTAATCTCTTCATTACCACGCTGCCACGTGCTTGATAGGATCTACCTGGTTGCTTGATAGCTTGACACCACACTAATTAATGACTTGGGTGCGATGAGGTGGAGCGATGGCATCTTGGTGAAAGCCTGCCGGCAAGGAGCCTGGCGGGTTCTGGTCTTGGCGGCCCCGGAAACCTTGCCAGGGCGAACTGGTCTCGTGCCTCAGGTTCTGCCTCGACTCGGCTAGGCTCTCCTGCTCGGCAAGGGAGGCTTCCCTGAGGTGATCTCTTGCTGACTTAATCCTTTTAATGCTCTCCTTGATCTCACGAAGAGCGGTTTCCCTGGCTTATCTTTGGGTCATGCATTGGTCCTGGATGTATGATCGCCAGTACTCCTGTGCATGAGTTTGGGTAGCAAACGTGAATGTTTGCTGCACCGACAGGAGCCCCCAGGCCTGGTCCATACGTGCCGCCAGGCAACGTTGGAGTAGGCCCCAAACAATGCACATGCCCGCATCCTGACCTTGCTGTGGTGGAGTCCATGTCCTTGAGATCTTCTCTGCTTCTTCATTAATCTAGGATTGAGTTAACCTCCGGGTTTCTCATGAGACGTGCGACGTCGAAACAATGTGGGATCACCCATGAAGTGGGCCAGAGGATGCCCACATTCATGGGGATTAGTTAGGGTGCCCGCGCGTGAACCGGGGGTAACTACCATCTTACTTCACCCACTTCACCTGCCGTTTCTGCCATGCACACTGCATGCATTGCGCGGGGTTGGTGGCGGATGAGCAGGGCGCGGGAACGTGTGCCTTGGCAGGAGGCACAGTGCCCTGGATTGGCGCAAAGGGGCGGCCGACGAAACTGGATGCCGTCAGTTGCGCAGACATGCCGGATTGGAGGAATGGGGTGGTCGCCCCGGGGTAGTGGAGAATCAGCCTCCCGCCCCACTCGGCTATAAAAGAGAGCGCAATGGGGATGGAGACATTCATCCACGTACCTTCTCTTCCCTTCTTCTTGTTTTCTCTTCCACCGTGACAAGGGGAAGGGGTCGTGCTCGGGCTCCGACGGCGGCGATGGGGGCTTCCTCTCAACACCGTGCTTCTGTCCCCATTGCAGCCACAGGGGTAGAGTCCAGTGCACAAGGTGGAGCCTTAGGGCGCAGACGGGGCCGACGGAGCGCTCGGGGCAGAGGCGGGCATGGCGGTGCACCGGCCATGCCTCCCCCAGCCGCTCCGACCCCGAAGGCGGGCCATGTAGGAGACACGACGCTGGAGTTCATCGTCAGGTTGCGCGAGCCACCATGCAGCCGCCTGCAGCTGCCTTGCCCCTTCGCCAGGATGATGAAGATTGAGCAGCCGCTCAGGCTGGGGTTGCGCATGAGTGGCTGCTGCAATGGTGCGGCATGGGCGGACGTTGAGTTTCCCGCGCCGCACGTCATGCTTCTTAGGCGTGGCTGGAAATCCTTCGCCCGTGCCCACCATCTGGCGGAAGGGCATGTCCTCCACTTCAAGTTGGTGGAGGCTGATCTGCTCTTCATCAAGGTCTTCGGACGCTCGGGTGCTCGCTTAGGGTGCTGGGCGGAAAGCTCAACTGATGACGAAAGCTCCTCCTCGAGTGATAGCGACGAGGAGGACACCGGTGGGGAGGACGACGACAGCGAGTCCCGAGTCGTCAAGCATGAAGGCAACAACTCGGAATTTAGTTGAATGCCGGTCGCACCGGCACCTTCAGCTAGGCGTCGACAACACCATCATCTGCAGCCTGGCCCCGACAAAGTGATTTGCCGGGGGCGCCTGGCCTGGACGTCACTGCCACCTCCAGTTGGACCCCGGCAGGCTTCCTCGTGGACTCCGGCTTCGTCTTCCCTACCAGTGTTCCCATCTTGTCGCATTCCTCTGGTCCTGGCGGGAGTGACCAAGGCATCGCCTAGCCTTTCCCTCCATCTCCGGCCTCTTCTTCCTTGCCGGGGAGGCGCCCTCCTGATCTTGTCAGGCTACGTCCCGTAGGCCCTGACGGGGTCAGGCTGGGCTTCTGCCCAAGTGCTCCTTTTGCCCTCTTTCCATCTCGATACAACTCCTAGGAGGAGAGGGACAAGAAAGGCATTACGGGACACTTATCTTTTTTCATATCAAAAGATGTAGGCATTCACCAAATTTTAATTAAAATTATGTCATCCTTCAACCATGCTAGTACTTGTATGGTTTGTACTTGTTTATCTATGTAAACTTGGAAAAAAGATCTTGCCGGAAGTTTTGTGTATGTATTAGAACACACTGAAGGACGAGCCTTCAATACTTCTTAGTAAACAAATTTTTTTGGCAAGACGTCCTTGTCGGCCTTCGGTGTTGCTGCTACTGCTAAGAACCACATTTGATGAGCTTGAAAACGGGTCAGCGAGCACGAACAAAGGCCAACCCCTCGCCAACCTCCCCCCATGCGTGGCTATGACTAAAACTTGCCGAGTAGACCCGAGTCAAGAATAGGAGCGCGAATGGAAGAAGTGGCCAGGTTTCCTTATGTACAATTTTACCATACGTCAATATAACATAGAGTGATAGGATGAACTTATCTCTGTTTTGCTGTCCTTCTTATCGTTTTAGATAAGGAAAAGGTTGTCGGGGATCAGTGCAGAGGCTTGTATTCATCTTCCTCTCTGGGAATTACCGTGAAGAAACTTCCCTTCTATTATCAAAGAGAGGGGATAACACATGGCTCTTTGTTGCATGTTGATTATCTTACTCAAGAGCTATCATGATAAGATTGTGCTCAAGTAAATATGAATGCATGCATGCAAGTTTTTATGAAAGAGCCCTTCATTTTATTAACTTTGCACAGGGTCTGCGCCTGGCTTTGTACAAAGGGTTACAAGTCCCGGGGACTATGCTTGTACAAAACAGGTTGCCGGGGCAAGGCCCAACAACCGCGCCTTACGGGTAGAACTTGCGAAGATGCTCAATATTCCATGAGTTTTGCATAGGGATGCCATCTTCGGTCTCCAGATGGACTGCGCCAGGTCTGGTGACACGTACTACCCTGTAAGGGCCTTCCCACTTTGGTGTCAACTTGTTTGCACCCTTGGTGGTCTGAACACGCCGAAGGACAAGGTCACCTTCCTCAAGGCTCCGGGCATGAACCCTGCGGCTGTGGTAGTAGCACAGGGCTTGCTGGTATAGTGCAGCAAGTACAGCTGCCCGAAGACGATCTTCCTCAAGGAGCGCGACATCGTCATGTCGCAGCTGCTCCTGAGCTACTTCATCGTAGGCAAGTACTCGAGGCGACCCGTATATGAGTTTCGTGGGGAGCACTGCTTCTGCCCCATATACTAGGGAGAAGGGAGTCTGGCCAGTAGCTCGATTTGGTGTTGTCCTGATTGACCAAAGAACCACTGGCAACTCATCAACCCAGCGCCTGCCGCATTTCTGCAGCTTATCAAAAGATTTTGTCTTAAGCCCTCGCAGCACTTCAGCGTTCATTCTTGTGGCTTGTCCGTTGCTCCTTGGGTGAGCGACAAGGGCAAAAGAGACCTTACTTCCAAGGCTTTGAATGTACTGCATGAAGGCGCGGCTTGTGAATTGGGTGCCGTTGTCGGTGATCACTCTGTTGGGCACTCTGAAATGGCACACCAACCCTTTGAAGAACTTCATAGCTGATTGTGCAGTCACCTTTCTCACTGGCTCCACCTCGGGCCATTTTGTAAACTTGTCGATTGCTACGAACAAGAATTCAAAGCCTCCGGTGGCACGGGGAAAGGGGCCCAGGATGGCGAGCCCCCAGGACGCAAAAGGCCAGGATAGATGGATTGTTTGCAAAGCTTGGGCAGGTTGATGAATGTTCTTGGAATGGAACTGGCAGGCCTCACACTTGGTGACGAGCTCAGTTGCATCCTGGAGGGCGGTGGGCCAGTAGAATCCTTGCCGGAAAGCTTTCCTGGCAAGCGCTCTTGATCCCAGATGTGAACCACACACGCCTCCATGAATCTTTGCCAACAGCATTAGCCCATCCTCTTGACTGATACACTTCAACTTCACACCATTTGGCCTCTTTCTGTACAGAGTGTCATCCACAAACTGGTACATACTCGATTGTCAAGCTACTTTTTCAGATTCCTCTGGATCATCAGGAAGTTCTCCAGTTTGCAAGAATTGGACTATTTGCTGCACCCATGCCGGAGCTTGAGGCTCAACGACAAGGACTAGAGGTATTTCCTCAGTAGTGGGAGTGCTAATCTCGATAGGAGAAACCCGAGGTTCTACCGGAGAATGTAGATCACCATCTAGCATAAGGTCTTCTCCGACAACCTTCTCACCAGTAGCTCCAGGGAGCTCTGCCGGGAAATATTTGCCGGTGTTGAGTTTTCTCCTTTTCCTGGCCAACGTCGATAGGGAAACTGAAGGTTGAGTTAGACGGAGCACAAAAGTCCCTGGTTCCACAGAAGCTTCGGAGTAGCGCACTTTGACAAGTGACCAGTGATGCTGTTTTCCGCACGGGGTACATGCTCTATTTGCAGCCCGTCAAAGTACCCTTCCAACTTCCTCACCTCTTCCACGTACGCTTCCATCAACGGGCTCTAGTAATATTTGTTTACTTGCTTCACAACGAGTTGAGAGTCGCCATAGATGATTAGCTTCTTTATCCCCAACTCTATTGCTATCCTGAGAATGGCAAGTAACCCCTCGTATTCTGCAGTGTTGTTGGTGGCATCTTTCTGGGAAAATGCATTTGGATAATATACTTGAGGTGTTCTCCGGTGGGTGCTATAAGCAGCACTCCAGCCCTGGCGCCTTGCAGCAAGAAGGCCCCATCAAAGTACATTATCCACTCCTTGAGGGTTTCCTTGCCGGGAAGAGCTATCTCTTGCACTTCTTCATCAGGTGTTGGCGTCCACTCTGCAATAAATTCTACCAACGCTCTGCTTGTATAGTTGTAGTGCTCTCAAACTTCAAAGCAAAACTAGATAGCTCTAGTGCCCATTCCACTATCCTTCCAGTGGCTTCGGGGTTCCTCAGAATACGCTGCAACGGAAGGCGAGTCACAACTATGATCTCGTGAGCTTGGAAGTAATGGCGCACCTTCCTCGAGGCCACGATGTGGCGCCCCTGACTCAATCATACACTAATCATACACGCAAACGTGTACGATCAAGCACAGGGACTCACGGGAAGATATCACAACACAACTCTAACACAAATTAAACGGAGATCCACAATATTACAGACCAGGGATCCGAAGATCCGAATACATAAGTCAGTCATACAAATATTATCTGAGTACAGACATAGTTAGACAAGTTTTGCCTTAAGAAGGCTAGCACAAACAACGACTCTAGATCAAAAGGCGTTGGCCTCCTGCCTGGGAGCCTCCGATCCTACTCCTGGTCGGTTGGCTCGATCCAGTAGTAAGTGCCCTCTGGACCCTCCTGGTAGTAAGCTCCTGTGGTGGCATCTGGCTCCTGGACTCCATCGTCTGATGTATCATCAAGGTGGGGTATGGGGAAAAGAGAAAGTAAAGCAACCGTGAGTACTCATCCGAGGTACTCAGCAAGCAAGGATCTATACTACATATGCAACATTATCAATGGAGAAAGGCTGTATAAGTGGACTGGGCTGCAGAAATACTAGAATAGAGAGAAGGCCTAGTCCTATCGAAGACTAGCATCTTCATGAGGCCATCATCTTGCAGCAGTAGAAGAGAGTAGAATAGCATTTTATTTAGCAAACATGTTGAAGCAAAGCCTAGAGATCCTTCCTCGACTCCCAGCGAGAAAGCGATCCCGAAGCTTCAATTAAGTAACAAGTATCCAGTTCAAGTAGTAGATCGAGATACACAAACTGAGCGTCCTTTACCGTAGGATTGGCTATCGATAGATGATTCATCCCTGCAGGGGTGCACTACTGTTACCCAACACGCTCGATCAACACGAAGCAACGCCCTACCTAGGCTCGGCAGAGAGGTCAGCACGCCGGACTAACCTATGCACCCAGAGGTCTTGGGCCATCGCCCTGGGCACCCTGCGCGTTGCGAGACTGGCTGGGGTGCAGGCGCGACACTGAGCTCGTCAGTGAAGTATCCAACCCAATCCCGACAATCAGCCCGCATGGTGAATCGTGACGTCAGACGAGCTTTCGGGAGAAACCTACATCGCAGAGGGTCCCATAACCATTATCCCGCGTGGTGGTAGTGCGTACAGGGCACGTCGACCCACTCAGATCACAAACCCAAATCCAATAGGCTCAATTAGTATCACACGGAGACAATCAGAGTCTCTGATGCTCCACCACAACATCACACTCGAGTGCCCTTCCGGCACACCCGACATCATAGATCCCCAGCGGGTACCCACCAGGGTGGACCCGCCTGTAACAAAGGTCAAGTAATCGTGTGGTCATAACATCAAGGGGGAAACCCGAGGAATCACCCTCGGTGGATTCCACTCGATGAAATCATCAGGGTGAACGTAAGAGGCATCACCCTCGAGGTTCACACTGAGGGTTGCACGACAGAGTCGTATCTGAAGTGGAGAAGGAGGAATCACCCTCGATGACCACGACCGGACAGCTACACTGCAGAGTATTCATCGGGAGTGCGTTACGAGGTATCACCCTCAGCACTCGATAGTAACTAAGCAGAGTCGTACAACTAAGGGGGTGTGAGGTGAGGTGTCGGTCTCTGGTCGACGACCACGTTGATCGAGTCGTCGATGATCAAGCAGGGGCAACAAGGATAAGGTGGTGGGGTCACTGATGGTTCACTACCAACCTATACTAAACAGTTTATCATAGGCAGGTAAGGTAACAATGAACAGGTTACAACAGCAGGCTATGCATCAGAATAGGAGCATACATTAAAAGTAGCAAAATCTAATGCAAGCAGGAGAATAGAATGGGCGATATCTGGATGCTCAAGGGGGGGGGGGGGCGATTGCCCTGGTTTGCGCTGGCGCAAGAGAGAGGGGTCGTCAACGGGCTGCTCGCCGGTAGTGTAGTCGTACCCAGGTGCAGCGTCGTCGGTCTCAGCGTCTATCGAGAGAGAAGGAGGGGGAGAGAAACAATAAATTCACGGCAATAATGCAAACAATATGTATGACATGCCTAAATGATATGCCGGGGTATTCTACTGCCTAACTAAATGATTTAGTTAATTTAGGAATTTATTTAATCAACAATGGGCACTATTCATTTATCCAATTCGGTCTAAAAGTTCAATGTTTATATAGCTTGGGGCATCTGACAGGAATACGGAGGGCTTATTCGGGTTCGTATCGGAATTCTGAGCAAGTTTCATATATAAATTATTTTCATCGGAGTTACGGTTTATTTAATATGATTTTCTAAAGTTTTAAACATTTTCTGAAATTCCTGATTTATGATTAATTCAAAATTAAAACAGAATATACTAAGTGTACTCAGAGAAGTGCACTCAGCATTGCAACAGAGAGGCTGACTTGTGGGGTCCAGGGGCTGAGTCTTCTGGTACAGTCAACAGTTGACCAGTCAAGGATGACTGGTCAACATGGTGAAAGGGGCCCACATGTCATTGCCACATGTGCCAATAAATCATCTAACTAATTTAATCAGGGGGGTCCCACTTGCCATGGACTACAAGCTAACTTATCACTAGGTACCCCTAACTATCTTTTAATTAGGCCCTACTTTAAGTGGGTTGGCCGCATGTACAGAGAGCCAACCGGCCTCACACACGGCCGTGCACATAGCACAGGCAAGCCATGGCCATGGCACGGGAGCGTACAGGAGCACCCGGAGATGCGCGTGGGCTGGGCGGCTACGACGTGAGCAACAAGAGCGGGGTAGGAGTAGGCAGAAGGAGCAGCAAAGCAGCAGCTAGGCAGCACGCAGGCAACAGCAAGGAGGCAGCAGCGCAAAACAGCAAAGCAGCAGCAGTACAGGGAGCAGCAGAGCAGCCGCAGGGCCGCGAGCGGCTGCGGCGCGGCATGCGTGGGCGCGCGGTCGGCGAGGCGCGGGCGTGCCGGGACAGGGCCGGCTCGCGGCGGACATGCGACAGGAGCAGGCGAGCATGCGCGGAAGTGGGGCTCCGGCCATGGCGGATAGCGACACGCGGGGCATCTACGGCGACGAATCAAGACGAGGAACAAGGGGGAAATGGAGGGGATGCTCACGCAAGTCCGATGGCGAGGTCGGGGAGCGCGGGGGTGGCCGGATGCGACGAGCTCGATGATGAGATGCGGCGGCGGTGGCGGAGAAGACGACACGATGGCGAGGCAGCAGGGCGTCCGAGATCGAACCGATGCACGTAGTCGGTGGAGTCGGAGGCGCTGAAGCTCCAGGGCATGCTCTCAGGTGACGGGGATGCCGGTGGCCGCGGGATCGACGCGGCAACAATGACTATGAGCTTCAGGCGACAAACAAACGAAAGAGAGAGAGCGCGAGGGGATAAGTGAGGATTAGGGTTTGTCTATGGGGTCGGGGGTCTTCTTATCCATCTCGGGGTTTCGCTGATGCTCGACACGGCGACAATCGGTGGCGTAGACGGCGTGCGCGAGTGCCAGCGCCATGGCCTCTCACTTCCTCTGTACATAGGTGGGGGGAAAGGCCGTGGTGGGCTAGGCTTCAATGCACTGTTCCAGTTAGGCCCAGTGACACAGTACTTTGCTCCCTTTTCCTTTTCTTCTTTCTGTGTTATTTTCTAGCACCATTATCAATTTCTTTAGTTATCAAACGAATTTTGCTACACATGATACTTTGCACACAAATCAAACACCACACACCAAGGTCACTCACAAACGTTCAAATATTTTGGAGATGTTTAAACAATTGTTTTATTTCGAAAGGTTAAACTAAACGTTGTAGGTCCACTTTAATCGAGGCTAGGGTCAAAAGTGAGAAGTCAAACTATGTTGGTTTCAACATGAAAAATGCTAGGGGAATTCTTAGGATAAAGCGATCATTTTATTTTTTCTGTTTGAAGAAATATTTTATTTGACTTTATTTTAAATTTGAAATTGGCTTTGATTTTTTTATTAAGTGGCAATTTGGCTTAGTTAAACTTGACGACATGGCACCATTAGTGTGAGGTCACTGTAGCATGACAATGGGGGTGTTACACACGAGAAGGCCGAAGATTAACTTTTGCACCCCAGAGTACCTTGACCTAGCCCCCTGCAAGAGGGATCTGACAAAGTAGACTGGTCGCTGCACCATCTTCTTCTTTGCTAACACCTTCGCGTTATCAGCTTCTGTCTGCGGTCCCCTTTCATCACCTAGGTTTGCCGGGGACAGGTTGGGTTCATTGTTGGATGGCTCTGCCGCATTGATCTCTTTGCTATCCAGTTCTCTCTGTGCCACCAATGTAGCGCTAACCACCTGGTTGGTTGCCGCCAGGTATAGCAGCAACGGTTCCTGTGGTCTAGGTGCAACCAAAGTTGGCACAGAAGAAAGGTATCCTTTCAAGTCCTGCAGTGCGGCCTCTGCCTCTGGGGTCCATTTCACGGGGCCGACCTTCTTCAAGATTTTGAAGAACGGCAGGGCACGCTCGACAGACTTTGAAATAAATCTGCTCAATGCGGCAACACAGACAGTCAGACGCCTTACATCCTTAATAATCTTTGGGGCTTGAATCTGTTCTATAGCCTTGATCTTGTCGGGGTTGGCTTCTATCCCTCGCCGAGGCACGAAGAATCCCAGGAGCTTGCCAGACGGAACACCAAACACACATTTCTCCGGGTTGAGCTTCAAATTGATCTTCTGCAGGTTTGCGAAAGTTTCTGATAAGTCATCAATGAGTGTGGATTTGTCCTTGGTTTTGACTACCATGTCATCCATGTAAGCCTCTATGTTCCTGTGCAACTGTGGCTCAAACCCAATCTGCACAGCCCTCGTAAATATTGAACCAGCACTTTTCAGCCTGAAAGGCATTCGTACAAAGTAGTATGTGCCACATGGGGTGATAAACGCGGTTTTCTCCTCATCTTCCTTAGCCATGAAAATCTGGTGGTAGCCAGAGTATGCATCAAGGAAGGAGAGCAAATCACACACAGAAGTGGAGTTGACGATTTGATCGATGCGCGACAAGAGGAAGGGATCCTTTGTACATGCTTTATTCAAGTCAGTGAAGTCAATACAAAGTCTCCACTTCCCATTTGCCTTGCGCACCACCACTGGATTCGCTAACCAAGTTGGATGCAGCACCCCTCTAACCAAGCCTACTGCTTCAAGTTTCTTAATTTCCTCAGCAATGAACTGTTGCCACTCCAAGACCTGCTTTCTCACTTTCTGCTTGACAGGACGGGCATGAGGACAGAAAGCAAGGTGGTGCTCGATTACCTCCCTGGGAACGCCGGGGATGTCAGATGGTTGTCATGCAATCACATCGACATTTGCCCACAGGAAGGCAATGAGCGCGCTTTCCTATTTGTCATCAAGGGTGGCGCTAATGGTAAAAGTACCATCGGCGCTATCCTGCCTTGCCAGAACCTTCTTTGTCGCAGGGGGAGCAGCCTTGGACCTCTTGCTGGCTGAACTTTCCGGCAAGTCACTGCCGGCCGCAGCGTACTCCGAAGAGGCGCGCTTCCCGGGGTTCTTGTCAGTGTCCTTGCCACTTCTCTCAACTTTCTTTTGCTCCTTGGCGGGAGCTGAGGCCTTGATGGCCTCAGCTGCTACCACATCTCTATACATCTTGTCGATGCATATAACAACATCTCTCTTATCCGAAGGAATGGTAATGACCCCCATTGGGCCCGGCATCTTCAATGTGTTATATGCGTATGGGACGCTGCCATGAACTTAGCCAAAGCCGGGCGACCAAGGATTCCATTGAATGGCAGGGGGAGTTCAACAACATCGAACACCACCTTCTCTGTTCTGAAGTTTTTTTCTCCGCCAAATGTCACTGGTAGCATAATCTTTCCCTTCGACTGGCTCCTTCCTTGGTTGATCCCCTGGAAAGTGCCAGTCTTCTTTAGGTCTTCGTCAGGAATTTGAAGTTTCTTGAGCATGCTAGGGGAAATTAAATTCAACCCCGCTCCTCTGTCAACAACCATCTTTGTGACCTTGAGGTTGCGGATTGTTGGTGAAACCAACAACGGCAAACACGCTACTGCAGAAGTGCGATCTGGATGATCCTCAATGTCAAAGATGATGGGCGTGCGGGACCATTTAAGTGGTCCCCGTGCGCTGGCTACGGGCTCTGCCGCATTGACTTCACGCGCCAACTGTTTGAGTTGGTGGTGAGAGGAGTGCAAAGATGCACCCCTGTCAACACACATCGCCTCGGTAGCTTTCTGAAATTCCTGCTCGCCGGTTTCATCATCCTCTCCATCACCATCATCTTCATTTTCCTTCTTATCACGGCCCTTGGCAGGTTTTTCTTTCTGCTGATCAACCTTGCCACGGTATCCATTGCGGCCTCCATGGCCCTTCCCGCCAGCGCTATTCTGGCCTTTCTCCTTATCACTCCTCTCATACTCAGCCTTCTGCTTCTCGACTAACTGTTCGACTTGCTTGCAATCTTGGAGATCATGGCCGTTGGTCCTATGGATCTTGCAGTACGGCCCATCGGACTTGCCGGTTTTTTCAGGTGTCGCCGCCGCCCGGCAATCAGCGCAGGTAGCAGATTCTTTGCCGGTCGTCTCAGCCTTAGCTTTCTTCCCTGCAGCAAGGTCACGGCCATTACGGCTTTCCCCTTACGCTTCTTATTGCGCTTCCTATTTTTCTTCCCAGGGGTGGCGGTGTCGTCGTCGTCTTGCGAATCGACTTCGACACCCACCTCCTCTCCTGGGAGCCTTCTACCTTCTCAACCCGAGCACACTTATCCGCCAATGTGTACAGCTCATTGACGGTTTTCGGCAGGCGAACATTCATCTTTGCACGCACCCTTCGATTGCACACATTCGTGTGGAACGCGACAATCACAGCTGCCGGGTGTATCTGAGGAATGTTGCGGTGCACTCGGCTAAATCTCTGCAGATATTTGCGCAAACTCTCCCCTTCTTTCTGTGGGAGGGCCTGCAGGTCACTGGGCTATCCTGGTTCTTGGTGGCCGCCAGTGGAGGCGCCAACGAACTCATTGCACAGGTCTGCCCATGAAGAAATGGAATCCTCCGGCAAGTGCATCAGCCAGGATGTCATGTTAGGCTTGAGAGCCAACGGGATGTAGTTGGCGAGTACTTTCTCATATCTTCCCCATGCAACCTGAACGACAATCGTATAGATGCCTAGAAACACTGCCGGGTTCAGCTTTCCATCGTATTTCTCTGGCAGGTCAGGCTTGAAGGTGCGAGAGGATGGCCAATGGACTTGCCGCAGCTCACGACTGAAGGCAGGTACCCGCCAACACTGGGCGCGGGTTTGTCAACGTCGGGTCCATTGCGCCTGTCCGATTAATGGTGCGTCTCACAATGCCACTCGATGGTGACGTGGGCGTCTTCCCTCCTCCTGTCTCTCAACACTTGGCATTGATCCTGCTGTTGCCGTGGGTCGAACGAAGCCATTGACGCTCCATCAGGCTCATCGACATCTTGGGTTTGCTGATCCCGCCGAGCTGCCTTTGGATGGGCCGCCACGGAGGGGACTGTACCGTAGGTGTAGTCCTCTCAACTTGGCCACCATATGGCACCGCCGATGTCGTTTGCGGGTGCCGCGAGGGCTATGCGCGCCGCGACTTGTTAGCTTCAGCAAAACTGATGCGGCAATGAATGGTAGCTCTCAATTCGTCCATCTTGGCCGCCGCTGGGGGAAAGTTCAGCAATAGCTGAGCTCTCGCCATCGCTTCGTCCATCGTCTCTGGCATGGCGTGAGAGGCGGAATGCGACACCGCTCGACTTCTGGATGAACCAGAAGGAACGCTATCGTGCCCCTGCCGCCTCTGACTGATCATCAGAGTGGTCTAGCGCGGTCGAAGCTGTTCTTGATCGCTAGCATCTTGATCAGCTAGACCCTTCCCATGTGGAAGTGGTCGTGAAGGATCGACGGCACCACTCGGGGTCTTGCTTCGCTCACCCTGCGTGCGGCGAAGCGTGCGTCCCGTCGCTGCCCCTCTTGTTGGTCCGGCCAGTGGGTCTTGGCTTGCACCAAAGCGGCATCGACGTTGTGTTGGTTGAGCTCGTCGGTGTGATGGGGAGGAGGGAGTTGGATGTCTCCATGACCCGCACCGGTGAGAGCATCTTTGTCAGCATGTTGATGAAGTTGGACCGCTCCCACGGCCCCGGTCCCCGATCAGGTCATGGTGGGAGCGTTAGCAACACCGCCCGTGGTGCCTGCTCCACCCACCATGGCCGCTGTGCCTACAGCACCCGCACCTGCAGGCGGCAAAGCCTTTGAAGTGGAAGGATGCGATGCCGCACCAGTTCTCTTCTTGGGGGTCATGGACGATGCAGAAAATGATGGAGATCGACACGCTGGCTGTTGCTTCGGGTTCGCACAAGCGACGCCCCCTACCTGGCACGCCAAAGATGTCGGCGTGGAAGCATGATCACCTAAGGGGCAGGGGTGCCCCTTTGTGGTTCGGCGAGGGGACGGTCACATTGCACAAAGAGTAGAAGCAGCAGGGGGCAACACGGCGATGGACGACTCTCCTTTACCTAGGTTCGGGCCGCTTTACAGCGTAAAACACTACTCCTGCTGTGGTGGATTGATCTGGAGGAACATGAAGGCACGACGTGCTCGAGTTCGGCAAGGGTGCCTCGGGGTGAGCAGCGTGTGCGTACAAATGTTGAGGGATCAAGTGTTCGAACCCCTTGCTAGGTTGCCTCGAGCCTTCTTTTATAGCTTAAGAGGCGACCACAGTGGCATAACAGTCATTTCAGGGTGATTAGATAGCTAACAGTGCTATCATACCTAACTCTGGCAGTTAGAATAAAGTGCATTAAATGCACTACTAGGTGTCAAGCTGGTGTTGAAGCCCGGCAAGCCTGCCGCGCTGCTTATGTGCATCTTCTTATAAGCGCGACATGTCCTCTAGACGGGTGTCGATAAAGCTAGTCTCTTCATTACCATGCTGCCACGTGCTTGATAGGATCTACCTGGTTGCTTGATAGCTTGACACCGCACTGATTAATGACTTGGGTGCGATGAGGTGGAGCGGTGTCGTCTTGGTGAAAGCCTGCCGGCAAGGAGCCTGGCGGGTTCCGGTCTTGGCGGCCACGGAAACCTTGCCGTGGTGAACTGGCCTCGTGCATCAGGTTTTGCCTCGACCCGGCCAGGCTCTCCTGCCCGGCAAGGGAGGTTTTTCTGAGGTGATCTCTTGCTGACTTAATCCTTTTAATGCTCTCCTTGATCTCACGAAGAGCGGTTTCTCTGGCTTATCTTTGTGTCATGCATTGGTACTAGATGTATGATCGCCAGTACGCCTGTGCGTGAGTTCGGGTAGCAAACGTGAATGTTTGCTGCACCAAAGTATTCATACGCAAGACATACATCAAGTGTTCTCAAATCCAACAAAGTATTCAATCCGATAAAAGGGAAACCTCAAAGGTAAAAACTCAATTAATCACAACAAGATAGGGAGGGGAAAAACCAATATGATCCAACTATATTAACAAAGCTCGTGGTACATCAAGATCATGCCAAATCAAGAACATGAGAGATTGAGAGATCAAACACATAGCTGCTAGTACAAACCCTCAGCCCCGAGGGTGGACCACTCCCTCCTCATCATGGTGTCCAACACGATGATGAAGATGGCCTCCGGTGATGATTTCCCCTTCTGGCAGGGTGTCGGAACGGGCTCCCGATTGATTTTTCGTGGATACAGAGGCTTGCGGCGGCGGAACTTCTCATCTAGGGTTAATTCTGGGGGTTTATGTATTTATAGGATTTTTTGGTGCCGGTCTCATGCAAAGATGGGCTTCGAGGGGCCCACTACCCACTAGGGTGCGCCAGAGGGGGGTGTGTGACAGCCCGAGGCCAACGCTCCAGATGCCTTCCATGTTTTTTGTGAGAGCCATGTTATTTATTTGTTTGTTGCATTCATCATCGCATCATTAGCATTGCATCGGCATTTCGTTGTCGTCATTTTTTTAAAACTTGCATCCGCTTGTAGTTACTACTTCTTCCTTGTCTCTATTGACCTCCTCTTAGATCAATCAGACCGCTCTCTTCTCTCTCTTCTCTGAGCCCATCAAACCCCCTTGTCTCCATGGCCTTTTGTCAAACCCCCCTCGCGTGTGCGTCCGAAACTTCCCCGAACCCAAACCGCTCAGTCATGACTGATGCAGAACATCTCCGATCATCCCCAAAACATCTATGGTTTATTTATTGGACTTCCCTAAGCTATTAATCTCGGACCATTCGATTACGATCGGAGGGATGGATTAACTCTAACCCTAACCCACTTGCTATATATAGTCCATCCCTAGTCCATTTTGGATAATCCTAGAAATCCTCCCCCTTGTCCCATCGCGCAGCCGCAACCTCTTTTGCACCGCGCCCGTCGCCCTCGCCATCCGACCAGCCTCGCCACTGAGCTCACCTCTGGCGCCCTGTCCTTCTCCACTCTCCTTTTTGTCCTCTGCTCTATCCTAACCTCATCTTTCTCTCTCTTTTCCACTGCCGCGAGGAACCATGGCCTTCTCCACTCTCCGTTTCGGGAGTTCTCAGGTGGGAATTCAAGTAGTAACCTAGGTTTGTCCTTCCAACAAATGTGTGAGGGGTTATGTATTTGTTTCCGGCTTATTCTGCAAGCCAAATCCTTTGTTTTGTTTTGAATTATGGTATCCAAGTTGCTTCGATGTCAAGTGTTGATCCATACCTTTCATAAATGGTGTTCTCATGTTTCTATGGGAGTGCTAAACCTTCTTGATGATCGAGATTATCATGACAATTCTTCTCCAACCGGTGCGCTTCCCTTCAAGATGATCCTATCATTTTCCCCATTTGCAAGATCAATTCTAAGTTTTCTCAACAGCGTTGGTTTCACCCATCCCAAGTTGTCTTTGTTTTTCCCACCCTCCCACATTTTTATCCGAGGAGTCTGAAACCTCAAATCAAGTATCCATTTTAGTCGTGAAAAGTCTCTTCATTCTTTTCCTTCAGTGTTCTTATCCGGTGATTCCTCGTGAAGGTGCTCAGGAGATACAAGTTCATAATTCTTCGTTCTTGTTTTCTTCTCCGGTGGACTAAATTCAAGCTTTCAGTGCTCATCATTTCACCTTCTTCATCACATGATTTCCATGTTGGAAGTTCTTATCTAAGCCTCTCTTAATCGTTCACCTCTCTCTATCCATATTCGAAGTGTAGAAGATATCTCAGAAGATTCGTGTTTCCATTCTTAATCCGTTCAAGCTATTTTAAGGTTTCTATCTCATTCAAGCCATGTAATTCAACCGGTGCAATCTCTCTTTAAAAATCGTTCAACGGTGTTTCTTTTGAGCGGGCCCATAACCCACTGGTCTTTCCCAGGATCATACCTGACTCTTCTAATTTTTCCGGAGTTATTCTCATATTCTTTTCAAAGTTTGACGTAAGAATGAATTTTCATCAGTCAGATGCCTCCTCCAAGATCGCTTTCAGATTATTTTCATCTTTGGCTCAACATTTATGTTCTTCATTGTTCCGGAGTGTCTCAACAATTTTGGCGGTGTTCCTCCTCTTCATTCTCCGCATTCAAGATCGAAGAAGAATTTCTCTTAAAATCTTGGTCCTTTTTCTTGGAGATTCGTGGTTCTAGCTTCATGCCATCCTCGGGATTGTTTTCAATTGTGAGAATTCTTTTCATAACCCTCCAAAGCATTTCATAGTTGCTTTTCTCCCTCAATCATCCGAAGGCCAGCATTTCAAAAGATTTGTTTGCTTCTAAATTCATGCCTCTTCATTCCTCTCCATATTCTTCCGGTGCTCCATCAAGTATTCTTTAGTTCAGCTCGTGATCTCTTCGTTCTCATATATCTAAATTCCATCAAGTATCTTCCTTTGTTTTTTTTCTAATTCTTACCGGCGAGGTATTCTTTTCTTTGTTCATTTTAAATTCTTACGATGGTTCATTCAACATTCCTATTCCTTTATTATCCTATCATTCATTCGTTCTTTCCAATCTATCGGTGATTCGTCGAAGACTTCTTCAAGTTTGCGCTATATCTCTATTCAATCTTTTCAAGATGAATAAGTGGCATGCCAATCCATTGCTTGACATCAATTTAAGTTGATGAAGGGTAAGCATGACATAATTCTTATTCTTATTTCATCAAGGTGATTTAATTCCTTCTTCCAGAGTTTGTTCATCATATCGTATTCTCGGTTTGAGAGGCTTCTTCTTTCTTTTCCAGAGTGCAAAGTTTTCTCAGTATATTGTCATGAATTTCCATCTAAATCATTGCAAGCCTTCATTTTGTTCTTTCAACTTTCCTTTTGTTTCGATCATCTTGTTATCTATTCGGAATTCTTCGAGAGCTTCTTCAAGGTGGTTCGTTCTGGATTTAATTCATTCTGGAATCATTCGTCAAGATTATTGTTAGAGGAGCTCAAGTATTCTTCCTCTTGTGTTTCAAAGTGCAATCCGTTCTTCCTTATCTTTTGAGGTGGTGGTATATGTTTCTTGATTCATAAGGAGTCACGAAGTGAAGTTGTCAAGAATGGGGTATTTTAAACCCATCAATCTCTTCAGTGGAGTTATCTTGTTATATATTTCACCTAAAGCCTTCCCTAAGGAATGTTGCCAATTATGGTGTCTATCGATGATCCAAGTTTTCTCCTATTCTCTCGGTGGAAGAAGTTCTCATCTCTTCGTTGCTCTCAAGCAATCAATTGTTTTCGTTAGTGGTAGAATTTCACCTCAAGTTTCGAGATGTCTCCATAAGCCCACAAGGATCATATCCTTTCACTGTTAATTATCGAACAACTCCGTTGTAGCATTTCTCGTAAGCGTGCTCTTTGAAGCTCTTGGTGGTACAATATGCTATTCTTTTCTCCGTTCATTCCATTCCATTCTTTCATTTCTTCTGGAGGCATTGTGTTGCTCTCGTCAATTATCTTTCCATCTTGTCAAGTTCATGTTCTCATCCTTCCATTTTCAGCCGGAGTGTTGTCCAAATTCTTTCGCTCTTACTCTTTGTCTATTTTGTTTTAACCGGAGTGGTTTCAAAATCTGTATTGTCCTTTGAGCTCTTGGTTCTCCTCCTTGTTCCTCTTGTCTAATGGAGTGTTTTAAATTTCATTCATCTTCGCCATGTCATTTCTTCAAGCTTTGCAACCTCTCAAGGTTCTTTGGTTTCGCTCGTTTGTCGTAGAAGCAACTTTGTTTTACCTCTCCCTCTTCCTTCTCTTCTCATCCCTAGATCTCAGGGTGAGATCTCTTGTAAGTGGGGGAGAGTTGTGACAGCCCGAGACCGACGCTCCAGATGCCTTCCATGTTTTTCGCGAGAGCCGTGTTATTTATTTGTTTGTTGCATTCATCATCGCATCATTAGCATTGCATCGGCATTTCATTGTCGTCATTTTATTTAAACTTGCATCCACTTGCAGTTGCCGCTTCTTCCTTGTCTCTGTTGACCTCGTCTCAGATCAACCGGACCGCTCTCATCTCTCTTCTCTGAGCCCATCAAACCCCCTTGTTTCCATGGCCTTTTGTCAAACCCCCCTCGCGTGCGCGTCCGAAACTTTCCCGAACCCGAACCACTCAATCGTGACTGATGGATTCGGAACATCTTCGAATATCCCCAAAACATCTTCGGTTTATTTATTGGAATTCCCTAAGCTATTAATCTCGGACCGTTCGATTACGATCGGAGGGACGGATTAGCTCTAACCCTAACCCACTTGCTATATATAGTCCATCCCTAGTCCATTTTGGATAACCCTAGAAATCCTCCCCTTTGTCCCATCGTGCAACCGCAACCTCTTCTGCAGCGCGCCCATCACCCTCGCCATCCGACCAGCCTCGCCGGTGAGCTCACCTCCGGTGCCCCGTCCTTCTGCACTCTCCTTTTTGTCCTCTGCTCTATCCTAACCTTGTCTTTCTCTCTCTTTTCCACTGTCACGAGGAACCATGGCCGTTGTCATCAAAGCTCTGCTCCTTCCCCTACCTCGCCCAGTCAGGCCATTCTCGCTGTTTCTCGCCACTGGCTCCCGTCGCTGAATTTGCGTCGCTCCCAAGACCCGCCGCCGCGCCCGTACCTGAGCCCTGCTTCCATCTCCAGCCTCGCCTGGTTCATCTCCGCCAGAGTCCCGCCGACGCCGCTCCTCTGCATCGTCCCAGGGAACTCGAACCTGCTTGCACCCGCGTCCAGGGAGTCGAGTCAATGCACGAATGCCTCGTGTGTGGACCGCGACCAGCGGCATGCCAACGCCGCGTCGTTTTGGCCTCGCCCGCCGGCCCGTCTTAGTTTGAGACTGAGGTGAGCACCCCTCGCTATCCTCCGCCCGGGTGCATATTTGCTATCCATCGTCCATGCCACTGTTCCAGTTTCGGCCCATGCTATATTTTTTTTCCTGCTGCGATTTGTCTAATTTCCAGGGAAAAACTGTTTTGCAGAAAAACCCTCATTGTTCATGCACTAATAATTCACAACCCGTGCATCGGATTAAAATGTTTTTTATATGTAAAATGCTTAGAATTTCATGTGGTTTCATAATATCAAACTTTCATCCATGTTAAAAATGTTTAAATTGTTGTTTGTATTAATTTGCTTATATGGCATGCTAAAATGGTTTATTTCATAACTATTTAACCGTAGCTCCGAATTAAATGTTCTTTATATGTAAATGGGGTAGAAAAATGTGTAGGTTGACATGGTGGCACTACGTTGCATGCTTAACAACTCTAAAATTGTGTATAGGGCAGAACAGTAGCAAATTCGAAATATGCACATGGGGATTTTCCGGAATTGTTGTTTGTTGTTTCCGGCCTCATTTAAACATGCCTAAATAGTTAGTTTACTTATGCTTCACCTCTTGCCATGTTAACCAACATTTAAACTTGTTGTGTACTTAAACAAGAGTGAACTAAATGATTGAATGTGGTGTTTCACCAATATGCAACTAGTTGCATATTGAGCTCCACTTAATTTGTAGTATCAATTGTTGTATTCTTGCCATGCCATGCATCATTAAACCGGACATGCATCATACTTGGTTGTGCATCATACCATGTTTATGCTTGTGTGTTTACCATGTTGTTGTTTTCTTTCTAGTGTTGCTTCTTCTCGTTAGTTCTTGTTTCGGAGTGTGAGGATTCATTCAACTACATTGGTTCGTCTACTTCATGGATTCGGTCTTCTTCCTAGCGGGATTTCAGGCAAGTTGACCATTACCCCGGATACCACTACTATCTTTCCTTTGCTAGTTGGCTCGATGCTATAGATATGTCGTGCTACCTACCACTTGTTTATCAAGCCTCCCAAATTGCCATGATAAGCCTCTAACCTTTCCATCATCGCAGGAAACCGTTGTTTGGCTATGTTACCGCTTTGCTCAGCCCCTCTTATAGCGTTGCTAGTTGCAGGTGCAGTTGCAGGTTGTTCCATGTTGGGACATGGATATCATGGGATATCACAATATCTCTTATTTAATTAATGCATCTATATACTTGGTAAAGGGTGGAAGGCTCGGCGTTTTTCTTGGTGTTTTGTTCCACTCTTGCCGCCCTAGTTTCTGTCATACCAGTGTTATGTTCCTTGATTTGCGTTCCTAACACGGTCGGGGTTTATGGGCCCCCCTTGATAGTTCGCTTTGAATAAAACTCTTCTAGCAAGGCCCAACTTTGGTTTTACCATTTGCCTAATAACAACTAAAACTTGCATAGGGACCGGCTAGCACCCGAGGACTCTTAATTAACAACCCGGGCCAGTGCTCCTCATGAGTGTTGGTCCAAAACGGGCAGACTACGGGGCCACCACGGGGCAACTCGAGGTTTGGTTTTACACATAGGCTGACCTATCTGATCGTGGCCTGAGACGAGATACGCGCGGCTACTATCAGCGTGTCGGCACGTCAGGAGGTCTTGCTGGTTTTGTTTTACCATTGTCGAAATGTCTTGTACATCGGGATTCTGAGCTTGATCGGTTATCTTGAGATTGAGGTTTTTCCTCAGCAAATCGTGAGAGTTTATGATGGACTAAGTTGGGACACCCCTACAGGGTTAAATCTTTTTGAGAGCCGTGCCCGCGGTTATGTGGCGACTGGAAATTTATAATATCGGGTTGTAGAGAACTTGACACCAGATCTAAAATAAAAATACACCAACTGTGTGCATAACCATGTGTCGGGGCCGGGACAAGCCTGTGAGTACGTTTCAATGTACTCGCAAACATCATGAACAAAAGATATACCGAATGCAGCAGATAAAATATATGATCATGGTGCACCAAACTATATGCGCATGCTCATGCTGGGCTATAATATTTATTAAATGCATGCTGACAGGAATTAAATCATGGCATAATGTAATATTAGCATGTACAAATAAATGAATATATAAAAAATGTTAATGATGAACAAGAAAGGTTAAAGGAAAATAAAATAAAAGAAATGCCAGTCGGATGTCTAAAGTGACACCATGGTAGGTCTTGAAGAGAAATGCCAATCGGGTATCCACAAGAGTAGTGGCGTGATAGACCGCCTGAGAACTCGAGGGACGCCACGAAGAGTTCTTGAAAAGAAATGCCAATCGGGTGTCCAGAAGAGTAGTGGCATGATAAACCGCCTGAGAACTCGAGGGACGCCACGGAGAGGTCTTGAAAATAAAGCGGAATGCCCAGGGTAGTCTAGCCAGCCCCTGAGACACTCAGGAAAAAAAAAAGGAGAAACGGGTTAGTCCACAATAATATGCATAACCACAATAATATTAATATGCATAGCAAAAATATTCGTGGTAGCATCAGGGTGACACTAATTATCCTGCAAAATAATTCAGGCATAATTTCATTATTTTGCTCCGGAGACCGACACTAAGACCGACACTTGACCAACCCAGACTGTAGTTCTTAACCGCGGACACGGCTATTCAAATAGGTTTAAACTCTGCAGAGGGTGTACTCTTTACGCACAAGTATAGGATTCCTTTAGTCAGTACCATGACACTGACTAATTCCCATTACGGTCTTTGGGTTGAAAACACACCTAACCAGCACACACCAGCTTAACTTTTCGGATGCCAGGAATCACCCAAAGCATCGTTTCAGAAAAAACTCTAAGTCGGGGAGACAACAATCTCGAGTAGCATGGGATCACTATTAATACGCGCGGATTCCAAGGGGTGCCCCCCTCTCGGTCACAACCGGATACACCCATGCCCCCTGACCCGATGACAGGATTTAGTCCACCAACATGGAAACCCTCATCGTAGCCCTCTATGTGGTGTGTGCACGGAAAGGGGTTAACAACCTACTGAACCATACCCCACCTGTGGCAGGGACAAGTGGCAGCACGAATCAAGTATGGGGGTTACCGGAACAAGACTCGATCTACGGTCGACTCAGGAGCCTTAAGTTTTCCTGCAGTGGTTAGCACAATATATTTCTTGGTGATACCCAACAGCATCACCACACGACATGTCCCAACATGCCCTTACTGATAATTCTCGTCACAACGAGATTTCTGACTCACGGTCACCTTTCTCGTGACTGATTCTTTCCTGCTGTTTAGTCCGGATCACATAGACATATGTGACATGTGAAAGTGACCATCCTTATTCATGCTTCATGCAGATGCAATATCATCAAGGAATCATGCATGCATAACTAGCTATATGCAAAATTTATTCGAATTCAACATACTCATGATTTAATTATTCTTGCAAATAATTAAACCATGCAATCACCATATCAAGTTTTCAAGATGCTTGCCTTGAGCATGCAGAATTATTGGGTGCACTCCAAAAGTTTGAAAATTTTATCTTCCCTCCATTTCCTATTTTAAAAAATATTTGAATTACCACATAGAGCTAAAATAGTGCTAAAAAGTTATTTGGAAATTTTTGAAATAAATGCTAAAATAAACTAGAAGAAATATAAGGAATAACAGGAAAAGAACCAAATGATTTGGAGTTCATATGATTTACTTATGGAATTTCTAAGCTGGAAAAATTAGAGCAATAGACTATTTAATAGACTCAACAAAAACTAAACTTGACAAAAATGTTCACCCTAGCTAGATTAATAGAGCATGATTTTAGAAGTCTACAGAAATTTGAATCATTAAATTTGGCTTTGAAATGGACATGGTGGAATTATTGGAATCTACTAAAAAAGTGAAAATAGAAAAAGACAGGGAAACGCCCTGAGCGTGGTTTAGTTGTCGGCGCCATTGGGCCGAGCCCAGAGACACAGCCGCGGGAGGTCGATGATGTTGAAGGCGTATTTGGAAAATACGCCTTCCTTTACTGATGCGGGTCCCGACCCCAGTCACTGATGGTGGGTCCTGCGGGCCCACCAGTCAGGTTTGACTGGTCACCGCTGCGCGCGTCTTCTCCTTTCTCTTGACTGGATGGGGGTGGAACTCCGGCGGCTTGTGCCGGTAAACGACGGCAGCTCTCGAGGTGCCGAGGTTACAATCGTGACCAGTGAAGTACGGCGGTCCTCCTGGTACTCGCCACGGTCGGAGGGAGGAACGGAATCGCCTGCGGTGAGGTATCCCGAGCTGCTTCGGTGGAGCTCGAAAGGGCTTTCGCCTACGGGCCACCTTCAGCGAAATTGACAACGGGGAAGGATCCGTGGGCGCTCTAGGAGACTATTAGAGAAGAAAGTGGGGAGCCAGAGGTCGTGGTTGTGGCGGACTGATCCGAAAGGTGGCGGCGGCAGAAACTGCCGGAGATGGAGAAGACGGCCTCGTCTGGGCGATAGAGTGCTCGGAGAGGCTTGTGGGGAGACAAAGGGGGTTGGTCCTGGTCGAGTTGAGCTCCGGGGGCCCTTTTTATAGCGCCGGAGAGGCGGTTCGTCCGGTGGCTTATCCAACCGACGTGGCGACGGCCATTACTGAGGTAGGAGAGGTTGTTGAGGACAGCGGCGGTGCGGATGGGCTCAGGTGGTTGGCACTTAAGGCGAGGAGGTGGTGGCGTCCGTGGATTGGGCCAGGTGCCCCTGGTCGGTGCTGACAGCGACGGGTGGCGGCGCTGGACGGTGGTTGGACGGTGGAGGGCGGTGCCAGGGGGAGAGCTCCGGTGTCGGGGAGGTTGGTGCCAGCCCGTGTTAATGCTAGGGCGTGCTGGCCGGCTCAGGGGTGAGCCACGCGTCATGGACGGTGCCGTACCCGAGTGAAAGTCATCGGCGGTGGCTCGGGACGGTGGCTGGCCGGCACCAGGCGATGAGGGAGGGTGTCGGCGGGGTTCAGTGGTGATGTGGCGATCCAGCAGCGGATCGTGACGGGCGGGGCAAGGAGCTGGGAAGCTACAGGGGCTCGGGTGCCAGCGGCTGCGGTTCGGGCGCGCTGCTCGTGCTCTGGACATGCCCGCAGCATGCTCGACGTAATGCCAGAGGGCTCTAGAGGGGCTTGTTGTAAGAGGGACTTAACAGAAGTGGAACACCGAGGATGTCAAGGTTGGTAGACATGGTTGTTTGTCAGGAGGATCAAGTCCCTAATGTAGTTTTGATAGGTAGCCAAATTCTGTCATGCCTGCAAGGTGTTTGACAGAATGCCAGGGGGACCTAGGGGATTTTGTTGAGTGTGAAAATTACCAGGATGATGCTTCATTGGATGGAGAGAAGTGTGGTGGAGTTAGTCTGGCAAAAAGAAAAACTTGCTAGTGCAAGTTTGACAAGAATTCATTTCTGGACCAGAACTTGAGGGGGGCATTTGGTGACCTTACAAAATCCATATAGGGCTGAGCTCCTGCAGTTAAGGGTTTGGTTGGAAGGACTATAAGGTCGCAAAGCTTCAGAATTTTTTGGAGCAAGGAAAATTGGGGTTGCAGTTATAACTCAGAAATGGGACAGAAATGAAAAGAGATTGTTTTGCTCAAAATTTACAAAAGACCAATTTAGGTTTTTGTATAAAAGTGATCTGTGGACATCACATGACCTCCCATAATTTTTGTGGAATTTTAAAAGAATTAATTAAAGTGGTTGTAGTGCAACAGAGGTATTTAAAGAATTGAAAATGATGTTAAAAGAATTGTTTTGGGGCAATTTTTATTATGAAAATAATTCTTACTGTTATTAAACTATAACTGAAATGTTTTAAGAAAACTACCAAAGCCACAATATTATTTAAAAAAAATTATAAGGAGGGTAGAATCTTGGAAAACGGAAACAGAAAAGGGCTCTAAAATTATTTTAAGGACTTATTATAAATCAAAATTTTACTTGTGGCCAAATTTTACTCAATAAAAATATGATTAAATTTTTGGGGTGTTACACCATGACCGTCTCTTTTCGAGGTAGTTCAAGAAGAGAACATGGTGGGGTTATGTTTGACTCGTAAGTAGTTCAGGATCACTTATTGATCATTACTAGTTGCGACCGTTATGCATAGTTTACTCTTCTTGCTATTGTACTCATAAGTTAGCCACCATACAATGCTTAGTGCTTGCTGCAACCTCACCACTTAATCATTCCATACCCATTAAGCTTTGCTATTCTTGATACCCATGGTAATGGGATTGCTGAGTCCTCGTGGCTCACAGATTACTACAACAATAGTTGCAGGTATAAGTTAAGCGATGCTTTGACGTGATAGCGATGCTTGCTTGTTTTGGAGTTCTTCTCCTTCTTCTTCTTCGATCAAGGGATAGGTTCTGGGTCGGGAGCTTGGGATTTGCAGGGTGGATGCCGTTCTTCTTTTTCGTTTGATTTCATCCATAGTCAGATCCTACTCTTCTGTATGATGATTGCTATGTATTCATGTATTCATGTTGTAGCCTGTGGCGAGTGTAAGCCTTTATCTGGTATTCTCATCTATTTAGTACATGGTATGTTGTAATGATACCCACCTTGCTATGTGCTCGAAATGCGGTTGTGCCCCGATCATGAATTCATCACATGATTGGGATAGAATCACATCTTGGGCGTGACAAGTTTGTATCAGTGCCTTACCGACCACAGGAGCCCCCTTGATTGATCGAACCACTGCCGTTGCCGAGTCTAGCAAAAGAAAAACTATTTTGAGTCTAGCTATATATATCAGAGAGTAGGAATTCTTTTTACTCCTTATCCCCATCGTCGCTCTAGTGAGGAATTATGACGTAGGTGTTTTGATTCTACTCCTTTCCCCGTTCAATTTTTTTTAGGATCACGCGGGTATTGTTGGAATCATTGCGATATCGATGTGACGGGAATTCTGTCTTGGTTCCTCCTGATTGTATGGATTGGACCCGGGGAGTTGAGCTCCAAGGTGTTTTCGTCACAGTGCTTATCGTTTCATTTCCGGAATACCAGAGGACGCCAACATCGAAACGCTGCCATACTTTTCATGGTGGCAAATAGTGCCGTGACTTATCCCCAGTACTGGAGGAGATAGCACAGATGATCTTCCATGACTAGTATCGTTGTGTGTTCGAAGGTCTGAGGTACACGAGTTTCCGAGATTTCTTGGTTATGTGTTGAACGCAGTCGAAACATTGGAGCGTAGTATATCCTGTTAGGAGTTGTGTGAAATTTTGCTCCGTGTAGCCGTGGGACCAGATTGCATAACCAAGAAGTTTCGGGAGTTCTCAGGTGGGAATTCAAGTAGTAACCTAGGTTTATCCTTCCAACAAATGCATGAGGTGTTATGTATTTGTTTCTGGCTTATTCTGCAAGCCAAATCATTTGTTTTGTTTTAAATTATGGTATTAAAGTTGCTTCGATGTCAAGTGTTGATCCATACCTTTCATAAATGGTGTTCTCATGTTTATATGGGAGTGCTAAACCTTCTTGATCATCGAGATTATCATGGCAATTCTTCTCCAACCGGTGCGCTTCTATTCAAGATGACCCTATCATTTTCCCCATTTGCAAGATCAATTCTAAGTTTTCTCAACAGCGTTCGTTTCACCCGTCCCAAGTTGTCTTTGTTTTTCCCACCCTCTCACCCTTTTATTCGAGGAGTCTGAAACCTCAAATCAAGTATCCATTTTATTCATGAAAAGTCTCTTCATTCTTTTCCTTCAATGTTCTTATCCGGAGATTCCTCATGAAGGTGCTCAGGAGATACAAGTTCATAATTCTTCGTTCTTGTTTTCTTCTCCGGTGGACTAAATTCAAGCTTTCGGTACTCATCATTTCACCTTCTTCATCACATGATTTCCATGTTGGAAGTTCTTATCTAAGCCTCTCTAAATCGTTCACCTCTCTCTATCCATATTCGAAGTGTAGAAGATATCTCAGAAGATTCGTGTTTCCATTCTTAATCCGTTCAAGCTATTTTAAGGTTGCTATCTCATTCAAGCCATTTAATTCAACCGGTGCAATCTCTCTTTAAAAATCATTCAACGGTGTTTCTTTTGAGCAGGCCCATAACCCACAGGTCTTTCCTAGGATCATACCTGACTCTTCTAATTTTTTCGGAGTTATTCTCATATTATTTTCAAAGTTTGATGTAAGAATGAATTTTCATCAGTCAGATGCCTCCTCCAAGATTGCTTTCAGATTATTTTCATCTTTGGCTCAACATTTATGTTCTTCATTGTTCCGGAGTGTCTCAACAATTTTGGCGGTGTTCCTCGTCTTCATTCTCCGCGTTCAGGATCGAAGAAGAATTTCTCTTACAATCTTGGTCCTTTCTCTTGGAGATTCATGGTTCTAGCTTCATGCCATCCTCGGGATTGTTTTCGATTGTGAGAATTCTTTTCATAATCCTCCGAAGCATTTCATAGTTGCTTTTCTCTCTCAATCATCCGAAGCCCAGCATTTCAAAAGATTTCTTTGTTTCTAAATTCATGCCTCTTCCTTCGTCTCCATATTCTTCCGGTGCTCCGTTCAAGTATTATTTAGTTCAGCTCGTGATCTCTTCATTCTCATATATCTAAATTCCATCAAGTATCTTCCTTCATTTTTCTCTAATTCTTACCGGCGAGGCATTTTTTTCTTTGTTCGTTTTAAATTCTTACGGTGGTTCATTCAATATTTAAATTCCTTTATTATCGTATAATTTCATTCGTTCTTTCCAATCCTACCGGTGATTCGTCGAAGCCTTCTTCAAGTTTGCACTATATCTCTGTTCAATCTTTTGAAGAAGAATAAGTAGTATGCCAATCCATTGCTTGACATCAATTTAAGTTGATGAAGGGTAAGCATGACATAATTCTTATTCTTATTTCATCAAGGTGATTTAATTCCTTCTTCCGGAGTTTGTTCATCATATCACATTCTAGGTTTGAGAGGCTTCTTCTTTCTTTTCCAGAGTGCAAAGTTTTCTCAGTATATTTCATGAATTTCCATCTAAATCATTGCAAGCCTTCATTTTGTTCTTTCAACTTTCCTTTCGTTTCAATCATCTTGTTTTCTATCCGAAGTTCTTTGAGAGCTTCTTCAAGGTGGTTCGTTGTGGATTTAATTCATTCTCGAATCGTTCGTCAAGATTATTGTTGGAGGAGCTCAAGTATTCTTCTTCTTGTATTTCAAAGTGCAATCTGTTCTTCCTTATCTTTTGAGGTGGTGGTATAACATTCTTGATTCATAAGGAGTCACGAAGTGAAGTTGTCAAGAATGTGGTATTTTAAACCCATTAATCTCTTCAGTGGAGTTATCTTGTTATAGATTTCACCTAAAGCCTTCCCTAAGGAATGTTGCCAATTATGGTGTCTATCAATAATCCAAGTTTTCTTCTATTCTCTTGGTGGAAGAAGTTCTCATCTCTTTGTTGCTCTCAAGAAATCAATTGTTTTCGTTAGTGGCAGAATTTCACCTCAAGTTTTGAGATGTCTCCATAAGCCCACGAGGATCATATCCTTTCGTTGTTAATTATCGAACAACTCTGTTGTAGCATTTCGCGTAAGCGTGCTCTTTCAAGCTCTTGGTGGTACAATATGTTGTTCTTTTCTCCGTTCATTCCATTCCATTCTTTCATTTCTTCTGGAGGCATTGTGTTGCTCTCGTCAATTATCTTTCCATCTTGTCAAGTTCATGTTCTCATCATTCCATTTTCAGCCGGAGTGCTGTCCGAATTCTTTCGCTCTTACTCTTTATCTATTTTTTTAACCGGAGTGGTTTTAAAATCTATATTGTCCTTTGAGCTCTTGGTTCTCCTCCTTGTTCCTCTTGTCTAATGGAGCGTTTTAAATTTCATTCCTCTCCGTCGTGTCATTTCTTCAAGCTTTGCAACCTCTCAAGGTTCTTTGGTTTCGCTCGTTTGTCGAAGAAGCAACTTTGTTTTACCTCTCCCTCTTCCTTCTCTTCTCATCCCTAGATCTCGGGGCAAGATCTCTTGTAAGTGGGGGAGAGTTGTGACAGCCCGAGACCGACGCTCCATATGCCTTCCATGTTTTTCGTGAGAGCCGTGTTATTTATTTGTTTGTTGCATTCATCATCGCATCATTAGCATTGCATCGACATTTTCTTGTCGTCATTTTTTTTTAAACTTGCATCCGCTTGTAGTTGCGCTTCTTCCTTGTCTCTGTTGACCTCGCCTCAGATCAACCGGACCGCTCTCTTCTCTCTCTTCTCTGAGCCCATCAAACCCCTTTGTCTCCATGGCCTTTTGTCAAACCCCCCTCGCGTGCGCGTCCGAAACTTCCCCGAACCCGAACTGCTTAGTCGTGACTGATGGATTCAGAACATCTTCGAATATCCCCTAAACATCTTCTGTTTATTTATTGGACTTCCCTAAGCAATTTGTCTAATTTCCAGGGAAAAACTGTTTTGCAGAAAAACCCTCATTGTTCATGTATTAATAATTCACAACCCATGCATCGGATTAAAATGTTTTATATATGTAAAATGCTTAGAATTTTATGTAGTTTCATAATATAAAACTTTCATCCATGTTAAAAATGTTTAAATTGTTGTTTGTATTAATTTTCTTAAATGACATGCTAAAATGGTTCATTTCATAACTAATTAACCATAGCTCTGAATTAAATGTTCTTTATATGTAAATGGGGTAGAAAAATGTGTAGGTTGACATGGTGGCACTACTTTGCATGCGTAACAACTCTAAAATTGTGTATAGGGCAGAACAGTAGCAAATTCGAAATATGCACATGGGGATTTTCCGGAATTGTTGTTTGTTGTTTCCGGCCTCATTTAAACTTGCCTAAATAGTTAGTTTACTTATGCTTCACCTCTTGCCATGTTAACCAACATTGAAACTTATTGTGTACTTAAGCGAGAGCGAACTAAATGATTGAATGTGGTGTTTCACCAATATGCAACTCGTTGCATATTGTGGTCCACTTAATTTGCAGTATCGATTGTTGTATTCTTGCCATGCCATGCATCATTAAACCGGACATGCATCATACTTGGTTGTGCATCATACCATGTTTATGCTTGTGTGCTTACCATGTTGTTGTTTTCTTTCGGGTGTTGCTTCTTCTCGTTAGTTCTTGTTTGAGAGTGTGAGGATTCGTTCGACTACGTTGGTTCGTCTACTTCATGGATTCGGTTTTCTTCCTAGTGGGATTTCAGGCAAGATGACCATTACCCCGGATACCACTACTATCTTTGCTTTGCTAGTTGGCTCGATGCTATCGCTATGTCGTGATACCTAGCACTTGTTTATCAGGCCTCCCAAATTGCCATGATAAGCCTCTAACCTTTCCATCATCGCAGCAAACCGTTGTTTGGCTATGTTACCGCTTTGCTCAGCCCCTCTTATAGCGTTGCTAGTTGTAGGTGCAGTTGCAGGTTGTTCCATGTTGGGACATGGATATCATGGGATATCACAATATCTCTTATTTAATTAATGCATCTATATACTTGGTAAAGGGTGGAAGGCTCGGCGTTTTGCTTGGTGTTTTGTTCCACTCTTGCCGCCCTAGTTTTCGTCATACCGGTGTTATGTTCCTTGGTTTGCGTTCCTAACACGGTCGGTGTTTATGGCCCCCCTCGACAGTTCACTTTGAATAAAACTCTTCCAGCAAGGCCCAACTTTGGTTTTACCATTTGCCTAATAACAACTAAAACTTGCATAGGGACTGGCTAGCACCCGAGGACTCTTAATTAACAACCCGGGCCAGTGCTCCTCATGAGTGTTGGCCCATAACGGGCAGACTGTGGGGCCACCATGGGGCAACTCGAGGTTTGGTTTTTCTCGTAGGCTGACCTATCCGATCGTGGCCTGAGATGAGATACGCGTGGCTACTATCAGGGTGTCGGCACGTCGGCAGGTCTTGCTGGTTTTGTTTTACCATTGTCGAAATTTCTTATGCACCGGGATTACTAGCTTGATCGGGTTGTCTCGAGATTGAGGTTTTTCCTCAGTGGATCATGAGACTTTATGATGGACTAAGTTGGGACACCCCTGCAGGGTTAAATCTTTTCGAGATCCGTGCCCGCGGTTATGTGGCGACTTGGAAATTTATAATATCGGGTTGTAGAGAACTTGACACCAGATCTGAAATAAAAATACACCAAATGCATGCATAACCGTGACCGTCTCTTTTCAAGGGAGTTCGGGAAGAGAACACGGTGGGGTTATGTTTGACTCGTAAGTAGTTTAGGATCACTTATTGATCATTACTAGTTGCGACCGTTATGCATAGTTTACTCTTGTACTGGTAAGTTAGCCACCATACAATGCTTAGTGCTTGCTGCAACCTAACCACTTAATCATTCCATACCCATTAAGCTTTGCTAGTCTTGATACCCATGGTAATGGGATTGCTGACTCCTCGTGGCTCACAGATTACTACAACAACAATTGTAGGTACAGGTTAAGCGATGCTTTGACGTGAGAGCGATGCTTGCTTGTTTTGGAGTTCTTCTACTTCTTCTTCTTCGATCAAGGGATAGGTTCCGGGTCGGGAGCCTGGGATTAGCAGTGGATGTCGTTCTTATTTTTTGTTTGATTTCATCCATAGTCGGATCCTGCTCTTCTGTATGATGATTGCTATGTATTCATGTATTCATGTTGTAGCCTGTGACGAGTGTAAGCCTTTATCTGGTATTCTCATCTATTCAGTACATGGTATGTTGTAATGATACCCACCTTGCTATGCGCTCGAAATGTGGTTGTGCCCCGATCATGAATTCATCACGTGATTGGGATAGAATCGCATCTTGGGTGTGACAGGGTGGCACGCCCTAGTGCCTAGTGGGCAGCAGGCCCCCCTCTCCAGTGGGTCTTTGCTCCAATATTTTTCTTTTATTCCAAAATAATTATCCAAAAAGTTTCGTCCAATTCTGATAACTTTTATTTCTGCACAAAAACAACACCATGGTAGTTCTGCTGAAAACAGCATCAGTCCGGGTTTGTTCCATTCAAATCATACCAAAAGCATATGATTTTTTTGTAAACATGGCATGAATACTTCATAAATTATAGATACGTTGGAGACGTATCAACATCATGGCCTTGCCCTTGCACTTGCATTTATGCTTCCGTCCTGTATTCTTTGGGGTGGACGCGCCGTCTTCTTCAGAATCAACGTCAACTCCGTCATCCTCCCCGGGAAGTTTCCACCCCTCCTCAGCATGTGCACACTGATCCGCCAAGGTTTACATCTTGTTGACGGTGCTTAGTTGTGTGATGTTTAACTCAGCCCGCATCCTGCGATTGCGCACGGTTGTGTGGAACGATGCAATTACAGCAGCATGGTGTATGTTGGGGATATTATGGCGCACATGGCTGAACCTCTGGACGTACTTGCGAACGGGCTCACCATCCTTTTGTGGAATCTAGTGGAGGTTTCTAGGCTTTCTCGGAGGCTCATGGCCTCCGATATAAATCCCAACGAACACATGACACAAATCCGACCTGGAAGAAATGGAGTTCTCCAACAAGTTCATCACCCAAGATCTCACGTTGGACTTGAGTGCCAACAGAAAGTAGTTGGTGAGAATCTTGTCATCTTTGCCACCGGCAGCTTGCACCGCGATGGTGTAGATTCCATGAAACTCAGCCGGGTTGAGCTTGCTGTCGTACTTCTCTAGCAAGTCTGGCTTGAAATTTCGGGAGTGGGGCCACTGAACTTGTCGCAGCTCGCGGGTAAACACTGGGCATCCCACATCATAGGACAAGCACCCAGGGAACCCCGACGCAGGCTCGTTCACCATCGGCCCTTCTCGCACGTCTGATTGATGGTGCGCTTCCTGGTGTCGCTCAATGGTGGTTCGAGCATCTTCGGCACATCGGTCGTTGATGACCTCACGTTGGTCTATGTGGCGATGCTAGCGACCTTGCAGATCGGATGATGTCTTGGACATGCTGCCATGGGCATCGACCCATTGGCTCTGCCATACTTGTTGGGGAGGGCCCTACACCATCGGGGCAGCACCACCCACGGTCCACCCACGAGCCTCTCGTACAGGCACCGTTGGCTGCCACTGAGAGGGCCCTGCCGGCCGCGCCCTGTCTTCGTTGGTGAAGCCCACAAGGCTTTGGATGATGGCATGCCATGTATCCATCTTCCCCAGACCCGGAGGAAAATCCAACAAGAGTTGCACCCATGCCAACGCCTCCGCCGATGACTTGGGCATGACTATGTGCATGGACTGAGAGGCACTTCCACTTATGTGCGAGCCAGAAGGAGCCCCACCTCTGTCCTGCTGCTGTGGCTGATTGATAGATGCAAAGGTGCCCCGTCTTTTGATGAGATGGTGGTTATCGTTTTTGGTGGAGTAGACTTTCATGATTCGACTACGAACGTGGGAAGACGTCCCGCCTTAGCAATCGCTGAACCAACTCCGAGAGGTTATTGACCACGCCAGAGCACGATCAACCTGACCATGATGGCCTATTTCCTGCAGGCAAACGAAGAACAAGCAAGAAACTGAGATTGCAATATGGATATTGTGAATATAAGATGAAAGCTTTATTGATGGAAGGGGGGTTCTGTGAAGTCTTGGTCTGGTCGTTGAAGACAAATGAAGAACGCGAGTTGGAGCTATGGCGAACTTTAATCTAAACAAAACCCAAAGTCTAAACGACGCCCTAAGGGCTGTATATATGGAGGAAGAGGGGAGAATTTGTGACCCCTTGGAGGAGGGGTCCGAAACCAACCCTAACTTTGTTTTCCCACACATACAGACTCTAAAAACAGCCAATACTTGTTAGTGTGGAACGACTATCTATGGGGTGATCTAGCCTCTTTGTGGTTCGATGAGGGGAATGCACAGGACGCAAAGAGCAGAATTAACAGAGGGCACAACAATCTTTTACCCAGGTTCGGGCCACCTTTGAGGTGTAATACCCTACTCCTGCTTTGGTGTATTAGAAGTGTGGATGCACAAGTACAAGGAGCGCTGCCCCCGGCAAGGCGCAAGGAGGAGGCAGCTACACGTGCAAGTGTGCGTTGGGTTTGAATGGGTTCCAAACCTTGTAAAGGTTGCCATGGCCCTCCTTTTATAGCTCAAGGGGTAACCAAAGTGGCAGCAAGGTAACTACATGTTGATTAGATAGCAAATAGTGCTATCATACCTAACTATGCTAGTTAGGACAAAAATCATTAAATGCATCGCTAGGTGTCGTGGGGAGGAGAAGCCTCGGCAAGGATGCTGCACCGCTTGCCTAGATAACTCCTATTATATTGACACGTCATTTGGACAGGTGTCGATAAAGGTAATAATCCTTCCGACATGCTGACACATGTCCGGTAAGCCCCACCTAACCGCAGGCGGGCTCGACACCTCACTGAGAAGTGACCAGCTATTCGGTGAGGTGGAGCACTGGCAGTTGGCGGGGGCCTCCCGGCCACGGAGCTTGTCGGGCCTTCGCCTTGCCGGCTTGGCCTTGCCGGTGAGGGCTGCTTCTAGTGCTCTATCTTGTTCTTCTCCTTGGCCAAGTAGGTTATCTTTGAAACTTGGTCTTCTTGATGTGCTCCTTGACCTCTCAAAGAGTAGCTTTCTTGGCTTGGGAAACTTCTTATAACTTTAGTTTGGCAAGGGAGCTGCTACTTGTCTGTGCATAGGTCGGGGTATTAAACACCCATGATTACTACACCGACAGGAGCCCCCGGGCCTAGGCCACACGTGCTGCTGGGCATCATTGGGCTAGGCCCAAATAATGCATAGACATGCAATGTGGATCGACGCCGGATTTTGTCGAAATGATTTCTGTATCTTGAGATTTTCTTGGTTCTTCATTAACCTGGACTCGTGTCCATCTTTGGCCTCCTTCCAGCAAACCAAATCGTCGGGTGGGTGCTTACCGCGTGTATAGAAACCAGGGGCAAGCACGCACACGGGTTGCTGCTGGGCATGGCCCAGACAACCATGGTCACGGGTGGCCAAAGGTAACTGCCATGCAGGCCATCACTTCCTCTACTGCATCCCTCCCCACGACGCACGTCATACGCGGAACGTGGGATTGGTGGAGACAAGCGGTCATGGAAGTAGTGCGCTGAACAGGGTAGGCAAGGCGTCGGATTGGTGAGGTAGGGTGGTCGATGAAGTAACATGCCGGCCAGAAATGCAGGGCGCATGACTGGTGGAATATGGCGGTTGCCCTAAAATGGTGGAGAGCCAGGCCCCGGGCCTCCGCCTATAAAAGAGGGGCCGCACAAGGCGATGCTCATCCGCCTTTCCCTTCTCCATTATTCCTGCATCTGTCACCACCATGGCGAGGGGAAAAGGCCGAGCTCACGCCTCCGCTGTTGTAGTGAGAGCTTCCCCTCGGCAGCATACTCCTGCTTCGGCTGCGGTCGTGGAGGCCGGCACCGGGGCTCGGGGCGGGACCGCAGCTCAGGGTCGTGGAAGACGTGGTGCTCGAGGCCGAGGTGGCAAGAGTAGGGCGCTCGTAATTCCACCCCCAGCCGCTCCTCCTCCAGTAGAAGGCCACACGGAAGACACGGCGCTCGAGTTCGTCGTCGAGCTGCGTGACCCACCACGGTGCCGGCTGTGGCTCCCCTGTCCCTTTGCTAGGGCGATGGAGGTCGACCAACCGTTTGGCCTGTGGTTGCGTATGAACGGCTGCTACAATGGCTCCATTTGGGTGAACGTCGAGTTCCCCGCCAACGGCATCACGTACCTCACGCACGGGTGGAAATCCTTTGCTCGTGCCCGTTATCTAGGGCAAGGGCATCTCCTCCACTTGAAGCTAGTGGAGTCCGACACGCTCTTTGTGAAGTTCTGGGAGGCTTCAGGCGCTCGCATGGAGTGCTGCGTGGAGAGCTTGAGCAACAGCGAAAGCGCCTCCTCGAGTGATAGCGATGAGGAGGATGATGGTGAAGATGACGGTGAGTCCCCGAGCGTAAAGTCTGAAGATGATGACTCGGACTCCAGCTGAACACCGGCAGCACCATCATCTGCAGCTGAGCACCGGCAGCACCATTATCTGCAGTTGGGCACCGCAGCACCATCATCTGGCCTGTCGGGAGCGCTTCGCCTAGGCGCCCCTTTTGCCCTCCTTGCACTCATTGTAAACCCTGGCAAGAAAGGGCTAAGAAAAACGTTATCGATCACTTTTCAATAAATATATGATATTTGTCTCACTCAAATAAACATGTATAGTTTCCTTCGTTTGTCTTTGTTCTTGTATGAGTTCAATCCGACACCCTACACGGTTTGGAAGCTTGCTGGCACAGATACTCGCCGCGAGCGCTTCGAGGAACTGGTCCTTAGTAGCCTGCTGGTAGTACTGTCACCGGTAAGGTAACTTGCCGGTCTCAACGCTGCTGCAAAGATCTTGCCGAGCGAATTCAAGGCAAGATAAGAGCGCTAATAAACATGACAAGATTTCCCCATGTGTAGGTTTCTCATACAACACAAAATCGTGCAAAGGGAGAACTGTAAATGTAACAAAGAAAAATTTCTAGTTGTCTTTCAACTTGTCTTTCTTTGTTGTACTTCTTGTTGTACGAAACCTGTAACAACACCATTTCGTAATGGTACTCCATCACCACTTCTCCCCCGGTAAACTTGGACGCGAGGAATCCCTCTAGTCTTTGAGAAAAAGAAAGGAGAGAAAAGAGTGGTACGTGGGACCCTGGCGGTATGCTAGCCATTTCATTCAAGCAAGAATGTAATCACAGTGCTATGCATATCGATACATAAGTAAAGATGCATAAAAAGTTGTAAAGCACTTAGCTTTATTCACATATGCACAGTGTCTGCGACTGGCTTTTTACAAAGGGTTACAAGTCTTGGAGACAAAGCTTGTACAAAAGGTGTCGTGGTTTTGTCACGACAGATGTCCTATTGTGAGGACTTAGTCATGAGGCCATCGCATCCGGGAGGTTAGCTTGTCGGGGTTGATCGGAACCGAGAGACACGAGTTTACCCAGGTTCGGCCCCTCATGATCGAGGTAATAGCCTACTTCCTGCTTGTTGCTTATTGCTTGAGGATCAATTACAAGGGAGCGGATTCGCTTGACCTAGCTATGGATCGATTGTAACTTAGTCCTATCTGCCTCAGGGACTCTCCTTTATATATAGGTCGAGGCCCAGGGCTTACAAGAGTCTGGGTCATACTATGATCCGTAACCCAGTATGTCTCTAATCTGTCTTGTTCCCTAAGCAAGGAAACTCCAGGCGACTTATACCTCCGGGCCATGAGCCGGCATCTTTGGATATCGGGCCCTGAGTCGGCCCACTCTATGAGCTGCGCTGTTGGTCTTGCCCCTGAGCGCTATGGCCCGTCTTGAGCCTTGATCATCAGCTGCCACCTGGATGACCCGGCCAAATATGGCGGGTCATATTGTGGGGTTATATCCCCAACATTAGCTCCAGATTGATTTGAATTCATTCATGTCAACCTCAAACCTCTTAATCTGGCGGCTTATCTTCTGGTTATATCTGTATCTTCTCATTGATGACATCATCTTCCAAAATTCCTGGAAATCCATGATGACATCACAATGAATCTTTACGCATATCCATCAATCCCAAAAACCGAGGCGTCCCTGGCTCCAAAAGTTACTGTGCCCCCTCAATTTTCGTGCCTGCCATTTACTCTTATCTCTTTTCCTTATAAATACACATGGGGGCCCTTCCTTTCACTTTTACCTCGTCCCCCTTGCCTCTTCTTCTTCAAGCCCGAGCTCTCTCACATCAGACCACCGCCGCCCCAATTCGTCAGTCGCCGACCAGCTCGTCTAGGACCGCGACGCCATCCAGTCTTCGCCGGAGCTCCGTCAAGCATTTACGCCATCTTCTACCGCGTCCGTACACAAATCCCTTACTTCCAGATCTGCATTAATCTTCTGTAGCTCATTGAAGTTCGTCGGTGTTTGTCCGTTCCTTACCATTCTTGCTTTTTTAGATCTAGTATTTCCCATAAGCTATTCACCAAACTGTGGCAGTGGAAGTTATAACACCATTTTCTCATCTAGGCATCTTAGATCTCCCTTAGAACTCATGATCAGACTAGCGGCTGTTTCCAGTACTCGCCTTAGGTTTAGTGAATACTTTTCTTTTTTGAACTCTTCGTAGATCCATAATTTTAGGTGCTCCCGATAAAAACTTGTTTTATCAACACTTAACAGAAAAACATAAACCCCCACAGTTAGGGTAAGACGTCATCATGTTTTGGCGGCTCATCATTGTAACTCTAGTTGATCAGACTTAAAAGTTACCTTGTTGTTAAGCCGGTCTACCTATTAGGTGACTCAACCATCCTTTAATAGCTATGTTGTCTCTCATAGTTCACCAGGCGAGTTGTCGTTTCATAAATGACCCCCCATTCATACTTTTGCAGTTCTTATCCTTACTTAGGCGACTCATCATTGCAAAAACCACAATTTTCAACTAGGTGAGTTCCCAGGTTTCCCAACTCGTGCTCAACGATTATAAAGAACAAGGTTTTCTGCCTGCTCAAGAGGAGATTGGCTAGCGAGTCCTCAAGGAGAAAATGTTCCCCAACCCGGCGAATGAGAAGTCATGGTATTTACAGACCATCTTCTTAGAGGCTTCTCTCCGCCCAGGTCAAAAAAAATTTGGGACATCTTAAATTTCTTCAACCTTCACCCTCAAGATCTTGGCCCAAATTCCATATCCAACATGTGCCAATTTCAAGTCCTCTGTGAAGTATATCTGCAATTGGAGGCTACCGTTCCTCTCTTTAGAGAATTTTTCTATATCAACCGTCAAACCGAGTGTGCTGATGCCCCCAACCTAGAACTTGGCGGGGTCTCGATTCAGAGGCCGAGAGATGTTTCTTTCCCTCCAGTTACTCTGTCGAGTCACCCTAAAGGATAGGTCAAGACCCGGTTCTACTGTAAGAACACAACTCCTACTGATGAGAACCCATTGCCGGGTTATAGACCGCACCATCTTGCCACCACCTTTGAACTTCCTGGCTGGGCTCGTCTAGAAGAGCATGCTCAAGTCGCCCTCGTATATCCAAAGTTGAGGGCTTTGCTGATGAATGGTTTAACTGGGGTTTATTTAACCCGGTGATGGATTACTTGGAGGATCCTACCACTAAGACGCTGGGAGGATTTAATGTACAATTATTCGGGCGACTCAAATGACGCACAGCGATACAGTCCTATCGACTTGGAAGCTGATGAAATAAATAAGATCATGAAGGAGCTACTTGGGGAGTCTCAAGAAAACTGCAACAAAACGGGGCTTAAACCATTCTATGGCCTTAACCCGGCTCCTCCAGTAAGTATTGTTGTAATCACTTGTCTGGCTCATCAGTCCCTAACTTAAACTCATTTGTTGAACTTGTTTAAAACTGTGCAGGCCAACTCTCCATTCTGGAACAGGAAGAAAAACACATGTGACCAAGTCTAAAGCTGTGCCGGCTCAAAAAAGGAATAAATTAGCTGTTGAGAATGAGCCGGTAGCTAGAGGCGAGTCACCAGTAGCTCATGATCAGTCGGAGGTAGAACTTGACTCCCTTGGCCATCTTTTTATTGAACTTGCTGACGCTTCTTATTCTCAGGGTGACGCTGAAATGAGCTGGGCTGATGATGTTGAGGTAATTTCCATTTCCTCCAGCTCAGAATCCTTGTCTCCAGAGAAAACTAGGCGGGTCATTTGGAAAGTAAGATTTTCTCATCCCGACGCTCATTTGGATCCAAACTTTCTTTTGAAGAAAACACAGCATGAATCAAGTCGCCAAACTCGAAGCTGCTCTGGAGACCTTACGATCGGCTTAACTGACACATCAGCCGCCCGCAAGTGACGTAATGAGGTGCCACACAGTCCAACCTCTTCTCTTCCTCGAGCCGGCCTTATTAGGAAACCTCTTAACCCCTTTGGTTCAAATTATCAGGAGTCGCCACTAACGGTGTCCTGGACTAGGGGGTACTGACCACATCATCTCCCGACCAGGTGGATCGGGCCGAGGACCCCCATGGCGGTTCACTCATGGGCCACTTCGGGCAGCCCATGCCGCATACAAGGAAGATTCCACAAGACTTGGTGATCAATACAAGGACTCCTCTCCACCGACGTATTCGACTAGGACTCTTGTTAACCTAGGCCTCCGGTACATTATATAAGCCGAGGCCAGGCTAGTCGATAGATGATTATTCATGCATCATATCATTAGGGTTTAGACCATAACTCATGATCTCAAGGTAGATCAACTCTGTACTCGATACCCCATCATCAATATAAACAAGAGCAGGACGTAGGGTTTTACCTTCATCAAGAGGGCCCGAACCTGGGTAAAACATCGTGTCCTTCGTCCCTGTTACCATTGATCCGAGAATCCACAGCTCGGGACCCCCTACCCCAAGGTCTGCCGTTTTTGACACCGACAATGGTGCTTTCATTGAGAGTTCCGCTGTGTGATCGGCAAAGGATCAATGGCTCACCTGTAGATCCACTGCGATGTAGGCATCTTCGTCGCTGGCTGGACTGGTTACCTTGGCTCGACCGAGGACTGTCCTCTGCCTTTGATCGTCATGTTTGGATAAGGGCCTTCATCAACCTCAACTCCGATCTCTATCAAGATCATGGAGGAGTCATCCATGGAGCTCGGGGGCTCAACGTCAACATTGCCCTCGAGCGACCGTGCTGTTTTTCTGGACAGCGAACTCATATCCGCTGCCACCGCCTCCTCGAGCATCCATTTGACGATTCCTTGGGTGGAATTATACATAATTGTGTCTACAACAACCTTGTAAAATTTCATCGCGTTCCGATGGAGCAATCTCCGTCGATCTCCGATATACCGGAGCCCTGTCGAATCTGGACGGAAATCCGGACGAGTTTGGAGCGTGGTGTCCAGCGTCTAGCTCGAACGTTGTTTGGAAGATCCAACCGTTGATCAGTTGAAAAATTACAATATCTATCACCCCTCAAAATTTCAGCTCGATCCGACCATTGAAACTCCGAGACACCTCCAATGAGCGCATCAATTTTCAGATCTGTTTTCTGCGCGAATATGAATCCGACCCAAGTTCATCTTTCCTCATGAACGGGATATTGGACAACCTTTTTGGAGGAATCTCTTTCTAGGTATTGTGTTTTGTTTCCAAACACATGCTCACAAATTTTGCTCCTTTTCGGAGGTAATCTTCACCGTCGCGCCGGTGTCAAACCAGCCCGACAACGTTGCTGCACGGCTGCGGACTTACGCCAGATGGGTCATCGCTTGATCAAGCCGAGCTCAACCTTATCGGATCATCATCTCGGCAAGCCGAACAATAGTTCGGCATCGTGAAGGCTAAATCATCACCAACATTGTCGCCCCACGGATTATACGGAGCGGGCACACCGGCATCGCTGCATGGTCACTTCATGAATCGGGCATCGACCGCGTCACAAGATCCGGCCCGCGTCGGCATCGCCACACTATTGCTTCTTCAGTCCTGGACGCAACTTCGGCGTCCGAACACTAGGAGTCAACCCTGGCCGGACTCGCCCCTCGCACCATAGTACCGGAGGACGATTCCGAAGAAATCCCAGATACTAATCCGACTGACCAAGCCGATGTCCACCACGCCGACCTGCTTCGACACCTCGGCTGGCATGCGGCGGCAACGTCACACTACCAACCTGCCCCGTTACCTTGGCTAGACCGGGGGCTTCGCCATCTCTTCATCAACCTACTCCAGGGACTTCAGCGTCACCAGCCGACCAGCTTCATCATGTTAGCTGGACCAGGGGCTTTGCCTCACCATGTCGACCATGTTGCGTCACCAATTCATCAAGCCGAACTCTTCACTCGGGCACCTCGGGACCGGCTTGGGGGCTGGGACCTTGGCTAGGCCAAGGACTACGCCTTCGTCCCACCACAAGCTCGAACCTCGTCAACAATACCGAGCACATTAAACCAGCTAAGTCGCATCCATGCTCAGTTTTTTTAAATTTTTATTCTTGTTCGGTTCAACCAAACATTATATTTGTGTTAAACAAAAAAGTTGTTCGTTCAAACATTGATTGTTAAACACTTTCTTTTTCCGCCGAGCTCTTCGTCACCTCAGTCATGAGGGTTTTCGTCACCTCGGCTGGACCAGGGGCTTCGGTTCGCCACATCGATCGTGCGGCATCGCCACTTCATCGAGCCAAGCTCTTCGCTCGGGGACCTCGGGACCGGCTTGGGGGCTGGGACCTCGACCTGCCGCAAGCTCGGCCCACATCATCAACGCCGAACACATTAACCAGCTAAGACGCTTTCATGCTCAAAGTTTTTACATTTTTAATTTGTGTTCGGTTCGACCATGCTCACATGCGTTGTTTGTTAAAAACACTTCTTGTCCTAGGTTAACTGGGGGCTCTTAAATTTATACGAGCCATTTTATAATGAATGTTTTTCTTCTCAGTCGTTGCAAAGTCTTTTTCTAGCAGTCCTTTTTCGACTCGAGTGTCTGGTCAATAGCCGGGTAGCTTGGCTTCTCTCTAAAGCCGCTTGAATTTAGTTCGCTAAACTGGCCTTGGAGAAGCACTCCGTCTTCGGGATAAGGAGGTTGAAGCCGAAGGCTGACCTACTTGAAGTTTACAGATCGGATGTGTCATGTTAAAGCACGACAGAAGCACAAAAATTTTTTAAGACCAATTTCGAATTGGCACAAAAAACTTGTTTTAGTTAGGACGTAAAGTTTTTACTAAAGTTTTTGGTTTTCCAAGCTTATGGCACTTTTAACCTATTTGTGTGTTTCCAACATAAGTCTCACAGTACAATGCCGGACACCTTTAAAGCTTCGGCAATATCAACGCGGATTACGACTAGAGCCGAACCCACCAAAAGCCAAGGTACTCCATGGACTCCTCGGCAAAACATTCTCGGATATTGCATTATATGCATCAGTTTTGAATTGTGTCTTCGGTCAATAGTTGGGTTGCCGGGCTCCCGTGCTTGCCTCCTATGTTCCGCTTTGTTCGGCTAGGTGTGCAAAGGGAGAACCACTGCGATTGTGCTTCCAGCTCGAATGGTTTAGCGCCTTAGTGGAGAAAGCCGAAGACTGACTATCACAATGGGCGTAAACTGGTCAGCGATCCGATGACGGTGTCAAACTATAGATCAATAGCGATTACCCCGTGTTAAACGATGGGCCTTTCATAACATTGGCCGAAGTGTTAATGGCTAGACTTCGGTCAGTGCCGAACACTAACCGGGGGCTAGTAAATGGCCTCCCAACTTTAAGCTCCTATGACTAAGTGAAAGTTATAAAGCCCACATATCTGGTTGCCTTGTTTCCGCTAACACAACCGCCTTTGGGCACCAAGACGTCGGCTAAGGGTTGTCTTGTTATTGCGGAAACACCCTGCATAGCATCTAAAAAGGGGTAGAAGCTGATGATGGGCCACTTTTAAATGATAAACGGTCGCAACAGACTCAAAATAAACATATATCATCAGCATTTGTATTCATTATACAAGCGATGCCTTCCATAATTATTGTTATAAAGCCAACATATGCACTTATTTGACTTAAGATCTTTGCCAAGCTGGGTTGCCTGGCTCCTGTGTTTACCCCTACATTCCCGATTATTCGGCTAGGGAGTAAAGGGAGCACCTCTGCGATTGCTACGAACGGGTCATCCGGGACCGTACCACAGACGGGTGAAGCCAAAAGCTAGCGTTCTTATAGAATACAATTTTTTGCAGCCATTGGTTTCCGTTGATTTTACGTATCCGAAATATAAATCTACCCAAAGAAAGGAACCCTTGGAGGAACTATTTTCATCGGAAGATGTTTCTTACGTTAAAAGTAATATAACATTTCTCTCCACGTACCTTTATTTATAAAACCATATGGCCGGATTACCTTGTTTGCCGTAAATCTTGGCCCTTATAAAGGCTTTATAAAGTAGGACAAACACTCCCCGGCTACTGGCCAAGGAGGTTGAAGCCGATGGCCGGTCAACAAAGTTTTTGTACAATGTGGATCCAAAAATTAATGATGTAGAGTACTTGGATACATAGAATCATTACACATAAATTGTGATTAAAGTCAGTTTACTCTGAATATTGATCCTTAATTCGGCCACCCTTGCCCAAATTACGGCTCGAGGGCTATTGGCTTCGCGCTTCTCACTTAAAAGCTATTAAAGGGGTACATCGATCCCCTGATCTAGTGTTGCCACTCGACCAGTGGCTCGGGGGCTACTGCATTGCCTATTCAATGCAGAAAATTTAAAATGCCCAGTGTTCGGCTTAACCGAGCTATGGGCAAATGCGTCTTTGGACAACAATTGGTACCATCTAGGACCTATTCGGCATCAAGCTAATATATTACGGTGACTTCTCAAGACCCTCTCTCAAGGGCCCGTCCGCCGATCACTATCTTCTCTAAAATATTACACCGCGTTTCAATTCCTACGTATGCTGCCGAGCTAGGAGTTGATCCTCAGGCCGATTTCGCAAATCGACCTGAGTCTCAGGGGCTTCTGGGATCAGTGGTTTCATGTTTTCCTTCAGGTGTATCTCAGATTTTAGGCCGACACACACACATTGAGGGCTACTTGCTATATATCTCGGCAGAGAAGAAATTGCGCCAATCGTGAAAAATATATCCGCTAAAAATCAGCCCAAGCCTGAGGTGGTGCACCACTTCGGAAGCAGTCCAGCATAAAGCTCGGATGCAATTGGTTGGCTCCCTAGAGAGCAGTCCCAAATTAAGCTCGGCTGAATTCTTTCAACTTTTTCAAGACCGAGGTAGTCTATGACACTTCGGATGTAGACCGGCATTGGAGCTTGATACGTCTCCAACGTATCTATAATTTTTGATTGTTCCATGCTATTATATTATCTGTTTTGGATGTTTTATACACATTAATATGCTATTTTATATTATTTTTGGGACTAACCTATTAACCTAGAGCGTAGTGCCAGTTTCTGTTTTTTCCTTGTTTTTGAGTTTCGCAGAAAAGGAATACCAAACGGAGTCCAAATGGAATAAAACTTTCGCGATGATTTTTCTTGGACTAGAAGGAAACTAGGAGACTTGGAGATGAAGTCGGAGGAGCCACGAGGTGGCCACAAGGATGGAGGGCGCACCCCCCACCCTTGTGGGCCCCTCGTGCACCTCCTGACCTAATTCTTTCGCCTATATATACTCATATATCCCCAAACCAACAGAGGCATCCACGAAAAGACTTTTCCACCGCCGCAACCTTCTGTACGAGTGAGATCCCATCTAGGGACCTTTTTCGGCACCCTGCCGGAGGGGGTTTCGATCACGGAGGGCTTCTACATCAACACCATTGCCCTTCCGATGAAGCGTGAGTAGTTTACCACAGACCTACGGGTCCATAGCTAGTAGCTAGATGGCTTCTTCTCTCTCTTTGATTCTCAATACCATGTTTTACTCGATGTTCTTGGAGTTCTATTCGATGTAATACTTTTTTGCGGTGTGTTTGCCGAGATCCGATGAATTGTGGATTTATGATCAGCTTATCTATGAATATTATTTGAATCTTCTCTGAATTCTTATATGCATGATTTGATATCTTTGTAATTCTCTTCGAACTATCGGTTTGGTTTGGCCAACTAGATTGGTTTTTCTTGCAATGGGAGAAGTGCTTAGCTTTGGGTTCAATCTTGCAGTGTCCTTTCCCAGTGACAGTAGGAGCAGCAAGGCACGTATTGTATTGTTGCCATCGAGGATAAAAAGATGGGGTTTTCATCATATTGCTTGAGTTAATTCCTCTACATCATGTCATCTTACTTAATGTGTTACTCCATTCTTTATGAACTTAATACTCTAGATGCATGCTGGATAGCGGTCGATGTGTGGAGTAATAGTAGTAGATGCAGAATCGTTTCGTTCTACTTGACACGGACATGATGCTTATATTCATGATCATTGCCTTAGATATCATCATAACTTTGCGCTTTTCTATCAATTGCTCGGCAGTAATTTGTTCACCCACCGTATTATTTTCTATCTTGAGAGAAGCCTCTAGTGAAACCTATGGCCCCCGGGTCTATTTTTCATCATATAATCTTCTACTTTTCATCGTACAAGTTTCGGATCTACTATTTTGCAATCTTTTACTTTCTGATCTATAAAACAAAAATACCAAAAATATTTACTATATCGATTATCTATCTCTATCAGATCTCACTTTTGCAAATAACCGTGAAGGGATTGACAACCCCTTTATCGTGTTGGGTGCAAGTTGTTTGATTGTTTGTGTAGGTATTCGGTGATTTGTGCGTTGTCTCCTACTGGATTGATACCTTGGTTCTCAAACTGAGGGAAATACTTATCTCTACTTTGCTGCATCACCCTTTCCTCTTCAAGGAAAAAAACCAACGCAAGCTCAAGAAGTAGCAGGAAGAATTTTTGGCGCCATTGCAGGGGAGATCTACGCCAAGTCAAGACATACCAAGTACCCATCATAAAACTCTCATCTCTTGCATTACATTATTCACCATTTCCCTCTTGTTTTCCTCTCCCCCACTTCTAAAATGATTTTCGAAAAGATTCGCTCTTCTATTTGCCTTTTTATTCGCCCTTCTTTCCGTTCGGTCTTTTGTTTGCTTGTGTTACCATGTGCCTTCTTTTTGCTCGCATCTTCGCTTGCTAAAAGTTTATGGATCCTCATCCACTTGCTAATCTTTTTAAGAGATCCAATTATGATGAACCAATTTCTAGTGATTTGAGTGCACTAGATAATCTTTATGAAGTTTTGCTTGAATTTCGTGAATCTAAAAATTGTGATGAAGTGTTAAAAGAAGAAATCTATGAAGTGATTCACGATAGCTCCTTGGATGAAAATCATGATTGCAATGGTTCTACTATAAATTCTATTAATGTCAGTTGTGCTAATGATATGCAAAACCCTAAGCTTGGGGATGATAGTTTTGCTAGGTCCACTACTTGTTGCAATGATCATGATTGGGGTGATTTTTCTTATGATCTTGAAATTTTATTTAAGCCTGATGATGAATATGTTTGCAATAATATTAAAAGTGGGTTTGGAAGAGTGTCCACTCTAGGTAATAATGACCCCACTACTTTGGAGTATGATCAATCTTATGAAATTTTTGATAAAAGTGGGTTTGGAGAGGTCATGACTTTAGTTAATGTTAATCCCACTATCTTGGAAGAGTGTCAACTTTGCATGCATGTGGATCATGAAGAGAATATTTTATGTGATTGTTATATTGTTGAATTTGAGTATGATCCTACATGTAATTATTATGAGAGAGGAAAATATTGTGGTAGAAACTTTCATGTTACTAAATTACCTCCCGTTATGTTGAGTTTGCTATTGTCTCTTTCTTCTTCTTTGCATATGACAGGATTTGCTTGCCTTGATAATTTGTTTGCCTATAAGATGCCTACGCATAGGAAGTATGTTAGACTTAGATGTTTTTTTCATGTACTTTATGATGCTCTCTTTGGGCTTCAATTCTTGTCTTTCATGCGAGCATCATCGAAATTTCAATGCCTAGCTAAAAGGCTTTAAAGAAAAGCGCTTGTTGGGAGGCAACCCACTTTTATTTTTGTTTTTGCTTTTTGTTCCTGTTTTGCTTTGAATAATTCATCTAGCCTCTGGTTAGATGTGTTTTGGTGTTTTAATTAGTGTTTGTGCCAAGTAAGACCTTTAGGATGGCTTACGGTGATAGTTGATTTGATCTTGCTGAAAAACAGAAACTTTTGCATCCAGTCTCAGAATTTTAATAATTCACTGGAGCATTGAAAAACCCTGATTATTTTATACGAGATTTATATACAAATTTCCTCTGTTTTCCTAATATTTCAGAATTTTTGGAGTGACATAAGTATTATAACAATTCGGATCTTCGCAGACTGTTCTGTTTTTGACAGATTCTGTTTTCTTTGTGTTGTTTGCTTATTTTGATATATCTATGGGTAGTATCGGGGGGGGGGGGGGTATGAACCATGGAAAAGTTGGAATACAGTAGATATTACACCAATATAAATAAAGAATGAGTTCACAACAGTACCAAAGTGGTGATTTATTTTCTTATACTAACGGAGCTTATGAGATTTTCTGTTGAGTTTTGTGTTGTGAAGTTTTCAAGTTTTGGGTAAGGATTTGATGGACTATGGAATAAGAAGTGGCAAGAGCCTAAGCTTGGGTATGCCCAAGGCACCCCAAGGTAATATTCAAGGACAACCAAGAGCCTAAGCTTGGGGATGCCCTGGAAGGCATCCCCTCTTTCGTCTTCGTCTATCGGTAACTTTACTTGAGGCTATATTTTTATTCACCACATGATATGTGTTTTGCTTGGAGCGTCTTGTATAATTTGAGTCTTTGATTTTTAGTTTGCCACAATCATACTTGCTGTACACACTTTTTGAGAGGGACACGCTTGAATCGTGATTTATTAGAATACTCTTTGTGCTTCACTTATATCTTTTGAGCTAGGCAATTTTGCTCTAGTGCTTCACTTATATCTTTTTAGAGCACGGCGGTGGCTTTATTTTATAGAAATTATTGAACTCTCATGCTTCACTTATATTATTTGAGAGTCTTTTAAACAGCATGGTAATTTGCTTTGGTTTTAAATTTAGTCCAAATATGATAGGCATTGAATACTATGAGAAGTTTGATTCCTTATGATTGTTTTGAGATATAGAGATGGTAATATTAGAGTCATGCTAGTGAGTAATTGTGAATTTGAGAAATACTTGTGTTGAGGTTTGTGATTCCCGTAGCATGCACGTATGGTGAACCGTTATGTGATGAAGTCGGAGCATGATTTATTTATTGATTGTCTTCCTTGTGAGTGGCGGTCGGGGATGAGCGATGGTCTTTTCCTACCAATCTATCCCCCTAAGAGCATGCACGTAGTACTTTGTTTCGATAACTAATAGATTTTTGCAATAAGTATGTGAGTTCTTTATGACTAATGTTGAGTCCATGGATTATACGCACTCTCACCCTTCCACCATTGCTAGCCTCTCTTGTACTGCGCAACTTTCGCCCGTACCATACACCCACCATATACCTTCCTCAAAGCAGCCACCATACCTACCTATTATGGCATTTCCATAGCCATTTCGAGATATATTGCCATGCAACTTTCCACCGTTCCATTTTATTATGACACGCTTCATCATTGTCATATTGCTTTGCATGATCATGTAGTTGACATCGTATTTGTGGCAAAGCCACCGTTCATAATTCTTTCATACATGTCACTCTTGATTCATTGCACATCCCGGTACACTGCCGGAGGCATTCATATAGAGTCATATTTTGTTCTAAGAATCGAGTTGTAATTCTTGAGTTGTAAGTAAATAAAAGTGTGATGATCTTCATTATTAGAGCATTGTCCCATGTGAGGAAATGATGATGGAGACTATGATTCCCCCACAAGTCAGGATATGAGACTCCGGACGAAAAATTACAAAAAAGAGGCAAAAAAATGAGAGAAGGCCCAAATAAAAAAAATAAAAAAAATGAAAGAAAAGAGAGAAGGGACAATGTTACTATCCTTTTACCACACTTGTGCTTCAAAGTAGCACCGTGATCTTCATGATAGAGAGTCTCCTATGTTGTCACTTTCATATACTAGTGGGAATTTTTCATTATAGAACTTGGCTTGTATATTCCAATGATGGGCTTCCTCAAATTGCCCTAGGTCTTCGTGAGCAAGCGAGTTGGATGCACACCCACTTAGTTTATTTTTGAGCTTTCATAAACTTATAGCTCTAGTGCATCCGTTGCATGGCAATCCCTACTCACTCACATTGATATCTATTGATGGGCATCTCCATAGCCCGTTGATACGCCTAGTTGATGTGAGACTATCTCCCTCTTTTTGTCTTTTCCACAACCACCTTCTATTCCACATATAGTGCTATGTCCATGGCTCACGCTCATGTATTGCGTGAAAGTTGAAAAAGTTTGAGAACATCAAAAGTATGAAACAATTGCTTGGCTTGTCATCAGGGTTGTGCATGATTTGAATATTTTGTGTGATGAAGATGGAGCATAGCCAGACTATATGATTTTGTAGGGATAAGCTTTCTTTGGCCATGTTATTTTGAGAAGACATAATTACCTTGTTAGTATGGTTGAAGTATTATTGTTTTTATGTCAATATTAAACTTTTGTTTTGAATCTTATGGATCTGAACATTCATGCCACAATAAAGAAAATTACATGGATAAATATGTTAGGTAGCATTCCACATCAAAAATTCTGTTTTTATCATTTACCTACTCGAGGACGAGCGGGAATTAAGCTTGGGGATGCTTGATACGTCTCCAACGTATCTATAATTTTTTATTGTTCCATGCTATTATATTATCTGTTTTGGATGTTTTATACACATTAATATGCTATTTTATATTATTTTTGGGACTAACCTATTAACCTAGAGTCCAGTGCCAGTTTCTGTTTTTTTCCTTGTTTTTGAGTTTCGCAGAAAAGGAATACCAAACGGAGTCCAAACGGAATAAAACTTTCGCGATGATTTTTCTTGGACTAGAAGGAAACCAGGAGACTTGGAGATGAAGTCGGAGGAGCCACGAGGCGGCCACAAGGACGGAGGGTGCGCCTCCCACCCATGTGGGCCCCTCGTGCACCTCCTGACCTAATTCTTTTGCCTATATATACTCATATATCCCCAAACCAACAGAGGCATCCACGAAAAGACTTTTCCACCGCCGCAACCTTCTGTACCCGTGAGATCCCATCTAGGGACCTTTTCCGGCACCCTGCCGGAGGGGGATTCGATCACGGAGGGCTTCTACATCAACACCATTGCCCTTCCGATGAAGCGTGAGTAGTTTACCATAGACCTACGGGTCCATAGCTAGTAGCTAGATGGCTTCTTCTCTCTCTTTGATTCTCAATACCATGTTCTCCTCGATGTTCTTGGAGTTCTATTCGATGTAATACTTTTTTGCGTTGTGTTTGCCGAGATTCAATGAATTGTGGATTTATGATCAGCTTATCTATGAATATTATTTGAATCTTCTCTGAATTCTTATATGCATGATTTGATATCTTTGTAATTCTCTTTTAACTATCGGTTTGGTTTGGCCAACTAGATTGGTTTTTCTTGCAATGGGAGAAGTGCTTAGCTTTGGGTTCAATCTTGCGGTGTCCTTTCCCAGTGACAGTAGGGGCAGCAAGGCACATATTGTATTGTTGCCATCGAGGATAAAAAGATGGGGTTTTCATCATATTGCTTGAGTTAATTCCTCTACGTCATGTCATCTTACTTAATGCGTTACTCCGTTCTTTATGAACTTAATACTCTAGATGCATGCTGGATAGCGGTCGATGTGTGGAGTAATAGTAGTAGATGCAGAATCATTTCGGTCTACTTGACATGGACGTGATGCCTATATTCATGATCATTGCTTTAGATATCATCATAACTTTGCGCTTTTCTATCAATTGCTCGGCAGTAATTTGTTCACCCACCGTATTATTTTCTATCTTGAGAGAAGCCTCTAGTGAAACCTATGGCCCCCGGGTCTATTTTCCATCATATAATCTTCTAATTTTCATCATACAAGTTTCCGATCTACTATTTTGCAATCTTTTACTTTCCGATCTATAAAACAAAAATACCAAAAATATTTACTTTATCGATTATCTATCTCTATCAGATCTCACTTTTGCAAATAACTGTGAAGGGATTGACAACCCCTTTATCGCGTTGGGTGCAAGTTGTTTGATTGTTTGTGCAGGTATTCGGTGATTTGTGCGTTGTCTCCTACTGGATTGATACCTTGGTTCTCAAACTAAGGGAAATACTTATCTCTACTTTGCTGCATCACCCTTTCCTCTTCAAGGGAAAAACCAACGCAAGCTCAAGAAGTAGCAGAGCTCAGCTGCAAGAAGATACCTCAGAAGCTGTTCGGCGTAAAGCTCGGATTCAAATGGTTGGCTCCATAGAGGGCATTTTCGGCATTAAGCTCGGCTAAACTCCATCGACTTTTTCGAACCAAGGTGATCTATGACACCTCGGATACAGTCCAGCATTGGAGCTTGGATGCAGACCGACATTGGAGCTTGGATGCAGTTCGGCATTCGAGCTGGGCTGCAAAATGACACTTCAGATACAGTCCGTCGTTGGAGCTCGAACATAGTTCGGCATTGGAGCTCAGATGCAATCCGGCGTTGGGGCTCGGATGCAAAAGGACATCGCCGCACGGGAACAACTTCAAACCTGAGGTGTGGCGTAAAAATAACAAGGCATTGATAAAGGCCGAAAACTTAAAGGGGCTCCTCGGATGCCCGATGAGCCAACTCTTCGGATTCACTTTGGCGATCCTCAAGATCGAAGATGGGCAGATTTGTTGAACTAGTTTTCAAGACCGATGACCGAAGATGAAGAACAGTTCGGAAGAACCGAGGAGCGTCCCCAACTTGAAGACCGGTTCAGGGGGCTACTGACGGTGTCCTGGACTAGGGGGTACTCACCAGATCATCTCCCGACCAGGTGGATCGGGCCGAGGACCCCCATGGCGGTTCACTCATGGGCCACTTCGGGCAGCCCATGCCGCATACAAGGAAGATTCCCCAAGACTTGGTGATTAACACAAGGACTCCTCTCCACCGACCTATTCGACTAGGACTCTTGTTAACCTAGGCCTCCGGTACATTATATAAGCCGAGGCTAGGCTAGTCGATAGATGATTATTCATCCATCATATCATTAGGGTTTAGACCACAACTCATGATCTCGAGGTAGATCAACTCTGTACTCGATACCCCATCATCAATATAAACAAGAGCAGGACGTAGGGTTTTACCTGCATCAAGAGGGCCCGAACCTGGGTAAAACATCGTGTCCTTCGTCCCTGTTACCATTGATCCGAGAATCCACAGCTCGGGACCCCCTACCCCGAGGTCTACCAGTTTTGACACCGACAGCCACCATCAACTGGAGACTTGACTGCTTCAAAGCTCCCACCCCTCGTCATCAACCAAGGGTAAGTGTTCTTAAATGAATCGTACTTTGGCAATATCCCTACTTATCATGGTCATTACCGCATATATATTTTAACATGCTGTCTTGTTTGTAGGGCCAAAGCCAAAGCAAAGAAGAGGAAAGTTGGTGAGTCGTCAACAACTCTTGAAATTCCTGATTCATAGGAACAAACTTTGGTGACCCCTAAGGCCCATACTGAAATCCCTGAAGACCATCATGATTATCAAGTTGAACCGCCCCAAGAAAATGAACCAGTAGCTACTGAGGCAATGGACGCCCCATCCAGCCCTCATAATGTTGGGTAACGTTGCATGAAAACAAAAAAAATTCCTACACCCACGCAAGATCTATCAAGGAGATGCATAGCAACGAGAGGGGAGAGTGTGTCTACATACCCTCATAGACCGTAAGCGGAAGCGTTTAACAACGCGATTGATGTAGTCGAACTTTCTTCGCGATCCAACCGATCGAGTACCGAACGTATGGTACCTTCGTGTTCAACACATGTTCTGCTAGGTGACGTCCACGCCTTCTTGATCCAGCAAGATAGCAAGGTAGTGGATGAGTTCCAACGGCACGATGGTGTGATGACGGTGATGGTGAAGTGATCTCCGCAGGGCTTCGCCTAAGCACTACGAAAATATGACCGAGGGTGTAAACGGTGGAGGGGGCGCCGCACACGGCTAGGCAATTGTCTGTTATGTGCTAGGCGCCCCCTTCCCACATATATATAGGTGGGAGGGAGGGAGGAGCAGCCAAAGGAGGGGCCCAAGTAGGAGGAATCCTACTTGGGGTCCCTCCCAAGCCGCGGCCCCCTGCCATATATAAACAAGGGGGAAGGAAAGAGGGGGGGGGGGGGGGGGGGAGAAGGAAGGAAGGAGGAGTCCTACTCCACACTTTCCTTTTCCTCCCCTCTTTCCTTCTCCTCATCATAGGGCCGGCCTCTATAGGGGCGCACCAGCCCCTTGTGGGCTGGTGTGTTCCCTCACTTGGCCCATAAGGCCCATATCTTTGCCGGGGGTGCCCGAAACTTCTTTCCGGTGACCCGATAAGTACCCGGTACCCTCCGAAACACTTCCGGTGTCCGAATACCATCGTCCTATATATCAATCTTTACCTCTCGAACATTTCGAGACTCCTCGTGATGTCTGTGATCTCATCCGGGACTCCGAACAACATTCGGTCACCAAATCATATAACTCATATAACACTATATCGTCAATGAACGTTAAGCCTGCGGACCCTACGGGTTCGAGAACTATGTAGACATGACCGAGACACCTCTCTGGTCAATAACCAATAGAAGAACCTAGATGCCCATATTGGCTCCTACATATTCTATGAAGATCTTTATCGTTCGAACTGTTATGACAACATACGTAATTCCCTTTGTCCATCGGTATGTTACTTGCCCGAGATTCGATCGTCGCTATCTTCATACCTAGTTCAATTTCATCACCGGCCAGTCTCCTTACTCGTTCCGTAATACATCACCTCGTGACTAACTCCTTAGTCTTTTGCTTGCAAGCTTATGATGTGTATTACCGAGAGGGCCCAGAGATACCTCTCCGATACTCGGAGTGACAAATCCTAATCTCGATCTATGCCAACTCAACAAACACCTTTGGAGATACCTGTAGAGCATCTTTATGATTACCTAGTTACAATGTGACGTTTGATAGAATGCAAGGTATTCCTCCGGTATCCGGGATTTGCATAATCTCATAGTCGAAGGAATATGTATTTGACATGAAGAAAGCAATAGCAATAAAACTGAACGATCATAATGCTAAGCTAACGGATGGGTCTTGTCCATCACATCATTCTCCTAATGATGTGATCCCATCATCAAATGACAACACATGTCTATGGTTAGGAAACCTTAACCATCTTTGATCAACAAGCTAGTCTAGTAGAGGCATACTAGGGACACGGTATTTGTTTATGTATTCACACATGTATTTAAGTTTCCAATCAATAAAATTCTAGCATGAATAATAAACCTTTATCATGAATAAGGAAATATAAAATAACAACTTCATTATTGCTTCTAGGGCATATTTCCTTCAGTCTCCCACTTGCACTAGAGTCAATAATCTAGATTACATTGTAATGATTCTAACACCTATGGAGTCTTGGTCCTGATCATGTTTTGCTCGCGGAAGAGGCTTAGTCAACGGGTCTGCTACATTCAGATCCGTATGTATCTTACAAATTTCTATGTCTCCATCCTTGACTTGTTCACAAATGGAGTTGAAGCATCTGTTGATGTGTTTGGTTTTCTTGTGAAACATGGATTCCTTCGCCAAGGTAGTTGCTCCAGTGTTGTCACAAAAGATTTTCATTGGACCCGATGCACTAGGTATTACACCCAGATCGGATATGATCTCCTTCATCCAGACTCCTTCATTTGCTGCTTCCGAAGCAGCTATGTACTCCGCTTCACACGTAGATCCCGCCACGACGCTCTGCTTGGAACTGCACCAACTGACAGCTCCACCATTCAATATAAATACGTATCCGGTTTGTGACTTAGAGTCATCCGGATCAGTGTCAAAGCTAGCATCGACGTAACCATTTACGACGAGCTCTTTGTCACCTCCATAAACGAGAAACATATCCTTGGTCCTTTTCAGGTACTTCAGGATGTTCTTGACCGCTGTCCAGTGATCCACTCCTGGATTACTTTGGTACCTCCCTGCCAAACTTATGGCAAGGCACACATCAGGTCTGGTACACAACATATCATACATGATTGAACCTATGGCTGAGGCATAGGGAATGACTTTCATTTTCTCTCTATCTTCTGCAGTGGTCGGGCATTGAGTCTGACTCAACTTCACACCTTGTAACACAGGCAATAACCCTTTCTTTGACTGATCCATTTTGAACTTCTTCAAAACTTTATCGAGGTATGTGCTTTGTGAAAGTCCTAGATCTTGATGCCCAATATATAAGCAGCTTCACCGAGGTCTTTCATTGAAAAATTCTCATTCAAGTATCCTTTTATGCTATCCAGAAATTCTATATCATTTCCAGTCAACAATATGTCATCCACATATAATATCAGAAATGCTACAGAGCTCCCACTCACTTTCTTGTAAATACAGGCTTCACCGAAAGTTTGTATAAAACCATATGCTTTGATCACCTCATCAAAGTGTATATTCCAACTCCGAGATGCTTGCACCAGTTCATAGATGGATCGCTGGAGCTTGCACACTTTGTTAGCACCTTTAGGATCAACAAAACCTTCTGGTTGCATCATATACAACTCTTCTTTAAGATATCCATTAAGGAATGCAATTTTGACATCCATTTGCCAGATTTCATAGTCATAAAATGCGGCAATTGCTATCATGATTCGGACGGACTTAAGCATCGCTATGGGTGAGAAAGTCTCATCGTAGTCAACTCCTTGAACTTGTCAAAAACCTTTTGCGACAAGTCGAGCTTTATAGACAGTAACATTAGCATCAGTGTCAGTCTTCTTCTTGAAGATCCATTTATTCTCTATGGCTTGCCGATCATCGGGCAAATCCACCAAAGTGCACACTTTGTTATCATACATGGATCCTATCTCAGATTTCATGGCCTCAAGCCATTTGTCAGAATCTGGGCCCATCATAGCTTCTTCATAGTTCGTAGGTTCGCCTTGGTCTAGTAACATGACTTCCAGTATTGGATTCCCGTACCACTCTGGTGCGGATCGTGTTCTCATTGACCTACGAGGTTCTGTAGTAACTTGATTCGAAGTTTCATGATCATCATCATTAGCTTCCTCTCTAGTTGGTGTAGGCATCACGGGAACGGTTTTCTCTGATGTGCTACTTTCCTATTCGAGAGAAGGTACAATTGCCTCATCAAGTTCTACTTTCCTCCCACTCACTTCTTTCGAAAGAAACTCTTTCTCCAGAAAGGATCCAAACTTAGCAACAAAGATCTTGCCTTCGGATTTGTGGTAGAAGGTGTACCCAATAGTTTCCTTTGGGTATCCTATGAAGGCACACTTTTCCGATTTAGGTTCGAGCTTATTAGGCTGCAGCCTTTTGATGTAAGCGTCGCATCCCCAAACTTTAAGAAACGACAGCTTAGGTTTCTTGCCAAACCATAGTTCATACGGTGTCGTCTCAACGGATTTAGACGGTGCCCTATTTAACATGAATGTAGCTGTCTCTAATGCATAACCCCAAAACGATAGTGCTAAATCGGTAAGAGACATCATAGAATGCACCATATCTAATAAAGTACGGTTACGACGTGCGGACACACCATTACGCTATGGTGTTCCAGGTGGCGTGAGTTGTGAAACAATTCAACATTGTTTTAAATGAAGGCCAAACTCGTAACTCAAATATTCGCCTCTGCGATCAGATCATAGAAACTTTATTTTCTTGTTACGATGATTCTCCACTTCATTCTGAAATTCTTTGAACTTTTCAAATGTTTCAGACTTGTGTTTCATTAAGTAGATATACCCATACCTACTCAAATCATCTGTGAAGGTCAGAAAATAATGATACCCGCCGCGTGCTTCAACACTCATCGGACCGCATACATCGGTATGTATTATTTCCAATAAGTCATTAGCTCGCTCCATTGTTCCGGAGAACGGAGTTTTAGTCATCTTGCCCATGAGGCATGGTTCGCAAGTATCAAGTGATTCCAAAAGTCCATCTGCATGGAGTTTCTTCATGCGCTTTACACCAATATGACCTAAACAGCAGTGCCACAAATATGTTGCACTATCATTATCAACTTTGCATCTTTTGGCATCAATATTATGAATATGTGTATCACTACAATCGAGATTCAACAAGAACAGACCATTCCTCAAGGGTGCATGACCATAAAAGATATTATTCATATAAATAGAACAACCATTATTCTCTGACTTAAATGAATAACCGTCTCACAATAAACAAGATCCAGATATAATGTTCATGCTCAACGCGGGCACCAAATAACAATTATTCAGGTCTAAAACTAATCCCGAAGGTAGATGTAGAGGTAGCGTGCCGATGGCGATCACATCGACCTTGGAACCATTTCCGACGTGCATCGTCACCTCGTCCTTAGCCAATCTTCGTTTATTCCGCAGCTCCTGTTTCGAGTTACAAATATGAGCAACCGAACCAGTATCAAATACCCAGGTGCTGCTACGAGCATTAGTAACGAACACATCAATAACATGTATATCAAATATACCTTTGTTCACTTTGCCATCCTTCTTATCCGCCAAATACTTGGGGCAGTTCCGCTTCCAGTGACCACTTCCTTTGCAGTAGAAGCACTCAGTTTCAGGCTTAGGTCCAGCTTTGGGTTTCTTCACGGGAGCGGCAACTTGCTTGCCGTTCTTCTTGAATTTCCCTTTCCTTACTTTTCCCTTTTCCTTGAAACTAGTGTTCTTGTTAACCATCAACACTTGATGCTCCATCTTGATTTCTACCTCTGCGGCCTTAAGCATGCGAAGAACTCAGGAATTGTCATATCTATCCCTTGCATATTATAGTTCATCACGAAGCCTTTGTAGCTTGGTGGCAGTGACTGAAGAACTCTGTCAATAATACAATCAATTGGAAGATCAACTCCTAGCTGAGTTAAGTGATTATAATACCCAGACATTTTGAGTATGTGTTCACTGACAGAACTGTTCTCCTCTATCTTGCAGCTATAGAACTTGTTGGAGACTTTGTATCTCTCAACCCGGGCATTTGCTTCAAATATTAACTTCAACTCCTGGAACATCTCATATGCTCCATGACGTTCAAAACGTCTTTGAAGTCCTGGTTTTAAGCTGTAAAGCATGGCACACTGAACTATAGAGTAGTCATCAGATCGAGCTTGCCAGACGTTCATAACATGTGCATCAGCTCCTGCAGCAGGTCTGTCACCTAGCGGTGCATCAAGGACATAATTCTTCTGTGCAGCAATGAGGATAATCCTCAAGTTACGGACCCAGTCCGTGTAGTTGCTACCATCATCTTTGAACTTAGATTTCTCTAGGAACGTATTAAAATTCAGGGGAACGGTAGCACGGGCCATTGATCTACAACATAGATATGCAAATACTATCAGGACTAAGTTCATGATAAATTAAGTTCAATTAATCAAATTACTAATGAACTCCCACTTAAATAAACATCCCTCAAGTTATCTAAGTGATACATGATCCACATCAACTAACCCATGTCCGATCATCACGTGAGATGGGGTAGTCATCAATAGTGAACATCTCTATGTTGATCATATCTACTATATGACTCATGTTTGACCTTTTGGTCTCCAGTGTTCCAAGACCATGTCTGTACATGCTAGGCTCGTCAAGTTTAACCCAAGTATTCTGCATGTGCAAAACTGTCTTACACCCGTTGTATGTGAACATAGAGTCTATCACACCCAATCATCACGCGGTGTCTCAAAACGATGAACTTTTGTAATGGTGCATACTCGGGGAGAACACTTATATCTTGAAATTTAGTGAAGGGATCATCTTATAATGCTACTATCATTCTAAGCAAAATAAGATGCATAAAAGATAAACATCACATGCAATCAAAATATGTGACATGGTATGGCCATCATCATCTCATGCTTTTGATCTCCATCTCCAAAGCATCGTCATGATCTCCATCATCACCGGCTCGACACCTTGATCTCCGTCGTTGCGTCGTGGTCATCTCGCCAACTATTGCTTCTACAACTATTGCTAACGCATAGCGATAAAGTAAAGCAATTACATGGTGTTTGCATTTCATACAATAAAGAGACAACCATAAGGCTCCTACCGGTTGCTGATAACTTACAAAACACGATTATCTCATACAATAACGTATATCACATCATTCTTGACCATATCACCTAAAAAACATACCCTGCAAAAACAAGTTAGACGTCCTCTACTTTGTTGTTGCAAGTTTTACGTGGCTGCGACGGGTTTCTAGCAAGAACCATTCTTACCTACGGCAAAAACCACAACGGTGAATTATCAAGTTTGCTGTTTTAACCTTCTTCAAGGACCGGCCGCAGTCAAATTCGATTCAACTAAAGTAGGAGAAACAGACACCCGCCAGCCACCTTTATGTAAAACTAGTTGCATGTCAGTCGGTGGAACCGGTCTCATGTACGTGGACATGTAAGGTTGGTCTGGGCCGCTTCATCCCACAATGCCGCCGAATCAAAATAAGATGTTGGTGGTAAGCAGCATGAACATCACCGCCCACAACTTCTTTGTGTTCTACTCGTGCATACCATCTACGCATAGACCTGGCTCATGATGCCACTGTTGGGTAACATTGCATGAAAACAAAAAAATTCCTACGCCCATGCAAGATCTATCAAGGAGATGCATAGCAACGAGAGGGGAGAGTGTGTCTACGTACCCTCGTAGACCGTAAGCGGAAGCGTTTCACAATGCGGTTGATGTAGTCAAACTTTCTTCGCGATCCAACTGATCGAGTACCGAACGTACGGCACCTCCGAGTTCAGCACACGTTCAGCTCGGTGACGTCCGCACCTTCTTGATCTAGCAAGACGGCGAGGTAGTGGATGAGTTCCCACAGCACGACGGCGTGATGACAGTGATGGTGAAGTGATCTCCGCAGGGCTTCGCCTAAGCACTACGAAAATATGACCGGGGGTGTAAACGGTGGAGGGGGGCGCCGCACACGGCTAGGCAATCGTCATGTCTGTGATCTCATCCAGGACTGCGAACAACATTCGGTCACCAAATCATATAACTCATATAACACTATATCGTCAACGAATGTTAAGGCTGCGGACCCTATGGGTTCGAGAACTATGTAGACATGACTGAGACACCTCTCCGGTCCATTACCAATAGCGGAACCTGGATGCCCATATTGGCTCCTACATATTCTATGAAGATCTTTATCGGTCAAACCGTTATGACAACATACGTAATTCCCTTTGTCCATCAGAATGTTACTTGCCCGAGATTTGATCGTCGGTATCTTCATACCTAGTTCAATCTCGTTACCGGCAAGTCTCTTTACTCGTTTCGTAATACATCACCTCGTGACTAACTCCTTAGTCTTTTGCTTGCAAGCTTATGATGTGTATTACCGAGACGGCCCAGAGATACCTCTCCGATACTCGGAGTGACAAATCCTAATCTCGATCTATGCCAACTCAACAAACACCTTCGGAGATACCTGTAGAGCATCTTTATGATCACCCAGTTACGTTGTGACATTTGATAGAACACAAGGTATTCCTCCGGTATCCGGGAGTTGCATAATCTCATAGTCGAAGGAATATGTATTTCACATGAAGAAAGTAATAGCAATAAAACTGAACAATCATAATGCTAAGCTAACGGATGGGTCTTGTCCATCACATCATTCTGCTAATGATGTGATCCCGTCATCAAATGACAACACATGTCTAAGGTTAGGAAACCTTAACCATCTTTGATCAACGAGCTAGTCTAGTAGAGGCATACTAGGGACACGGTATTTGTTTATGTATTCACACATGTATTTAAGTTTCCAATCAATACAATTCTAGCATGAATAATAAACCTTTATCATAAATAAGGAAATATAAAATAACAACTTTATTATTGCCTCTAGGGCATATTTCCTTCACATAACATGGGCGGCAATCTTGACCCGCCAAGTCCGGCTCATGCCTCTAGCCCTGCTAAGGCGGCTGAAGACGTTCCTCCTCATGAAAGGAACAATGATGAGATTGCTATCACTAGGGAGGCTTATAAAACTATAGTTGTCTCCGATGTGCTGACCTAGCTCACAGCAAAGGACGAGACGCCCTTGTCTGAGAAGGGAAAAACAAAGCTTGAGCCGTCCTATTATGAGGAATTCAGCGTAGAAGACCTGCACGCTGGCTACCTGGCCCACCTTTCTACCAGTTGTGACATGGAAGCCGGGATGGTGAATATGACGAAGAGGAAATATGAGATATGAAAGAACTTAACCCTCCTCGGTACTATATATCCTCATGTAGCCCCCCAAGTCTTAAACATAGGAAGGCTTGAGTATGTATAAGACTTGTACATAAAATGTGGAGACATTGTAGTGTAGCTCCAAAGGGCCGGGTTATCATGCCGATGATAAGCCGATTCTTCAAATATATATCTGTTAAAAGAAATGCCATGTAGCCGCCAAGGGCCGGCTCATCTTCTTGAGATGAGTCTGGTCTTTCAAATAAAGAAACTTTAAAAAGGTAACCTGTAGCCCCCAAGGGCCGACTCATTTTTATGAACTGAGTCGGGTCTTCCAAATGAATAAATTTGAAAAAGTAGCATGTAGTCCCCAAGGGCCGACTCATTTTTATGAACTGAGTCGGTTCTTTTCCCTTTCTCTTTGAAGAAAAAATGACATGCATTATCCCCCAAGTGCTAAGTATGTTGCTTGCAACTACTTGGGACTTCAATTATAATATAAATTTGCCTGTCATAGCCCCCAAGTACCAGGTTGTACATTGTTGTCGGCTTGGGACTAGTAAAGTGTCTTAGAAATGAATTAACTCTTTGTCTCCCAGGAAGCTTTGAGTATGGCTGAGTCAAATTTGACCGGCTTAAAGAAAGACCTTGAGTCAGAACAGGGTCTACGAGCCAAGGCAGAATCAAGCCTACAATACTCGTTGGGAGAACTGGAGAAAATCAAGGTGGCTTTCGAAACAGAAAAGACTGCCTTTGAGACTGAAAAAGTCACCGAGATCAAGCGTGCGGAAGCCGCCGAGGTCCAATTGAAACCAGTTACTGAAGAGCTGGCCGGGTTGAAACACCATATCTCCCAAATGACCCAGGCCATATTTGGTAAGTAATTCCGTGAGTCCATGCTAATAACTCGCCTAACAAGTCATGTATAAGTAATAACTCGCCTGGCGGCTCTGCTACTTCTTGAACTTGAGTTGATTTTTCCCTTGAAGAGGAAAGGGTGATGCAGCAAAGTAGAGATAAGTATTTCCCTTAGTTAAGAACCAAGGTATCAATCTAGTAGGAGGTACAAGCAAGTCCCCAATAGATGCACCTGCACAAACTAACAAACACTTGCACACAACGCGAAAAAGGGGTTGTCAATCCCTGCACGGTCACTTGCAAGAGTGAGATCTAATAGAGATAGATATAAAAGATAAGTAAAAGGCAAAATAAAGTAAATATAAATAAATTGCAGAAAGGTATTTTTGGGTTTTTGGTTTTATAGATCTGAAAATATATGATGAGAAATAGACCCGGGGGCCATAGGTTTCACTAGAGGCTTCTCTCCTGAAGAAAACATACGGTGGTAAACAAATTACTATTGAACAATTGATAGAAAAGTGCAAAGTTAAGACGATATCCAAGGTAATGATCATGAATATAGGCATCATGTCTGTGACAAGTAGAATGACTCCTTCCTACATCTACTACTATTACTCCACACATCGACCGCTATCCAGCATGCATCTAGTGAATTAAGTTAACAAGAACGGAGTAACGCCTTAAGCAAGATGACATGATGTAGAGGAGTAGATCCAATCAACATGGTAAAAACCCCATCGTTTTATCCTTAATGGCAACAATACAAATACGTGCCTCGCTACCCCTCCGGCGGAGTGCCGGAAAAGGCCCCAAGATGGGATCTCACGAGAACAGAAGCTTGCGGCGGCGAAAAAGTATTTTTGGTGTGTCCCTTAGTATACAGGGAATATTTGAGTATTTATGGAGCAAGGATTAGGGTTAGGAGAGCTACGAGGGGCTCTCAAGCCTAGGGGGCGTGCCCCTAGGGCTTGTGGCCTCCTCGTGGGTCTTCTGGCCTTCTCCCGAAGCTTTCTCGGTGTCTTCTGGTCCAAGAAAAATCATCATAAAGTTTTATTCCGTTTGGACTCCATTTGGTATTGATTTTCTGTAAAGACAAAAACAAGGAAAAATAGCAACTGGCACTAGGTTAATAGGTTAGTCCCAAAAATGATATAAAATAGCATATAAATGCATATAAAACATTCAAGATGGATACTATAATAGCATGGAACAATAAAAAATTATAGATATGTTGGAGACGTATCAAGCATCCCAAGCTTAATTCCTGCTCGTCCTCGAGTAGGTAAATGATAAAAACAGATTTTTTGATGTGGAATGCTACCTAACAGATTTATCAATGTAATTTTTCTTATTGTGGCATGAATGTTCAGTTCCATAAGATTCAAAACAAAAGTTTAATATTGACATAAAAACAATAATACTTCAAGCATACTAATAAAGCAATCATGTCTTCTCAAAATAGCATGGCTAAAGAAAGTTATCCCTACAAAATCATATAATCTTGTCATTCTCTATCTTCATCACACAAAGTGTTTATCATGCACAACCCTGATGACAAGCCAAGCAATTGTTTCATACTTTTAATGTTCTAATGCTTTTTCAACTTTCATGAAATACATGAGCTTGAGCCATGGATATAGCACTATAGGTGGAATAGAATATGGTGGAGGTTGTGAGGAGAAGACAAAAAGGAGAAAGTCTCACATCAACTAGGCAAATTAATGGGCTATGGAGATGCCCATCAATTGATATCGATGCGAGTGAGTAGGGATTGCCATGCAATGGATGCACTAGAGATATAAGTGTATGAAATCTCAAAAGAAAACTAAGTCTGTGTGCATCCAACTTGCTTGCTCACGAAGACCTAGGGCAATTTGAGGAAGCCCATCATTGGAATATACAAGCCAAGTTCTATAATGAAAAATTCCCACTAGTATATGAAAGTGATAAAATAGGAGACTCTCTATCATGAAGATCATGGTGCTACTTTGAAGCACAAGTGTGGTAAAGATAGTAACATTGTCCCTTCTCTCTTTTTCTCTCATTTTTTTCTTTTCTCTTTTTTTCTTTCTCTTTTTTCTTTTTTTGGGCTCTTTGCCCTCTTTCTTTTTCTTTTTTTTTATTTAAGTCCAGAGTCTCATCCCAACTTCTGGGGGAATCATAGTCTCCATCATCCTTTCCTCACATGGGACAATGCTCTAATAATGATGATCATCACACTTTTATGTACTTACAACTCAAGAATTACAACTCGATACTAGAACAAAATATGACTCTATAAGAATGCCTCCTGTGGTATACCGGGGTGTGCAATGATCTAGAGTGACATGTATAAAAAACATGAACGGTGGCCAAGCCACAAATACTATGCCAACTACATGATCATGCAAAGCAATATGACAATGATGGTATGTGTCATAATAAATGGAACGGTGGAAGTTGCATGGCAATATATCTTGGAATGGCTATTGAAATGCCATAATAGGTAGGTATGGTGGCTCTTTTGAGGAAATGTACATGGTGGGTTTAATGCACCGGCAAAAGTTGCGCGGTACTAGAGAGGCTAGCAATGGTGGAAGGGTGAGAGTGCGTATAATCGGACTCAACATTGGTCATAAAGAACTCACATACTTATTGCAAAAATTTATTAGCCATTGAAACAAAGTACTAATACGCATGCTCCTAGGGGGATAGATTGGTAGGTAAAGACCATCGCTCGTCCCCGACCGCCACTCATAAGGAAGACAATCAAAAATAAATCATGATCCAACTTCATCACATAACGATAGACCATACGTGCATGCTTCAGGAATCACAAACCTTAACACAAGTATTTCTACTAATCCACAATTACCAACTAGCATGACTCTAATATCATCATCTTTATATCTCAAAACAAATGCAAGGTATCAAACTTCTCATATATTCAATGCTCTTTATGGAAGTTTTTATTATATCCCTCGTGGATACCCATCATATTAGGACCAAATTCATAACCTAAGCAAATTTCCATACTATTTTTAAGACTATCAAAATAATATAAGTTAAGCATGAGAGTTCATTAATTTCTACAAAATAAAACCACCGCCATGCTCTAAAAAGATATAAGTGAAGCACTAGAGCAACTGCCTAGCTCAAAAGATATAAGTGAAGCACATAGAGTATTATAATAAATTCAGGATTAATGTGTGTCCCTCTCAAAAGTTTTGTACATCAAGGGTGATTGTTGCAAACTAAAAAGCAAAGACTCAAATAATACAAGACGCTCCAAGCAAAACACATATCATGTGGTGAATAAAAATATAGCCTCAAGTAAATTTACCGATGGATTGAAGACAAAAGAGGGGATGCCATCCGGGGCATCCCCAAGCTTAGATTCTTGGTTTTCCTTGAATATTACCTTGGGGTGCCTTGTGAATACCCAAGCTTAGGCTCTTGCCACTCCTTATTCCATAGTTCATCAAATCTTTACCCAAAACTTGAAAACTTCACAACAAAAACTCAACAAAAAACTCGTGAGATCCGTTAGTATGATAAAACAAATCTCCACTTTTAGGTACTGTTGTGAAGTCATTCTAATTTTATATTGGTGCTATATCTACTGTATTCTAACTTCTCCATGGTTCACACCCCCCGATACTACCCATAGATTCATCAAAATAAGCAAACAACACATCGAAAACAGAATTTGTCAAAAACAGAACAGTCTGTAAATACCAGTATATTAGTCATACTTCTGTAACTCCAAACATTTTAAAAAATTAGGACAATAGAGGCAATTCATATATAAATATTGTGTCAAAAATTCAGAATTTTTCCGTGCTCCAATAAATTTTAACAATTCTGTTACTGGACACAAAAGTTTCTGTTTTTTGAGCAAAACCAAATCAACGATATACCAAAGCATCCCAAAGGTCTTGCTTGGCTCAAACACTAATTAAAATACTAAAACAAAATTACTACAGAGGTAATATTGTGTATTTATTGGAAAACAGGAACAAAAACAAAAAGACATAAAACACAATTACTACAGAGGTAATATTGTTTATTTATTGGAAAACAAGAACAAAAACAAAAAGACATAAAATATAAATTGGGTTGCCTCCCAACAAGCGCTATCATTTTATGCCCCTAGCTAGGCATAATGCATAGATCTAGGTATTGCCATATTTGGTATGCAATCCATAAGTGGCCCTCACAATAGATTCATATGGAAACTTAATTTTCTTTCTTGTAAAGTGTTCCATGCCCTTCCTTAACGAAAATTGAAATCTAATGTTTCCTTCTTTCATATCAATAATTGCACCAATCATTCTAAGGAAAGGTCTACCAAGTATAATAGAGCATGTAGGATTGCAATCTATATCAAGCACAATAAAATCTATGGGCACATAATTCCTATTTGCAACAATACGAACATCATTAATCCTTCCCATAGGTTTCTTAATAGTGGAATCCGCTAGATGCAAATTCAAAGAACAATCATCAAGTTTATGGAAACCTAACACATCACATAAAGTTTTTGGATAGTTGAAATGCTAGCACCCAGATCACACAAAGCATTGCACTCATAATCTTTAATCTTAATTTTAATAGTAGGTTCCCACTCATCATAAAGCTTTCTAGGGATTGAAACTTCCAACTCAAGTTTTCTTCAAAAGATTTCATCATAGCATCAACAATATGTTTAGTAAAAGCCTTATTTTGATTATAAGCATGAGGTGAATTAAGCATGGATTGCAACAAGGAAATACAATCTATTAAAGAACAATTATCATAATTAAAGTCCTTGAAACCAAAAGAGTGGGTTCATCGCTACTTAAAATTTTGACCTCTCCAATCCCACTTTTATCAATTTTTTCATTAAGATCTTCACCCTCCAAATTATTGGGACGCCTTGTAACTAAAGTTGACTCATCTCGAATCCCATCTTTATCAAGTTTTATATTAGCAAACAAAGATTTAATAGGAGTCACACCAATCACTTTAAGATCTTCATCATTATTCAAAGATTCCGGTTTAGCGGCCATCTTATTTGCTAAGGTGGTTTGCTTATTGGAAATTTGACCTACTAAATTTGCAATATCAGCAAATTGGGATTTGAGACGAAATATTTTCTTAGTAACATCATCAAGCTCTTTATTGATATATTCCATCATAGTTTTTTGTTCTTTAAGTACGTTCCTAAAGAAACTATTATGCTCAAATTGTAGCGACACAAAGCTTTTGTATTGTTTTCAATTTCCTCCAACTTTCTATAGTAAAGATCAAGACTCTTGGGTTGAGCCATGAAGGCAAGTAAGAAATCTAGCACACAAGCAAACAAAAAGCAAACGAAAAGACGAACGAAAAAGGGCGAATAAAAAGGAAAATATTTTTGTGTTTTTCCGAAAACGTTTTAGACGTGGGGGAGAGGAAAACGAGAGGTAAATGGCAAATAATGTAAGTGCAAGAGATGAGAGTTTATGATAGGTACTTGGTAGGCTTTATGTAGAACCTCCCCGGCAATGGCGCCAAAAAATTTTCCCGCTACTTCTTGAGCTTGCGTTGATTTTTCTCTTGAAGAGGAAAGGGTGATGTAGCAAAGTAGAGATAAGTATTTCCCTCAGTTAAGAACCAAGGTATCAATCTAGTAGGAGGTACAAGCAAGTCCCCAATAGATGCACCTGCACAAACTAACAAACACTTGCACACAACGCGGAAAAGGGGTTGTCAATCCCTTCACGGTCACTTGCAAGAGTGATATCTAATAGAGATAAATATAAAAGATAAGTAAAATGGAAAATAAAGTAAATATAAATAAATTGCGGCAAGGTATTTTTGGGTTTTTGGTTTTATAGATCTAAAAATATATGATGAGAAATAGACCCGGGGGCCATAGGTTTCACTAGAGGCTTCTCTCTTGAGGAAAACATACGGTGGTAATTTTTTTACTGTCGAGCAATTGATGGAAAAGCGCAAAGTTATGACGATATCCAAGGCAATGATCATGAATATAGGCATCATGTCTATGACAAGTAGACCGACTCCTGCCTGCATCTACTACTATTACTCCACACATCGACCGCTATCTAGCATGCATCTAGTGAATTAAATTAACAAGAACGGAGTAACGCCTTAAGCAAGATGACATGATGTAGAGGGATAGATCCAATCAATATGGTAAAACCCCCATCCTTTTATTCTTAGTGGCAACAATACAAATACGTGCCTCGCTACCCTTACTGTCACTGGGTGAGGACACAGAAAGATTGAACCCATCCCAGAGCACCTCTCCCATTGCAAGAAAAACCAATCTAGTTGGCCAAACCAAATCGATAGATCAGAGAGAAATACAAAGCTATCTTAATCATGCATAAAAGAGTTCAGAGAAGACTCAAATAATATTCATAGATAATCTGATCATAAATCCACTTTTCATCGGATCTTAACAAACGCACCGCAAAAGAAGATTACATCAAATAGAACTCCAAGAACATCGAGGAGAACATTGTATTGAAGATCAAAGAGAGAGAATAAGACATCTAGCTACTAGCTATGGACCCGTAGGTATGTGTTAAACTACTCACACATCATCGGAAGGGTAGAAAGGTTGGTGTAGAGGCCCTCCATGATCGAATCCCCCTCCGGCAGAGTGCCGGAAAAGGCCCCAAGATGGGATCTCACGAGAACAGAATCTTGCGGTAGCGGAGAAGTATTTTTGGTGTGTCCCCTGGTATACGGGGAATATTTGAGTATTTATGGAGCAAGGATTAGGGTTAGGAGAGCTACGAGGGGCCCACAAGCCTAGGGGCGCACCCCTAGGGCTTGTGGCCTCCTCCCGAAGCTTCCTAGGTGTCTTATGGTCCAAGAAAAATCATCATAAAGTTTTATTCCGTTTGGACTTCGTTTGGTATTGATTTTCTGTAAAGACAAAAATAAGGAAAAAACAACAACTGGCACTGGGTACTAGGTTAATAGGTTAGTCCCAAAAATGATATAAAATAGCATATAAATGCATATAAAACAACCAAGATGGATAATATAATAGCATGGAACAATAAAAAATTATAGATACATTGGAGACGTATCATGCATCCCAAGCTTAATTCCTGCTCGTCCTCGAGTAGGTAAATGATAAAAACAGAATTTTTGATGTGGAATGCTACCTAACATATTTATCAACGTAGTTTTTATTATTGTGGCATGAATGTTCAGATCCATAAGATTCAAAACAAAAGTTTAATATTGACATAAAAACAATAATATTTCAAGCGTACTAATAAAGCAATCATCTCTTCTCAAAATATCATGTCTAAAGAAAGTTATCCCTACAAAATCATATAATCTTGTCATGCTCTATCTTCATCACACAAAGCCTCCTGCATAATATAACAGTCCTTCCAAGCATGAGAAGACGGCTTGTTAGGATAACTGTGTTTTGGACACGGCGCATTAAGAGCTTCCTCATAATTCTTGGGCTTTCCACCAGCATATGGCTGCTTGCCATTAAGACACTGATTCTTGAACCCTGCATTGGTGTTAGCCACAAAGTCTGACCCGCCATCGGGGTGTTTGCGTTTTCCACCATTACCATGGTTATTACCGTTATGCGTGGAGGCATTCTGTTGCTGACCCTTACCACCACCGTTTTTCTTGCCTTTGCCAGATTTGTCATCATCAGAATTAGGATCCTTCGTACCATCAGAATCGGCTTATCTGGTAAGTACATCCATGAGAGTGCCCATATCCTGGCACTTGCGCTTAAGCCGCCCGAGCTTCTGCACAAGAGGTTGAAACCGACAGTTCTTCTCCAAGATCAGAACAGCTTGAGCCACCCCAATGCTATCTGAAGAGTGGATAACGTTCGCAACCCGACGGGCCCAATGATGGGTCGACTCATGTTCACACTGCACACAGTGTTCCGAATCAACAATTGTCATTGGTTGTTTGCAAGTCCCTTGAAAATTCTTGATGAAGCGCTTTGTCAATTCCGCCCAGGTGTTAATAGAATTGGGGGGGGGGGGCAGGTTCTTCAACCATGTACGAGCATGACCCTCCAACATCATAGTGAAATACTTGGAACATACCGCATCACTGACGTCCAACATATCCATGGCTAGCTCATCGCTCTCGATCCAAGTCGCTGGCTCAAGATCCGTTGTGTAGTTGGGTACTTTGCGAGGACCCTTAAAGTCTTTAGGCATGCGCTCATTACGTAAAGCTGGCACTAGGCACGGCACTCCGATAGTTCTGGTATTTAACCCGACTCCCACAGAAGTTAAAGGACTTATCGGGGGCGGCTGGTGAGCCCCCTGGTTTGTTGCCTCCGCCTCGCAATGGGCTCTTGCCTCATCCATGATTGCTTGAGCATCTGAACATGTATTACGAGGTGGGTTACAGCACCATTCACTGCTAGACACTGCTGGCGACTCAGCATGTCGGCTGTAGCTACGGCTCGGTAGCGGAGTTGAGTGCACACCATGCCGACTATAAGGGTAATTAGCATGCTGAGCAATTGCCATCTGTAAAAATCCAATGGCGTTCCAGGCTTCAACCGTGATCGGCGACTCGCCGGTGATAGGAAGCGCAGTAAGCCGGGTTGCCGCTGCTACCATGTTATCTACCGGGTTGGAGAAGAGACCCGGCGGTGTCAGAAAATGCTGAAGTGGTGTCTGGACAAAGCGATGGTCTGGGACCGGCTCATCCCTCTGGTCCGACATTGGCTGGTGAGATTGAGCTGCCACCCTGCTCCCGGGTACACCAGAGGTTAATTGGGGTATAACCGGTGCTCCCGGAGTATTTGGGCCTACCCCTTGTGTGTTGAACAAACGTCTGGGCTCATAACTCAGAGGTAAACGGCTCTGATGCCTCCTCTGATAAACTGCATTGGAAGCATTCTAATCAAGGTTTAGGCGCCAAGCCTCCATCTTGAGGTGCTCCGCCTCTGCATTAATCTGAGCTTGTAACGCCGTTGTCCGGGTATTTTCTGCATTTATATCCTCCTGGACTTTGGTCATCTGCTCCTGAAGCTTTGCAATCTCCGCATTGCGTTCTGCTTGGTTTTCCGCAGTGACCTTAGTCCCAAGTAAGGTCGTCAAGGTGCCCACTAGTACAGATAAAACTTGCGTCGGGGCCCTGCCTGACTCGAATGCCGAAGGGCCAGTCATTGCCGCCACTCTAGCCGCCGACGAATTGAGAACCGGCGCCGTCCCCGCCATGAAGATGGCGGCTCGGCATGGCGGCTCATAAGGGCCCGGAATAATGTTGCCATCGGAACAGCCCCCAAGCTTGCTATCATAAAGTGGGTAGATTGACTCAGTATCCCCAGTTGAGGACTCACCATCTGAGTAGATGGGAGTCTCTCCTCCGGATGCGGAATTTTTCGCAAGTTCCACACCTTGCGTGAAACCAACGAAAACATGCTTCTAGCCAGCTTGAATCCGGGCGGGTTGCATGCACCGAGCTGGCTCGACGAGGTCGGTGCAGATGTCTAGCTCAGCCTCAGATCCACCAATCTTGCCGATGAAGACATGGATTTCGCCAGAGGGGACCCAGTACCCGTACTCGATTGAGTCGGCCTCGGGGCCCCAGCTGGCATCGTCGATGTAGAGCTTGCCGTGGCGACTCTTTGTCATCATGTCGTCGGCATATCCCTTGATCCCTGGGAAAGAGACCTTCAAGATCTCGAAACCACCGTGTGCTAGCCCCATGGTGGGTGCCAACTGTCGTGGTTTTGTCATGGCAGATGTCCTAGTGTGAGGACTTAGTCGTGAGGTCATCGCAACCAGGAGGTTAGCTTGTCGGGGTTGATCAGAACCGAGAGACACGAGTTTACCCAAGTTCGGTCCCTCACGATCGAGGTAATAGCCTACTTCCTGCTTGTTGCTTATTGCTTGAGGATCAATTACAAGGGAGCAGATTTACTTGACCTAGCTATTGATCGATTGTAACTTAGTCCTATGTGCCTCAGGGACTCGCCTTTATATACTGGTCAAGGCCCAGGGATTACAAGAGTCCGGGTCATACTATGATCCATAACCCAGTATGTCTCTGATTTGTCTTGTTCCCTAAGCAAAGAAACTCCAGGCGACTTATGCCTCCAGGCCATGAGCCGCCATCTTTGGATACCGGACCCCGAGTCGGCCCACTCTATGAGCCGCCCTGTTGGTCTTTCCCCTGAGCGCTACGGCCCGTCTTGAGTCTTGATCATCAGCCGCCACCTCGATGAACCGGCCCAATATGGCGGGTCATATCATGGGGTAGAATTTGCGAAGATGCTCGATATTCCACGAGTTTAGCACACGAATGCCATCTTCGATCTCCAGACGGACTGCACCAGGTCTGGTGACTCGTGCTACTCGATAAGGGCCTACCCTTGATGTCAACTTGTTTAATCCTTTGGCGGATTGAACGCGCCGAAGAACAAGGTCACCTTCCTCAAAGCTTGGGGCATGAACCTTGTGGCTGTGCTAGCGGTGCAAGGCTTGCTGGTAGCATGCAGCTCGCACAGCCGCCCAAAGACGATCTTCCTCGAGGAGTACAGCATCATCTTGCCGCAACTGTTCTTGCTCTACCTCGTCATAGGCGAGCACTCATGGTGACTCGTATGTGTGTTCCGTGGGGAGCACCGCTTCTGCACCATAAACTAGGGAGAAGGGTGTTTGGCTAGTAGCTCGATTTGGTGTCGTTCTGAGTGACCAAAGAACCATCGGCAACTCATCAATCCAGCATCTTATGCACTTGTGCAGCCTGTCAAAGGTTCTTGTCTTGAGGCCATGCAACACTTCAGCATTTGTCCGTTCTGCTTGCTCATTGCTTCTCGGATGAGCCACATAGGCAAAGCGAACCTTGCTTCGAAGGCCTTGGATGTACTGCATGAAGGTACGGCTCATGAACTATGTGTTGTTGTCGGTATTGACTCTGTTTGGAACCCCAAAATGGCAAACTAGTCCCTTAAAGAAGTTGCTGGCTGATTGTGCAGTCACCTTTCTCACTAGCTCTACTTCAGGTCACTTTGTGAACTTGTCGATAGCGACGTACAAGAACTCAAATCCCCCGGTAGCACGGGGGAAGGGGCCCAAGATATCGAGCCCCACACTGAAAAGGGCCAGGAAAGAGGAGTCATTTGGAGAGCTTGTGCTGAATAATGTATGTTCTTTGAATGGAATTGGCATGCTTCACATCTTGTTACTAGCTCAATTGCATCCTAGAGGCCAGTGGGTCAATAAAAACCTTGTCGGAAAGCTTGGCCGACAAGGGCTCTTGATCCTATGTGAAAGCCACATATGCCTCCATGTATCTCTGCCAACAACTTGAGTCCGTCTTCCCGGCAAATGCACTTCAATTTCACCCCATTCGGTCTCTTTCTACACAGAGTGTTATCCACAAACTGATACATACTTGATTGACGGGCTACTTTCTCAGCTTGCTCTTGCTCATCGGGAAGCTCTCCTGTTTGGATAAATTAAACTATATGTTGTGCCCATGCTGGAGCTTGCGGCTCAACGACAAGGACTAAAGGCATCTCTGTGGCTGCGAGAGCGCTATCCTCAACGACAAGAACCTGAGGTTCTGCGCGAGTTCGCTGCTCCCGGCAACATTCTCACTGGCGGTCTTAGGAAGCTCTACTGGAAAATATTTGCCAGTGTTCAACTTTCTTCTCTTATTGGCTTGTGTTGGTGGAGTAACTCATGGTTGAGTCAAATAGAGTACAAAAGTCCCTGGTTCCGCATGCAACTTTTGGGCAGCGCACTTTGACAGGTGATCAGCATTGTTGTTCTCCGTGCGGGGGATATGCTCTGTTTGCAACCCATCAAAGTGTTCCTCCAATTTTCTCACTTCGTCAACGTATGCTTCCATCAACAGGCTTCTATAATCCTTGTTCACCTGTTTCACAACAAGTTGTGAATCTCCGCGAATGATCAACTTTCTGATACCCAACTTCACCGCAATTCTGAGACCGGCAAGGATCCCCTCATACTCTGCGGTGCTGTTGGTTGCCTTCTCCCTAGCAAAATGCATTTGAACCACGTACTTGAGGTGTTCTCTGGTGTGTGCAATAGGAAGCACTCCAGCATTGGTGTCTTGTAGCGAGAAGGCACCGTCAAAGTACATGACCCATTCTTTCTTAGTCTCTTTACCGGGGAGAGTTGATTCCAGAATTTCTTCATCTTGTGTTGGCGTCCATTCTGCAATGAATTCTGCCAAGGCTTTACTCTAAATAGTTGAAGTGCTCTCAAATTTGAGTGCAAAGCCTGACAACTCCAGTGCCCACTCCACTATTCTGCCGGTTACCTCTGGATTCCTCGGAATACGCTGCAATGGGAAGCGAGTGACAATGGTGATTTCATGTGCTTGGAAGTAGTGGCGCAGCTTTCTCGAGGCCATGAGGAGACCAAAAAGCAGCTTCTGCACGCTAGAGTACCTTGATCTAGCCCCCTGCAAGAGGGAACTAACAAAGTATATCGGTCGCTGCACCACTTTCTTCTTTGGCGTTATTTGCTATCTAACTTCTTCTGCTTGCACCATTTTTGTCTTACCGGCATCGGACTCTGCCTTGTCATGGGACAGACTTGCCGCTGCTATTTCTTCATCAGCGGCTTCTCTCTGTGCAACTAGCGCGACACTGACCACCTGATTCATTGCCACTAGATATAGCAGCAATGGCTCCTGTGGCCTAGGCGCAACTAAGGTTGGTGCAAAGGATAGGTACCTTTTCAAATCTTGCAGCACAGCCTCTGCTTCCGGGGTCCATTTTACTGGACCTACCTTTTTCAATATCTTGAAAAATGACACGGCGCACTCAGCAGATCTTGAAATGAACCTACTGAAAGCAGCAACACAGCCGACAAGACATCGCACATCTTTGACATTCTTGGGTGCTTGAATCTGCTCGATGGCCTTGTTCTTGTCGGGATTTGCTTTTATCCCCGCTGAGACACAAAGAACCCGAGGAGTTTACCGGATGGACTGTCAAACACATACTTCTCAGGGTTGAGCATCATGTTGATTCCACGCAAATTTGTGAATGTTTCTTCTAAGTCTTGAGTTAGGGTCGATTTGTCCTTGGTCTTGACCACTATATCATCCATATAAGCTTCTATATTCCTATGTAACTGTGGCTCAAAACCAATCTGGACTTGATACGTCTCCAACGTATCTATAATTTTTGATTGTTCCTTGCTATTATATTATCATTCTTGGATGTTTTACAATCATTTTATAGAAACTTTGTATCATTTTTTGGGACTAACGTACTGACATAGTGCCCAGTGCCAGTTGATGTTTTTTTTTCTTGTTTTTTACTTTGCAGAATATCAGTACCAAACGGAGTCCAAACGCAGCGAAACTTTTTGGAGATTTTTTTGGGACCAGAAGACACCTTGGGGGCCAAGAAAGTACCAGAGGGGATCCCCATGGGGACCACAAGACACCTGGGTGCGCCTAGGAGCCCAGGCACACCCAGGTGGGTTGTGGGCCCCACGAAGGTCTCCTGCACTGCCACTTCACCCTATAAATTCCCAAATATTCCAGAAACCCTAGGGGAGTCGACGAAACACAATTCCAGCCACCACAAGTTCCAGAACCACGAGATCCAATCTAACACCATCACAGAGGGGTTCATCATCCTCATTGGTGCCTCTCCGATGATGCGTGAGTAGTCCACCATAGACCTAAGGGTCCGTAGGCAGTAGCTAGATGGCTTCTTCTCTCTTTTTGATTCTCAATACAACGGTCTCTTGGAGATCTATTTGATGTAACTCTTTTTGCGGTGTGTTTGTTCGGATCCGATGAACTTTGAGTTTATGATCAGATCTATATCCATGAATATTATTTGAGTTTTCTTTGATCTCTTATATGTATGATTATTTATAGCCTCGTATTTCTTCTTCGAATCTTTGGTTTAGTTAGGCCAACTAGATCGATTTTTCTTGCCATGGGAAGAGGTGCTTTGTGATGGGTTCGATCTTGCGGTGTCCTCTCCCAGTGACAGAAGGGGCAGCGAGGCACGGATGTATCGTTGCTATTAGGGATAACAAGATGGGGTCTATTCCTACATGAATAGATCTTGTCTACATCATGTTATCGTTCTTATTGCATTACTCCGTTTCTCCATGAACTTAATACACTAGATGCATGCTGGATAGCAGTCGATGTGTGGAGTAATAGTAGTAGATGTAGGCAGGAGTCGGTCTACTAATCTTGGACGTGATGCATATATATTGATCACTGCCTTGGATATCGTCATAATTATTCGATCTTCTAAAAATTTCCCAACAGTAATTTGTTTACCCACCGTGTGCTATTTTCTCGAGAGAAGCCACTAGTGAAATCTACGGCCCCCGGGTCTATCTTTTATCATATTGCTTTCCGATCTATTTTTCATCGCATTTGTTTTCAGATCTATTATTCCCAAAACCCCAAAATACTTTGTTGCACCTTTTTATTTGCATCTTTTATTTTGCGTTTTATTCAGATTCATTTACCCAAACACATACAAAACAATCTATCTTTTTACCAAGGAGGGGTTGACAACCCCTCTTACGCGTTGGGTTGCGAGGATTTGTTCTTTGTGTGTAGGTACCTTTTACATAGTGTTGCTTGATTCTCCTATTGGATTGATACCTTTGTTTCATAGCTGAGGGAAATACCTACCGTAGTTTTGCTGCATCATCCCTTCCTCTTTGGGGAAATACCGATGTAGTTTCAAGCCGCATCAAAAGGAATTTCTGGCGCCGTTGCCGGGGAGGATCAAGTCAAGATAGTCTCCCATCAACTTGCCAATTTTTGGTGCCGTTGCTGGGGAGACATCATCAACATCTATCTGGTTCTTAATCACAAATCTCATCTCCTTGCAATTTACATTATTTTCCATTTGCCTCTCGTCTTCATCTCCCCCACTTCATAAAATTTGCCATTTTATTTTCCTTCTCTTTTTCGTTCACCTTTTTCTCATCAGATCTATCTTTTTTTCTTGAAATCTCGTTTGCCCACCTTGTTACTATGGCTAGCATGACTACCCCTCCTTTGTCACCAGACTTTGAAGTTCTATACTTCAAGCAAAAGCAAGGAGAAAATTTGAAAGATGCCTGGTATAGGTTAATGGAACCCTATCGCATTTGCAATATGAAAGGAGATGCAAAGATTTTGCTTCGTAATTTTCACATAGGATTAGCTTTGCATCATAGACAACTTTTAGATTTTGCCGCAAAAGGGAACTTTATTGAGCTTGATGCTAATGCTGCTTATGAAATCCTAGAGGGAATATTGGGAGTTCCACCATCAAAAAAGGGGTTTTCTTTTACACAAGAAGGGGTTCAAATTTTAGAAAAATTGGGTGATTTACGTAAACATTTGGTTGAGTTGCAAAAATATAATGAACCTCTCAAACACATTAGTGGAAACCTCAATCGCATGAACACTTTGATTATTGTTGGCAATAAGCGTTTGGATATTTTAGATCTCAAGATGGTTTCTTTTCCTGAGAATTTAGGGAAGCGTAAAGAGCCTCCCGGGTTTGAGAAAGTCCTCACAAAAGTAGCAAAAACTAAAGATGACAATACTTGAATCTATGAATTATGCCTAGCTAGGGGCATAAAACGATAGCGCTTGTTGGGAGGCAACCCAATGAATAAAATTTATTTTTGCCTTTTTCTTTCTGTTCTTGAGTGTTTGCACAATTATGCCTCTGTTATGATTGTGTTTTTATGTTTTAATTATTATTTGTGCCAAGTAAAGCCTTTGGGATAACTTTGGTGATAGTTGATTTGATCCTGTTGAAAACAAAAACTTTTGCGTCCAGTAACAAAATTGTTTAAATTCTCAGATGTGATGAAAAATTCTTAATTGTTTACACAAGATTGATATACAAAGTGCCTCTGTTGTCCTAAATTTTCAGAATTTTTGGATCTACAGAAGTATGAGAACAATTCGCATCATTACAGACTGTTCTGTTTTTGACAGATTCTGTTTTCTTTGCGTTGTGTGCTTATTTTGATGAATCTATGGATTGTATCGGGGGGTATAAGCCATGGCATTGTTATAATACAGTAGATATAATGCAATAACAAAATTTGAATGGGTTTGCACCAATACTTAAAGTAAAGATTGGTTTTCTTATACTAACGAATCTCACGAAGGTTTTGTTAAGTTTTGTGTGATTGAAGTTTTCAAGTTTTGGGTGAGATCACGGTGGATGAAGGAATAAGGAGTGTCAAGAGCCTAAGCTTGGGTATGCCCCATGGCACCCCAAGTTAATATTCAATGTTAACCAAGCAACTAAGCTTGGGGATGCCCTGGAAGGCATCCCCTCTTTCGTCTAACGACCATCGGTATTTTACTTGGAGCTATATATTTATTCGTCACATATCATGAGTTTTGCTTGGAGTGTCTTGTATTATATGAGTCTTTGATTGTTTTGTTTTTTAGTTTGTCACAAGTATTCTTGCTGGACACACCTATTTGAGAGAGCCAAAATTATTCTATGATTTGTTAGAATTGCTCTATATGCTTCACTTAAATTTTTTGAGCTATGGAATTGCTCTAGTGCTTCACTTATATCTTTTTGAGCACGGTGTGCTTTAATATTTTTGAAGAAATACTCTCATGCTTCACTTAGATTAATTTGAGAGTTAGTTAATTTTTGAAGAAATTTTCTCATGCTTCACTTATATTATTTTGATAGATGAAATTTTTATGCTCATGTTTTTCACTTAAATTTAGTTGAGCTTATTAAAAGTAATTGCAATATATGAAACTAGTCCCAAAGTGATAGATATTCAAGAGGGATATAATAAAAACTTTCATGAAGACCATTGGGCAAAATAAACTTGATTCTTTGCAATAGTTTTGAGATATGATGATAGTAATATATGAGTCATGTTGGTGAGTAATTATGCTTTAGTAAGAATATTGGTGTTACGGTTTGTGATTCCCTATGCAAGCTCGAAAGTCAATAGTTATGCAATGAAATTACATCCTACTTGTGCTGCATTATTCGGTGTTAGTTATGCTTAATGCTCGCTTATGTGAATTTTTGTTTCTTGGTTGGTTGCTTCTCAATCTTTTTGCTAGCCTCCACTTGTACTAAGTAGACACACTACTTGTGCATCCAAAATCTTTAAACCCAATTTTGCCACATGAGTCCACCATACCTACCTATATGCGGTATTTCCGTGCCGTTCTAAGCAAATTTGTATGTGCCAACTCGAAATTTTTCAAAATGAATTTACTTTTTATGTGCCCGTACCGCTCATGAGGAGGCAGGGGGTGGCCAATATTTTCCATGCTAGATGTGTTATTCTCAAGATGGGTGTTTATTCACTTGTCATTGCATGAGATTATGGCGGTAATAGGATGCCCAGTCCTGAAATGAAAAAGAAATTTACTTTATGTTGTCAAATAATAAATTCCTTGGAAAGTGTTGGTATGGACGGTACCCGTGGATACGATTAGCCATGGAATGTGAAAGTATGGCAGAAAAAGGAATAAAGTTTATTTTCTGTTTGGGAACCGCCTATGATATATCTAACATGGAAAGCATTGGGAATTACTCGGTCATTTTCGTTGACGGGAAAAGCATGCCTCTCAAAAAAATTTATCTCTCAATTTAAGCTTTGAGCTCTGGCACCTCTACAAACCCCTACTTCCCTCTGCGAAGGGACTATCTATTTACTTTATGCAATTTTTATTTTCTATTTGAGTCTCCATCTTCTCTTATAAAGCACCAACTAGGGAGCACTATGATCATACTTGTGCATTGGATGTAGCTAATATTCGAGTGTGTTTCATGAATGGATCAATGATTGAGCATGATGGGCTAGGGATAACTTTCTTTAGTGTTGATATTTTGAAAGACAGTTGCTTGTTGATACGCTTCATTATTGACGTTATCATGTCAAATATAGACTATTGATTTGAACCATGTAAAAGTCCAAATGTCCATGCTACAAAAGAAAAGAATATGTGATGAACATGTTAGGCAGCATTCCACATCAAAAATTCTGTTTTTATCATTTACGTACTCGAGGATGAGTAGGAATTAATCTTGGGGATGCTGATACGTCTCCCACGTATCTATAATTTTTGATTGTTCCATGCTTTTATATTATCATTCTTGGATGTTTTACAATCATTTTATAGCAACTTTATATCATTTTTTGGGACTAACCTATTGACATAGTGCCCTCTGCCAGTTGCTGTTTTTTGCTTGTTTTTTACTTCACAGAATATCAGTACCAGAGGGAGTCCAAATGCAGTGAAACTTTTTGGAGATTTTTTTTGGACCAGAAGACACCTTGGGGTCCAAGAAAGCACCAGAGGGGATCGCCGTGGGGACCACAAGACACCTGGGCGCGCCCAGGAGCCCAGGCGCGCCCAAGTGGTTTGTGGGCCCCACGGAGGTCTCCTACACCGCCTCTTCACCCTATAAATTCCCAAATATTCCAGAAACCCTAGGGGAGTCGACCGAACACAATTCCAGCCGCCGCAAGTTTCAGAACCACGAGATCCAATTTAACACCATCATGGAGGGGTTCATCATCCTCATTGGTGCCTCTCCGATGATGCGTGAGTAGTCCACCATAGACCTAAGGGTCCGTAGGCAGTAGCTAGATTGCTTCTTCTCTCTTTTTTATTCTCAATATAATGGTCTCTTGGAGATCTATTTGATGTAACTCTTGTTGCGCTGTGTTTGTTGGGATCCGATGAACTTTGAGTTTATGATCAGATCTATATCCATGAATATTATTTGAGTTTTCTTTGATTTCTTATATGCATGATTATTTATAGCCTCGTATTTCTTCTTCCAATATTTGGTTTAGTTAGGCCAACTAGATACATTTTTCTTGCCATGGGAAGAACTGCTTTGTGATGGTTTCGATCTTGCGGTGTCCTCTCCCAGTGTCAGAAGGGGCAGCGAGGCACGCATGTATCGTTGCTATTAGGGATAACAAGATGGGGTCTATTACTACATGGATAGATCTTATCTACATCATGTCATCGTTCATATTGCATTACTCCGTTTCTCCAAGAACTTAATAAACTAGATGCATGCTGGATAGCGGTCGATGTGTGGAGTAATAGTACTAGATGCAGGCAGGAGTCGGTCTACTAATCTTGGATGTGATGCCTATATATTGGATATTGCCTTGGATATCATCATAATTATTTGATCTTCTATTAATTGTCCAACAGTAATTTGTTTACCCACCGTATGCTATTTTCTCGAGAGAAGCCACAAGTTAAATCTACGGCCCCGGGTCTATCTTTTATCATATTGCTTTCCGATCTATTTTTCATCGCATTTGTTTTCATATCTATTATTCTAAAAACCCAAAAATACTTTGTTGCACCTTTTTATTTGCATCTTTTATTTTGCATTTTATTCAGATCCATTTGGCCAAACATATACAAAACAATCTATCTTTTTACCAAGGATGGATTGACAACCCCTCTTACGCATTGGGTTGCGAGGATTTGTTCTTTGTGTGCAGGTACCGTTTACATAGTGTTGTTTGGTTCTCCTACTGGATTGATACCTTGGTTTCATAACTAAGGGAAATACTAACCGTAGCTGTACTGCATCATCCCTTACTGTTTGGGGAAATACCGATGCAGTTTCAAGCCGCATCAGAACTACTTTCGAAAATGTTGAACCAACGTTCTTTAGTCTAAAAGGCATACATACGAAACAATACATGCCACATGGAGTAATGAACGCGGTTTTCTCCTCATATTCCTTGTCCGTGAATATCTGATGGTACCCAGAATATGCATCAAGGAATGAGAGCAACTCGCAGCCAGAAGTGGAGCCCACAATCTGATCAATGCGCGGCAAGGGAAAAGGATCCTTTACACATGCTTTATTAATATTAGTGTAGTCAATACAAAGTCTCCACTTCCCATTTGCTTTGTGCACAACAACTGGATTTGCCAACCAAGTTGGATGTAGCACTCCCCTAACCAGACCTGTTGCTTCAAGTTTCTTGATTTCTTCTGCGATAAACTGTTGCCGTTCCAAAGCTTGCTTCCTGACCTTCTGCTTGATGGGCCGAGCGTGGGGATAAACAACAAGGTGGTGCTCAATTACCTCCCTGGGAACACCGGGGATGTCACATGGTTGCCGTGCAAACACATATACATTCACCCCCAGGAAGGCAATGAGCGCGCTTTCCTATTTACTGTCAAGAGTGGCACTAACGGTGAAAGTATCGCCAGCGCCGTTCTCCTTCGCTGGCACCTTCTTTGTGGCAGGTGGAGTGTCCTTGGATCTCTTGTCGGCAGAGCTCTCCGGCAAGTCTTCGACGGGTGCACAACACTCCGAAGAGGCGTGCTTCCCGAAATTCTTGCTAGATGTCTTGCCGGGCTTCTTGCTCTTATTTTTCTTGGTGGGAGCTGCGACTTCGACGGTCTCTGCTGCAACCGCATCTCTGTAAAGCTTGTCAACACATTTGACTACATCCTTCTTATCAGAGTTAATGGAAATCACACCCATTGGCCCCGGCATCTTCAATGTGTTATAGGCATAATGGGATGCTGCCACAAACTTAGCCAATGCTGGACGACTAAGGATCCCATTAAACATCAAGGGGATCTTAACCACATCAAATACTATTTTCTCTGTCCTGTAGTTAAGTTCCCCGCCAAATGTCACCGGTAGCGTGATCTTTCCCTTAGGCTGGCTCCTTCCCGGGTTAATTCCTTGGAATGTCCCCGTTTTCTCGAGCTCTTTGTCTGGGATTTGCAGCCTCTAGATCACTTCAGGAGAGATCAAGTTCAAGCCTGCCCCATCGTCAACTAACACTTTCATGACCTTGGGATTGCGTATTGTTGGTGAAACGAATAACAGAAGGCACCTGACCGCAGTTGTGCGATCAGGGTAATCCTCGGCATCGAAAATGATACGCGTGTGGGACCACTTGAGGGGATTCTGAGCATTTGCTGCTGGCTCCGCTGCATTGACTTCGCGCGTCTACTGTTTAAGCTGGTGGTGAGAGGAATGTAAGGATGCACCCCCATCAATGCACATGGCTTTTGTTGCCTTCTGGAATTCTTGCTCACTGGACTCGTCGTCATCTTCCTCTTCACTTTCATCATCTTCTTCTTTCTTTTCCCTGCCCCTGGCAGGCTTCTCTCTCTGCTGATTAGCCTTGCCGCGGCGCTCTCCTCGGCCACCATGATCCTTCTTACCAGATCCACCAGTACCATCTTGGCCCTTCTCCTTGTCGCGCTTCTCGTACTCAACCTTTTGCTTTTCAACCAGCTGTTTGACTTGCCTGCACTCCTGGAGGTCGTGGCCCTTGGTACGGTGAATCTTACAGTACGGCCCATCAAACTTGTCGGTCTTCTCATCCGCTGCAGCTACCTGGGAATCAGCGCACGCGGCAGCTTCCTTGTCGGAGCTCTCTATCTTGGTTTTCTTGGCGGAACTAGAGTTGTCCGACCCTTCCAGGGTCATAACTGACTTGCCCTTGCGCTTTCTATTGTGCTTCTGGCCTTTATTCTTCGGGATGGCGGCCTCCTCGCCCTCAGAATCGACTTCAACGCTGGCGTCTTCCCAGGGAGCCCTCTCCCCTCCTGAGCACGTGCACATTTGTCTGCCAACATGTAGAGCTCGTTGAGGGAGTCCTAGATTAGGGGGTCCTCGGGTGTCCGGACAGTTCGATATGGTCCGGACTAATGGGCCATGAAGATAAAGCAGAAGACTATCCCCTGTGTCCGGGTAGGACTCCCATATGCGTGGGTGCCAAGTTTGGTGTCCGGATGTGTTATTTCCTTCCTCTGCAAACCGAGTCTGTACAACCCTAGGCCCCTCCGGTGTGTATATAAACCGGGGGGTTTAGTCTGTAGAGGCTATCAGAATAATCATAGGCTAGACAGCTAGGGTTTAGCCATTACAATCTCGAGGTAGATCAACTCTTGTAACCCCTATACTCATCGAATACAATCAAGCAGGACGTAGGGTTTTACCTCCATTAAGAGGGCCCGAACCTGGGTAAACATCGTGTCCCCATTGTCCATTGTTACCATCGATCCTTAGACACACGGCTTGGGACCCCCTACCCGAGATCTGCCGGTTTTGACACCAACATTGGTGCTTTCATTGAGAGTTCCTTTGTGTTATCGACAGAAGGATCGATGGCTCGCCTTGTCATCGACGACGACGCTATTTCCGGGGAGACTTTTCTTCCTTGTCAACTCTTTGTGTTTGGCGGCTTCGTACTACGTGCCAACTCGACCGGTCACCTTGAGCAAGTCGACAGCTACGCCCCTGGTCACCAGATCAGGTTTGGTAGTTTGAACTACATCGCCGATATCCGAGGAGATCTAATCTTCGAGGGGTTCACGACCTCGGCCGCCGCTCCCCACCCATACAAAGAAGGCCCTTCAGATCCGCTATCAGATCCCGTCCAGGGATCGACTATCATGCCCGCCCTGGCCTTAGATCCGGAGTGGAACACTTCGTCCGAAGAAGGGGGGTGAACCCCGCCGGACTCTCTCCCATTACGAAGCTTCTAGCCGGAGACCCAGATGCAACCATGCCGTCGGCGGACCCGGAGTCAAAAGGGACTCTCCCCATCATTGGGAAGCCGGATTCGCCTCTGGACGTCAACTCCAAACTCTCGGGGACTGCGTCTATCGGGTTCGGTCAAGTGGTTATTACCGAACCTAGCTCCACAGAACCTCAGACGCCTGTCCAGCTTTCACTCTTAAACGAAACACTGGACCTAATGCAATCTCTTGCCATCATGGAAGTATCACCTCCGAACTATGCCCAGCTTGAACTGGGGGCTGAGAGTAGGGAATTTTGCGTCCCACCCACCACCCAATTAATAGCACTGTCGAGGATTTAACCGACATGCTAGATTACGCCTCCGAAGACATCGATGGCATGGACGACGATGTCGGAGTTGAACCAGGCCAAAACCCGCCCATCACTGGGCGTTGGACGACCACATCTACTTATGATGTATACATGGTGGACACGCCTGAAAAGAAGGACGACGATGGCACTCAAGATCCAGATGAGGAGAAGCCCGTCGATGAACCACCAAAACACCGGCGTCAGCGGCGCCGCTCATGATCGCGTCGGGCAAGGGAAAACAATACCGGCACCGGAGATAATGACACTCCGGACAACGCCGAAGACTCCGACCACCCCGCTGAGCCTGAATTCGAGCAGGGTGAGAGGGAAGGGGGTCAAGTCAACCCCGACGAACTTGCCGATCACGGGGATTCGGAAGATAGTAACTACTTACCTGTCTCCGAAGAGGATATTAGCCTCGGTGACAAAGATTTCATCATCCCAGAGGAACCCCTTGAACAAGAATGCTTCAATCGACGGCTAATCGCCACTGCATGGAGCCTGAAAAGGAAACAGCAACAGATTCAAGCCGAACAGGATACGCTCAATGACAGATGGACTAAGGTCCTGGCCGCCGAAGAGGGATACAGCTTTGAGCGCCAAACAAAGAGCTATCCTAAGCGCAGGCTACTGCCACAATTTGACGAGGAGGCCTTTGAGCCAATACCATCAAAATACAATCATGCCGATCAACCGGACTGACCACCACATGGACGGGACAAAACGGCCAATTATGCCGAACATCAGCCCGCACCCCCTCGCCGTAGAGGCAAGGAGACAGCGGCTCCGGGCTAGACGTACGACCTACGTCAGGACCTGACCAATAGAGCTAACCAGACCAGATCAATCTATGGATCAAGAGTACGTGCTCCAGCACGAGATAACGGCCACCAAGCCTAGAACGACAAACATAACCAAATCCGGGGTCAGCCCCGAACACAGATGTCATCCAAACTCCGTCGCGATGTCGCCCGGTATAGAGGTGCCGCGCACCCCATGTGGTTTACCGATGAGGTAATGCAGCACCAGTTTCCAGAAGGGTTTAAACCTGTAAACATCAAGCCATACGATGGAACGATAGATCCCGCTGTATGGATTGAAGATTTTCTTCTCCACATTCACATGGCTCACGGAGACGATCTCCACGCCATTAAATACCTCCCTCTAAAGCTGAAAGGACCAGCACGGCACTGGTTGAACAGCCTCCCAGAGAACTCCATTGGAAGCTGAAGACTTAGAGGATGCTTTTCAGGACAACTTTCAGGGCACTTATGTCCGGCCACTGGATGCTGATGACCTGAGTTACATCATTCAGCAACCCGGAGAGTCCGCTCGCAAACTTTGGAATCGGTTCTTAATTAAAAAGAACCAAATCATGGACTGTCCGAACGCCAAGGCCTTAGCAGCATTTAAGCACAGCGTCCGTGACGAATGGCTCGCCCGACACCTCGGTCAGGAAAAGCCGAAGACCATGGCAGCTCTTACTGCACTCATGACCCGCTTCTGTGCGGGCGAAGATAGCTGGTTGGCTCGTAGAAGCAACAGTACCAGCGACCCCGGCACTTCTGAGGCCCGGGATGGCAATGGAAGGCCACGACACAGCAAAAACAAGCGCCGAAACAACAACAAAAAAACAGAGGATACGGCGGTAAATGCCGGATTCAGTGGCTCTAAACCCGGTCAGCGGAAGAAGCCATTCAAAGGTACTAGGGACGGTCCATCCAACTTGGACAAGATACTGGATCGACCCTGCCAGATTCATGGCACCCCTGACAAGCCTGCCAACCACACCAACAAAAACTGCTAGGTTTTCAAACAGGCCGGTAAATTAAACACCGAACATAAGGGGAAAGGACCTCCAAGCAAGGACGATGATGAGCCTCGCCCACCGCGCACCGGGGGACAGAAACAGTTTCCCCCCGAGGTAAAAATGGTGAACATGATCTACATCACCCACATCCCCAAGAGGGAGCGCAAATGCGCGTTAAGGGACGTCTACGTCGTAGAGCCTGTCGCCCCAAAATTCAACCCATGGTCGGCTTGTCCGATCACCTTTGATCGCAGGGACCACCCAACCAGTATCCGTCACGGAGGTTCGGCGGCCCTGGTACTCGATCCTATCATTGACGGATACCATCTTACTAGAGTCCTTATGGATGGCGGCAGCAGCCTCAACTTGCTCTACCAGGATACTGTCCGTAAGATGGGTATCGACCCGTCAAGAATCAAACCTAGCAACACTACCTTTAAAGGAGTGATACCTGGCATGGAGGCCCGCTGCACGGGCTCCTTAACACTGGGAGTCGTATTCGGCTCACCAGATAACTTTCAAAGCGAACACTTGATCTTCGACATCGTCCATTTTCGCAGTGGTTATCATGCACTACTCGGACGAACGGCCTTCGCCCGCTTTAATGCAGTCCCGCACTATGCTTATCTGAAGCTCAAAATGCCTAGACCTCGTGGCGTCATCACAGTAAATGGGAATATGGAGGGCTCCCTCCATACTGAGGAGCATACTGCGGCCCTAGCAGCCGAAGTACAGGGCGGCCTCATCAAGCCGGACAACCCATCGGTCATCAAGACCCACGACTCTGCTAAGCGAGTTCGATCCGCAGTACAATGCGATAACCCGGTGGAGCCAGAGCTTAAATAGCAGTTTAGCCTCCACGGACCGCCCCATAAGGTTGCGGCATATGTACCACGCGTAGATAACTACGCACTTAAAATATCTTGGGCAGCGCCGAAGGCACACTGCGGAAAAGGTCCATAGTACGGTTTGACCCTATTCGGACCTCAACTATTTTTTCCACTATAGGTTCATTAAAAAACCTACCTGATCTATGGAGGCTCTTTTCTAGGTCCCTCTTTCTTACAGACGACCATCACCTCCTCCTCTTAAAGGATTTCCCACCAAGGAGAAACGGCGCAGACGTGCGGCAGGGCACCATTGGGATCTTCAAACCACTACTTTTAGGCCCTGTGTAAACCTTTTCCTTGTGTAAACTTTTGGCATGTAAAATAGCCTCGATATTTATGGCATTATCTATAATAATACGGCTTGACGTACTCATCAGTGTATAAAGGAAGCAGTTGATCACCACTTTTGTTTGGCACTCATTTATTTTTGTCATCTGTATGCCCTCCCTACTTCAGACTGCCACACGTGCTTTAGTCCGGCCTTAACACCGGGGGCTGTATTTAGTCCTGCACATTTCAAAGTCCGAACACCTATAGGGTATTCTTCAGCGTCCCGGATATTGCATTATATGCATCGGCTCCGAATCATGTCTTTGGTCTATAGTTGGGTTGCCCGGCTCCTGTGCTTACCACCTTACGTTCCGCTCATTCGGCTAAGGTAGTAACGGGAGAACTACTGCGATTGTATTTCTGGTTCGTCCGGTTAAGTACCTTAGTAGAGAAAGCCGAAAACTGACTGTCATGATAAGCGCGAGCTGGTCGGCGATTCGGCGACTTAGTATTATACTACAAATCATTAGCGATTCACTCCGTGTTATACGAGGGGCTGGTCTTCATCCAGCCGCGTGGAAAAGGCACCGTAGTCCGGATAGCTGCACACGCACTAGGGGCTAGTACTTAGCTCCACAGTCAAACTCCTATGGCTAAGTGAAAGTAATAAAGCCGCATAGTCTGATTGCCTGGTTCACCACGCGGACACCTCCTTTACGGACCAAGACGTTGGATAAAGTGTGGTCACGCGTTACGCCGAACACCCCTGTAGCATCTACATGGGGGCTGAAGCTGACGACTGGCAACTTTCAGAAATAAAACAATAAATGGCCGCACAAGAGGAAAAATCGCTTGAAACAAAAGGCGCAAACATAGATATATAAACATCATGGGTTCATCACATTGTTTGTACAACCCGAACACACTCAATCAAATATTATGTCCTTAGAGCATTGACCCTCTATCACTCGGGCTCCTTCTAGGACGTCATCGAAGTACCTCTCCGGCTTCCGGTGATCTTTGCCTTCGGGCGGGCCTGCGGTTGCCACTTCGGTGGCCTTCATCTTTGCCCATTGCATCTTGACGCGGGCGAAGGTCATCCGGGCACCCTCTATGCAGGCCGAGCGCTTCAATGCATCAATCCGAGGCCGCACGTCGACAAGCCGCTTCACCAAACCAAAGTAGCTACTAGGGATTGGCTCGGCCCGCCAGTGCTGGACTATCAGGTCCTTCATGGCCAAACCAGCCACCCTATGCAGCTCCGTCAGCTGCTTCAGCTGATTGTTCAGAGGCATCGGGTGTTCCTGCGTGAGAAATTTAGACCAGAACAGCTTCTCGGTCGAGTTCCCCTCCTGGGCTCGAAAGAACTGTGCGGCATCGGCGGCACTCCTCGGAAGATCCGCAAACGTGCCTGGAGAACTCCATGCTCGGGTGAGCAAAGCAAACCTCTGACCTCCAAAGATACTCTGCAAAAGAAAGGCCTTACCAGTCGCTATCTGCCTCGCCTGATGGATCTCTTCATGAGCACTCCGGGACTTGATCCGTGCCTCTTTGGCATCATGGAGAGCCTTGGCGAACTCGGTCGACTGGTCCGAAGTCTTCTGCTCCAAAGTTTCGCATTTGCTGATGGCATCCTTCAGCTCCTGCTCTACTTCGGCTACTCGAGCTTCGTGTTGGCGGCGGGCATCTTGCTCGGTCTTCAGTTCGGTAGCCGCCTTGTCAGCGGCTGCCTTATTCGCCTCCGCCTCTTTTTGGCCTGGGCAAGGGCGCCTTTGAGGGTCTTGACCTCGGCTGCACCAGCTGTGATTATAATCAAGGCATTCCATGAGTTAATCTCTAAATATACATATCACTTCTGATGTCAAAATAAACTTTTAACATTATACGCATACCTTGCGTCTCATCGAACCGCTTATTAATGCGGTCGATTTCCTCATCGGCCACCTGAAGCTTCAGATTGAGTTCGGAAACTTCTGCGGCCTGGGCGGTTGCCGCCAATAGGGAAGCCTGTTACAATAACAGCACAACAGGTTAACTCTCCCGAATACTATATGGATCCTCTGTCTGGTTTCTTTTAACCAAACAGGGCCTCAGGGGCTACTGTCTGTACACAGGTATATTCCTCTATATGAAAAGTTTTTAGAACATTACGTCGCATACCTCAAAGCCTGTCAGTAGGCTGGTGAAGGCTTCGTTCAGTCCGCTCTTAGCAGACTGAACCTTCTCCACCACAGCACCCATCAGGGTGCGGTGCTCCACCACGATGGAAGCACGCTGCAGTGCTTCCTCCAGAGCGTTGGGCGCCTCCGGATTAGTGGAGGTCGCCGATGGAGCTGATGCTCCTCCCCCCTCTTTCAAAGGAGGCTGCTTATCCAATCCCGGAGCCGTGTTGGTCTCCCGAATGGTGTCCGGCTAGGTCCCGGATTGTTGGGGGTCCCCACCGTCGGTTGTCATAGGGGTTGCCTCCCCTAGGTCTTCGGCGACCGAGGTATTAACCTCGGGCGCTTTGTCGATGGCCTCATTCGCCCTCCCTCTGCCAGGAGAGGTCCTTCGGGATGACACCTCAGTGTTCTCCGTGGTGATTGGTGAGGGGGCTCGCGGCGGTGTGTCACTCTCTGCCATTTCGGGTGGCAGAGAGTTCCCCTCCGATAATGGGGTTTGCGGAAGCTCATGGGGAGGGTTGAAAGGCGAATAACAAAAATAACTTATACAATAACAGCAAGTAGACCGAAGATAAATGAGTAAGTTTTTGAATACTTATGATTCGGCCAGGGGCTTCACCCTGGGAGGTCTCTTGGGGACTAGTTCGGACTCTGAGTCCGAACTGTCCGGGAGGGTCACCTTCCCTCTCTTGGGAGCCTCGCCCTCCGGGTCTTCGGAGGCCGCTCTCTTCTTCTTTTTCTTCCCCTTATGAGGGAAGTCGCTTTCCACCTCCGCCTCCTCTTCTTCCTCGTCTTCTTCATGGGAAGGGAGGGCTTCGGTCTCTCCGGACACTGCGTCCAAAGGACCTTTGTGGCGGGGGCCGCCCTTGGCCTCCTTGCCCTTCTTCTTCTTGGCGTTCTTCTCCGGCGCCTGATAGGGCGCCGGGACTAGCATCTCCGTTAGCTGGGGTGTGGCCGGGTTCTCAGGCAACGGTGCGGACAATTGATCTGCTCCGCCTTTGCTATACAGCCCTGTACGGAAGGCAGGCAAGGTAATCTACATTATATCTGAAGTATTGACCGGATAAGTCTTCGGAAAAGTTATGCTTACCGCTGAGGCCGGGTTCTTGATGTCAAGTCCGATGTCCTCGGTCTTCTTCGGCCACGTTTTCTGGGCCTTGAAGAGCTGCTTCCATATATCTTCGTGTGTGGTGCTGAAGAAGCGCTTCAGGGTCTGTGGCTCCTCCGGATTGAACTCCCACATGGGGGAGGCTCGGAGTTGGTAGGGAAGAGTGCGGTGGAAGAGCATCACCTGAATCACGTTTGTGAGACCGGTGTTTGCACCTAACATGTTGGAGATGAGCTTTTGTAGCATCTGCACCTCCGGTTTGGACCCCCAATCAAGGCCCTTGGCGGTCCATGAGGTGAGTCTCGTGGGAGGTTCAGATCTGAAGTCAGGCGTGGCCGCCCAGTTGGCGTCGCGGGGTTCGGTGATGTAGAACCACTCCTGTTGCCACACCTTGACTGTCTCCACAAATGCCCATTTGGGCCATACGACATTGGGGAGCTTGCTTACCATGGCCCCGCCACAGTCCGCATGCTGTCCGTCAACCACCTTTGGCGTCGCGGGGATGCGGAGAAGAGCCTCGCACACGATGATGAACGCCAATATGTGGAGGAAGGAGTTTTGGGCTAGATCGTGGAAATCTAACCCATAGCAGAACATGAGGCCTCGGATGAAGGGGTGGAGGTGAAACCCTAGCCCTCAGAGGAAATGAGGGATGAACACGACCCTCTCACCAGGCTCCAGAGTAGGGATAACCTGATCTTTGTCAGGGAGCCTATGCGCGATATCCGCGGACAGATAGGCCACGCTCCGGAGATCCTTGATGTCCTTCTCGGTGACGGAGGAGGCTTCCCACTTGCCCTTGGAACCGGACCCGGCCATTGCTGGGGAGGTTGGCAGTGGTGGGAAAGATCGAAGTTGTGGGCGCTAGAGCTTGGAGGTTGGAAGACAGGAGCTAGAAGAAGGTGTGGGGAAAAAGGAGGGATCTTTATCCTCTTATAGACGGTGAAAATACCAAATGTCCCCTTCTCAAGCCATAAACCTCGCCTGTTCCCAACAAGATCATGCGTAAGGCGTGGTTGGGTTGTCCAAACCACATTGATGAGAATCCCATAATGGACGGGCATGATCTCTGTTTTGACGGGACGTGCCAATGCGGGCTAGGCCTCGAAACGCGGAACGGGAGGCGTGAAAATGGTTCGAAATGTTAAAGAGTCAAGTGTGACGCTTCACCGAAAAAGTTGTCAGTAAAAGACACTGTTCCTGTTTTGACATCTTGCCTTCGTGGCTAAGGGTTGTATTAATTGTGCAGAGCCGGATACAGTTCCTCTATGCAGGAAGCTGACTTAAAGTATTCAGGAGAAGGAACCCGTCTTGCAATGCCGAAGATAATCCACGTGCCGAACACATCGTCATCGAAGACTGGTTCATGGGCTACTAAGGGAGTCCTGGATTAGGGGGTCCTCGGGTGTCCGGACAGTTCGATATGGGCCGGACTGATGGGCCGTGAAGATAAAGCAGAAGACTATCCCCTGTGTCCGGGTAGGACTCCCATATGCGTGGGTGGCAAGTTTGGTGTCCGGATGTGTTATTTCTTCCTCTGCAAACCGACTCTGTACAACCCTAGGCCCCTCCGGTGTGTATATAAACCGGGGGGGTTTAGTCTGTAGAGGCTATCAGAATAATCATAGGCTAGACAGCTAGGGTTTAGCCATTACGATCTTGAGGTAGATCAACTCTTGTAACCCCTATACTCATCGAATACAATCAAGTAGGACGTAGGGTTTTACCTCCATTAAGAGGGCCCAAACCTGGGTAAACATCGTGTCCCCATTGTCCATTGTTACCATCGATCCTTAGACACAAGGCTTGGGACCCCCTACCCGAGATCTGCCGGTTTTGACACTGACACTCGTTGACGATCTTCGGTAGCCGTATGTTCATCTTCTCCCGCATCCTACGATTACGCACATTTGTATGGAACGTCGCAATCACAGCTGCAGGGTGCACATCTGGTATGCTGCGGTGTACATGGCCAAATCTTTGGATACACTTGCGTAGGTCTTTTCCTTCCCTCTGTGGGATCACTTGCAGATCACTGGGCTGTCCGGGGCCTTTCTGGCCTCAAGTGAAGGCACCAATGAACTTGTTGCATAGATCTGACCATGAAGAAATGGAGTTCTCTGGCAAGTTCATTAACCAAGATCTCACATTGGGCTTGGGCACCAATGGGAAATAATTGGCAAGGATCTTTTCATCCCTTCCTCCGGCAGCTTGCATAGCAATTGTGTATATGCCCAGGAATTCTGCTAGGTTGAGCTTGCCATCGTACTTCTCCGGTACTTCTGGCTTGAACGCCTGAATGGACGGCCAGCGGACTTGCCACATCTCATGTGTGAAACCAGGGCACCCTACCTCGTAATGTAGATACCCGCCAACAACAGGCACTGGCACGTTGACGACTGGACCGTTGCGCTCGTTAGATTGACGGCGGGCCTCCAAACGTCATTGAACGGTGGTACGAGTGTCTTCTGTTCTCCTATCTAGCAGCACCTGCCGCTGATCTTGCTGCGTCTACGGATCTGAGGAGGCCATCGACACATCATCAGGATCGGCAGCTTGTTGGGTTCGTTGTTATTGCTGATGCTGATGTGGGGGTTGATGCCATGGAGGCGACTGCACTGTTGGCACACCACCTACAACATGGCCACCAGTCTGACCTACTAGTGCTGTTTGTGGGCATCGTGAGTGCTCCGCCAGCAGGGGTTTGTTAGCCTTCGCAAACCCAATCAAACTCTGAATGGTGGTCACCCACTCGTCCATCTTATCTGCTATTGGAGGAAAGTTCAACAGCATTTAGGCTCGCGCCATCACCTCCATTGCCATTGAAGGCATTTTGGAGAGCGAAGACCACGATGTCGCTCGACTCTTGGCAGAGCCAGCAGGAGCACCGTTGCAATCTTGCCACCGTATCGCGGGGGTGACAGCAGGTTGGTGTGGCGGAGGTGGCACCTCAAGATTTTGAGCTTGATCGATAGGCGTCTTGCCGTGCGGGCGCTGCTATGCATAATCGACAATGCCGCTTGGGGTCATGTCACGTCCATCTCGCGACGGACACGGTGGGTGCTTCGATGTTGTCTCCCTTGCCGCCGCCATAGTCGCTGCAGTGGGAGTATCTCGGCTCGCACCCGACCAGACAGTATTGCTTCGGTGGCTGCGCTCGCCGGTGCGTCGAGGAGGCGGGAGTTGCGTGCCTGTGCCACCCGCACCATTGTTGCTATCTTCGCCAGAGTGTCGTGGAAGGTGACTGCCTCCAGCGCCCCCACCGCCCGTTCCCGCCACAGTGGGCATGACGACCACGCCGCCTGAGCCGATCGTGCCTACTGTGACATTCGCGCCGTCCACGGCGATGGCACCGCCTGCACCGCCCACATCCGTGTGTGAAGGAATCTTGGACATTGTCGTGGAGGAACACGATCACCTATGGGGCCATCGGCCCCTTGTGGTTCGGCAAGGGAGAAGATCACGTTGGACAAAGAGTGGTGGCCATGAAACATCACGACGGTGGTGACACTGGTGGTTTTTACACAGGTTCGGGCTGCTGGGAAGTGTAAGACCCAACTCCTGCTTTGGTGGATTGGATGGAGGAACACGTAGAACACGCAGCGCTCAAGCCTGACAAGGTGGCCTCGGGGAGAGGTGCTACACGCGTACAAGTGTGCGAGGGTCCAAATCCTTTGCTAGTTTGCCTCGGACCTCCTTTTATAGCTCAAGGGGTAACCACAGTGGCAAAATAGTCTTTATCTAGTGATTAGATAGCTAACAGTGCTATCATATCTAACTCAGGCAGTTAGGACAAAGTGCATTAAATGCACTGCTAGGTGTCATGTAGAGGGTGAAGCCCGGCAAGCCTGCCGTGCCGCTTAATCATCTTCTGCTTAGCTGTTCGACACGCCTCTGGACGGGTGTAATGCGAGGATAACCTGTCTTCCAATGGGCCTCCACGTGCTTAGTGGAAGCCACTTAATCATCAGGAGGCTCGACACTGCATTGATAAGTGATTTGCGTTGTGGTGCGGTGGAGCGGTGGTGTCTTGGCGGGAGTCCTTGCCCTTGGTGGCCCCGGCAAGCCTGCCGGGGAAATCTTGGACTTGCCCCTGGGGCGGCTTTGACCCGGCCAGTCTCTCCTGCCCGGCAAGGGAAGCCTTCCAAAGGTGATGCTCTGTTGTCTTGTATGTTTATCTTGGTCTTCTTGATCCGCTCCTTGAGCTCTCAAAGAGTTGTTTCTCTGGCTTGGCGTTGCTTTGCATGTTGGTGTAGCCATTCCTTTGTCAAGCCTTTGTTGCCAGGAGGCTCCTGGTCCATGCACAAGTCAGGTCGAATAAACACCCCTGTTTGTGTACCCCGACAAAAGCCCCCAGGCCTGAGCCATATGTGTCACTGAGCACGTTGGGTTAGGCCCCAAACAGTGCAAGAACATGTGTCGAAGAAATGCTGCCCATGCAGCAGTTGTTATGATGGCTAGTCAATCCAACGTCCACTCTGCGTAATTACCGCAGGTCGTGTGGGCGTGGAACAGTAGCAGTTAATGGGTAGTGCGCCTGCAAAAACGGTAATTTTCCGAGGAATGATAACGAAGAACCAGCCCCCGCGCCTGTTCCTAATAAAAAGGCAATGCGAAGGGGCGCTGCTCATTCGCATCTGTCTCTCCTCGCTTCATCTTCTTCCTCAAGCCAAGCAACCGCTCCCATGCCAACACTCGCCCCCAAAGCTCCGCTAGATATTTTGCCCATCTAGTGAGCCCAAAAGATGGGGCGAAAGGCGGCTGGTGCGAAGGGGAAGCGGGCGGCCACCGCAAAAGATGCAGCAGCGGAGGGGAGGAAGAAAAGGGCGGAGGAGCTAGATAGGAAGCGGCAGGAAGACGTGGTCTTCTTCCCGTCAAACTTGGATGGCAACACTTTGATCGTGAAGTATGCCTATATGTGGGGGAGGGAAGTTCCGAAAGGGCATGGAGCGCCCGTCGTCTTGCCGGCGGTAAGCAAGGTTCCATCGAACTCATACCACTTTTTCTGCGCGTACTTCCTCTGCAGCCTCACCTCCCCCTTTTCTGATTTCTTTGCTTCTATGATGACGGTGTACGGATTCCATCTTCTAGATTTCATGCCCAACGCAATGGTGTGTATGGCAATCTTCGCCCATCTGTGCAAGAACTTTGTTGGAGTCGCCCCTAATGTGGACCTGTTCAGACACTTCTTCATCCCACGGGTTGAAGACAAATCTCACGGCTCAGGAAACATAAGCTGGATTCCCCGGGGCAAGAAGGATGAATGGGATTATCTCCCTAGCCAGCAGCGCAGCAGGTGGGAAGAATGGAGGGCGGATTAGTGCTGGATCCAGGACAAGGATGCCCTAGAGTTCTGCACGGCATGGACTGAATGCGTCATGCGCGGTAACGACTGGAGCAAGCCAGGCCTTACCGATGACAGGCTCCGCCCGGCCCTGAACAGGATTGCCCGCCTCAAAGCTGCCAGGCTAACCATCAAGCAAGTGGGGGCCGACTTCCTCCGGCGCCGCATCGCACTGCTGCAGAAGAGGGACAGATTTGCTTGGGAATATGGGAATTCTGCCGACAGGATGTGCCTTTACCTAGGCCCCATCAACAACTTATCGATATACGGTCATGGCTAGCTGTGTGAATAGCTATTCGGCAGCCTAGGGCTGTTCCATCTGCCGGCAAAGGTTGTCCCACTGCATCTCAACTCTGCCCGGTACCAGATTCTGAAATGGATGCCTGATTGCAACTCCTACGGAGTTGCGGCTGATTGGCAACTGATTGAACTGGATTAGGAAATAGAGTGGGTCTCTGGCCTGGAAGAAAGGGCTTCCAGGGTGGAGAATGATCTTGTCAAGCGCACCTCCCCGGTAGAGGCAGCGTTCATCACAAAGCGAATTGCAGAGGACAGAGCGCTCAAGGTCGCTGGAGTAGCAAGGCTCGGAGAGGAAGAGAAGGAGGAGGAGGCTGAAGGTGAAGGTTCTTCTAATGAAGGGAGCGAGGGGCACGGCATGGAGGAGCTTGCCGGGCTTGATCCTGCCGGGGCTAGAATCTAGTATATCACGGTAGCAGAGGCCCAAGAGGAAGGCGGGGCTGAGGAGGCAGAGCAGCCCGAGGCGAAGGAGGAATGGCTCACAACGGGTCCTCAAGCCCCAGGGCCAGATCTAGATCAACGTCCTCGCAAGCGGGCCAGCAGGGGAACAGTAGCCCCTGCCTCCTCGACAATCACGAAGAGGGTGAAGAAGACCACCTCTAGGGGCAACAAGCCTGAAGTGGTACGCCGCCAATCCACTTGCCTGTCGGGGGCCAAGACTCCACTCGCCAAGTGACATGCGGTCATTGGGGTTGATCCTAGCCCCCAGTCAAGACCAGCTTCTTCGCAAAGCTCGATCCCACCAGAGACCTCGGCCCCACCGAAGTGCTCAAGGCTGCCGGGAAGCTCCGCTCCTCCAACTTTGAAGAGGGGCAGGGCGACCCCGCCACCTGCGGCGTACGCGCTGGGCTCCATGCTCGTAGACCTAGAGTAAGGAGAACAGCTGAGCTTCTAGCTGAGGTACTATGCACTTGATAGTTGTTGATCCAATCTTCTTTGTTGACTTGGCAGAGATGAAGAAACCCTCGCCCAGCGGGCCAAACGAACCAAGCACGCGGCAGCGTCGGATTCCTTGGCGAGCACGGGTCTAGTGGGGGATAGGATAGGGGATCCTATGCCCAGCCCCCAGCCCAGCCCCCGGCGCGAAGGCATGGGGTAGATTTCGGCCGCCCGGAGAGATGCGGAGTAACATGCTTCATCCCTCGCCAAGGGAGAAAGTGAGATCCAGCAGGGTGGGGCCCACTAAGAGGGGTCCACCCCAACCAAAGTCCAAGCAGAGAAATCACCGGCAAGGGCCTCCACCGAGGGGTCTGCTCGTGATGAGGTCACGACCACCGAGGGAGCGGACACGGACCGCACGCCGGCAACAAATGTTGCTGGGGAGGCGAACGCTCCTCCGCAGCAAACACCACTGGGTAATCCACTTGTCTTTTTTTTGCTTCCTTGAATTATTTTGCTTCTTGGTTTTCGTCTTAGTAGTATCTGATTTCTTATTACTCCATCTGTTGATTTTACTTGTAGCTCTGTTGATTGAAGAACCTGAGCTCTTGGAAGAGGTAGCCAGTATTGGGAAGAGTGTTGGTGAGGAAGCAACCAAGATTGGTGCCACGGAAGGTCATGAGCAGACTGCCGGGGATATTCTGGGGTCCCAAAAAGAGACAAAGAAAACCCCCGGCAGCACTTCTAGCCAAGTCATGGTCGTTGAGGAGAAATCTCCTCTCCAATCCATGGGTCCTCTTCCCATGAACTACCCTCTGGCTGCAGCTTCGCATCCTTCCCCGAGCAAGTTGGCATTAGTCCTTGCCCAACCCAGGCTCGCAGCTTCTAGCTCGTCTGCTGCAACGGGCATAGATTTTGACGAAGAGATTAGACGCATAATGGCGCCGCTATCTGATACATCTCCAATGTATCTATAATTTTTGCTTGTTCCATGCAGTTATATTATCATTCATGGATGTTTTACAATCAATTTATAGCAACTTTATATCATTTTTTGGGACTAACCTATTGACATAGTGCCCAGTGCCAGTTGCTATTTTTTGCTTGTTTTTTACTTCGCAGAAAATCAATACCAAACGGAGTCCAAACGCAACGAAACTTTTTGGAGATTTTTTCTGGACCAGAAGACACCTGTTGGGCCAAAGAAGTACCAGAGGGGGACTCTGAGGGGAGCACAACCCACCTGGGCGCGCCTGGGGGCCCAGACGCGCCTTGGTGGGTTGTGCCCACCTCGGCCGCCTTCCACACCGCCTCTTTGCTCTATAAATACCCCAAAAATCCAAAAAACCTAGGAGAGTCGACGAAACAAAATTCCAGCCGCCGCAAGTTCCGGAACCACCAGATCCAATCTAGACACCATCGCGGAGGGGTTCATCATCCTCATTGGTGCCTCTCTGATGATGCGTGAGTAGTTCATTGCAAACCTACGGGTCCGTAATTAGTAGCTAGATGGCTTCCTCTCTCTCTTTCGATTCCCAATACAATGGTCTCCTGGAGATCTATTTGATGTAACTCTTTTTGCGGCGTGTTTGTTGGGATCCGATGAACTTTGAGTTTATGATCAGATCAATTTTATCCATGAAAGTTTTTTGAGTCTTCTTTTGATCTCTTATATGCATGATTACTTATAGCCTCGTATTTCTTCTTCAAATCTTTGGTTTAGTTAGGCCGACTAGATCAATTTTTCTTGCCATGGGAAGAGGTCCTTGTTGATGGGTTCAGTCGAGCGATGTTCTTTCCCAGTGACAAAAGGGGCAACAAGACACATATTGGTCATTGCCATTAAGGATAACAAGATGGGGTCTATTCCTACATTAATAGATCTTGTCTACATCATGTCATCGTTCTTATTGCACTACTCCGTTTCTCCATGAATTTAATACACTAGATGCTTGCTGGATAGCGGTCGATGTGTGGAGTAATAGTAGTAGATGCAGGCAGGAGTCGGTCTACTAATATTAGACGTGATGCCTATATAATGATCATTGCCTGGATATTGTCATAATTATTTGAAGTTCTATCAATTGCCCAACAGTAATTTGTTTACCACCATATGCTATTTTTCTCGAGAGAAGCCACTAGTGAAATCTACGGCCCCCGGGTCTATTCTTCTTCATATTTGCTTTCCGAACTATTATTTTCCACTTTTATTTTCAGATCTATATTTCCAAAAACCCAAAAATACCTTGCTGCACTTTTTCTTTCTTTATTTTATTTTGTTTTATTGCGAGATCTATTTATCCAATCTACCACAAATTTATCTATCTTTTTATCGTGGAGGGATTGACAACCCCTCTTACGCGTCGGGTTGTAAGTATTTGTTCTTTGTGTGCATGTACCGTTTACATAGTGTTGCTTGGTTCTCCTACTGGATTGATACCTTGGTTTCATAACTGAGGGGAATACCTACCGTAGCTATGCTGCATCATCCCTTCCTCTTTGGGGAAATACCGACGTAGTTCAAGCGACAGCAAAAGGAATTTCTGGTGCCGTTGCCAGGGAGACATCATCAACATCTGTCAGGTTCCTAATCACAAATCTCATCTCCTTGCAATTTACATTATTTTCCATTTGCCTCTCATTTTCATCTCCCCCACTTCACAAAAATTTGCCGTTTTATTCGCCCCCTTTTTCGTTCGCTTCTTCTCGTCAGATCTGTTTTTGTGTGCAATCTTGTTTGTGTAGTCACGATGACTCAAGAGAACACCAAGTTGTGTGATTTTTCCAATACCAACAACAATGATTTTATTAGCACTCCCATTGCTCCTCCCGCCACTAGTGCAGTGATATTAATGCCGCTTTGTTGAATCTTGTTATGAAAGATCAGTTTTTCGGTACTCCTAATGATGATGCCGCGTCCCATCTTAACACATTCGTAGAATTATGCGATATGCAAAAGAAAAAAGATGTGTACAATGATATTGTGAAGTTGAAATTATTTCCGTTTTCTTTGCGAGATCGTGCCAAAATTTGGTTATCTTCTTTGCCTCGCTATAGTATCGATTCTTGGGATAAATGCAAAGATGCTTTCATTACTAAGTATTTTCCGCCCGCGAAAATTATTTCCCTTAGAACTCAAATCATGAATTTTAAGCAACTTGAGCATGAACATGTTGCACAATCTTGGGAAAGAATGAAATTGATGCTAAGAAATTGTCCTACACATGGTTTAAATCTTTGGATGATCATACAAAATTTTTATGTAGGATTGAATTTTGTCTCTAGAAATCTTTTAGATTCCGTCGCGGGTGGTACTTTTATGGAAATTACTTTGGGTGAAGCTACTAAATTGCTTCATAATATTATGGCAAATTATTCACAATGGCATACCAAAAGAGCACCTACTAGTAAAAAAGTTAATTCGGTTGAAGAAACAAATTCTTTGAGTGAAAAAGTTGATGCTCTTATGAAATTGGTTGCTAATAAAAATGCTCCTATTGATCTTAATGATGTGCCTTTGTCTACTTTGATTGAGCGAAATAGTGATTCCATAGATGTCAATTTTGTCTCGCGAAACAATTTTAATAACAATGCTTATAGAGGTAATTTTAATCCTAGGCCTTTTCCTGGAAATTCCTCTAATAATTATGGTAATTCCTATGGTAATCCTTCTTACAATAATAATAGGAAAACCTCTGATCTTGAGAATAATATTAAAGAATTTATCAATGCTCAAAAGGTTTTCAATAATACGATAGAAGAAAAGTGGAATTAGATTGATGATATGTCTAGAAGTATTGACAGAATTTCTCATGATGTAGAAAATCTCAAGTTGAAAATTTTTGTGCCTAAGGTTGAAGAATCAATTAAAGCTTTATAAGTTTCTATGGATGAAAGTAAGAAAAGAACCGCTATGCTTAGAGCTAAAAGAGAATTTTTAGAAATAGCATTTTCTAGTGATTGTTTTCATAAAAATGATGAAGATCTTAAAGTGATTGGTGTTTCTTCTATTGATTCCTTGTTTAGTAAAATTAAAATTGATTATAAAGGGACTGAAGAAGAGTCAACTTTAGTTAGAATGCGTCCTGATAATTCGGAGGGTGAAAATCTTGATGAAAAATTTGATAAAAGTGGGTTTGGAGAGGTCAAAACTTTAACTAGTGGTGTGCCCATTCTTTTGGATTACAAAGACTTTAGTTATGATAATTGCTCTGTGATTGATTATATTTCTTTGTTGCAATCCATGATTAATTCACCCCATGCTTATGAACAAAATAAAGCTTTTACTGAACATATCGTAGATGCCATGATGAAAGGTTTGGAAGAAAAGTTGGAATTAGAGATCTCCATTCCTAGAAAATTACATGATGAATGGGAACCCACCATCAAAGTCAAGATAAAAAATTATGAGTGTTTTGCTTTATGTGATTTGGGTGCTAGTGTTTCCACAATTCCGAAATCTTTATGTGATGTGCTTGGTCTTACTAATATTGAAGAGTGTTTTTAAATTTGCGCTTGGTGGTACTATTAAAAAGCCTACGGGAAGAATTAATGATGTTCTTATTCTTGCAAATAGGAATTATGTGCCCATAGATTTTATTGTTCTTGATATTGATTGCAATCCGTCTTGTCCAATTATACTTGGTAGACCGTTTTTACGTACTATTGGTGTCGTGATTGATATGAAAGAAGGCAATATTAAATTTCAATTTCCACTAAGAAAGGGGATGGAACACTTCCCTAGAAAAATAATTAAGCCACCATATGAATCAATCATGAGGGCATCTTATGGATCTAGAACTAAAGATGATAATACTTAAATCTATGCTTTATGCCTAGCTAGGGGCGTAAAATGATAGCGCTTGTTGGGAGGCAACCGAATGAATAAAATTTATTTTTGCCTTTTTCTTTCTGTTCTTGAGTGTTTTCACAATTATGCCTCTGTTATGATTGTGTTTTTTATGTTTTAATTAGTGTTTGTTCCAAGTAAAGCCTTTGGGATAGCTTTGGTGATAGTTGATTTGATCCTGTTGAAAAACAGAAACTTTTGCATCCAGTAAAATAATTTTCTAGATTTACAAAAGCAACGAAATATTCTGAATTTTTTACAAAAGATTGATATACAAATTTCCTAAGCTTTTCTCTTGTTTCAGAATTTTTGGAGTTACATAAGTATGAGAGCAATTCGCATCGTTGCAGACTGTTCTGTTTTTGACAGAATCTGTTTTCTTTGCATTGTGTGCTTTTTTGATGATTCTATGGATTGTATCAGGGGGTATAAGCCATGGCAAAGTTAGAATACAGTATATATAATGCAATAACAAAATTTGAATGGGTTTTCTACAGTACTTAAAGTAAAGATTGGTTTTCTTATACTAACGGATCTCACGAAGGTTTTGTTGAGTTTTGTGTGATTAAAGTTTTCAAGTTTTGGATGAGATCAAGATGGATGAAGGAATAAGGAGTAAGAAGAGCCTAAGATTGGGGATACCCATGGCACCCCAAGGTAATATTCAAGGAGAAACAAGCAACTAAGCTTGGGGATGCCCCGAGTGGCATCCCCTCTTTCTTCTAACAACCATTCGTATTTTACTTGGAGCTATATTTTTATTCGTCACATATCATGAGTTTTGCTTGGAGCGTCCTGTATTATATGAGTCTTTCCTTGTTTTGCTTTTTTGTTTCATGTCAAGTATCCTTGCTGAACACACCTATTTGAGAGAGCCAAAATTATGCTATGATTTGTTAGAATTGCTCTATGTGCTTCACTTAAAATCTTTGAGCAATGGAATTGCTCTAGTGCTTCACTTATATCTTTTTGAGCACGGTGTGCTTTAATACTTTTGAAGAAATACTCTCATGCTTCACTTAGATTTATTTAAGAGTTATTAATTTTTGAATAAATTTTCTCATGCTTCACTTATATTATTTAGAGAAATTTTTTATGCTCATGTTCTTCACTTAGATTTGTTTGAGCTATCAAAAGCAACATATGAAACTAGTCCCAAAGTGATAGATATTCAAGAGGGTTATAATAAAAACTTTCATGAGGATCATTGGACAAATTAAACTTGATTCTTTTGTAATAGTTTTGCGATATGATGATAGCGATATGTGAGTCATGTTGATGAGTAATTGTGCTTTAGTAAGAATATTGGTGTTAAGGTTTGTGATTCCCTATGCAAGCACGAAAGTCAATAGTTATGCAATGAAATTACATCCTACTTGTGGTGCATTATTCGGTGTTAGTTATGCTTAATGCTTGCTTATGAGATTTTTCGTTTCTTGGTTGGATGCTTCTCAATATTTTTGCTAGCCTTCACTTGTACTAAGTAGGAATACTACTTGTGCATCCAAAATCCTTAAACCCAGTTTTGCCATATGAGTCCACTATACCTACCTATATGCAGTATTTCTGTGCCGTTCTAAGCAAATTTGTATGTGCCATCTCTAATTTTCAAAACAAATTTATTTTTTGTGTGCTCGTACCGCTGATGAAACGGTATGGGGTGGCTGATATTTTTCCATGCTAGATGTGTTATTCTCAAGATGAGTGTTTATTCACTTGTCATTGCACGAGAGTACGCCAAAGGTATTAGGGATGCCCAGTCCCGAAATGAAAAATGAATTCACTTTATGTTGTCAAATAATAAATTCCTTGGAAAGTGTTGGTATGGACGGCTCCCGTGGATACGGCTAGCCGTGGAATGTGAAAGTATGGTGGAAAAAGGAATAAACTTTATTTTCTGTTTGGGAACCGCCTATGATATATCTAGCATGGAAAGTATAGTGAACTACTCGATCGTTTTCGTTGACAGGAAAAGCATGCCACCCAAAATGTTTTATCTCTATTTCTTTTGCTTTGAGCTCTGGCACCTCTACAAATCCCTACTTCCCTCTGCGAAGGGCCTTTCTATTTACTTTATGCAATTTTTATTTTTATTTGAGTCTCCTTCTTCTCTTACAAAGCACCAACTAAGGGGCACTATGATCGTACTTGAGCATTGGGTGTAGCTAATATGTGAGTGTGTTTCATGAATGGATCAATGATTGAGCATAATGGGCTAGGGATAACTTGCTTTAGTGTTGATATTTTGAAAGACATGGTTGCTTGTTGATATGCTTGAGTATTGAAATCTTCATGTCAAAACTAGAATATTGCTTTGAACCATATAAAAGTCCAAATGTCCATGCTACAAAAGAAAAGAGTATGTGATGAACATGTTAGGCAGCATTCCATATCAAAAGTTATATTTTTATCATTTACCTACCCAAGGACGGGTAGGAATTAAGCTTGGAGATGCTGAAACGTCTCCAACATATCTATAATTTTTGCTTGTTCCATGCTGTTATATTATCATTCTTGGATGTTTTACAATCATTTTATACCAAATTTAGATCATTTTTTGGGACTAACCTATTGACATAGTGCCCAATGCCAGTTGCTGTTTTTTGCTTGATTTTTACTTCATAGAAAATCAATACCAAACGGAGTCCAAACGCAGCGAAACTTTTTGGAGATTTTTTCTGAACCAGAAGACACCTGTTGGGTCAAAGAAGTACCAGAGGGGGCTCCGAGGGGAGCACAACCCACCTGGGCGCGCCTGGGGTTCCAAGCGCGCCCTGGTGGGTTGTGCCCGCCTCAGCCGCCTCCCGCACCGCCTCTTTGCTCTATAAATACCCCGAAAATCGAAAAACCCTAGGAGCATCGACGAAACACAATTCCAGCCGCCGCAAGTTCTAGAACCACCAGATCCAATCTAGACACCAGCACGGAGGGGTTCATCATCCTCATTGGTGCCTCTCCGATGATGCGTGAGTATTTCATTGTAGACCTACGGGTCCGTAGTTAGTAGCTAGATGGCTTCATCTCTCTCTTTTGATTCTCAATACAATGGTCTCTTGGAGATCTATTTGATGTAACTCTTTTTGTGGTGTGTTTGTTGGGATCCAATGAGCTGTGAGTTTATGATCAGATCAATTTTATCCATGAAAGTTATTTGAGTCTTCTTTTGATCTCTTATATGCATAATTACTTATAGCCTCGTATTTATTCTTCGAATCTTTGGTTTAGTTAGGCCAACTAGATCGATTTTTCTTGCCATGGGAAGAGGTGCTTTGTGATGGGTTCGGTCGTGCGGTGTTCTTTCCAAGTGACAGAAGGGGCATCAAGACACGTATTGATCATTTCCATTAAGGATAACAAGATGGGGTCTATTCCAACATGAATAGATCTTGTCTACATCATGTCATCGTTCTTATTGCATTACCCCCTTTCTCCATGAACTTAATACACTAGATGCTTGCTGGACAGCGGTCGATGTGTGGAGTAATAGTAGTAGATGCAGGCAGGAGTCGGTCTACTAATCTTGGACGTGATGCCTATATAATTATCATTACCTGGATATCGTCATAATTATTTGAAGTTCTATCAATTGCCCAACAGTAATTTGTTTACCCACCATATGCTATTTTTCTCGAGAGAAGCCACTAGTGAAATCTACGCCCCCCGGGTCTATTCTTCTTCATATTTGCTTTTCGATCTATTATTTGCCACTTTTATTTTCAGATCTATATTTCCAAAAACCCAAAAATACCTTGCTGCAATTTTTCTTTATTTTTTTTATTGCGAGATCTATTTATCCAATCTACCACAAATTTATCTATCTTTTTACCGTGGAGGGATTGACAACCCCTCTTACGCGTCGGGTTGCAAGTATTTGTTCTTTGTGTGCAGGTACCGTTTACATAGTGTTGCTTGGTTCTCCTAATGGATTGATACCTTGGTTTCATTTCTGAGGGAAATACCTACCATAGCTGTGCTGCATCATCCCTTCCTCTTTGGGGAAATACCGACGTAGTTCAAGCGACATCGCTGTCCCAGAGGGTTGTAGAAGCTGGCGATTCTGCTGATAGCGCCAAGGATCTAGCCTTCCTGGAATTTGAGGCGGTAGAGCTCAAAGATGCGCATCATAGGTATGATCTCAAGTGGTAGGCAGTCAAGGAGCAGCGTGACTCTGCCGTTCTTATGGATAAGAAACTAACAGACAAGGGCAGCGAACTGCGAGAATGGTACAAGAAGCAATCCCACTCCATCATGCGGCAAGAGGAGGTGCTGACCCTAGCCAAAGAAGATATTGCTGCCCGGGAGGTCTGCTTGGTGGAGCGCGAAGCACTTCTGAACACCAAGGAGAAGGTCATCTCCGCACGGGAAGGAAATCTCGAAGCCATCCTCCACGGCAAGGATGAGGAACTAGAAGCTCTTGTTCAACAGCGTACCAAGGATTTGGAGGATAACCATAAGGCCACTCTCAGCGCGCTCACCCTTGAATCATCATCTCAATTGAAGAACATTTCTGATGAGCTGGCTACCGCATCTGCCGCCAAGACTGAACTCGAATGTCAAGTGGGCAAGCTGATGGAGGACCTTGCCAAGAGCAACAATGAAATCATGGATCTCAAATAGGAAGCACAGAAAGCAGAGACCACCCTGAAGGAGGTGCAATCGCAGCTTTCCTCCAAGAGCCATGGCCTTGATACTACCATTGGTACCATCTCTGACAAGAAGGCCAGGCTTGGCTCCTTGAAGAAGGAAATTAAGTCTGCCGGTGCCCGCAAGAAGTTGCTGATGAAGGACTTGACCAATGCAAGAACTCTCCAAAAAGACGCAGAGGATAAACTGGAGAACCAAATCTAGCTGTGCGACCTCTGGATCAAGAACATGGTTGACATTGCCAAGCGCCTCACTACCCAGATCGCAAAAATGGCCATGAAGAGCTGGGCCTTCTCCGTCGGCAAGCATGACATTCCAAGTGTCGAGCTGACGCTTTTCTTCGAAGGCTTGATTGAAGGGCTGAAGTTGTATGAGGACGACAGGGCCGCATGCTTTGCTGATGAATCCCAGAAGCTTGCTCGCGACACCCTCTTTCTGGTCTTAAGCAACCTTGCTTTCCACCATCCGGACCTCAACCTCGCCGATGGCTTCAAGAGGCTGCTGCCGGGTGCCGACACTTCTGCCGCTGTGGAGAAGGCTGCCCCCTTGCTTACAAGGTTCTCTCCGTCCCAAGGATTCCCGGAGGTCGTCGAGCCCAACCTTGAACTACTCTTGCTACCGTGTTGCCCTGTAATAAGACACAATATGAATCTTGTTTTTAGGCTTCGTGCTGTTCTCACTTTAATGTTTCATCGAACTGATGTTTATTATGCTAATGCATGCTATCCCTCTCGTGTTTACCCATTGGTAGTCGTATGGTTAGTTTTGTTTGCGTACTTTAGTTTCCTGCCAACAGCATGCTGCCGCGATTGCTTTGAGGAACAGGTCCTTAGCATTCAGCTGGCAAGGACACGCTGCTGGTGGGTTTTTCCTTAACAGTCCTTGACGCTGCCACCCACTTTGTTGAGCAGGCTCAAAAACAAAGTGAGGGCACAGACAAATATAGTAAGGTTCCATCGCACAGAGGGCTTGCCATACGAAACCTTGGTTGTCCGAGGGATGTGTAAGAGTAAGCTCTGAAGAAAAGATAACAAGGATGCCAACTTAGCTTTTGTCGTCGCTTCCCCTCTTGCCGGGGTGTACATTTGATTACACATAATATCTTCTCTTCCATCCGTGGTTTCCCCTCCTATGCGTGTCTCCTAGGAAACCATGCTCGCACGTCCATTTTTACTCTACAAAGATGAAAATGGGAAAAACAAAAAAAGGGATGGACTAGGCAGTCCATTAGTTATGCACCCAGCCCCAGCACGAGCTTGGGGAGTCAGCTGAAACGTTTGCAACTAATGACATATGGAGGAAAAGGAAAAGAATCGGCCCCTCCCTCCTTTTTCTAAAATTCCAATGGTCCCACCACGGCTGGCGCGAACGACGCGCAGGCGCAGAAGGCCTTGCCGGGGTTCGCTTGCCGGGAGCACCAACCAACGGATTCGCACCAGCACTACACTTAGGATTTACCCTTGGCGGGACAAATGCAGAACCGAGCGCCACGCGGGCTTATCGACGCTGGCGGCCTCACCATCGCGCGACCTAACCATCGGTGATTAAGAAAAGAGGGGGAGACCAATTACGCACCATTTTCTTGTCCTCCCGTCCAAGCGACACCTTTTGAGACCGGGTACGCATCGACAGGAGACCGTGAGGAGGGAGATGCCACCACATGCCTCGATCCTTCTTCTGGCCGTGGATGGCTCGGTGGCCATGCCATTCATGCCAATCAAATCATCCGCAGCGCTATCGTCCCCCATCCTCATCGTCGCCGCCACCGCGGCAAAGGCGAGCGATGGAATCTGGAAGTGACAGGGCTAGGGAGTAGCACCGTTCTTTTTCTTCGAAGCCATCGACGAAGGGGGTGGTGATGAAAATGATGATTGACGCATTGTTCACAGCTTCGGGTTCACGCAAGCCTTTCCCCCCTACCTGGCGCACCAAAGATGTCGTGGAGGAACATGATCACCTATGGGGCCATCGGCCCCTTTTGGTTCGGCAAGTGGGAAGATCACGTTGCACAAAGAGCGGAGGCCATGAAACAACATGATGGTGGCGACACTGGTGGTTTTTACCCAGGTTCAGGCTGCTGGAAAGCGTAAAACCCTACTCCTGCTTTAGTGGATTGGATGGAGGAACACGAAGAACACGCAACGGTCAAGCCCGGCAAGGTGGCCTCGGGGAGAGGTGCTACGTGCGTACAAGTGTGCGAGGGTCCGAATCCTTTGCTAGTTTTCCTCGGACCTCCTTTTATAGCTTAAGGGGTAACCACAGTGGCAAAACAGTCTTTATCTAGTGATTAGATAGCTAATAGTGCTATCATACCTAACTCTGGCAGTTAGGACAAAGTGCATTAAATGCACTGCTAGGTGTCATGTGGAGGGTGAAGCCCGGCAAGCCTGCCGTGCTGCTTTATCATCTTCTGCTTAGCTGTTCAACACGCCTCTGGACGGGTGTCATGCGAGGATAACCTGTCTTCCAATGGGCCACCACGTGCTTAGTGGAAGCCACTTAATCATCAGGAGGCTCGACACCGCATTGATAAGTGATTAGCATTGTGGTGCGGTGGAGCGGTGGTGTCTTGGCGGGAGTCCTTGCCCTTGGCGGCCCCAGCAAGCCTGCTAGGGAAATCTTGGACTTGCCCCTGGGGCGGCTTCGACCCGGCCAGGCTCTCCCACCCGGCAAGGGAAGCCTTCCCAAGGTGATGCTCTACTGTCTTGTATTTTTATCTTTGTCTTCTTGGTCTGCTCCTTGATCTCTCGAATAGCGGTTTCTCTGGCTTGGCCTTGCTTTGCATGTTGGTGTAGCCATTCCTTTGTCAAGCCTTGGTTGCCGGGAGGCTCCTGGTCCGTGCACAAGTCAGGGGGAATAAACACCCCTATTTGTGGAGGGTGAAGCCCGGCAAGCCTGCTGTGCCGCTTAATCATCTTCTGCTTAGCTGTTCGACACGCCTCTGGACGGGTGTCATGCGAGGATAACCTGTCTTCCAATGGGCCGCTACATGCTTAGTGGAAGCCACTTAATCATCAGGAGGCTTGACACTGCATTGATAAGTGATTTGTGTTGTGGTGCGGTGGAGCGGTGGTGTCTTGGCGGGAGTGCTTACCCTTGGCGGCCCCGGCAAGCCTACTTGGGAAATCTTGGACTTGCCGCTGGGGCGGCTTCGACCCAGCCAGGCTCTCCTGCCCGACAAGGCAAGCCTTCCCAAGGTGATGCTCTGCTGTCTTGTGTGTTTGTCTTGGTCTTCTTGATCGTCTCCTTGATCTCTCAAAGAGCGGTTTCTCTGGCTTGGCCTTGTTTTGCATGTTGGTGTAGCCATTCCTTCGTCAAGCCTTGGTTGCCGGGAGGCTCCTGGTCCGTGCACAAGTCAGGGGGAATAAACACCCCTGTTTGTGTACCCTGACAGACATGGAAGGTTTTGTCATCATGGAGCCATTCTTCTTAGGTGCCATGGATGATGAAGATGATGATGGTGCTCGACGAATTCATGCGCCGTCCGCTAAGCCAGCTCCATGTCAGTGATCCCCCTACCTAGCGCGTCAAAGATGTCGGTGTGGAACGGCTATCTATGGGGTGATCTAACCCCTTTGTGGTTCGGCGAGGGGAATGCACAAAGCGCAAAGAGCAGGATTAACAAAGGGTGCAACGATGTTTTACCCAGGTTTGGGTCACCTCTGAGGTGTAATACCCTACGCCTGCTTTGGTGTATTAGTAGAAGTGTGGATGCACATGTACAAGGAGTGCTCCCCCCGGCAAGGCGCAAGGATGAGGCAGCTACATATGCAAGTGTGCGTGGGGTTTGAATGGGTTCGAATCCTTCACTACAAAAAAAAGACACATCCGTGACATTTTGGCCCGAATGAACTTTTTTCTGTCATGCTTATGACGATAATTGTGACAAAAGCACGTATCATCATAGATGTGGTGGGCTCCTACTTCTATGACAAAAAATCATGATAGAAAATGGGCTTTTCATCATGGGTGGGCTGGGGACGCACCTGCATGACATTCTTTGGGCCGTCCATGATGGAAAAAATCATGGTAGAAGCGAGGGCGAGGAAAATTTCGGGGAGTTCCTGGTTACGGTGGGTGTTCGGGGCCGAGCGATGCACGGAGGGATTGCGCGTTTCTCTCATACACATACACGCGTGTGTGTGAGGCGTTGGGCTCTAACTGAACCCGAGCGAGGCGTTCGCTTACTGAACCCGAGCGATTGCACTGGCTACGCGTTACTGAACCCGAGCGATCGATCGATCCCTGGCTGTTAACTGAACCCAATCGAGTGATTCCTTCGCTACTGCTGCTAACTGAAGCCGATCGAACCTGCTGCCTCTTGATGAATAGTGAGTGTTGTTGGGGGTTGGATGAATAGTGCCCGGTGGGGGTTGGATGGACAGGATCCCCGTGGTAGTAGAGGCCGTTGCCGCTGGATGAACAGGACCCCGATCGAGAGGAGGCCGCCACACACTCGAGCCGATTGGGGGTGGATGAACAGGACCCTGTGGAGGGCTGGTTGAACAGGACCCCGTGTGGAGGGCTGGTTGAACAGTAGCTGGTGGAGGCTGGATGAACATGACCCCATGGTGAACAGTAGCTGGTAGAGGCTGGAGGAAGTCGACGGTGGATGAACAGTAGCAGGCAGAGGCTGGAGGAAGTCGATGGTGGATGAATAGTAGCTCGTGGAGGCTGGAGCGAGGCCGTAGACGGTGGATGAATAGTAGCCCGTGGAGTCCTATTTTGCGGTACGCCACACCCCTCCCGATGAATAGGACCCCGTTTCGACCGTAGGCACTCCAACACAAGTCCGTTTCCTCCGTTTTGCGGTACGCCACACCCCTGCCGATCAACAACACCCTGTTTCTACCATAGGCACTCGAATAGAAGGCCGTTTCCTCCGTTCTGCGGTACGCTAGACCCTTCCGATGAACAGGACCCCATTTCGACTATACGCGGTCGACGGAAGGCCGTTTTCCTCCGTTTTACGGTACGCCAGACCCTGTTCCGGCTGTTCCGTCCAAGCCGGTTGGCTCCCGATGAACATGACGCGTTCCGACCCAGTGGCTTGGCTCCCGATGAACAGGATGCATTCAGACCCAGTGGCTTCGCTCCCGATGAACAGGACGCGTTCCGACCCAGTCACTTGGCTCTCGGTGAACACGATGCTATTTCCTCTATTCCGACCTAGCCGGTTAGCTGCCGACGAACAGGACGACGTCACTGCCATCCGTTGCCTCTCCATGTACATGAGCCCTCGCCGTACATTTGCACGAGTACGCGTTCGAGACCCCGCCCTTATGTACGTACGTAGCCGTCTTTACTTTCTTGCAGTGTGGCTGTACATACATGTACATGATATATATAGACGGGACTGCGTGACATGCTACATCCGTGCCTCTACTACGATACGTGCATCTCCTTACTCGGCCACAGTTCATCGTTGCAGAGAGACCGATCGACCAGTATGTACGTACACGTTCACGACCAGACAGACAACCCTACGTACGGTTCGACCCGGTGGGTCCCAGCTGTCAGGGAGGATAAGGAGGCACTTCCTTGCATGCGAAGATATAGCTGGTGGGTCCCAGCTGTCAGGGGGAAGAATCATTTTTTTGCTCGTAATATGGACGCACTTCCTTGCATGCGAAGATGTAGCAGGTGGGTCCCAACTGTCAGGGGGGAATGTTTTTTTTGATGCCCTTCCAGTAGGTCCCGCTGTCAGGTGGAGGAATCATTATTATGCGCGTAATAAGGAGGCACTTCCTTGCTGTGGTTGTGGACCCAACTGTCAGCCTCTCCACGCACAGTCCTCTTCCGATGGAAGTCGTTCCTTGACCATGTTGACCCCGCCGCGCCAAGAGCACCAAGGCGGTGGACGACGGCGAGGCCTAAGATGGGAACGATCTAGAGTTGTGGAACAAGGGGCACTGGAGTCCCTAGCGGAGGGGAGTACGAGGGACTGGTTTGGCTGCCGGGTGAGGCTGCTTTCGCCGGAGAATAACCGAAGGTGTGGGTGAGTATAGGTATGACCTGGCCACCGTTGGGAGTAGGGTGGGGCGGCGAGGTCTGCGCGGCAGCACAGCCGGCCACGGGAGGCAGATGCAGGCGCTCCAGCCGGTGATGGTTTTGGCGGCTGGAGCAAGAGCAACTAGATCAGAGATTGAAGAAGCAGGATCGCCGTTGGATGTCAATCCAATGACTACATATGTCAGAATAATTTGTTGACTTTTTGTTTTAGACCATTAAATCGTTTTGTTCACTAAATGGACAACACCTTGCGTAGGCTTCGTCTAGTGGGCCACCAAAGTCAGCTTCGAAAGATGTGGCGGAATGCAGGCCATTTATTTAGGTTTTACAGCCCATTTCATTTTGTTTGCCAATACTTCTATTTCCTGGGCTTTGACTCAAAAAATAATCTATTTTCTAGGCTGGGTAAAAATAATAATAACCAATTTACTATTTATGATAATTTACAGCGCATTTGATTATTTATTCGAATATACCTATTTACTGAGCTGGGTGAAAAATAATATTGCGTACATGCAGCGCATTTATCATTTTTGATAATTCACAAGCCATTGGATTTTAGTAGAAATGGACCCATTTTCTGGGATGGGTGAAAAAACAATGATTGTCTGGACTGAGCATTTATTATAAAAAATAATATTGAGATATGAATATTATTAAAAAATTAAGTTGGGCTTAGTAATCTTATTATATAAGAAATGAACTGGGCTATGCATTTTATTAAAAGAAACATAGGCTAGGCTACGCTTATTTTAGGACCTTGTGTACAACTGTCAGCCCAGTTGCATTGCTGATGTTCAACAAAAAGGCCTGTGTAGTACATTACAACTTTACATGGCTACTCAGCCCACATTCAACGACGCCTGAAAAGGCCCAAACATGGCTTCTGTACAACTTTTTGAAGTCACTGAGCTCAATTAATTACTTAGAAAAAAGTTAGAGTACAGTGGAACCTAATTAAAAGCTTTCATGAGCGAAGAAATAATTCAACGGGTCCCACTTGTCTGTGTGTGTGTGTGCGTGCGTGCGTGCGCGCGTGTGTGTGTGTGTGTGTGCGTGTGTGTGTGTGTGAGAGAGAGAGAGACCCATCGGTCGATGCTCGTAAACACATCTTTCAGCCATATGCATTGCTGATGCTTAGAAAAAACTTATATAGTTGACACAATCATATAGAACATCATAGCACACTGAACTTGCATACAAAAATTTCACGCAGGCGGCACAATCAGGGTGGAAACAGTGGATCGCTACAGGTAGGGCTATGTTGAAACAAATGAACTCGTACATAACGGTTCATCGTCTTTATCAATGATGGGGAAATATCTTGAATGTTGTGCAAAGAAAACAGACAGACAACACAATAAGTTCTGCTAGCACATTAAGTTGACGTACACCCCTTTCTAAGAAAAGTTCAGGTACAAAAATAGAACAGGTCACAATCACATGTACTGGCACATCAGTGCTTCACACCGATAGCTCGGATTTAACTAGTATCTGAGAAGATTCAGTTGTTACCTCAAATTAGAGCATATCCAGGCAGCCAGCCCTGCCTCTTCTCCCAAAGAAGCAGTGGCCTCCGCCACGCGATGGAGTAGGCCCTGTGCCATCCGTCGTTCCGAGCAACACGGGGAAAGTCTGACATTGACTCCTGTAATGGGCGTCATCGACGGAACCGGGCACCAGCGGCGGCGGCAGGAATTTGATTGATGGATTGACCACTTCTTCGACATGCACGAACACTCGATATAGGTACATCGCTAACGTGGTCTGCGGCGGCCTTGGTGATGATGAATAGTACAACCCCGGTTCCTGCACCGGTATCTCAATACCAATCACCTTTGGTACGGTGGATGGCTTCTTCATCCATGCCATAGCCGTCAGAGCCCAGCTGTCTGGAGGAACAAACATACTTACGAGCTCACCTCCAAGGTCGTTGATCAGCTTAGTCATGGACTCGCTGTTCCAAGTACGTCGAGGCATGCCGTGCAAGGTAAGCTTTGTTAAAAACTCAAGCTCAGAGGGCACCGAGCCCCATCCTGGGTGCCACCGATTAAAGCTCACAAGTGCTGTCAGATTCAGGGCTCCGCAGACCCAAGAAAGGTTCGAACTTTGGGGTGTGTGCGAAGAACTCAATCTCCCCAATCTGCCAACTCATCGATCTCACGGCCTAGCTCGATGAACTGGAAAGGAAAGGGACACGGCAGTTTACCCAGGTTCGGGCCACCTTACGGTGTAAAACCCTACTCCTGCTTTGTGGTGGATTGGCCTCGAGGTGGGCTGAGGATGAACTAGTACAGGGGGAGAACAACCTCAGGAGGTGTGTTCTTGTGTTGGTGTGAGCTGGTGGGGGTGATCTGATTGATCCGTCCTCTTCTACGGTGGTGGCCTAGCTATATTTATAGTGGCCTTGGTCCTCTTCCCCCAAAACGAAGCCAGGAAGGGATCCCACAACAGCCAAGTTAGAAGGGAGACAAGTAGTACATCTTATCCTGATGAAAGGTGGTCTTCACCTACAAAGCCTCTGGTTGTGACGTCCTGGTGGGCTCGGCGATGACCTCCGTCCTGCCGTCCTGGTCTTGTAGCACGGGAATGGAAACCTTTGGCTGATTCCTCGGGACTCTACGTCTGCACCCGCTTCCTTAGCACCAAAGGGGAAACCTACTGTACTGCGCCCACTGGCACCCGCCTGGCCTTGGTCGTTAGAGCTTGCGTCATCTGAACCTCACGAGGCGGGGCTTGCATAGAAATCTCCGCTCCTCAGGAGCCGGCCTAAGGAGGCTGCTTCCTCTGGAGGTCTTGACGTCGTCCGCCTCGCGAGGCTTGGCCCCTCGCGAGAGTCTTGTGTTGTTGATGCTGAAGATGGGCCGTACCAGGCCGCAGATGGAGCCATGCTGTGGGCCACAGGCAGGCAACTCTGGGTACCCTGGTTCCCAGAATGCCGACAGTAGCCCCCGGGCCCAAGGCGCGCTCGGACTTGGCTTCGAGGTGTGGCCAAAGGGCAAGGGGGAAGTGTCGCGGGCCCTAACTGCCTGCGGGCCCGGTCGACGCGTGGCGCTTGACGAGACGTGGACGTCCCTACTGCCCCATGCTGCCTCGGCAACCGTTCAGCTTGACAATAGCCTGCTGCATGCAAAAAGATCATTATTACCGGAGATCATGGAGGCCGGCAGTTGGCCTCCCTCTGGCTATAAATGAGGCGGGGGGTCAGAGCCCCCTGCTCATCTCCGTCTTGGTGGCTCCCGTGCTCGTCGATCCCGTGGTGCGCGCCCCTGAGGTGGTTGCAGGGGGGTGGGCATCGTCGAGTGCTCCTGAGGCGACTGCTGGAGAGGGGGTGCCATCAGGTGCTCCGGAGGTGACTGCTGGAGAGCGGGTGCCGTCAGGTGCTCCTGAGGCGGCTGCTGGAAAGCGGGTGCCGTCAGGTGCTCCTGAGGCGTCCGCTCGAGAGCGGGTGCCGTCAGGTGCTCCTGAGGTGGCGGCCCACAGCCCAACCGCGAAGGGTGACGCATCGGCCCCCGGCGTACCTCGTCTGGACCTCGGGGCACTCCGCAAGAGGAAAGGGCTCTGGAGCTGTAGTGGCGGCGCTTCCCGGGCCTTGAAGCAAAGGAAGTGGATAGCCGTGGATGAGTAGGTACCTTATCTTCGTGGATCTTCGCATGTCACGCCCTTTTTTGACTCTGGCTCCTCAGGATTCCCTTGGTTGCTGCGGTGAAGCCACCTGGGGTGCGACCCGCAGATGCCCTTGGCCCGCTTGCGATTCCAGGCCCCTCGCGCCGGGCGCCCGCGCAGGGCACAGAGCCGGCCCGCGAGGCAAAGGAACCGCCAGAAGGCTGCGAGCCCGTGCTCCCAGCTTCCTTCCTCCACGACCATCTCTGGGGTGCAGGGGGCGTGCCGAGGGCTCCTCCACTGGTGCTCGCTGGTAGCTGGGCGAGCCCATCGTCGGCTTCGTCTTCGAGCAACGGGGCTCAGTCGCACAACGCTTCCGTCGAGGCCCAGGGAACAGATGAAGGAGCGCTGGCTACCAGCCCACTGCCAGAGACGGGCGAGTTGTTTTGCGCCTCTCCGGCAGCTCCTGGCGCGGAAGAAGGGCTCGGCCGCGCGCTGGAGCTTGCTCGCGGGCGCAACGTCGTCCGCCATGACCTTTTCTAGGAGGCAATGGGCGCGCTGGGTCGACTTCGGGGAGAACTTGTTGATGTCAACGCATGCCTTGAGGCGGAAGGCCTCCGCCTGGCGCACGAGTGGCACCAGCTGAAGGTCACCATCAACCTCGGGCATCTGCAGCATGAGCGCGCTCATACAGATGCCGCGGCGTCCCTCACAGCTTCTCGTGAGGCCTGCGCCCGCGCTCTGGAGGAGGCCAGGGCTTCTCACCGCCGTCGTGAGGCGGCCGAGGAGCGGGAGAAGGAGCTTTGAGCTTCGAACACCACCCTTGAGCGGCAGGTCTAGGCACGCAGGGCCACCCTGGCAGCACCGCCGAGCGAGGTCCCCTCAGATGAGAAAGGAGGCCAGGCGCGTGAGGATGCACTGGCGCTTGAGATCTCGGAACATAACCTGGAGCTCGAGCGGCTGGAGGTGAGGGAGCGCCAAGTGGCCGCGGCTGAAGATGCCATTGCTGCCCGGGGGGCCAAGATCCAGCAGGAGATTAACCGAAGGGTGGCGGAGATTCGCGAGGCTCTTGTTGGCGAATACCGCCGGAAGTTGAGGCTCCAGGAGACCTGCTTCCAATAGCGGCAGGTTGAGTTGCAGGGCAGGGCCGACGCCCTCAGGGCGAAGCTTGCCATGGCAGAGCAGCGCGAGATGATCGCCAAGGAGGCTCGGGCCTCTGCCCAAGCCGACTTGTCCTCACTTCAGCAGCAGGTCGCGGGCATCACGTCTCTTGTGGAGAAAGCCACGAACGAAGCGAACCACCGCCAGACGATGCAGCACGAGCGCTCCTCGACGCTTGAGGACCTCAGGGTCCGGGCCAACCAGGCCTTGGATACCATCTGTGAAGAGAGCGTCTCCCGCCCGCATGAGGCTGATGACGCCGGCGACCTCCACTTCTTTACCCAAGTCGTGACCCGTCTGGAAGACCGGGGCACGAGGGCACGCCAGCTCGTCAAGGAAAGAAGCAGGGGACTTCTCGGGCGCGCGTTCTCGCGTGTCTACAGCTACCTTCTTAGCCTTGATCCTGACTTCAACTTCAACGCTGCGATAGCCCCCGTGCCCAGGGTCATGCAGGGCGACCTGGCGAGCTGGGTGGATGACCTGGTCATAGAGTTCACCCGTGAAGATGGCGTGAACGTGCCCGCAGCTGAAGAGGGTGGTGCCGACAATGGTGATGATGAAGATGGCGACGCCGATGGCGGCATGTCTTGCTAGGCTTACGTTTCCTTTCCGACCCTGACCTGTATACCAAAATTTCGGGCTCGGCTCTGCGGGGCGTGAAAAGCATTTTCTTGGTGGGGGTTCCCCCGTTATGTATGAAACGATGATATGCCTTCTAAATTGATTCTGAAATGTGCTGCCGAGGGCAGAAAGGCCCCCTACCAGAGTAGTTTGTTATGACTTATCTTTGGTGGCGGCGGTCTTGGACGGATTCTTGTGTCGTGAGGGCGCTCCCTTCCTGAGGCGGGCCCCGCGGGGGCTCGCGAGGGCTTGAGCCTCCTGAGGAACCTGCAGGCCCGCCCGAGAGCGCCGCGTGAGGAGCTGATTGCCGAGTCATGGCAAGGCGTGCGCACAGTGGTCCTTCGGCAGATGCGTTTTTGGCCCCGTGGGGGCCTCAGTGCCGCTTGGGTTGGCCCAGGCATGCGCAGCGCGCATGCTACGCCCAGCCCTCACTCACGGGGTGCTCACGGGGGGGGCAGCAGGCATGAGCCCTGCTTTTTAACATAAACCAAAAAGGCAAGAAAACACCACGAATCGAAAAATCTCCCCCCCCCTTTTTCCTTTTGATAAGCTCACGAAACTCCAAATCTCATTTCAAAAGATGGCAAATCGGGTTACAGAAAAAGGGCGAAACAAACAGCCATGTCCGGCACCTAGACTAGTCTTCTCACCAGCGCGGAGCTAAGTGCTTCCACTGGGCGTGGGCATAGTCATTGGGGGACAGTGTCGATGGCCAGCGCGGAGCATGGTGCTTCCACTTGGATGTGGGTGGGAGCCCCCGTGAGGCCTGAGGGCGGCGCTCAGGAGACTCTGGGGCGTGTACAGCCCCAACTCATTATTACGTGAGAGTGTCACGAGCGGAGATCTTCACGGGCGTTCCTGACGCTTGGAGAGGGCCCCGCCCTGCGCCTCCCCTGACCACCATTGGGGCATCCGGAAACCAGGACGAGACCAAGGGGCGAGGGGGACGTTGGCGGTGCCCCGGCGATCGCAGGACCCCCACCGGGGGGAAGGGCTCACCGGCACCTTTCCCGGCGGAGGACCTACCTCCGAGCAGCGTGCACTGCCGTCGTGGTGGCGTCTTGCTCCACGCGGCGCGGGGGAGGCCCTGGCGCCGGGCTCCCCCAGCGCAGATCCCAGTGCACTCCGTCCGCTTGCGGCAGGGCCATCATCCTGAGGTCCACGGTCGTTGCCGTGGGTTGGTTCACCTGCGGTCCATGGTTAGCGTAATCGTGCTCCTGAGATATTGGCTGTACCCTGTGGCTGTTGTTGTCGAAGATGCCAGTGAAGCTCCGGGGCGGCCCGCGAAGAGCCTCGGTCTCACGTGGTCCTAGCGCCCAGGCTGGTGAGGGGAATGAGCAGGGGCTTCCTCTTGGCGCATACAGCAAGCTCGTCAGTGGAGGTGCAGGAGTGCCCGAAGCCGCCATCCCTAGGTCTGCGCCTGGCTACCCGACGCCATTGCTTGTCATGCCTGGCGCCAGGTCACGACGACCGTAGGGTGGCATCCCGTCTTGGTCCCAGGAGGTGCCGCCCGGTCCCGTCACACCCGGGCTTGACGTATCCTGTGTAGGGTAAGCGGCGTCGCGGGCCTGGTTGGCGTCGCGAGATCCTCCGGGCCCCCCGAGGAAAGGTGCGCGGGTGTGACGAGAGCTAGCGCGTGCCCCCGGCAGCGCTTACGATGTAGGCAAGGTGCAGAAGGGTGCCGCACCCTCGCAGGAGGCATCGAGTAGCTCGGCGACGCGCTCCAGCAGGGCGTCGTGGCCACCTTCCACCAACCTGCACCGCAGCAGCTCCCGTGCCACGACGAGCACGGCTCATGTGTTCGCCTGCTGCCGGCGCGTGTGTAGGGTCATCGCCACGGTGTAGCCCGAAGACCGCGCGGTGGCGCGGTTGCGACGCGGCGCTGAAGCGGGTGGAGGTGGTCCGTGCCGCTTGATGCCGACGGTGCTGGCCGATGTGCTAGCTGCGAGGAGCGCATAGTGGAGGGCTTCTTGGGTAGGGGGCGCTGCTCGGGCGGGCCGAGCGGCCCGGTGCTCAGCGTGAACTCGAGGATCTCCCGCCATGGTGACGGTGGAACGGCGGCGAATCGACCAGCAGAAGAGAGGCCCTGACGCACCCCTACCTGGCGCGCCAAATGTTGGACTCAGGGCTCCGCAGACCCAAGAAAGGTTCGAACTCTGGGGTGCGTGCGAAGAACTTAATCTCCCCAGTCTGCCAACTTGTCAATCTCATGGCCTAGCTCGATGAACTGGAAAGGAAAGGGACACGGCAGTTTACCCAGGTTTGGGCCACCTTGCGGTGTAAAACCCTACTCCTGCTTTGTGGTGGATTGGCCTCGAGGTGGGCTGAGGATGAACTAGTACAGGGGGAGAATAACCTCAGGAGGTGTGTTCTTGTGTTGGTGTGAGCTGGTGGGGGTGATCTAGTTGATCTGTCCTCTTCTACGGTGGTGGCCTAGCTATATTTATAGTGGCCTTGGTCCTCTTCCCCCAAAACGAAGGCGGGAAGGGATCCCACAATGGCCAAGTTTGAAAGGAGACAAGTAGTACATCTTATCCTGATGAAAGGTTGTCTTCACCGCAAAGCCTCTGGTTGTGACGTCATGGTGGGCTCGGCGATGACCTCCGTCCTGCCGTCCTGGTCTTGTAGCACGGGAATGGAAACCTTTGGCTGATTCCTCGGGACTCTGCGTCTGCACCCGCTTCCTTAGCACCAAAGGGGAAACCTGCTGTACTACGCCCGCTGGCGCCCGCCTGGCCTTAGTCGCAGAGCTTGCGTCATCTGAACCTCACGAGGCAGGGCTTGCATAGAAATCTCCGCTCCTCGGGAGCCAGCCTAAGGAGGCCGCTTCCTCGGGAGGTCTTGACGTCGTCCGCCTCATGAGGCTTGGCCCCTCGCGAGAGTCTTGTGTTGTTGATGCTGAAGATGGGTCGTACCAGGCCGCAGATGGAGCCACTCTATGGGCCATAGGCAGGCAAGTCTGGGTACCCTGGTTCCCAGAACGTCGACAAGCGTGCCATCACAGAACAAAAGCCAGGAAGATTCGAACACACAACTGTAGTCAAAATTTGTCCGGAACCTGACGAAGAAATCAGCCGGTGGCGGACAGACTTCGATGAGCAAGTCACGTATTTGGATGCCGTGCATAATGTCAAGAGCTTTGACAAGGTTGTCCGGTGAGACGGGAGGCCGGTCGCCGTTGATGGTTACCATCAGCACTTTGCCGGCAAACTGGTCGTCAAGCGCCACCATGCCACTGTTGAGCAACATCACGCAGCACCCGAAGGCAGGACGGACCTCAGGATATCTAGCTCAGAGATCCGCGTTGACCGGCAACATGATAGTGCACTTGAGTACAGGGAGTACAGGAGGGGGATTTGGGGGAACTGGAGTAGAAATCGAGATTCCAGAGGTGGGGAGGGGCGGGAGATTGGGGATGAAAAGGTAGCATGAATTTCAAACACGCACCAATATGCTCTCGGTGCGCAAGCGCACGAAAACACCGGTGGCGCCCACCAGCAGTTCGAGACAATAAACAGTTCGAAACAACGATATATACAACATTCAAACACTGACTAGTGACTACACTTGACATAAATAGCAAGACATGTTAGTTCATAAGAAGTCTTGCTACACCACCAAAATGCACCCATCTGCAGTGCTCAGACTCTCATGATCCAGACGAGAATGACATTCTAAATAGAGGCAACTATTTCATAGTAAGAGTGACATAGACGAGGATGACCAAATGACAACGAATCAATATGCATAACAAAAGAGAGAACTACCCATCTAGAACAAGCAGCAAAGATAACAAGTCATTCAAAGAGGGATGATCCAACACCATCATAATTTGCAGCCCTGCTTCAGCAACCAGTGATTCAGAGACACCAGTACTCCACCCTTTCGAGGCAATAGCCCAATTACCTATCAACCTGAAGGCTTGAACCACATCACTTCCTGTCGGACTTGAGACATCCAAGGATCAAAGTTAATTCAGATGCCTTTGTCATTCTCACCTTCTTTTGGCTGCAGGCTGTATCGTTGACAATCAGGGGAGTATGCTCCCGAAGTACCAAGGCTCGCCATGTAGACACAATTTTCCCTAGCAAATAGAGCCTCTTTGCCATCAAGGTCCTTGCCAACAGTGATCTCCTGGTTAATCGGATAATTGAGTCTGAGAAACAGAGAGTGTGAACAAAGGCTGTTTACACGCCTCCAACTCAAAAATGCTGAAGGCCCCAACAAGCTAGTATCCTGCTCATAGACGTAACAGCCACTATTCAGATACTCACGTATTTCACGGTGCTTGTACACAGTGGGTTTTTTGCAATATAAATTTTCTGGCTCATGTGTGCAAACGATCATCAGTCTTTTGCCGTCGTCTGATCGAGCGAGGAACCAGTTGTGCTTCCCTGTTTTTGGCAAAGGTGGTGTGATTACAAAGGGCAGAAATTGTAGGGACACTGCATCGTATCAAAAAGGACAAGCATTGTTAATGTAAGATCAACATTGTTCAGAGTATGAGTAGGATAATGCAAGAAACAACATTGATCTATCCCTGTTGGAATTGAGAGGAAAATACAGGGAAATGTATACTGGGTTCGAAAATATAGAAGTGCCATGCATGGTTAAACTCATGTTATCTCATAATCGATTCTTCACAGGAAACTACCATGTCATGCGTGTTATGTAATCATGTTCTATGTGCACAAACAAATTCTTCAAGGAAACTAACAGACCATGCATTGTTATATACTCATGTTCTGTGGGCAAAATTTTTGTGAAGATATTATTCTAGCCATTGATTGCTGAAGGGCGAATATAGGTATGTACGCGTGGTAAGCATTACAGGATTTCACTACTTCCAAATATAGAGTTCTCCATATGCACATTTACTTCCCTAATGTATGGTTAGATGAAACCAATAGTGTGATGCATGTTTCTAGATCATGAAAATGGGGAAACTAACATGGCTATTGATACACACTCATATTTAGCACTGTTCAAGATATCTTCCGATATTTCGATAAATCGGCCGATTTATCGCTTACCGTTGTCTGACCGATAAGATAAATCGGCCGATTAATCAGCCGATATGGCGATAAATCGGCCGATATGCCGATAAACTGGCCGATTTACCCCTTATCATGGGTCGACCGATAAGTTCCCGATAAGCGATATCCCCAACATTGATATTTAGTAGAATATAGATTACTATAAAGTAAGGAGAATATCCATATCTTCCTAACCGTTTGATTATTCAAGGGTACAAATTGGCTGTAATGACATGGTCACAATCGCATGAATTAACTCATTCCAAATATAGCTGATTTACGGCGTCTCTAATACATTGCCATAGTTCTACTCAAATTCTGCTCAAACAGAGATATGCCAATCATCACAAAAAGTTCAAATAGTGTCATGGCATTATCGTTAACATCAGACGAAAACAACTTACACGCGCCGTTCGAGCAATACGTGGTGCCATCTGCTTTGTTGATCGCGTAGATGATGCCATTGTGTTCAATAGCACCACAGAAGTGTGTATCAGCTTTGACGATCCACTGTGAGGTGAGTTGTCTCCAGCTAAAGAAGGCACCAGCGGAAAGATAGGCGAGTCTACGGTCGAACAAGGCAATTAGCTTGAAGTCTGCGTAATCCGCATATCGTGTGGGCACTTGCCAGATTACAATCTTCTGCAAAACAAGGTGTGTCCAACTGACGACGTAATCTAGATGACTTGGACCGCGACGGTAAAACCCTATATAATCCAACGTAGGAAGGATAATCTCATGGGAGCTGTGGAAGTTCACGAGCATCAACTTTTTCCGGTTTTCTCTAACGGCCCATCAAGTGGGAGTTCATGCCGACCCAGTACATACCTGCCAAGAAGTTTCGGGCGATGGTGAGGACCGAAGTCAAGGGGCATGATGTACGGTGACCCACTACATACCTGCAAAGAAGTTTCGGCTAATGGAGGTCGGATTGAAGTCGAGGGGCATCATGTACGCCTCCGTATCATGGTGAGCAAATCTCGCAAGACCAGATAGCAGCAAGCAGGGTGTCTTGAAAAGCTTAGGCCTCGCTTCGATGATGGCCGTGTGCATGTCCCTCGAGCATGCAGCCAGCTGCACGGCGCTCGACATATCCATACACGAACAATAGAGGTCGAGGATATTACTGGGGAGATTGCTCCAATCGCCGCTCATATGGATGCTGCGCGGTTCGCGTCCGGCCATGGTGGAGTTTGGAAGGTGGGGTTTTGGGGGGCTTGATTTACGGGGGAGAAGGCTCTCCGTGCTGGAGCGGCTAGTGAGGGAATAGTGGTACTGGGGGAGGCGAGCGAGGCGAGGGTACGCGGGGGCAAAGTGAGATAATGGAGAGTGACCTCAGGATCTCCGGCGAGATGGAGATGGAGATGGATTGGTGCTAGGCGGGGAGAGGGAGACGAGGCGAGGCATGCTATACAGCGGCGGTGACAGTGACTGCACAGTGCACAAGGTGAGGCTGACTTTGGTAACCCGAACACACCGCCTGGACTAGTGTCACCTGGGGCGCAGGGTCTTGTCACTTCACTATGAGGAACGGATGAATAATATTTTGACCATCAAGTGTACCACAATTGTACTACTACTAGTAGTAACATACGGAGTAGTAGTACTGTATAGTGGAAATAGGTCTCCCATGCTAGCATGCCTCTGGGTTCACTTCATCCTCCAGGTAGCATCCATATTGAGAGCAGAACCAAATTCTTATGCATGCGGAAGCGCGAAGAAGGGCTTTTTCTTTTTTTAGGATAACCGCATATATTCCTTAACCAGAAAAGGTTGTGTCTCGCAGGCACGCGCCAATATCAATCCGAACCAGCTACGACAAATTTTGTGTGTGCAAAGAGATGGATATGTTTGTATTTCTGTTCGTCCACCCAAGTGGGTTTTGTGGAGATCCCACCTGTCAGGAGGGGTGCAGAGATAAAAAGTAATCATAAAATGTTTCGCCACGGTGATTCGAAAGAGTGACCTCAACTAACCAGTGGCACATGTAGCGATAGAAGGATGGGCACGTACACGGACACGGACCAGTCCTCATTACGCTACCCGCATAGCCTTTTCGTTTTGCAGGTTGGTCTACCTAGCCGTCTAATCAATTGCCTGCATGCCACTTCTCCCATTTACTTCTCCATCAGGAACCGATTTTCCTCGGCTTCTTCACCTCTCCTTCATTTGCATTCAAACCCCACTGGACTGGATTCACATCCTCCTTGAGTAATTCCAAAGCCCCTTTAAATAATCATCTTCTTCAGTTAGACCAGCCATCTTAATCCTAATTCTCCAAACCATAGCCCTCCGGTCCAGCGGTTCCAAATGGCGAAAGAGATCCTATGCAGGTTTTTAGCGTCAAACATGTCCTCGTCGAAGGCTCATTGAGCATAGTTGCCACCGTCACCGACCACCCAAGGGTTGTTCGGGAGTGGATCAACAATGTATCCAACTCCCTCCAAAAGGTGGAGATGAAGGTCGTCGGTCTCGATGCAGAGTACACGGCGTGCCACTAGGAAGGTCCAATGCGCCGCCATCCTTCAGCTGTGCCTCGAAGATGAAGTTTTGGTGTATCACATCATACACGCGCCCTCCATACCAGGTGAGCTCCACGATTTCATGTCTCGAGAGGACATATACTTCTGTGGGGCAGCCATCGAAGGGGACAAAGAGAAGCTGGCGCCGTACAACCTTGACTTGAAAAACATCGCTGACCTACAAACCAGAATTCCTGTAGACGATTGTGATAAAAAAACACCATCCCTGTTCGATGTAGCAAATTCTGTGCTCAGAACAAATCTTTAGAAGGGTGACGAGACGCTGGGATTAAGGTCGTCTGGATGGGAGAATTATCCCTTGACCTACGAGCGGATAAAATATGCTGCCCTCGATGCCCGTGTGAGTTTCGAGATAGCTGCAAGGTCGAAAGAGCTTGTTGTGAAGCCATCTCCCACAGAAAATGAGAAGAAGAAAAAGAAGAAGAAGAAGAAGAAGAAGAAGAAGAAGAAGAAGAAGAAGAAGAAGAAAGAAGAAGAAGAAGAAGAAGAAAGAAGAAGAAGAAGCTGCACCGGCAGCAGGGCATTATAGATGGATGAACTATTTCCTCTCTTGTAAAAATTATATTTCCTCTCTGTGTACATTGATATAGATGAACTATTTCGCTGGTGTGCATGTCTTTGGAACAAGTGTACTCTGTGTACATTGATATAGTTCCGCTTGACTATAATGAACTATTTATCCGCCTAGTTTTCTCTACTACTACTCCTTGTAGTGAGCGGTATGCAATGCATGTGTCATGTCTATCGCAATGCATGTGTCAGTAGAAATGAAAGCTTGTCCATGGAAGTTGAACCACGGCGACCATCACGTTTCTACCACTACCACACGCGATTCCCATGATGCCGCTCCAACCCACGGCACCACGTCCCACGACATGCGCCTCACCCCTCTCGGCCCCACCGCTCCTCTGCCTTTGTGTGCATGACATGTGGGCCAGCTAAACTACGGTGACCATCAAGTTTCTACCATAGCCACATGCGATTAGACGCGGCTTGCATGCTCCGCTCCTGGCACCGATCCGTACTATCGCACCATCCAATTTTCATCCAGCGGCTGTGACACATTTCGTCCCGGGCATCACTCCTCAGCCACAAATATAATAAATAAAATAAAGGCCTGTCTTTGCCTTCTACTTCTGTAATATAGGTAGTACCCGCCGGTGTGGCCATCTACGCCTCGTAACACCCCGACGTCCAGCTGTGGCGCCCATGCCACGGCCAGGCCACCACCGACCGGTTCATCTCGAATGAGTGAGTCGCGAACGCCGCCGCGACAACGGCCAGCTGGGCATCTCGAACCACACCCATGCCACTTCCTCGTAGCCGACCTACGCTGGCCCGTGGCCGCACGCCGTTGAGCCGCGCGTCAACGTACGACGGCAGGAATGGCTCCAGGCTCGCTGGCTCAACTATGTCGAGTACATCACGTTCACAAACCGTTATCCATTGAGCAGGTTGCTCCCGCCCACGAGCACATGCCTATACATATCCAACACTCCAGCCTCGCCGCTGAGTAGTACATCCTCGGGACAGTGCAAGCGGTCGAAATCTCGAGCCCAAGTTGAGCTATGTGCCCCAGGTAGATCACTGGCTCCTGCCCGAGCTCATCCGGAGCGTGAGCTAGTAAACGTCGTGCGGCATGTCACAACAGACAAGCACCTCGACATGCGTCAGCCGGGCAGAGACTTTTCTTGGCCACAAGCTCCATGGTCTCGTCCAAGATCGGTGTGGTACTGCAGTCAAACATGCGGGTAAAATACTACGGGAGCAGCTGCATGTGCATGGTCCAGACGCCGATGTTGGCGTGGAGGAGGTGCTACTCGCTGGCGGCGCAGCGTGCTACATGGGTTAGGCAGGCACCTGTTGACATGCTCGGAGGACGAGCAGGAAAGGAAAGGGCCTTGCATGCGTGTACAGATTCATGCAAAAAATTATTTCCTGGAAATACGACCTTTGTTTACCTTTTTTTGAGGTTATAGATGACTCACATGAGGAAATCTATTACAGTATAACCGTTGGATGAAAATTAGTGCTGCGGGAGTACGGATCGGAGCATGGGAGGGGAGCAGGCAAGCCTCGTTGCACTCGATTCCCATGACGCCACTCGAACCCATGACACCACACGTCCGCCGACCTGCGCCTCACCCCTCTCGGTCCCACCGCTCCTTTGCTTTTATGAGAATGACATGCAGGCCAGCCGTATTTAGGGTCTACATATCATTGACTCAAAGGCAGGTAAAATAGCCGCTGAAGCTCGGTCTCATGGGCCCCGAGAGGCAAATGTAACTCCTGCGCCAGGCCTTGTGGTGCTCCCGCAGTACGAACTCGTGCCAAACTCGGAATTTGTTTCTTACTACTACCAATGTGCCGGCCCGTGCGTTGCAATGAATCCAAAGTAGTAGAATAATACTTGTTCACAAACTTGAAATATAAACACTCTAGTTTTGATATACACTAGCAATGTGCCCGTGCGTTGCAACGGATCCAAAGTAGAATAGTACTTGTTCACAAACTTGAAAGAAAACACTCTTGTTTTGATAAACATATATACCACTAAAAATATATTACTTTTCACTCAAAATATATTTCTCAGGCTGTTTTGATGAGGTGAAGGAGGGATGTGGTTGCTTATAAGATAATAAGGGATTTTCTGCAAATTGGAGCAGAGACGTGGGCTATTGTTGCAAAAATGCCACAACTTACCTCACAGCCGTTAGATGCAGATCTAATGGTCAGAAATGATGAATGGCAGACACACCATCATCACCAACTGAGTCTTTTATAGGACTAGAGATATATCAGTAAAAATAAATTATGCTTCACTGAAGACATATTCCTCGGGCTGGTTTGATGAGGTGAGGGGCGGGTGTGGCTGGTTTCAAGATAATAATAGTTTTTTAAAACATCGGAGCAGATTTTTTTTTCTAACATTTTGTAGTGTGGCACAGCATCCGGTGCACCTAAGAATCTGAAAAATATGTGGAGTGCACTCTAAAGATATTTACATGCTCCCATTTAGTGGAGTGCACTCTAAACACATTATCTATTTATTTTTCTCTAGCCTTTCCTAGCCATGCAACCAAGCCACATAAGCTAGTCATGCATGCAATCCCTAAATTGCAATATACTCCAGCATGCAATGCCACCACATCATCTATTTATGCCTGTTAGTCATAGGTTGTTTTTTCCATTAGTCCAAATATTAATGTTCCATAAAACTAAACTCCAAATGTCTGCCGAAGCCGAGGTAGAGGACGTACAATAGGGGCGGTGAAGGTGTCTTCGTAAGAGGAGGAGAGCTCGAAGGATAATCTTGCACGTCCTCCGCCACCTGCATATCGGCGCGGGACTCCTCGAGCGCCAACTAGAGCTCGTGCTCCTCCAGGGAGCGGCGGAGTCATGAGATTTTCCTAAACAACGATTGGCACCATGCAGTACTCCTCGTAGCTGGGGGCGCGGTGCTTGCATCCCGACTCCTGGGGTACTGTCTGGAGCACCCGCTCAACCACCTCGTGAGCCATGAGGATGCCATGCTCGTGGCCGTGCTGTTGGAGCACACGCTCGTGCGCTTGAGCGGCGAGGATGCGATGTTCGCAGGCGTGCTGCTGGAGCACGCGCTCGTCCACGTCGAGAGCGGCGACGATGTGATGTTCGCGGGCGGCGATGATGTGATGCTCGCGGGCATGCTGCTGGAGAACGCGCTCGTCCACATTATGAGCGGCAAGGATGCGATGTTCGCGGGCGTGCTGCCGGAGCACGCGCTCATCCACGTCAAGATCGGCGACGTTGCGATATTCGCGGGCATGCTCTCGATGATGCGATGCTCGCGGGCATGCTCTCGATGATGCGATGCTCGCGGGCATGCTGCTGGAGAACCCGCTCGTCCACATTGTGAGCGGCGAGGACGCGATGCACCTCCTCGTGACCGACCAGGGCGTGCTGCTGGAGCACAGCTACCCCTCGTGGCCAACGAGGGTGAGTCGCTAGATCACACTGTCCTCCGCGTGGACAGTCAGCGCGCGCTACTCACGACCGTAGAGGGCATGCTCCACCTCGGCGATGTCGGAGACTCCGTCCTCTTCCCAAGCCGTGGCGCCGTCCACTTGGGCAACGGCTGCGTGCTGTGGTGGGTGTTGTGTCCATATGGGAGCTTCGAGCTACAGTACCAGTGGGGGCGGGGGGGTGACCTTTTCGTGGTTTCACATGGTCTGACGAGAAAAATAGAATCGGAAGTAGCACAATATGTTGGAACATGTCGGAGGAAGGCTGGCAAGAGCAGTATAACAAACATCACATGCGCACCATATTTTGAGAAGGGTTTAATGTAATTTGTGTGAAATGGGTCTGTGTGATGTACGAGTAGTACATCCATATCATTGACATTGATGCACACAACAAACATTTGTGTGCATGATTTCACCCTATTTTCTTATTCTGTTTGGGAGTGGATTTGATTTTTGTAATCAGAGCTCATTTTTGTACTTGGTTTCAATTTAGACTATGCATGGATTATTGCGAGAGATATATATAGAGAGAATATTTGTGTGACAAAGAGGGGGGCGGGGGCAGCGATACCTAACGAGAGAGGGGCATATGCGTGTTCGAAAGACTTTGTGTGTCGTAGAGAGAGGAGTGTCCGAAAGGGAGAGAGAGGGTGTGTGTGTGTGTGTTAGAGAGAGAGAGAGGTGTGTAACGTCGGGATCAACAAGGTTACGAGGTTGTGGATATGGGAGAGCGATAGTGTGTGTGCGATGAAGGGACACACAGATAGCGTCTGTTTGCGTGTGAGAGATCTAGATAGACCTCGACATCACGGTTGGCTAGGGGTGGAAGGTTATGTGTGGTAGAAAGAGATAGTAGAGAGACAGATGAATGCTTGTTTGTTGCAAGAAGACCTAACTACATAGACGGGGGTAGCAAGAAGAAGAAAATGGTGGTGTGCCTTTGTGTCATGGGATGGAAGAGAGACCAAGAGGCACGCATCATGTGGAGAGGTGTGTGTGTTTCTAGAGAGAGAGGGAGGCATGGACCTGAATAATGAGATGGGTGCTCATGTGTATGTTATAGGGAAGGAATTGTCTAGGTGGTCGTCTTATGATGGCGACCCAATCTTTCAATGAGAGTGGGGATAAGTATCGACTTGGTGGATTTTGACGTTGACGATCCAGCTATATCGTACCAGGTGATACAAATCGACAATCGTTACTAAACAAATCATCGATGGATGATGATCTTGTCGTATGCACAAAATCAACCTGAATAACGAAATGGAGTTCCTCCAAGCAACCGAAGAATTGGCTAGAACTAAGATAATGCAATCGTAATTGCCAATATGAAGTAATTAAGTATAATGGTGGGGTTGCTGGTACTGAACAAAAGGCGGTAGTCCTACACACACCCCACAAATGCAAATTATAGCGAGAACAAAACAATGTGTACACAACAACGCGAGTTCCAACGTAGAAAAAGGGTAGTAGCCTTATTTATATATATAGACTATATTACTATATTTTTTATTTGTATAGTTATATATATATCTATTCCACTCCCTCCATTTGTAATTTATTCCACACATATATAGCTTTGACTGCATCCAAATTTTATAAAGCTTGACCGAATTTGGTGAAAACAATATGAACATTTACACTAACAAATTTACACGATGTGGAAATAGAAGCAATGATGAATCAAATGGTATATATTTGGTGGTGTATATGTTAATACATTTTCCTACAAATTGTTGAAAGTATACAAAGATTGACTTTAGACAAACCCAATATGCAGAGTCAATGCGTGTATTTGCACGTACAGGATATAAACCGTTGATTGATGTTGATCCAATGGTCCAGGTGGCTGCGATTCGGATCTACTATAAGTACCCATACACGTTCTTCTCGAACGACCACCACGAAAGTGTGATCGATCCACACAAGAAGCTCTAAATAAGACCTCTAGACGTGCCACGTCGCTTCTGAGAACCCACAAGTATAGGGGATCGCAACAGTTTTCGAGGGTAGAGTATTCAACCCAAATTTATTGATTCGACACAAGGGGAGCCAAACAATATTCTCAAGTATTAGCAGCTGAGTTGTCGATTCAACCACACCTGAAAGACTTAATATCTGCAACAAAGTATTTAGTAGCAAAGTAGTATGGAAGTAACGGTAACGGTGGCAAAAGTAACAGTAGCAAATTTGTAGCAATCGTAACAGTGGCAACGGCAAAGTAACTTAGCAAAGATCAATATGTGAAAAGCTCGTAGGCAATGGATCAATGATAGATAATTATGTCAGATGGCATTCATCATGCAACAATTATAACCTAGGGTGACACAGAACTAGCTCCAATTCATCAATGTAATGTAGGCATGTATTCCGAATATAGTCATACGTGCTTATGGAAAAGAACTTGCATGACATCTTTTGTCCTACCCTGCCGTGGTAGCAGGGTCCTAATGGAAACTAAGGGATATTAAGGTCTCCTTTTAATAGAGTACCAGATTAAGGCATTAGCACTTAGTGAATACATGAACTCCTCAAACTACGGTAATCACCGGAAAGAATCCCATTTATTGTCACCTTGGGGTATGCGGATCATAACACATAATAGGTGTCTACAACTTGCAAGATAGGATCAAGAACACATATATATTGACGAAAACATAATAGGTTCAGATCTGAAATCATGGCACTCGGGCCCTAGTGACAAGCATTAAGCATAGCAAAGTCATAGCAACATCAATCTTAGAACATAGTGGATACTAGGGATCAAACCCTAACAAAACTAACTCGATTACATGATAAATCTCATCCAACCCATCACCGTCCAGCAAGCCTATGATGGAATTTCTCACGCACGGCGGTGAGCATCATGAAATTGGTGAAGGAGGATGGTTGATGATGATGATGGCGACGATTTCCCCTCTCCGGAGCCCCTAACGGACTCCAGATCTTCCCTCCCGATGAAGAACAGGAGGTGGCGGCGGCTCCGTATCGTAAAACGCGATGAATCCTTCTCTCTGATTTTTTTCTCCCCGAACGTGAATATATAGAGCTGGAGTTGAGGTCGGTGGAGGTCCAGGGGACCCACAAGGCAGGGGGCGCACCCTAGGGGGGGGCGCCCTCCACCCTTGTGGACAGCCGGTGGGTCCCCTCTGGTTGATTCTTTTGCCAATATTTTTTATTTATTCCAAAAATATTCTTCGTGAAGTTTCAGGTCATTCCGAGAACTTTTATTTCTGCACAAAAATAACACCAAGGCAATTCTGTTGAAAACAGCGTCAGCCCGGGTTAGTTCCATTCAAATCATGCAAATTAGAGTCCAAAACAAGGGCAAAAGAGTTTGGAAAAGTAGATACGATGGAGACGTATCAACTCCCCCAAGCTTAACCCATTGCTTGTCCTCAAGCAATTCAGTTGACAAACTGAAAGTGATAAAGAAAAAACTTTTACAAACTCTGTTTGATCTTGTTGTTGCAAATATGTAAAGCCAGCATTCATGTTTTCAGCAAATATTATGAACTAACCATATTCACAATAACATTTAGGTCTCACATTTACTCATATCAATGGCCTAATCAACTAGCAAGCAATAATAATAAATCTCGGATGACAACACTTTTTCAAAACAATCGTGATATGATATAACAAAATGGTATCTCGCTAGCCCTTTCTGAGACCGCAAAACATAAATGCAGAGCACCCCTGAAGATCAAGGACTGATTAGACATTGTAATTCATTGTAAAAGAGATCCAGTCACAGTCATACTCAATATTAATTAATAACAACGCATACAAATGACAGTGATGCTCTCTAACTGGTGCTTTTTATAAGAGGATGATGACTCAACACAAAAGTAAATAGATAGGCCCTTCGCAGAGGGAAGCAGGGATTTGCAGAGGTGCCAGAGCTCGAGCTTTTAAAACAGAGATGAATATAATTTTGAGTGGTATGCTTTCATTGTCAACATAACAACCAAGAGATCTCAGTATCTTCCATGCTACATACATTATAGGAGGTTCCCAAACGGAATGGTAAAGTTTTTACTCCCCCTCAACCAACAAGCACACTCCATGGCTGGTCCGAAACAACGGGTACCGTCCAACTAACAACAATCCTGGGGGAGTTTTGTTTAGAGTTATTTTGATTTGATTTGAGCATGGGAGTGGGCATCCCAATTACCAGCCATTTTCTCGTTAATGATGAGCGGAGTCCACTCATCGTGAGAATAACCCACCTAGCATGGAAGATACTGACAGCCCCTAGTCACTACATGAGCGATTCGGGCATACAAAACAGATTATCATTTGAAGGTTTAGAGTTTGGCACATGCAAATTTACTTGGAACGGCAGATAAATACCGCATATAGGTAGGTATGGTTGACTCATATGGAACAACTTTGGGTTTATGGAAGTGGACGCACAAGCAGTATTCCCGCTTAGTACAAGTGAAGGCTAGCAAAAGATTGAGGAGCGACCAACTAGAGAGCGACAACAGTCATAAACATGCATTAAGATTAACCAACATTGAGTGCAAACATGAGTAGGATATAAATCACCATGAACATAAATATCGTGGAGGCTATGTTGATTTTATTTCAACTACATGCGTGAACATGTGCCAAGTCAAGCCACTCGAATCATTCAAAGGAGGATACCATCCTATCATACTACATCACAACCATTTTAAAAGCATGTTGGCACGCAAGGTAAACCATTATAAACTCCTAGATAATTAAGCATGGCATGAGTAACTATAATCTCTAATTTTCATTGCAAACATGTTTCATTCATAATGGGATGAATCAGGAACGATGAACTAATCATATTTACAAAAACAATATAGGTCGAGTTCATACCAGCTTTTCCTCATCTCCATCATTTCATCAAATATCATCATTATTTCCTTTCACTTGCAAAACCGAACGATGTGGATAACAATAATAGTGCTCGTGCATTGGACTAAGCTGGAATCTGCAAACATTTATTCAAAGGAGAAGACAAAGTAATATGGGCTCTTTGTTAGATCAACAATAATGCATATGAGAGCCACTCAACATTTTCATCGTGGTCTTCTCCTTACGACCCAAAGAAAGGAAAAAGATTTTCAAAGAAACACACTAAAATGTTTTTGGAGTTTTTGTTTTTCTGAAGAAAGTAGAAAAAGAATGAGAAAAACTATTTACACGGGAAAGCTCCCAACAAGCAAAAGAAGAACGAGAAATCTTTTTGGGTCTTCTTTTAATACTACAACTAATTTTTTTTTTGGATTTTCTCAAAGTTTTCAAACACGAAAGAAGAAAGCGAGAAAAAGAAATAAACTAACAGGGATAATATAATGAAAAGGTATGAACACCGACAACTGGAATGAGTGTGTGAACATGAATGTAATGTCGGTGAGAAATACGTACTCCCCTAAACTTAGGCTTTTGGCCTAAGTTGATCTAGGGCCATGGCTGGCCTGGCGGATATCCAAAGTGATAGTTGGGGTTGTACTGTGAGGCAGCAGCTACTGCCTGGAGGGCTGCCTCATGAAGGCGAGCAGTCTCCCTCTCTCTCTTGTACTCAGCTGTCTCCTCCCTGGTTATAAAGTATCTTTGTGTTTACCTGAGAGTCAAAGAAAGCAGGAGCAGGAAGGGTAATATGGACAGCGCGCTGCCTGTCGAAGATTAGTCGGTATAGGAGGGACTGTTCGTTCCTCTCAATGAGCTGGTAGCGTATCATAGCATTATAATCAAGAAAAGCAGGTGGTAACTCAATGTCATCCCCACTTATGGGTACCCCGAGATAGTTAGCTAAACGGGTGGCATAAATCCCACTGAAGAAATCTCCATCTTTAGCATTATTATGTAACCTCCTTGCAATAATATCCCCCAAGTTATATCGCTTATCACCCGTTACCGCACTCTTGAGGACACTAAGATCCGATGCACAAAGGTGGCTATGATCATGTTTACCATTAATACATCTACCTATAAAGAGAGCAAAATAATGTATGGCAGGAAAATGAATGCTCCCCATGGTAGCTTGTGTAATATTTCTAGTCTCTCCTAAAGTGATGCTATCCAGCAAACCATTGTATTCAGTTTTGCGAGGTTCACTAAGAATCCCCCCCTGCGGAATTTTACATGCTTCATTAAAATCTATTAGGTCCATGGTATATGATTTATCATAAAGGTCAAACAGGACAGAATGAATATTGCGCTGGGATGTAAATTTAAATCTTCGGACAAATGAATCAGTGAGGTGATAATACTGTAAGCACTTATCTGACATGAAGTCCTCAAGGTCAGCATTTCGCACGTACGCATCAAATTCATCCTTGAAACCTGCATGAACCATGAATTGATCCAACGGCCATTCGCACGGCCGTATCGAAGCTTCTCTGGGTGGTTCAAAGTCCAGCTCACATATCATGAGCCTTGTGGCTTGCTTCTTCGGTGAACCACCTTGGTATATTTTCCTAAACATTCTCCTTCCTCTGAAGTTTTCTGAAATTTTTAGTGACTTAAAATAAAAGTGAATCAAACTGAACAAAACTGATATCAACTACTCCTACAAGTGCCTAGAGGCTCTATCATGCATCAAAACTACTTTGGACCATATAAATTTGGCATGCAAGCTTAAGAACAAGGTCACCACAGCAGCAAAAATTTGCAATATATAAAGCACTAGCACAAAAACTAATTGGATCATTGGAGGAGTCACATACCGAAGAACAATCCCCCAAAGCATTTTTGCAAATGGAGTTTTACACAAGGATATCGAAAATGGCAGCAATATGAGCTAGAACATGGACTTGAGCTACGGGATGATTTTTTCTAGAGGAAGACGAAGTGGATGGGTGCTGGAATAAGTGAGGGGGACCCACGTGGGACCCACAAGGCAGGGGGCGCGCCCAGGGTGTAGGGCGCGCCCTCCACCCTTGTGGTCCACTGGTGTAGCCCCCTGGTGCAATCTCAGTGCCAGAAATTCTAAAATATTCTATAAAAAATCATACTAAATTTTCAGGGCATTTGGAGAACTTTTATTTTTGGGACATTTTTTTATTGCACGGATAATTCAGAAAACAGACACATAATACTATTTTTGCCTTATTTATTCTAAATAACAGAAAGTAAAAGGTGGGTACAGAAAGTTATGCTTTCTAAATTCATCCATCTCATGCTCATCAAAAGGAATCCATTAACAAGGTTGATCAAGTCTTATTAACAAACTGCTTTCGAATAACATGGAACCGGAGAATTTTTGAATGACACTAGGTTACCTCAACGGGGATATGCATGTCCCCACCAATGAGAATATCATATTTCTTTTTGACAGTAGGAAGAGGGAATTCAAAACCTCCAATAGTAATAGTTGAAATTTTTTCAATAGAATTGATACTATGAACTTGAGGTTGTTTCTTCGGAAAGTGTACTGTATGCTCATTACCATTAACATGAAAAGTAACATTGCCCTTGTTGCAATCAATAACAGCCCCTGCAGTATTCAAAAAGGGTCTACCAAGGATGATCGACATACTGTCGTCCTCGGGAATATCAAGAATAACAAGGTCCGTTAAGATGGTAACGTTTGCAACCACAACAGGCACATCCACACAAATACCGATAGGTATAGCAGTTGATTTATCAGCCATTTGCAAAGAGATTTCAGTAGGTGTCAACTTATTCAAATAAAGTCTACGATATAAAGAGAAAGGCATAACACTAACACCGGCTCCCAGATCACATGAAGCAGTTTTAACATAGTTTCTTTTAATAGAGCATGGTATAGTTGGTACTCCTGGATCTCCTAGTTTCTTTGGTATTCCACCCTTAAAAGTGTAATTAGCAAGCATGGTGGAAATTTCATCTTCCGGTATCTTTCTTTTATTTGTAACAATATATTTCATATACTTGGCATAAGGAGGCATTTTTAGAATATCAGTCAAACGCATACGCAAAAGGACAGGTCTAAGCAATTCAACAAAGCGCTCGAAATCCTCATCATCCTTTTTCTTGGATGGTTTAGGAGGAAAGGGCATGGGTTTCTGAACCCATGGTTCTCTTTCTTTACCATGCTTCCTAGCAACAAAGTCTCTCTTATCATATCTTTTGTTCTTAGATTGTGGGTTATCAAGATCAACAGCAGGTTCAGTCTCCACATCATTATCATCACTAGGTTAAGCATCAACATGAACATCATCATTAACATTATCACTAGGTTCATGTTCATCATTAGATTGTGTCTCACCATCAGAAATAGAAATATCATTTGGGTTCTCAGGTGTATCTATAACAGATTCACTAGAAGCATGCAAAGTCCTATCAGTTTTATTTTTATTTTTATTACTAGGACTAGGTGCATCAGTATTAATTCTCTGAGAATCTTGCTCAACTCTCTTAGGATGGCCCTCAGGATACAAAGGTTCCTAAGTCATTTTACCACCTCTAGTCATAACCCTAACATCATTATCATTGTTCTTACTATTCAACTCGTTGAGTAAATCATCCTGTGCCTTAAGTACTTGTTCTACTTGAGTTTTAATTATGGAAGCATGTTTACTAATAATTTTCAGATCACTAACAGTTCTACTCATATAATCACCCAAGCAATCAAGCATGTAAGCATTACGTTTCAATTGTCTACTAACATAAGCATTGAAGTTCTCTTGTTTAACACTAAAGTTATCAAACTCATCCAAGCACTAGCTAGCAGACTTATTATAAGGTATATCACCTTCATCAAATCTATAGAGAGAATTTACCTCCACTACCTGTGTCGGTTTATCAAGACCAAGTATTTCTTCAATAGGTGGTAAATTCTTAACATCTTCAGCTTTAATACCTTTTTCTTTCCTAGATTTCTTTGCCTCTTGCATATCTTCAGGACTGAGGAATAGAATACCTCTTTTCTTCGGAGTTGGCTTAGGAGTTGGTTTGGGAAGTGTCCAATCATTATCATTACTCAATATTTTATTCAATTGTAATTCAGCTTGCTCAACAGTTCATTCCCTGAAAACACAACCAGCACAACTATCTAGGTGGTCCCTAGAAGCATCGGTTAGTCCATTATAAAAGATATCAAGTATTTCATTTTTCTTGAGAGGATGATCAGGTAAAGCATTAAGTAATTGGAGAAGCCTCCCCCAAGCTTGTGGGAGACTCTCTTCTTCAGATTGCACAAAGTTAAATATTTCCTTTAAAGCAGCTTGTTTCTTATGAGCAAGGAAATATTTTTCAGAGAAGTAGTAAATCATATCCTGGGGACTACGCACACAACCAGGAGAAAGAGAATTAAACCATAACTTTGCATCACCCTTTAATGAGAAAGGAAACAACTTAAGAATATAATAATAGCGAATTTTTTCCTCATGAGCAAATAGCGTGGCTATATCATTAAACTTAGTAAGATGTGCCACAACAGTTTCAGATTCATAACCATCAAAAGAATCAGATTCAACCAAAGTAATTAACGCAGGATCGATAGAGAATTCATAATCCTTATCAGTAACAAAGATAGGTGAAGTAGCAAACTTAGGATCATATTGCATTCTGGCATTCAAAGATTTTTCTTTCCACTTGCATAATAATTTCTTAAGATCATCTCTATCCTTACAAGCAAGAAAGTCCCTAGCTAACTCTCCATCCATAACATAACCCTCAGGTATAACAGGCAGTTCATATCTAGGAGAGCTAGGTCGAGAAGGTGTCTCAAAGTGTTCAGTTTCAATAATTTCATCAGTTTCAGAAATATCATCATCTTCAGCATAATCAATAGTTCTAACTCTAGCAAGATGTTCATCAAGTAATTCACCCAGTGGCACAGTTTTATCAAGCAGAGCAGTAGCAACATAAGCATCATTCATAGTAGAAGTAGCATCATAAATAACATGCGACATATCAGAATCAATAGCAGGTGTAGGTGTCGCAAGTTTACTCAAAACAAAAGGTGAATCAAGTGCAGAGCTAGATGTTAGTTCCTTACCTCCCCTCGTAGTAGAGGGATAGATCTTAGTTTTGGTATCTTTCAAATTCTTCATAGTGATCAACAGATATAAATCCCAAGTGTCAGAGAATAGAGCTATGCTCCCCGGCAACGGCGCCAGAAAAAGGTCTTGATAACCCACAAGTATAGGGGATCGCAACAGTTTTTGAGGGTAGAGTATTCAACCCAAATTTATTGATTCGACACAAGGGGAGCCAAAGAATATTATCAAGTATTAGCAGCTGAGTTGTCAATTCAACCACACCTAAAAGACTTAATATCTACAGCAAAGTATTTAGTAGCAAAGTAGTATGGAAGTAACGGTAACGATGGCAAAAGTAACAGTAGCAGTTTTGTAGCAATCATAACAGTGGCAACGACAAAGTAACTTAGCAAAGATCAATATGTGAAAAGCCCGTAGGCAATGGATCAATGATGGATAATTATGTTGGATGGCATTCATCATGCAACAATTATAACCTAGGGTGACACAGAACTAGCTCCAATTCATCAATGTAATGTAGGCATGTATTCCGAATATAGTCATACGTGCTTATGGAAAAGAACTTGCATGACATATTTTGTCCTACCCTGCCGTGGCAGCGGGGTCCTAATGGAAACTAAGGGATATTAAGGCCTCCTGTTAATAGAGTACCGGACCAAAGCATTAGCACTTAGTGAATACATGAACTCCTCAAACTACGGTAATCACCAGAAAGAATCCCAATTATTGTCACCTTGGGGTATGCGGATCATAACACGTAATAGGTGTCTACAACATGCAAGATAGGATCAAGAACCCATATATATTCATGAAAACATAATAGGTTCAGATCTGAAATCATGGCACTCGGGCCCTAGTGACAAGCATTAAGCATAGCAAAGTCATAGCAACATCAGTCTTAGAACATAGTGGATACTAGGGATCAAACCCTAACAAAACTAACTCGATTACATGATAAATCTCATCCAACCCATCACCGTCCAGCAAGCCTACGATGGAATTACTCACGCACGGTGGTGAGCAACATGAAATTGGTGATGGAGGATGGTTGATGATGTTGATGGCGATGATTTCCTCTCTCCGAAGCCCTGAACGGACTCCAGATCTGCCCTCCCGATGAAGAACAAGAGGTGGCGGCGGCTCTGTATTGTAAAACGCGATGAATCCTTCTCTCTGATTTTTTTCTCCCCGAACATGAATATATAGAGTTGGAGTTGAGGTCGGTGGAGGTCCAGGGGATCCACAAGGTAGGGGGGCGCGCCCTCCACCCTTGTGGACAGCCGGTGGTCCCCTCTAGTTGATTCTTTCGCCAATATTTTTTATTTATTCCAAAAATATTCTTCGTGAAGTTTCAAGTCATTCTGAGAACTTTTATTTCTCCACAAAAATAACACCAAGGCAATTCTGCTGAAAATAGCGTCAGTCCGGGTTAGCTCCATTCAAATCATGCAAATTAGAGTCCAAAACAAGGGCAAAAGAGTTTGGAAAAGTAGATACGATGGAGATGTATCAGCTTCATGGGTGCCCCCACATCATATTATTCATACTACGTTGACTGAAATAAAGATAAATCACCCAAAATAAGATCTTCCTATTTTTTGTTCCTACGATGCTGTGTCATGCACGTACCTAGTTGTATAGTGGTAGTAGTAGTAGTAGTACAAACTTCGTAGAAGGTGTAGTACGAAGTGCTCCTACTCTATCAACGAGTCCCATCTGACACCAAATTTCTTTGCTTCCGTGCTACAGCTAGATCTTCCCCTCCTTGTTTCTTTTTTCCAACGCGGCGGGCGGGGTGCGGTTTGCCGATAGTCGGTTTGCTCAATTGCGGTCCCACATCAAAGTGAAAATGCTAGGCAACACGCCTTCCCTAGGTATGTGGCGTGTCGGAAGGGCCGTGGAGTACTCCTGATTCGCGGGCGTGTGGGGGTGTGACGCGAACATGCCAGGCCTTTTCCTTTTACTAGCAATGTGCCCTCGCATTGCAACGGATCCAAAGTAGAATAGTACTTGTTCACAAACTTGAAAGAAAACACTCTTGTTTTGATATACATATATACCACTAAAAATATATTACTTTTCACTCAAAATATATTTCTCAGGCTGTTTTGATGAGGTGAGGGAGGGATGTGGTTGCTTTCAAGATAATAAGGGGTTTTCTGCACATTGGAGCAGAGAAGTGGGCTATTGTTGCAAGAATGCCACAACTTACCTCACAGCCGTTAGATGCAGATCTAATGGTCAGAAATGATGGATGGCAGACACACCACCATCACCAACTAAGTCTTTTATGGGAGTAGAGAAACATGTATAAATTGTAACATTTGGTTCTGCTCCTTGGCACGATCGATAGATAGAAATAACGATTGGAAACGCTAGGGCGGGGCTTTTCCCTCCAGATAAGCAGGGTAGTAGCTAGGTTGGCGCATCGTCGGTTTGGTCACATGCGGTCCCACATGTTGTAGTGATATAAATCCTAGCCAATGCGTGTTGACTGGGGGGCGGAACGATAGTGTGGTATTCGACGGGGAAGGGACATGCTTCATGTACGTGTTCCAGTTTCTCATTTTGAACTTGCGAACGTGACAGGCGTGCTGCACGAGTAGTTTTGAATTTATAGGTTCGGTCTCAGTTTTTGAATTTAGGAGTAGTTCACAGGTCGGGTCAAGCATCGAACGTAAATTACGAAGTTGATGGAAAAGGTAAGCACAACTTATAAATTGACGGATGGAGTACTAGTTACAGTGATGCATATAATTGCCTCCAAATGTGAGCAAAGGGATCGCACATATTTGTATTAACTGGAACAAGAATGCAATAGCACAATAAGAATTAAGGCCACGATGATGCGGTCGCAGTGGTGGTTATAGGAGGCAAGAAGAAAGATGCATCCATCAATGTACGGCCTCCTCCTCCTCGACTCAGTGCGCCGGGCCACCGACCGGCAGCTTAGGAGCGGCGGCTTTTGTGGCGAGGTCAAGGTGCTTCTCAACAATGGCGTCTAAGGCTTCCAGCCGATTGACGAAGGCCAACATCGTAGCGTCCTCACTGGCCTTGTACATACCTATGTACACGACTTCCTCGTACACGTGGATGTGTAGGTCAACGAATTCTTGCAGGGCGAGGCGCTTCGCGGTGAGCGCGACCTCTGGGTGGACATTCTTTGTTGCGTCGGCGGGCAGTCGCAAGGCCACTAGTGCTTGAAAGAGGTTCTCGCCATGGAGGCCGATTAGGGTGGCAGGCAATGAGGAGCCTGGGCGCGCGGGCTGGAGGAGTACGATGATGTCTTCCATGAGCTTCTTGACGACGGTGAACTTGTTGATGGTGGCAACGATCATCTTGTCCAACTGAGAGTCGTAGCTGGCGTCGACGATGGCCATGAACCAGCCGGTTGCCAACACCGTCTGGAGATGATCCTCGGTGCCATGCCGCAGGCCGGCGTCATGGACCATCTGGCACAGCCGCTGGCCGCTCGCGCGCATCGCCGCCATGGGTCTGGAGTGAGCACTTTTGCGCTTAGTGTAGGTGCTTAGGTGCGTACGATGTGGTAGATGCATTGGAATGGAGGGGCGCCTTTATATGAGTGCAAACTGCGTAGCATTCACATCGTGCTGCCTCTTTTCCCCATCCGCTTCCCATTACTTCCCTCATGCATTTAGGATGCTAATTGAAGGAGGATGCATCACTGGTCATTCAACATTTCGGGAACTGCTACCCTCTCCCTCCTTTGCATTAAAGCCGTATCGGGAACTGTCCTGGTTTACTAGTAGCTATCAAATCGAATAGTCTTGCGCCGCCCGCTGCATGCCCAGCTGAACACGCCTCCTCGCCTCCATCAAATGCCTCTGTTAAACCCGCATGCAAACCAAGAAACCTACTCTGGCCACACATCCATTCATGAGCGGGCCGGAATTAAACGCAACGCCGGCCGAGCTCCTCCCGTCCGCCCTCAGTTTAAACGAGGCCAGACACCGGCCAAGGTCCTACCGTCCACCCTCTATTTAAACGAGGCCAGACAGCGGGCAAGAATCGCACCCCTCTGCCGCTCCCCCATCTCCTCCTTCACCATTTTCTCCACTCTTCCGATGGCTTCCGAGGAGCCGTTCTCCGGCATACTACCCGGCTGGGTGGCCTGCCAAGCCCTCCAGATACGAGCGAGGCCGCTCGGTGCTTCACCTACCTCGCCTGGCCCAACGGAGCCAGTTGCCACCCCAAGTCGGCGCGTGGTTCAGTAACTCGCCGCTCCTGTTCAGCTCGATGAGGAGTGGCGAGTTGCTCCACGACGGCACGACGGCACAGGCGTCGTCGCTGCCGCATCATACCGCGCCACCAGTGTCTTCGGCCGTGCCTCCCGTGTCTACGGTGGCCATGCTTCCCGTGTCTGTGGGCGCACCTCCCATGCCTGCGGCAGCACCATGCAGGCAGATACAGAAGCCGGGTGCGCGGAGAGTGACGAGTCGGTGGCCAGCTTCTCCGTGTCCGCCGCCATCATCGAGGAGAAGTAGAACACGGGAGGCCGCCACCACTTGGGTCCCATGAAGGCCACCGCCGAGGCGACTACTGCGTATACAGGTGGTTTCTTTTCCGCTTCATCTCTTCCAAGGACCTTTGTTGACCCCGCAAGTGTCTGCTAGACATGAGGAAGACAAAGGGATCCGCGGGCGGCCATTTAGATTAGGTATTAATTATACCATGAGAGCTAGATTAGCACCGCTTAGTTCATGTAAATGTAATGAAATCCGTCATGTTTATATGAAGATCCGGCTTTTTATACGAAATCCTTCATGCTTATATGAAATCAGTCCGTGTTTGCACGAATTTCCTCTGGTTGGTTAGAGTTCTGAAAATGTATGCCGCTGGCGTTGGATGTCGTCCTCCACGGAAGGAACCGGGAGGAAATTTGCTGGTTGGCGTTAGAGATGCTCTTGTGCTGGAAATAATAGAGTCACATCCAATCCATTTGAGTTAATTGCGTGTATGATTCTCCCTCTATAAAAAGTTAATTGCATGTACAGTGTACATGACTTGCAGGGTGGCTGCAGATTCGTACAGAAAGTTAAAAAGAAACAAATCCATCCTTAATCTTGTATTCTAAGTACTCTGTGGGTTCCACTGTCAGTACAGTAGTGAAAGAAGTATATATTAAAAAATAATAATATAAAAATCTGAAGTTTAGGATAGAATTCGAACTCAGGTCATCACGTTGCAAGCATCTGGCACTAACCAGTCCAGCAGATGTTCGTTGTGGACGATGCTGGAGATATATCTCTATGTATACTCTTATACTCCCCCCGTTCCTAAATATTTGTCTTTTTGAGATTTCAAATGGACTACCACATACGGATGTATATAGACATATTTTAGAGTTTAGATTCACTCATTTTACTTCGTATGTAGTCACTTGTTGAAATCTCTAAAAAGACAAATATTTAGGAACGGAGGGAGTAGAAAACAGAGTTGGTGATGATGGTGTGCCTGCCATCCTGCAATATAGGCCGTCCAATTTATATCTGATGGATAGGAAGGAACTATGGCAATTTTGCAAAAAGATACCCAAACCCCTCTCCACATTTTCAAATAAGGCCTTCCCTCGTTCATCCTTTTCTTTCACAAGATAAACTACTCATACAAATGCATCTTGATGTTCCGTGCAATGCACCGGCATCTTGCTAGTTTCTTTTTAAATAGTTACTACAATAATTGGGTTGAAGTGATATATTTTATGTCTGCCCCGAATGATCTCAAATTCACTAGTAGTAACAAAGAAAAGGTTGCCTTGTTAATTAACAGAAAACAGGGTGAAAACTATCACATGAGGCTGATAAAAACAAGGAACACTGGGTTCAGCGTCATCGTCACTACAGCTGTGCGCGCGCGAGAAGTCTACATATCGAGGGGGCTACGGAGAGAAAGACGTATCGAGTGTGTGTGAGCGAGGCACAAAGACACAACTAGCGCGCGCGCGCGTGTGTGTGTTTGAGAGAGAAGCCAATTGATAGATTAAGATCAAGATCGATTTGTCACCCTTCTACTGTCATTGTTGGGGGGTGGGGAGGGGGAAGGAGAGAAAGACGTATCGAGAGTGTGCGCGCGGTAGGCACAGAGGCACAACTAGTGACTGTGTGTGTGTGTTTGAGAGAGAAGCCAGTAGATAGATTACTATCAAGATCGAGGTGCCACCCTACTCCTTCGGTGTCGGGTAGTGTGTGTGTGTGTGTGTGTGTTTGAGAGAGAAGCCGGTAGATAGATTAGTATCAAGATCGAGGTTTCACCCTACTCCTTCGATGTCGGGAAGTGTGTGTGTGGGTGTGGGGGGGGGGCAGTGACACTTAGATATAGGGAGAAGGAGTTTGTGTGATACATATCTATATTAAGGGATATGTAGATAGCATGTGTGCGAGGCATACTTAAAGCATCACGGAGATAAACAAGCGGTGTGCATGCAAGTGCCAAAAAAATGAAGAGAGAAACAATGTCTACGTGTGTGTGTGTGTGAGAGAGAGAGGGAGAGAGAGAGAGGGAGAGAAATCTCAAAACAAAAGGTGCTCTCCTGGAATCCCATTGTATGTATTCATATGGTTCCGGGACTCGAGTTAACCTTAGGCATATGTGTGCGAGACATAGTTATACTTTGAGACATTAGTGGCGGTGGGTGGGCGGAATTAAAGGGAAGGGCGTGTTCGACAGAGAGAGCGTGTGTGTTTCTGTGTGAGAGACTTGTAGGACGGGGTAGAAAGATGAATTCTAACCTTGACGGAGGGAGAGAAATACATGAAGTGCGCGTGTGTGATTCCGATGCCCACGGAGAAATGAGATATGTATGCGTGTGAGAGAGATTGCACAATTCATTCATGTATCACTATCTAGCGATCATTGACGTGCATCGCTTGAACATAAATCAATATCTATTTCGTATCGTGGCCAAAGATACAATATCGATTCAACGCTATAAAGATTGGACACTCATATATCGCATTTTTCTCTCCAAATAATCCTTTTCAATTGTGCATGCCAAAGTTACAGTGATGTTTCTTCAAACAACCACTGTAGCTATCATGTACATGCACCATTGTTAGTTTTTGCATTCAAATTCATTAGTTTTGGATGATTTAAGGTTCTATTATGAAGTAATATATGTAATATCCATATATGAATTCAACGGGTACGCAATTTATGAAATGGAGGCCATGTAATCATATGAGTTAACACTTTTAAGTAGCGGACTACAATATCCATTTCTTTTGTGCGACTACAATATCCATTTCTTTTTGTGCGCCTGTACAATAAGACGTCAATGCATTATGTTTAAGGTAAATAACCAATGGAACTAAGTTATATATTTACATGAGAAATACATAAGCTGAGTGTTTGATCCCTTTTTTTGTGAACGCGCCTCTACACCCGTACGATTGACCGCGCCCGTGTGAACGTCCAAGTTATCGGTGCATCATCCCGAGTTATTGTCTTTTTTCTAGGGTGGACTTCATACCAATTATTAACTACTGACGTGTGCCCCGTGTACACAGTCTCGCATGACCTTCCCGCAAGCACTATCCAAAATTAGTTGAAACTGGATATGAACGATCCCGCGGGCAGCAAAATCTCCCGCCTCCTTCTAAAATTTCTGCCACCTAGTCTTTAGCATGCGAAATTCCCCTTTTGTCCTTGGTGCACGGAGAACAATAGTTACAATATGGCCCTCATTTACATAATAGGTCGGGGCTGCTTTGGTAACTTCCGGTTCCCCCCACCACACGGCACCCCCATTTCCTCTCCCCCTCCAGCAAAAATGACTACTCCACAACACGAGAACATCTTACATCACACCGTCCGTACTTCATCGGCCTTTCTACCCCTCCCCTCTCGAAACCCTAGACTGCTCATCCACCAGCGTACCAGAGCCCATTCACTGCCAGCGGCGTCCACCTCGCCGGATCTGCTTCTGCGGCCGCATCTACCCCTCCCACCTCCCCTAGAAATAAGTAGACTACTCATCCACCACTGTACCATAGCCCATTCAGTGCCGGCCTTGTCCACGGCGCCGGATCTACTTCGCCGGTACTCTCGTCAACTGCAATGCATCTGCAGCGGCTCCTTCGTACTCCCCACCATAGACGCTTCGTCCACACCCCCGGAGCCACCCCACAGACGCCCCCGTCAACGGCCTCTGATCCTCTTCGCCGACACCTTCCTCAACCCTACCGGAGCCGCTTCGCCGACACCATCCTCAACCCTACCGGAGTAGCTACGCCTATACCATTCTCAACCCTACCGGGGCCGCTTTGCCAACGCACAAGTCCACGGCCTCAGATCCGCTTCGTCGCACCCTCGTCCAACCAACCGGAGCAGCTTCTGACGCCCCGTCTAGGGCCACAGATCCGCATCGTCGACACCATCCTGAACCCAACCACCGGAGCAGCTTCACCGACACCCTCGTCCACGGCCTCAGATCCGCTTCGCCCACACCGTAGTCCAGCCTACCGGAGCCGCTCCACAAACACCCTACTCGACGGTTCTAGATCTCCTTACCGGACACCGACAGCCAGCGCAGCATCATCACCCTTGATGTTTCTAACTTGATTGCCACCGTTTGGCAAGATGCCAAGCACCCTCCACGGCCTAGGTACTTGTCACCTTTAAACATGTCTAGCATCACCTGCCCGATGTACTTCAAATATACTAGCAGGTCACTATTACATGTTATGCAGCTGGCAAAAACTACAAGGAGGATGTTTCTTCTGGATCTAACAGCTTGGCCAACCAAGATCCTGGACTGAGGCATTGCTATGATCTTGTAAGTGTGTGTGTCTCTCTCTCTTGTATTGTTCTGTGCCTGCCAGCGTGCTTTGCTAGGATTTTTGACCAGTAATCCCTTTGTGTAGACAATGATTTCCACTACTGGCTGCTAAATTAGAGATGTAGATGTCATACATGATACTCGCTCCGTTCCTAAATATAAGTCTTTCTAGAGATTCCACTATAGACTACATACAGAGCAAAATGAGTGAATCTACACTCGAAAATGCATCTATATACATCTGTATGTGGTCCATACTGGAATCTCTACAAAGACATATATTTAGGAACAGAGGTAGTACATTACACAAAATCGTAGGTGGCATGTAGGAATTCCAGTGCACTAGATTAGGCTCCCTTAGAGTGCCTGCTAGTCCAGTACACAGAGTCATGGCTAGTTTATGCTACGCACACAATCGTTAATTGGTGGTTTAAATATGCGCAAGGGATATGCAATGTATTATCATGTAGAGATATCTGAAATTAGTCGTGTCAACTTGCAGATAGGGTTACGCAAGGAAAAAGTACAAGATGTATGTGCCAATTTCATGGAACATCGCAAAAAAAGGAGAGGTAGCGGTGAGCCTATACAGTGTGCTATGGTAGGTCACTCCGACCCAGTTCTTTTGCAGGATTCTCCCAGAATCTGCCCCTCTCTAGCTTCTCCTAGAATCTTTGACCCCCATTTGTTTTACAATCCTAACTAATTAGACCCTAACTAGATAGGATTGTAAAACAAATGGGGCTCAAAGATTCTGGGAGAATCTGGGTAGGGGTCAGAGTCTAGGAGAATCTGGCAAAAGAACTGGGCCTCCATTGCAATCATCATGACATGTTATTTGTATGTCAGTTCTATTGGCCAAGTTTCTTAGGGATAGTTATTTCGAGTTATCCTAAGAAAATAAGCACCTTTGAATATAAGCTCCAGATAATAAGCTAACCAGTTCTTGTCATTGCCTGCCTTTTCAGCTCATGTGTGCTATGATCAGTGAAAAGTCTAGATTGCATTATATTTTGTCATTTTGCTGCCCATATGAAAATTAATTTGACTTGCAAACATCACAAATTGAACCCAGTGCAGTAATTAATATGGTAGGAAAACAGACCATCAATATTTGTTCAAAATGCAAATACAAAGATACCATCTACTTGGCACAATCTACTTTGGTCAATGTCTTCCATAGAGATCCCATTGCCTAATTTAAATGAAGAACACATGAACTAAATTTAAATGAAGAACCATTATTTATCGAAATTTGATGGTCCAAGTGGCTGGTTATTATCATATAGCAGCACCACCTGAAAGCATCATATAGCAGCAGCATCTCATAGCAACTCATCATACAGCAGCAGCAGCAGCTAGCAATTCATCATATACCAGCAGCAGCTCATAGTAATTCATCATATAGCAGCAGCAGGAGCAGCTCATAGCAATTCATCATATAGCAGCAGCAGGAGCAGCTTATAGCAACTCATCATATAGCAGCAGCAGCTCATAGCAATTCATCATATTGCAGCACCAGCTCATAGCAATTCATCATATAGCAGCAGCAGGAGCAGCTCATAGCAATGCATCATATTGCAGCAGCAGCTCATAGCAATTCATCGTATAGCGGATCAGAATGAAAATTTGGCAAAAAATCAGAGGAGATCCTCACCTTGTTGGATGAGCTCATCCTTCAACAGCACCTCAAGGCCATGGCCTGGGAGGACGGGAGGGGGAACGAGGTGCCTTCTGCCGGAGTGGGGCATCAGCCGTAGTTGTGCAGCGACCGTCGGAGTAGTGCGTTGGATGAACCACAGTGGAGCAGCTGCTGGACACCATGAGAAAGAGGGGTGGTGCCAGAGGGAGGAGCAGCCGGGGAGATTTGGCCCTACCCGCCGGCCATGTTGCCTAGCTGGACAGAGCATCATCGAAGACCAGGCTAGATGGGACCAGTGGCGCCGGCTCGCTGGAGGAACCCTAGCACTGCAGGCAGGGGATCGAGGTAGAGGGAAAGCGGAGAGGAGATGCAAGCGGGCAGGGCAATGAATGCTTGCGTGTTTGTTTTTACTTGAGGGTCAGGTGTGACGCGGGCGTGAGCAGTGGCATTTTGAGTGTAATATAGGCAGACAACAGAGTCATTTCATTATTCCCCTTCCCTTCAATTTTTAGTGAGCTTCTACCCGAAGCACCCCCTCTCCAAAGCGAAATAAGTTAAGCCCAAGCCCATAACTCAAAGATGACTTCTTTACATCTTTTATGGCTTATTTTGACAATAAGCTCTGAAAAGACAGAATAGAACTGGCCCTTAACCTGCAATTCAATTGTGCGTGCAATGATGAATCACTCCTGCCTGCTATAGTCTACATTTAGGCATCATACATGGCATAACCTAATACATGTGCATTTCATTATAGAATCTGAAATATGCAATGTTTATGTTAGTTCATACGTTGCACATGATGTTTAAATGACCCTTAAATCTGGTCAGTCAAGTGATGGTCTTTAAGCCTCCTTCTATGCTTCTTTTCTTGATATGTAAGATTTGCTCACACATCTGTTCAATTGCTTGTTTGTATCAGCCAGCCATACTAGGACTGTTTGCTTTGATTACTTGCTGTTCTTGACCTAACAGAGCTTGTCAACGATTTAAACACTAAGGGCTGCTGTAGTGGGGGCCTGTATAACTCATAGGTGACATAAAGGTTTGGCTGTACACTAAAGTAGGCTCTCCAAGAGTACCTGGAGATCCAGTTTGAAGGTATTCCTAGTTTTTACCCAATGCACACATAGTAAATGCTCATTTCATTGTGTGCAAGAGATGTCGCATGTTTCATTATGTGGTGTTGTTTTGTTATAAACTCATCCTTTTGTGTTGTTCACAGACTGGAAAGTATGCATATTTATCTTCCAAGGAGACCAGTAACTAGTTTGTGTCACCTTGCGGAGGGGGTGCAATGAAGATAAGATTGAGGATTTCCAAGTACAAGATGTTAGGAAGGAGCCTTGCAAGAGAAGGAGGAGCAGCGCTGAGCCTGTTCAGCCAGTTATGGTACATCACTGTATTACAATTACCAGGACATCCTATTTGTCTGATATTGTGCTTGCGTAGGGTTCTTCACCTGTAACCCAGTCATTGGGCCATTGATTAAAACCCCCTCCGCTCACTACTATATGATGTTCTAACTTTTTTGTAAATCAGATGTATGTAAACACATTTTAATGTGTCTATTCACTCATTACAGATGTAGTCTACTTTTAAATATCTAAAACATCTTATAGTAGTGAACAGTGTGAAACTGCTTCCTGCCATGGTAGAGTTGTCAATGTCATAAATGTCATAACCAAACGCATATTCACATCATTAGCCTCCCTATCATTACTAGGATATTGATTACATACTAGTCGAGATATTTCATAGGGGGCAAACAATATTACACTACTTGTTCATTTATATAGTAAATGTAGCTAGGCCATGGATGCTATTGAGGCATGCATGTATGCATGCTGCCAACTCAACAGTTCAATTGCTTGTTTGTTTCAGGCATTGTTAAATTGCTCTTTTCAATTGCTTTATTTGTCCTCAGTTAATGAGATGCCCAAACAATGATGCCTGATGTTGGGTACTTGTATAATTATTACTTGACATAATTAAAGGCCTTACCATTTAATTACTCTGGCGAAGTGTGCGTGAAGCTTTGAAGTCTATTAACCAACTATTACTGCATGAGGCTCACAATCTAGTTTATACTAGGCTAATGATTGCATAGTTTTGCTTGCTGTAGTAGGTTTGTATGAATCCCTCTGCTGTTCATTATGCTCCTAAGACTTTAATTGAGCTACAGAATGGCCAACTTCTTGCTTACTTATAAGCAAGATATATATATATATATATATATATATATATATATATATATATATATATATATATATATATATATATATAATGTTCAGTAGCTGCGTGTGATCTAAATTTGTAACCTGTCTGTATTTTGGATTTGGCCCCACCATCATGCTCCTCTGGTGAGCTAAGAGAGATTTCTGTATGCGGGCTGCACAGACTACCATTTTTATAATTTTTAAAATATCACCTGCTTATGCTTCATGACGTGTAACATTATTGTTAGTCCTGTTTTGCCATGTACAAAATAGTCTGTCTTGCTCGCTTCACTGTTGTAACTATATTTTTGCCCTAGTTATGTGTACTTACAGAAACATTTCAGGATGAAGTGACATCAACACAAAGATCTGCGAGCAGTGCGGCATGGCCATTACCAAATGATTATGGATTGGAATTGGAATGTGTTGATGTTCTCGAGCATCAACTAGAGGTGGCAAGACAACGTGTACATGATTCTCAACATGCAATCAACAAGTTGAGACTGGAGTTGTAGGTATTAGATGCAGAAGTCAAAAAAATGAAACAAGACACTAAGGTAACCACGAAGGAATTGGAGATTTTGTAGACTGAAATTTGTGCTATCTAAATCCGGCCAATGCTATTTTCTAAAGAGATTATAGTTCAAATGGTAAGTTCTGTTGATGCGTGTCCATGATGTATGAGCTTTATTTGCCCAGTGTATGTAATTTGCTGTTTGTGTATGCTTTATTATCACTGGTGCCGAACTATAATGCCCAGTGGGTATAATCTGCTGTAATTTCTTTATTGTATAGTGTAGGATTATTCTACGTTTCTATGCCTTAGTCTCTTTATTGTATAGTGTACATTTTTTAGAGGCGATAGTATAGAGTAGGATAATTCTTTGTATATGCTATATCGTTGAAACGGGGGCCAACACGCCCAAACATTACCTGGACGCCATCCAAACGAACAAACATGTGTAGTCAAAGCGGGCCTTAATTGGGCTAGTCAAATTAATATTTAGTGGATCCCAAATGATGTGGCCCACCGTAACAACGGCTCTTAGCAGGCCGTTAACAGGCCGAAAGCTCGATAGGGCCGTATAAATGGAAATGGCCCGCAGGCCTCTAGCAGGCCGAAATAAATGTCAATTTTGTGTCGGCCATTTTACTTTACGGGCCAGTAAGAGGTCGAAAGTGTTTTGGCCCAGAAGAGGCCCAATTTGCAAACTAGGCTTTTAACAGGCCAAAAATCGCGTCGCGCTGAAATTGTGCTCTGCGGAACGTGGGCCGCTAATGGACCCAAAATTAGGTTGCACAGTTAAAGGCCCAACTATTGTGCAGGCCGTTAACAGGCCGAAAGACAAAATGGGCTAGGAATTGGCCCATTTACCGAATGGGCCGAGGAAAGGCCTAAAGTCACAACGGGCTAGAAGTTGGCCCAACTGCAGAATGGGCCGAGAAAAGGCCGAAAGACGTACTGGGCCATTAACGGGCTAGAACTAACGATGGGCTGCTAACAGGCCGAAAGAAGGTCAGGCCGTAATTGGGCCCAAAGACGTAGCGGGCCGTTAACGGGCTGGAACTGACGATGGGCTGGAAATTGTCAAATCTAGAATGGGCCTTTGATGGGCCGATTCTATGTAACTTGTATGGGCCGTGCTTGTGAATGGGCCTGACTCAAGTAGGCCGCTAATGTGCCGGCCCGCTTATTTTAACAGGTGCGGCCTTTTAACCTAAACGGGCCACTGTTGGGCCGAGCCACGTGTTGATGTACCATAGGCTCGTCCCGTCCACTCGCTTGATGACACCTGTCCCAACGCGGAGCTGACACATGGATACTAAGGCGAATCAGAATTTTACACGTGGAAAATCCCCATTGGTCCGGGCGGTTAACGGGTTATCGATCCAAACCGGAACCCGATAGCTTAACGGTGACCCGTTACGATGGATGCCACGTGTCGGTTACCCTTGACGAAAGCACTTCCATGAGGTGCCATTTATCGTCATGGAAGTGGACACTTCCGTGATGATAATTTTGGTATTGTCATGGAACACTTCTACGACAGCACAGGTATGACTATCTTGATTCTGTCATAAAATCATCATGGTTGTACATGCATGACAGAAAACGTGACCTACTGTGACAAACACGTATCATCACGGAAGTCTATTTTTTTGTAGTGCTTGTAAAGGTTGCCATGGCCCTCCTTTTATAGCTCAAGGGGTAACCATAGTGGCAGAAAGGTAATTACATGTTGATTAGATAGCAAACAGTGCTATCATATCTAACTCTGCTAGTTAGGACAAAAAGCATTAAATGCATCGCTAGGTGTCATGAGGAGGAGAAGCCCCGGCAAGGATTCTGCACCACTTGCCTAGCTAACTCCTATTGTCTTGACACGTCATTTAGACGGGTGCCGATAAAGGTAATAACCCTTCCGGCGTGCTGACACGTGTCCGGTAAGCCCCACCTAACCGCCTGCAGGCTCGACACCTCACAGAGCAATGACTAGCTATTCGGAGAGGTGGAGCGCTGGCAGTTGGCGGGGGCCTGCTGGCCATAGAGCTTGCCGGATCTTCGCCTTGCGGGCTTGGCCTTGACATCGAGGGCTGCTTCTAGTGTCGTGTCTTGTTCTTCTCCTTGGCCAAGTAGGTTATCTTTAAAACTTGGTCTTCTTGATGCGCTCCTTGATCTCTCAAAGAGCAGCTTTCTTGGCTTGGGAAACTTCTTTATAACTTTAGATTGGCAAGGGAGCTGCTACTTGTCAGTGCATAGGTCAGGGTATTATACACCCATGTTTACTACACCGACAATACTGAAGTATTTCGAAATTACATGGGCCTAGCCCAATAATAAGGTGACGCAACACCAATAATAGCCTCTGGATGAAATTTATGAAGTGGCTTCTTGTATATTTTGTCCAAATCTTCATGCACTCATTATGGTGGCTTCAAAGTCCTAAAATCGTCACTTGAAACTCTGTTCTTGTTCCTGTTGCACATGCCATCATCTACATGCTTGATCTTGCTCCAATGCTCATCCTTCTTGTCCAAGCTAGGCCCTTCATTTGTAAGCAAAACAAATGTATCCAATTTAGGCAGCATCATATTCTCATGAACATTAGAATCATTACCAAGAAACAAAAGTACCTGGTAATTTAATTGGCATGCGCGAGCTCTAGTAATTGGTCCAGTACACTGTTCTACAATTCGTTTGATTAATCAGTTAACGGGCCAGTTAATCGCTACTCGTAGGGTGACCGTATCGAATCTCACATATTCATCGAGTTAACTTATTAGGCCGACTAATTGGCCCGTTAGACCGATTAATCGGTTGTTAGGCCCATTAATCGCCGCCGACCCATTAACTTGTGGGAAAAAAGCCCAATTTTTTTCCTGTAACCCCTTCCATCCCCCTCTTGCTCCTCAATAGATAGGGTTCGACCAAACTATAGCATATTTTGGTATATTACATTGCTGATAGCATGAGAGTACGGTATAATACTTAAAAAACTAGATATATGTTGGCAATTCCTATTTAATCTACCGATAATGGTCGACTGATTAAACTAGTTAATAGGCCGATTCACCGATTAATCACTACTCCCAAGCTAATCGAGTAGCTACTAGTTACCGATTTCTTGAACAATGGTCCAGTATGTATGGTAGCAGGGGCTGTGGGTGTAACAATGGTATTGATGTCCTCATCATTCTCCCCTTCTTGAAATGAAGCCGTCCTCAACGGAAGCTCATCTTCCTTACCCAAATAAGGCTTCAAATCTGCAATGTTAAAAGTGGGACTAACCACAAAATCTGCAGGCAGGTCAAGTTTATATGCATTATCATTTTTTTTCTTTAACACCTTAAAAGGTCCATCAGCACGTGGCATTAGCTTTGATTTGCGCAAATCAGGAAACCGATCCTTACGCAAATGTAACCAAACAAGATCTCCAGGTGCAAAGACAACATGTTTTCTACCTTTATCTCCAGCAAGTTTATATTTAACATTCATACGCTCAATGTTTTCCTTAGTTAACTCATGCATTTTCAAGATCAATTCAGCACATTGTTTAGCATCAAAATTAACCTTCTCTGAAGATGGAAGGGGCAGTAAATCAATAGGTGCACGAGGTAAGAAACCGTACACAATTTCAAAAGGGCACATCTTAGTAGTAGAATGCAGCGAATGATTATAAGCAAATTCAATATGAGGCAAGCATTCTTTCCACATTTTCTTGTTATTCTTCAAAACAGCACTAAGCATAGTAGACAATGTTCTATTGACTACTTCAGTTTGTCCATCAGTTTGGGGTGACTTGTAGTACTAAAAAGCAGTTTAATCCCCAACTTAGCCCACAATCATCTCCAAAAGTGGCTAAGAAATTTAGTATCATTATCCAAAACAATAGTATTTGGCATACCATGCAAGCGAATAATTTCACGAAAGAACAAATCAGCAACATTAGCAGCAGCATCGCTTTTATGACATGGTATGAAGTGTGCCATTTTTGGAAATCTGTCCACGACAACAAATATGCTATTCCTCCCCTTCTTTGTTCGAGGTAATCCTAAAACAAAATCCATAGATATATCCTCCCATGGAACACTAGGTACAGGGAAAGGCATATATAAACAATGATGATTAAGTCATGACTTAGCTTTTTGACATGTAGTGCAGCGAGCAATCAAACGCTCGACATCCCGTCTCATCTTTGGCCAAAAGAAATGTGTAGCAAGTACGTCCTTCGTCTTCTTCACGCCAAAGTGTCCCATTAATCCTCCTCCATGCGCCTCCTGCAACAACAAAAGATGAATGGAGCTAGCTGGAATGCATAGCTTGTTAGCACGAAACACAAATCCATCATTAACGATGAACTTGTTCCATGTTCTCCCATCTTTACAATTTTGCACTACATCTTTAAATTCAGCATCATGCACATATTGATCTTTGATGGTCTCCAAACCAAATATTTTAAAGTCAAGTTGTGAAAGCATAGTATAACGATGACACAATGCATCAGCATTAACATTTTCTTTACCCTTCTTGTGTTTAATGACATAAGGGAAAGACTCAATTTCAATCCATTTAGCATGTCTACGGTTCAATTTGGCTTGAGTTTTAGTATGTTTCAAAGATTCATGATCATAATGTATAACAAATTGTTTGGGCCATAAATAATGTTGCCATGTTTCTAAAGTCCTAACAAGAGCATATAATTCTTTATCATAACTAGAATAGTTCAGACTAGGCCCACTCAATTTTTTAGAGAAATATGCAACATGTTTGCCATCTTGTAATAATGCACCTCCTAATCCAATTCCACTAGCATCACATTCAAGCTCAAAAGTCTTATTGAAAGCACAAATGCTCCCTGGGTGATTTTGGTAATTAATGTCAACATATCTTTTGTTGGACTAATAGTTTTATCCAGTACATTTCAGATGAGTCCAACAATGGAGTGGCAAGGAGAAGAGGATGTGGAACCCCTTCAAAATGCTAAGGACAAAGACTGGCAAAAACTCAAGACTCTTCATTTCTATTTTACTGATCCAAGATCACATTGAGTCCATAGGAAAGTCAATACTATTAAAAGGGGATGAGCTGTTGCTTAATGGTCTACTTGCTCAAGTTCTTAGTGATATTGCTCCAAAACCCTCATCCACTTTCTCTATCTAAATATGTCCAAAACCTATATTTCAACTTGGCCCCATCGATGCTTTCTATTCGGAGCCACTGAGTTCATTTGACGTAGCCACTACCAGAAACCCTAATAGTTCGGTCTCACTGATACGGATCTCGGTCCCACCAAGATGGCCTTTCCAACTCTTTGTTATCTGTTGCAATTATTTTGGTCTCACTGAGAATTGCAATCGGTCTCACCAAGATGGCTTGCCAACTCTCTGTTGCCTTATTGCTTCACTTCGGTGTCACCGAGTTGATGCAATCGGTGCCACCGAGACGAGGTTTGCCCTAATCCTAACACATCAGTCCCACCGAGTTGTTCCAGTCAATCCCACCGAGATTCCCTACGTTCATATATATGAAAAGATCGGTGCCACCGATTTTAACTAATTGGTGCCACTGAGATGAGTCAAATGTGTGTAACGGTTGGATTTTGTGTGGAGGCTATATATTGAAGGAAATATGCCCTAGAGGCAATAATAAAGTTGTTATTTATATTTCCTTATATCATGATAAATGTTTATTATTCATGCTAGAATTGTATTAACCGGAAACTTAGTACATGTGTGAATACATAGACAAACAGAGTGTCACTAGTATGCCTCTACTTGACTAGCTCGTTAATCAAAGATGGTTGAGTTTCCTAGCCATAGACATGAGTTGTCATTTGATGAACGGGATCACATCATTAGAGAATGATGTGATTGACATGACCCATCCATTAGCTTAGCACGATGATCGTTTAGTTTGTTGCTATTGCTTTCTTCATGACTTATACATGTTCCTCTAACTATGAGATTATGCAACTCCTGAATACCGGAGGAACACCTTGTGTGCTATCAAACATCACAACGTAACTCGGTGATTATAAAGATGCTCTACAGGTGTCTCCGATGGTGTTTGTTGAGTTGGCATAGATCGAGATTAGGAATTGTCACTCCGATTGTCGGAGAGGTATCTCTGGGCCCTCTCGGTAATGCACATCATATGAAGCCTTGCAAGCAATGTGACTAATGAGTTAGTTACGGGATGATGCATTATGGAACGAGTAAAGAGACTTGCCGGTGATGAGATTGAACTAGGTATGATGATACCGACGATCGAATCTCGGGCAAGTAACATACCAATGACAAAGGGAACAACGTATGTTGTTATGCGGTTTGACCGATAAAGATCTTCATAGAATATGTAGGAACCAATATGAGCATCCAGGTTCCGCTCTTGGTTATTGACCGGAGATGTGTCTCGGTCATGTCTACATAGTTCTCGAACCCGTAGGGTCTGCACGCTTAACGTTCGATGACGATCGGTATTCTGAGTTTATGTGTATTGATGTACCGAAGGTAGTTCGGAGTCCCGGATGTGATCACGGACATGACGAGGAGTCTCGAAATGGTCGAGACATAAAGATTGATATATTGGAAGGTTATGTTTGGACACCGGAAAGGTTTCGGATAGGTTCGGGCATTTTTCGGAGTACCGGGGGGTTATCGGAACCCCCCGGGGGGTTAATGGGCCTTCATGGGCTTTAGTGGAAGAGAGGAGGAGGCGGCCAGGTGGGGGCGCGCGCCTCCCCAAGCCCAATCCGAATTGGGAAGGGGGCCGGCCCCCCTTTCCTTCTCTCCCTCTTCCTCCTTCCTTCCCCTCCTTGTTGGACTAGGAAAGGGGGGAACCTACTCCTAGTAGGAGTAGGATTCCCCCCCTTTGGGCGCGCCCCATGAGGCCGGCCGGCCCCCTCCTCCACACCTTTATATACAGGGGAGGGGGGCACCCCAGAGACACACAAGTTGATTGTTTAACCGTGTGCGGTGCCCCCTCCATAGATTTCCACCTCGGTCATATTGTCGTAGGGCTTAGGCGAAGCCCTGCGTCGGTAACTTTATCATCACCGTCACCACGCCGTCGTGCTGATGAAACTCTCCCTCGGCCTCAACTGGATCAAGAGTATGAGGGATGTCACCGAGCTGAACGTGTGCAGATCGTGGAGGTGCCGTGCGTTCGGTACTTGATCGGTTGGATCGCGAAGACGTTCGACTACATCAACCGCGTTACTAAACGCTTCCGCTTTCGGTCTACGAGGGTATGTAGACACACTCTCCCCGCTCGTTTCTATGCTTCTCCTAGATAGATCTTGTGTGATCATAGGAATTTTTTTGAAATACTACGTTCCCAACAGTGGCATCAGAGCCAGGTCTATGCGTAGATGTTATATGCACGAGTAGAAAACAAAGAGTTGTGGGCGATAATAGTCATACTGCTTACCAGCATGTCATACTTTGATTCGGCGGTATTGTTGGATGAAGCAGCTCAGACCGACATTACGCGTATGCTTACGCGAGACTGGTTCTATCGACATGCTTCGCACACAGGTGGCTAGTGGGTGTCAGTTTCTCCAACTTTAGTTGAATCAAGTGTGACTACGCCCGGTCCTTGTTGAAGGTTAAAACAGCACACTTGACGAAAAATCGTTGTGGTTTTGATGCGTAGGTAAGAACGGTTCTTGCTCAGCCCGTAGCAGCCACGTAAAACTTGCAACAACAAAGTATAGGACGTCTAATTTGTTTCTGCAGGGCTTGCTGTGATGTGATATGGTCAAGACATGATGTGATATAATTTATTGTATGAGATGATCATGTTTTGTAACAGAGTTATCGGCAACCGGCAGGAGCCATATGGTTGTTGCTTTATTGTATGCAATGCAATCACCATGTAATTGCTTTACTTTATCACTAAGCGGTAGCGATAGTCGTAGAAGCAATAAGTTGGTGAGACGACAACGATGCTTTGATGGAGATCATGCTGGGGCGCCGGTGACGATGGAGATCAAGCTGGGGCGCCGGTGACGATGAAGATCATGACGGTGCTTCGATGATGGAGATCAAGAGCACAAGATGATGATGGCCATATCATGTCACATATTGAATTGCATGTGATGTTAATCCTATTATGCATCTTATTTTGCTTAGTACGGTGGTAGCATTATAAGATGAACTCTCACTAAATTTCAAGGTACAAGTGTTCTCCCTGAGTATGCACCGTTGCTACAGTTCGTCGTGCCGAGACACCACGTGATGATCGGGTGTGATAAGCTCTACGTTCACATACAACGGGTGCAAGCCAGTTTTGCACATGCAGAATACTCGGGTTAAACTTGATGAGCCTAGCATATGCAGATATGGCCTCGAAACACTGAGACCAAAAAGTCGAGCGTGAATCATATAGTAGATATGATCAACATAGTGATGTTCACCATTGAAAACTACTCCATCTCATGTGATGATCGGACATGGTTTAGTTGATTTGGATCACGTGATCACTTAGATGATTAGAGGGATGTCTATCTAAGTGGGAGTTCTTAAGTAATATGATTAATTGAACTTTAATTTATCATGAACTTAGTACCTGATAGTATTTTGCATGTGTATGTTGTTGTAGATCAATGGCCCGTGCTACTATTCCTTTGAATTTTAATGCGTTTCTAGAGAAAGCTAAGTTGAAAGATGATGGTAGCAACTACACGGACTGGGTCCGTAACTTGAGGATTATCCTCATTGCTGCACAGAAGAATTATGTCCTGGAAGCACCGCTAGGTGCTAGGCCTGCTGCAGATGCTACTGATGACGTTAAGAACATCTGGCAGAGCAAAGCTGATGACTACTCGATAGTTCAGTGTGCCATGCTTTACGGCTTAGAACCGGGACTTCAACTATGTTTTGAACGTCATGGAGCATATGAGATGTTCCAGGAGTTGAAGTTAATATTTCAAGCAAATGCCCGGATTGAGAGATATGAAGTCTCCAATAAGTTCTATAGCTGCAAAATGGAGGAGAATAGTTCTGTCAGTGAGCATATACTCAAAATGTCTGGGTATCATAATCACTTGACTCATCTGGGAGTTAATCTTCCGATTGATAGTGTCATTGACAGAGTTCTTCAATCACTGCCACCAAGCTACAAGAGCTTCATGATGAACTATAATATGCAAGGGATGGATAAGACAATTCCCGAGCTCTTCGCAATGCTAAAGGCTGCGGAGGTAGAAATCAAAAAGGAGCATCAAGTGTTGATGGTCAACAAGACCACCAGTTTCAAGAAAAAGGTTAAAGGGAAGAAGGGGAACTTCAAGAAGAACGGCAAGCAAGTTGCTGCTCAAGTGAAGAAGCCCAAGTCTGGACCTAAGCCTGATACTGAGTGCTTCTAATGCAAAGGGACTGGTCACTGGAAGCGGAACTGCCCCAAGTATTTGGCGGATAAGAAGGATGGCAAAGTGAACAAAGGTATATGTGATATACATGTTATTGATGTGTACCTTACTAATGCTCGCAGTAGTGCCTGGGTATTTGATATTGGTTCTGTTGCTAATATTTGCAACTCAAAACATGGACTACGGATTAAGCGAAGATTGGCTAAGGACGAGGTGACGATGCGTGTGGGAAATGGTTCCAAAGTCGATGTGATCGCCGTTAGCATGCAACCTCTACATCTACCTTCGGGATTAGTTTTAGACCTGAATAATTGTTATTTGGTGCCAGCGTTAAGCATGAACATTATATCTGGATCTTGTTTGATGCGAGACGGTTATTCATTTAAATCTGAGAGTAATGGTTGTTCTATTTATATGAGTAATATCTTTTATGGTCATGCACCCTTGAAGAGTGGTCTATTTTTGTTGAATCTCGATAGTAGTGATACACATATTCATAGTATTGAAACCAAAAGATGCAGAGTTGATAATGATAGTGCAACTTATTTGTGGCACTGCCGTTTGGGTCATATTGGTGTAAAGCGCATGAAGAAACTCCATACTGATGGACTTTTGGAATCACTTGACTATGAATCACTTGGTACTTGCGAACCATGCCTCATGGGAAAGATGACTAAAACTCCGTTTTCCGGAACAATGGAGCGAGCAACAGATTTATTGGAAATAATACATACCGATGTATGCGGTCCGATGAATATTGAGGCTCGCGGCGGGTATCTATATTTTCTGACCTTCACTGATGATTTGAGCAGATATGGGTATATCTACTTGATGAAACATAAGTCTGAAACATTTGAAAAGTTCAAAGAATTTCAGAGTGAAGTGGAAAATCATCGTAACAAGAAAATAAAGTTTCTGCGATCCGATCGTGGAGGAGAATATTTGAGTTACGTGTTTGGTCTTCATTTGAAACAATGCGGAATAGTTCCGCAACTCACGCCACCCAGAACACCGCAGTGTAATGGTGTGTCCGAACATCGTAACCGCACTTTATTAGATATGGTGCGATCTATGATGTCTCTTACTGATTTACCGCTATCGTTTTGGGGTTATGCTTTAGAGACGGCTGCATTCACGTTAAATAGGGCACCATCTAAATCCGTTGAGACGACACCTGATGAACTATGGTTTGGCAAGAAACCCAAGTTGTCGTTTCTTAAAGTTTGGGGACTGCGATGCTTATGTGAAAAAGCTTCAACCTGATAAGCTCAAACCCAAATCGGAGAAATGCGTCTTCATAGGATACCCAAAGGAGACTATTGGGTACACCTTCTATCACAGATCCGAAGGCAAGACATTCGTTGCTAAGAATGGATCCTTTCTAGAGAAGGAGTTTCTCTCGAAAGAAGTGAGTGGGAGGAAAGTAGAACTTGATGAGGTAACTGTACCTGCTCCCTTATTGGAAAGTAGTTCATCACAGAAATCAGTTCCTGTGACTCCTACACCAATTAGTGTGGAAGCTAATGATGATGATCATGTAACTTCAGATCAAGTTACTACCGAACCTCGTAGGTCAACCAGAGTAAGATCCGCACCAGAGTGGTATGGTAATCCTATTCTGGAGGTCATGTTACTTGACCATGATGAACCTACGAACTATGAGGAAGCGATGATGAGCCCAGATTCCGCGAAATGGCTTGAGGCCATGAAATCTGAGATGGGATCCATGTATGAGAACAAAGTGTGGACTTTGGTTGACTTGCCCGATGATCGGCAAGCCATAGAGAATAAATGGATCTTCAAGAAGAAGACTGACGCTGACAGTAATGTTACTGTCTACAAAGCTCGACTTGTTGCAAAAGGTTTTCGACAAGTTCAAGGAGTTGACTACGATGAGACCTTCTCACCCGTAGCGATGCTTAAGTCCGTCCGAATCATGTTAGCAATTGCCGCATTTTATGATTATGAAATTTGGCAAATGGATGTAAAAACTGCATTCCTGAATGGATTTCTGGAAGAAGAGTTGTATATGATGCAACCCGAAGGTTTTATCGATCCAAAGGATGCTAACAAAGTGTGCAAGCTCCAACGATCCATTTATGGACTGGTGCAAGCATCTCGGAGTTGGAATAAACATTTTGATAGTGTGATCAAAGCATATGGTTTTATACAGACTTTTGGAGAAGCCTGTATTTACAAGAAAGTGAGTGGGAGCTCTGCAGCATTTCTAATATTATATGTGGATGACATATTGTTGATTGGAAATGATATAGAATTTCTGGATAGCGTAAAAGGATACTTGAATAAAAGTTTTTCAATGAAAGACCTCGGTGAAGCTGCTTATATATTGGGCATCAAGATCTATAGAGATAGATCAAGACGCTTAATTGGACTTTCACAAAGCACATACCTTGATAAAGTTTTGAAGAAGTTCAAAATGGATCAAGCAAAGAAAGGGTTCTTGCCTGTGTTGCAAGGTGTGAAGTTGAGTAAGACTCAATGCCCGACTACTGCAGAAGATAGAGAGAAAATGAAAGTCATTCCCTATGCCCCTGCCATAGGTTCTATCATGTATGCAATGCTATGTACTAGACCTGATGTGTGCCTTGCTATAAGTTTAGCAGGGAGGTACCAAAGTAATCCAGGAGTGGATCACTGGACAGCGGTCAAGAACATCCTGAAATACCTGAAAAGGACTAAGGATATGTTTCTCGTTTATGGAGGTGACAAAGAGCTCGTCGTAAGTGGTTACGTCGATGCAAGTTTTGACACTGATCCGGATGACTTTAAGTCACAAACCGGATACGTATTTATATTGAACGGTGGAGCTGTCAGTTGGTGTAGTTCTAAGCAAAGCGTCGTGGCGGGATCTACGTGTGAAGCGGAGTACATAGCTGCTTCGGAAGCAGCGAATGAAGGAGTCTGGATGAAGGAGTTCATATCCGATCTAGGTGTCATACCTAGTGCATCGGGTCCAATGAAAATCTTTTGTGACAATACTGGTGCAATTGCCTTGGCAAAGGAATCCAGATTTCACAAGAGAACCAAGTACATCAAGAGACGCTTCAATTCCATCCGCGATCAAGTCAAGGAGGGAGACATAGAGATTTGCAAAATACATACGGATCTGAATGTTGCAGACCCGTTGACTAAGCCTCTCTCACGAGCAAAACATGATCAGGACCAAGACTCCATGGGTGTTAGAATCATTACTGTGTAATCTAGATTATTGACTCTAGTGCAAGTGGGAGACTGAAGGAAATATGCCCTAGAGGCAATAATAAAGTTGTTATTTATATTTCCTTATATCATGATAAATGTTTATTATTCATGCTAGAATTGTATTAACCAGAAACTTAATACATGTGTGAATACATAGACAAATAGAGTGTCACTAGTATGCCTCTACTTGACTAGCTCGTTAATCAAAGATGGTTGAGTTTCCTAGCCATAGACATGAGTTGTCATTTGATGAACGGGATCACATCATTAGAGAATGATGTGATTGACATGACCCATCCGTTAGCTTAGCACGATGATCGTTTAGTTTGTTGCTATTGCTTTCTTCATGACTTATACATGTTCCTCTAACTATGAGATTATGCAACTCCCGAATACCGGAGGAACACCTTATGTGCTATCAAACGTCACAACGTAACTGGGTGATTATAAAGATGCTCTACAAGTGTCTCCGATGGTGTTTGTTGAGTTGGCATAGATCGAGATTAGGATTTGTCACTCCGATTGTTGGAGAGGTATCTCTGGGCCCTCTCGGAAATGCACATCATATGAAGCCTTGCAAGCAATGTGACTAATGAGTTAGTTACGAGATGATGCATTACGGAACGAGTAAAGAGACTTGCCGGTGATGAGATTGAACTAGGTATGATGATACCGACGATCGAATCTCGGGCAAGTAACATACCAATGACAAAGGGAACAACGTATGTTGTTATGCGGTTTGACCGATAAAGATCTTCGTAGAATATGTAGGAGCCAGTATGAGCATCCAGGTTCCACTATTGGTTATTGACCGGAGATGTGTCTCGGTCATGTCTACATAGTTCTCGAACCCGTAGGGTCCGCACGTTTAACGTTCGATGACGATCGGTATTATGAGTTTATGTGTTTTGATGTATCGAAGGTAGTTCGGAGTCCCGGATGTGATCACGGACATGTCGAGGAGTCTCGAAATGGTCGAGACATAAAGATTGATATATTGGAAGGTTATGTTTGGACACCGGAAAGGTTTTGGATAGGTTCGGGCATTTTCCGGAGTACCGGGTGGTTATCGGAACCCCCCGGGGGGTTAATGGGCCTTCATGGGCTTTAGTGGAAGAGAGGAGGAGGCGGCCAGGTGGGGGCGCGCGCCCCCCCAAGCCCAATCCGAATTGGGAAGGGGGCCGCCCCCCCTTTCCTTCTCTCCCTCTTCCTCCTTCCTTCCCCTCCTTGTTGGACTAGGAAAGGGGTGAACCTACTCCTAGTAGGAGTAGGATTCGCCCCCTTTGGGCGCGCCCCATGAGGCCGGCCGGCCCCCTCCTCCACTCCTTTATATACGGGGGAGGGGGGCACCCCAGAGACACACAAGTTGATTGTTTAACCGTGTGCGGTGCCCCCCCTCCACAGATTTCCACCTCGGTCATATTGTCGTAGTGATTAGGCGAAGCCCTGCGTCGGTAACTTCATCATCACCGTCACCACGCCGTCGTGCTAACGAAACTCTCCCTTGGCCTCAACTGGATCAAGAGTACGAGGGATGTCACTGAGCTAAACGTGTGCAGATCACGGAGGTGCCTTGCATTTGGTACTTGATAGGTTGGATCGCGAAGACGTCCGACTACATCAACCGCATTACTAAACGCTTCCGCTTTCGGTCTACGAGGGTACATAGACACACTCTCCCCGCTTGATGCTATGCTTCTCCTAGATATATCTTGCATGATCGTAGGAATTTTTTTGAAATACAACATTCCAAACATATATACCCCTCCACCCCCTTCTCAATTTGTGAGAGAGCCATCAGAACATGCCTACACTTCCACCATACATTTTCTGGGAGAGAACCACCTACTCATGTGTTGAGATCAAGAGATTCCATTCCAACCTTTTGAACCTTGATTTCTAGCCTTCCCCAAGTTGCTTTCCACTCAAATCCCTCTTCCACCATAGCCAAATCTGTTAGAGAGAGTTGAGTGTTGGGGAGACTATCATTTGAAGCACAAGAGCAAGGAGTTCATCATCTACACACCATCTATTACCTTTCAGAGAGTGGTGTCTCCTAGATTGGTTAGGTGTCGCTTGGGAGCCTCCATTGTGATGTGGAGTTGAACCAAGAAGTTTGTAAGGGCAAGGAGATCGCCTACTTCGTGAAGATCTACCTGAGTGAGCCAAGTCCTTCGTGGGCGGTGGCCATGGTGGGATAGACAAGGTTGCCTCTTCGTGGACCCGTCGTGGGTGGAGCCTTCCGTGGACTGGCGCAACCATTACCCTTCATGGGTTGAAGTCTCCATCAACGTGGATGTAAATAGCACCACCTATCGGAACCACGCCAAAAATTCTCCACGTCTCCATTGTGTTTGCACACTCCAATCCTGTCGGTGTACTAAGTATTGGGCCACTAGTACCCCATACTTGTGCACGGGCAGTTGTAGCCATACTCGCGGCAAGGCTTGTCGGGGAACAGTTCGAGGTTGACTCAAGCCACCAAAGAAATCATCAAGTCAGAGATCTGAGGATCAGAAGATAAGAAGAGCTGGAATCCGAAGCCCAGCTTCCCCGGCAAGATCTTGCTGGGGTGGCCTGCGGAGCCCGGCAAGGCTTGGCGCCCGGCAAGCTTCGGCGCCCGGCAAGGTTTTGTTGCTGTGCCACCGCTCTAGCACAGCGACAAACCTGACATTCTGGGTCCTTCTTTGGATGCGTGGCAACGCGCTAGTGGAGGAGAGCTTAAGCGGTGCTGCTCTTGAACGTACTGTTCACTGTGAGCGCTCCTGGAACCTGGGCTCAAGAACACCAATAATAACACAAGGCAGGAGTAGGGTTTTACGGTGATCAGCGGCCCGAACCTGGGTAAACTCGCCCCGCGTCGATCGTTGGTTCTGCTCTTTGCGCATAACTCTCCCCCCGCCGAATCGTAAAGGGGTCTCTTGGGATCCCATAGGTGTCGCACGCCGACATCTTTGGCGCGCCAGGTAGGGGGATTGTAGGTTGTGTGAACCTGATCCAATGATCGGCACCTTAGTTTCTTCATCATCTTCATCATCATGCCGCCCAAGAAGAAGAGCACTGCGACGGCACAACCATCCATGTTCGTTTTGCCTTCGCCTTCTCATACGGGCGATGGCGTGGGTGCAGAAGGAAGAGGACTAGAACCTCCACGGCGTTCTGGTAATCTGAGCCAGGCGAGCGGCATCGTTCGCAGTGGCAGCGGCAACCTACACGCCGCTGGATCCAGAGACGGAGCTGTGTTGCCTACGGGTGGCACAACGAATTCCAGAGATCGGAGGGCGCCGGCTGGAGCTCCCGTGCCGGCGCAAGCATCACGACCTACCCAGGTCGTGCACGACAAGCGACGTCATGGTGCTGGTGGTTCAGGGCGTCCCCATGAAAAGATTTCTGCGCATCGATCCCAAGATGCGCGGGACCAGCATGTGCACTGAGCTGCCGGCGGAGGTGACGCGCGGTCGCGTGACCATGGTGGTGCTCCTTCTAACATGGCTAGGAGTCAGAGCACCTCACGTACCCCGCACCTGTCGCCGCCGCCTACGCCAGCGGAAGCCTTGGAACGTGGGCAGCTGCTCCTCGATTTCCCTCCTGCCCCGGAGAAGATGGAGGAGTGGCGAGCTACTGTCCAGAGCCTTATCGGCTTCGCCAACAAAGATGGGCCGCAAGAGGCAGGGCCCTCACATCGAAGGCCCATCGATCCGACGCGAGCTGATGTGGGGAAAACCGGAGGTGGTGCAACCACGGTGCACTCCCCTCCGCGGCACCAGTGGCGGCCGACAACCCAACAGGTCGACCGCCGTGAAGAAGTTTCCATGGCGTCGTCCGATCCACGGATGCGCCGCGATCAGCGTCAAGTTCTCTAGGAACGAGGCAAGGAGGACGCTCGAACTACCATTGAGCGGCGACGGGAAGCGCGCTATCAGTCTGATAAGCGCGCAGGGCCGGCTGTCGATGAGCCTGCGCCAGGGGACGTAGGAGACTTGCCTTATGAGGTGGGGACTCTAGCGTTTACCCGTGAGCTGCGACAAGTCCAGTGGCCCAATTCTCAAACCTTCAAGCCAGAGGTCCCGGAGAAATATGACGGTAAGACCCATCCCTCGGAGTTCCTGAGCATCTAGACCATTGCGGTGCAGGCTGCCGGGGGCCGAGATGACAAGATACTTGCCAACTACTTCCCGTTGGTGCTCAAGCCCAACGTCAGGTCGTGGTTGATGCATCTACTGGAGAATTCTATTTCTTCTTGGTCAGATATGTGCCATCAGTTTGTTGGCGCCTTTGTCGGAGGCCACCAAGCTCCTGGCCAAGAGAGTGATTTGCATATTATTCCTCAGAAGGAGGGCGAATCCCTGCGCAAGTTTATGCAGAGGTTTAGCCGGGTGCAGTACAATATTCCTGATGTTCACCCTGCTGCTGTCATTAGCGCGTTTCATCAGAACATGCGTAACCGTAGAATGCGGGAAGAGCTGGCAAAGAACAAAGTCAGGAGTATTGCCGAGCTTTACGCTCTGGCCGATAAATGTGCTCTAGCTAAAGAGGGGAGGAAACTCCCTGGCGAGGCTGTTGGTGCGGCGGGCGAATCCGAAGATGAAGATGCCGCGACCCCGTCAAGGAAAGGCCGGCGGCGGAACAGGAAACGCGGAGGCAAGGCCGTGCTTGCTATCGAGGAATCCGACAACCACGGCGCCGCCAAGAAGGCCAAGGTTGGTGACCCCGGCAAGGATCTTGCCGGGTGCCCTTCCTGTCAGGCCTTGGCGGCTGCCGACAAGTCGGAAAGCTCCGGCAAGCAGTATTGCAAGATCCATCGCACCAAGGGCCACGATCTCCAAAACTGCCGGCAAGTAGAATAGCTTGCCGAGAAATAGAGGGCCGAGTATGAAAGGCGAGATAAGGAGAAGGCCCAAGATGGTGCTGACGGATCCGGCAAGAAGCGCGGTGGCCGAGGGTGGCACCGCGGTAAGGCCAAGCAACAGAGGGATAGGCCCGCTCGGGGCCGAGACAAAGAAGAAGATGATGATGAAGAAGACGATGAGTCCAGTGAGCAAGAATTCCAGAAAGCTACAGAGGCCATGTGCATCGATGGGGGTGCCTCGCTGCATTCTTCCCACCGTCGACTCAAACAGTGGGTGCGGGAAGTCAATGCAACAGAGCCATCGCCAGATGCATGTAGGCCCCTGAAGTGGTCCAACACGCCTATCATATTCGACACCGAGGATCACCCTGATCGCACAACTGCGGTCGGATGCTTGCCATTGTTGGTCTCACCAATAATTCGCAACCTCAAGGTGACAAAAATGCTAGTTGACGGTGGGGTCGGGCTAAACTTAATCTCACCGGATGTGCTCAAGAAGCTCCAAATTCCTGATGAGGACCTCGAAGAAACGGGTATGTTTCAAGGGGTCAATCCGTGAAGAACCCAGCCCAAGGGCAAGATTACGCTGCCGGTGACATTTGGTAGCGAGCTCAACTACAGGACCGAGAAGGTAGTGTTTGATGTCGCCAAGATCCCCATGTCATACAATGGGATCCTTGGTCGGCCAGCGCTGGCTAAGTTTATGGCGGCATCACACTACGCATACAATATTTTGAAGATGCCCGGGCCGTTGAGCGTCATCACTATCCATTCCGATAAGAAGGATGCGCTCATCTGTGCCGACCAACTTTACCGGGAAGCAGTTGCAGCACCTGCCATCAAGGCATCTGCTCCTGGCGCTGGAACTCTCGGGGGGAAGAAGAAGACCGGCAAGAATCTTGGCGCGAACTCCGGCAAGCGCACCTCCTCGGAGTGCTGCACTTCCATCGAGGATGCACCAGAGAGTTCTACCGGCAAGAACAAGAAATCCAAGGCTGCTCCGCCGGAGACCAAGAAGGTGCCCATCAAGGAGGACGGAACGGGGGGAACTTTCACCATAAGTTCCACCCTAGATGACAAATAGGAAAGCGCGCTCGTTGCCTTCCTGCGGGCGAATGTCGACGTGTTTGCATGGCAACCGTCTGACATCCCCGGTGTTCCCAATGAGGTAATTGAGCACCACCTTGCTGTTTGTCCTCACGCGCGCCCGTCAAGCAGAGGGTCAGGAAGCAAGCCTTGGAGCGGCAAGAATTCATTGCCGAGGAAATCAGAAAGCTGGAGGTGGCAGGATTGGTCAAAGGAGTGCTTCATCCAAACTGGTTGGCCAATCCGGTTGTAGTGCGAAAAGCGAATGGGAAATGGAGGCTTTGTATCGATTATACAGATATCAATAAAGCCTGTCCAAAAGATCCCTTTCCCTTGCCGCGCATCGACCAGATTGTGGATTCCACCGCTGGTTGTGATCTCCTGTCCTTCCTTGATGCCTATTCAGGGTATCATCAGATTTTCATGGCGAAAGAAGATGAAGAGAAGACCGCATTTATCACCCATGTGGTACGTATTGTTTTATACGAATGCCTTTCGGGTTGAAAAGTGCTGGTTCGACATTTGCGAGAGCAGTCCAAATTGGTTTTGAGCCTCAACTCCATAGAAATATGGAGGCGTATATGGATGATATAGTTGTCAAAACCAAAGACAAAGCGACGTTCATTCAAGATTTAGAAGAAACATTTGCAAATCTGTGCAAGATCAACTTAAAGCTCAATCCTGAGAAGTGTGTGTTTGGTGTTCCTTTCGGCAAGCTCCTCGGATTTTTTGTATCTTGCCGGGGAATCGAAGCGAACCCTGACAAGATCAAAGCTATTGAGCAAATTGAAGCGCCAAGACGCGTCAAGGATGTGCGTCGTCTTGCCGGCCGTGTCGCTGTTCTAAGCAGGTTTATTTCCAAATCTGCTGAGCGCGCCCTGCCCTTTTTCAAAATTTTGAAGAAGGCAGGTCCAATGAAATGGACTCCGGAGGCGGAGGCTGCGCTGCAAGATTTAAAGAAATACCTTTCCTCTCCACCGACGCTAGTCGCGCCTAAACCACAAGAGCCGTTGCTGCTGTATCTGGCAGTGACAAATCAAGTGGTCAGTGTTGTGCTAGTGGCGCAGAGAGAGGCTGATGAGGAAGCAACACCAATGGCAGGACCGTCAGATGACGCGGTAGGATCTTCCCCGGCAAGGATTGATCCCGGCAAGACAAGATCTGTGCAGTCAGAAGGACCATTGCAGAAGAAAAAGGTGGTGCAGCGCCCAGTTTATTTTGTTGGCTCTCTTTTACAAGGAGCTAGGTCAAGATATTCTGGCGTGCAAAAGTTGCTTTTCGGCCTTCTTATGGCCTCGAGGAAGCTGCGCCATTATTTTTAAGCACATGAAATCACCGTCGTCACTCGCTTTCCGTTGCAACGGATTTTGCAAAATCCAGAAGCAACCGGCAGGATCGTGGAGTGGGCGTTGGAGTTGTCGAGCTTTGGCCCCAAGTTTGAAAGCACTTTGACAATTCAGAGCAGGGCCTTGGCGGAGTTCATTGTGGAATGGACCCCAACGCCGGACGAAGAGGTTCAAGAAACAACTCTCCCCGGCAAGGAAATCGATCAGCAATGGGTTATGTACTTTGACAGGGCTTTCTCACTGCAAGGCGCCGGTGCTGGCGTGCTGCTTGTCGCACCCACCGGAGAGCACCTCAAGTACGTAGTCCAAATCTATTTTCCCCGGGAGAGTTCGACCAACAACACAGCAGAATACGAGGGTTTGCTTGCCGGTCTTAGGATCACGGCAGACCTTGGTATCGAAAAGCTCGTCATCAAAGGCGATTCACAGCTTGTCGTCAGGCAAGTTAACAAGAGTTATCAGAGTCCATTGATGCAAGCCTACGTGGATGAAGTGAGAAAAATGGAAGAGCACTTTGACGGTCCGCAAAAGGAGCATGTTCCTCGTGCCGAGAACAGTATTGCTGATGACCTGTCAAAGCGTGCCGCCCTCAAGTTGCCTGTGGAACCAGGAACTTTTGTGCTCCAATTGACTCAACCATCCGTGGCGCCATCAATGCGGCAAGAAAAGAGAAGAAAGTTGAACTCTGGTCAGTACTTCCCGGCAGAGCTCCCGGGAGCCGCCGGCAAGGAAGTTGCCGGGATCGACGACATGCCTGCCGGGGAACAACAGGCTCCAGCAGGGCCTCAGGCCCTTGCTGTCGAGACAAATGTTCTCCCGGCGGAGGAGATGCCTTTAGTCCTAGCCATCGAGCCTCAGGCTCCATCATGGGCGCAGCACATTGTCCATTTCCTTCAAACAGGAGAACTCCCGGAGGAACAGGAAGAAGCGGAAAGAGTAGCCCGTCGGTCTATTATATACAAGTTTGTCGATGACGTCTTGTACAGAAAGAGACCAAATGGTGTGAAATTAAAGTGCATTCCTCGGGAGGATGGACTAGAGCTGTTGGCAGAGATACATGGAGGCATATGTGGTTCTCACATAGGATCAAGAGCACTTGCCGGGAAAGCATTCCGGCAAGGTTTCTTTTGGCCCACCGCTCTCCAGGATGCAACTGCACTAGTAACCAAGTGTGAAGCGTGCCAGTTTCATTCGAAGAAATCGCATCAACCAGCCCAAGCTCTTCAGACAATCCCTCTCTCCTGGCCATTTTCGGTCTGGGGGCTCGACATACTGGGCCCTTTCCCCCGTGCTACCGGGGGCTTTGAGTACTTGTACGTTGCTATCGACAAGTTCACAAAGTGACCGGAGGTGGAAGCAGTGAGGAAGGTGATAGCACAATCAGCCGTCAAGTTCTTTAAGGGGATAGTTTGCCGTATCGGTGTGCCCAACAGCATCATCACCGACAACGGCACGCAATTCACAAGTCGCGCCTTCATGCAGTACGTCCAAGACCTTGGCGGCAAAATTTGTTTTGCCTCCGTTGCTCATCCGAGAAGTAACGGCCAAGCGGAGAGGACCAATGCTGAAGTGCTGCTCGGTCTCAGGACCAGAACCTTTGACAGGCTGAAAAAATGCGGAAGACGCTGGATTGATGAGTTGCCGGCGGTTCTTTGGTCAATCAGAACGACACCAAATCGAGCCACCGGCCAGACACCATTCGCTCTGGTCAACGGAGTGGAAGCAATTCTCCCCACGGAACTCACGTACGGATCACCTCGAGTGCTCGCTTATGATGAGCTTGAGCAAGAGCAACTGCGCCAAGATGACGCTGTGCTCCTTGAGGAGAATCGTCTTCAGGCTGCTGTGCGAGCTGCACGCTACGAGCAAGCTTTGCACCGCTACCATAGCCGCAAAGTTCATGCTCGAAGCCTTGAGGAAGGCGACCTTGTTCTTCGGCGGATTCAGTCCGCCAAGAATTCAAACAAGTTAACGCTGAAGTGGGAAGGCCCTTATCGGGTAGTACGAGTCACCAGGCCCGGTGCTGTCCGCTTGGAGACCGAAGATGGCGTTCCAGTGAGCAATTCCTGGAATATCGAACATCTTCAAAAGTTCTACCCGTAAGGCGCGGTTGCCGGGGGCCCCCGGCAACCACCCTTTTGTACAAGTCTTGCCGGCGAGGCATATGATCCTTTGTACAAAGCGAGGCGCAGACCCTGAGCACAGATGAATAAATCTAAGTGTTGTGCATTCTCTTATAGATTTCCATGTTCATATTTATATATGCATGTTTGTCTAAAATGTTGTATGACACCTACTCCCGGTAAGTTCTAATGAACCGCCAAAGTTTCATATCTTTATTTTCTCTTCTTCCTTTTTCTTAAAAGACAGAAGGATTCCTCGCGTGCACATTTGCCGGGGGGGAAGGGAGATATGAGTACCAGTTGGCGACGTTTGGAATCGACGCTTGCCGCAGGAAGGATAGTGACAGAAAGCTAAGTTCTAAAAACTTAGAACAAGTTTCCTTTATTGCAAAGTTATTTCCTTGGACGATTTCGACTCTTGTATGGAAACTCTGCACGCGAAGGAACCCTTGTTGTAATCAGTTGCGCCCTTATTTTGTTTCGAGTCCGCTCAACAATTTAAGTGGCTGCACTAAGAACGCCAAGGAGTCTTGCCGGCCGCTGCGCCTCCAGCAGGCTGCTGAAGTCCCGCACCCAGCGCTCGCGGCAGGTTGCGCGCCGGAAATTTTTCAGTAAGTGTAGGGTGAACTCCATACACAAAGGAATCAGACAAGGAAAATAGCAAGCATGTACCTAAACATAGGCGAGTTATATTACATTAATGAGTTGCTGCAATTTTAACTTGAGACTTAATTGTCTTTCACATGGAATGACGACGGCAAGAAAAGGCGGAGCACTTAATCTCTCCGCTGGCCTTCGATCCTTTTGATGGAGTCCACCTTCTCAAGGATAGGCGCGATAAGTTCTTCAAGCACCTCGACATTTGCGTCCTTTGGCAGATGGCTGAGCACGTTGGAGAGGTCGATGCCGGGATTGCTGTGCACCACCTTGATAAGCACCTTGCAGAGGACGGCCCGGCAAAGCCGGCGGGTCTCGTTGGCCAATTGGGTCGCCCGGCTAGACTGAAGCAGCCTCAAGGCTTTGATGATGCTTTCAAAGAACATCGTCAACCTGGCGCTTGAAGATATCCTTTCCTCGGAAGAATACCTAAAGTTTGACAGGCCCATGGTTGACAGTTCTGCCGTAAGCTTCTCCGCAGTGTCGATGAGACGTCCAGTCCAGATCTTCACCCCCTTTTCGTAATCGATTTGGGCGGCGGCAGCGCTCTTGAGCAGGTTCCTCTCTCCCTGGAGATCTTTGAGTAGAGCCTTCTCGCGGGCCCTGCCGGCCTCGAGAGACTTCTCCAACGTGGTCAGCTTCAATTCCAGAATGGCAATGGCTTCATTCGCTGAGGAGAGCTGCTTGGTCTTATTAGACATAGCAACTTGCATCTCCGCCAGGGTGTGGAGGGTTTTTTCCCTATCACCTTTGAGCATCGAGAGCTCCTTGCCGTGCTCTTTGAGATCTACTTCCAGCTTCTTTACTTTGTCGCTCAGCTCGTTCTTGGCGGCCTCTGCAGCTTCGGTAGCATCGACGGCCTCCTTGAGCTTGCCGGCATGACTTACAGTCAGAGCTTCGAGCGCCTCTTTGTGTTTCTGCTCCAGCTCCTGGGTCCGCCGCGCGACAAGCTTCTCGATATCTTCATCTTTGCTGCGAAGCTTGGCGGCGAGCGCCTGCTCATGTGCGGTGAGATTTTCCTCGTGAGCATCGAGCGCAGCGCGGCGCCCCGTCAGGAGGGCATCTTCGGCAGCGATTCTTTGAGTAGCTTCATCCTGCGCCTTCTCCATGTCAGATTGCTTCAGGAGGATTTCTGTCCACTGTTGGCTCACTTGTTCTCGGCCAGCAGTCAACTCTTGGAGGGCCTCGGCGTACCGGACTTGCATTTTTTCGACGCGCCTCTGGAAATCTGCTTCGGCCGCCTCGACAACTGCCATTCTGGAATCCTCTTTCTCTTTCCGGGCGTGGTGGAGAGCCTGGAGCTTGCGGAAATTCTCACCCATGGCCTGAAGGAGCTGATCCTCTTAAGATTTGCCACTGCTAGCACTGGGATCGTCAACAACCTCGAGCCCGGCAGCAGCGATGATTTCTTCATCAAAGACTTCTCCTTCGGCCGGTGCCCCAATGCTTGCCGTCCCCGACAAGTTGACAAACAAGTTCTCGCCAACCTTGAGATATTTGCTGGATGAGGGGCCTTCAGATGTTGATGGTTGGTCTTCAGCAACTGCCTCACCATTGGCAGGGGGCTCCATGGCCGGTGCAGCGCCTAGCGCTCCTGCGGCAGGAATGCCGTCAGTACGGTCATTAGCCTCGCTGCCGCCCTATCGGTGTACTAAGTATTGGGCCACTAGTACCCCGTACTTGTGCACGGGCAGTTGTAGCCATCCTCGCGGCAAGGCTTGCCGGGAACAGCTCAAGGTCGACTCAAGCCACCAAGGAAATCATCAAGTTAGAGATCTGAGGATCAACGGATAAGCTAAGCTGGAATCCAAAGGCCAGCTTCCCTGGCAAGATCCTTGCCGGGATGGCCTGTGGAGCCCGGCAAGGCTTGGCGCCCGGCAAGCCTTGGTGTCCGGCAAGGATTGGCGCCCGGCAAGGATTGGCGCCCGGCAAGACTTGGCGCCCAGCAAGGCTTGGCGCCCGGCAAAGCTCGGCGCCTGGCGAGATTCTGCCACTGTGCCACCGCTTCGGCACAGTAACAAGTCTGACATTCTGGGTCCTTCTCTGGATGCGTGGCGACGCGCCAGTGGAGGAGAGCTTAAGCGGTGCTGATGGGATGGCCCCTTTTTCCATCCCCAAGAAAGTGAGGACACCTAAACGGACACCTCACGGTGCATTAAATGTGCTTGTCCTAATCCGTCAGGGGTTAGGTATGATACCCTATAGCTACTTTACACCGCGATGTATGTACATTTTGCCACTGTGGTGACCCCTTTGAGCATATAAAAGGAGGCCCAAGGCAACTGCTACAGGGGAGGAGAACTTATGGCCCATTCTGCATGCGTAGCTGCTCTTTGAACGTACTGTTCATTGCGAGCACTCCTGAAGGCTGGGCTCAAGAACATCAATAAGAACACAAAGCAGGAGTAGGGTTTTACGCTGATCAGTGGCCCGAACCTGGGTAAAAACTTCCCGCGTCGATCGTTGGTTCTGCTCTTTGCGTATACCTCTCCCCCCGCCGAATCGTAAAGGGGTCTCTCGGGATCCCATAGGTGTCGCACGCCGACACGCCCCCTTCAGTAGACTCCTTGGCGGGTTCCTCCTGTGCAGTCTTGGCGGCCTCCTCGCCAAGAGCACCACCGGCCTCGATAGTGGCATCTTTGGCGGCCTTGCTGGCAGCGATCCTGTCTGCTTCGGCAGCGGTGTCCCTGGCGGTCTCCTCGATGACAACGTCGACGTCCATGTGTTCCATCACATAGAACTCTGAAGGACGAAGGAGGGAAACAGAATAAGATCAAGATTGAAGTTCGAAGGGACCAAAGACAGAGAGAGAAGGGAAAGAATAGCAAGCGTTCTGAGGCAATCAGTTACCTGCGTCGAGCTGTTGAAAGGTGGCCTCTCCCCTCCCGACAACTTTGGTTGTCGGGGGAGGGTTGCCGGTGTCCATGCTTGCCGGCTCCTCCTCAATTAAGATGGGCTCGTCGGTAGGATCTCTTGCCGGGGACGTGCTTGTGGGCTGCGTGGTCGATGGAGGTGGCACGACGGGGGTGTCTTCCAACAACTCCCCTTGTTGCCATTCTTCTCCTGCAAGCCCAAAGATATCAGCGGCAAGAATAGAAACCTCAGCGCCCGCTAGCAGAAAAAGAGCAGTGAACTTATGATGGGGGCTGCGCTGGGGGCTGTGCTGGGGGCTGCACTGAGGACTGAGCTCCAGGCTGACGATGACAGTTTCTGGCACGCTCGTGGAGCCTGCCGGGGGCCCGTCGCCCGTCGCCCGTGGAAGTCCTTGTCCTCTTCGCCATCCTCTCCATCAAGGTTTCTGCATCACTGCAGAGACAATACGAGCAAGTCAGTAAGATTGATCCAAGATTGGAAAATAAAGGCTGTGGCAAAGCACTCACTCTTCCTCTTCTCGCTCCGGACTAAAGCCGGAGATGTCGAATTCGGCCTCCGTTGCGATGTCTGAGTGGGGAGGCGGAGGAGGGGTCCTAGGTCGCTTGGCTGTGGCAGGCGCCGGGGGTTGGCGTGTTTTCGCCGCCTCAGCTTCCGATGCGGTAGTGTGAGACACCCCTGCCGCCTCAGCAGTGGCCGCTGGTGTGGGTCTCGCGCGCCGCGCAGGCTGCTGACGAACCCCTTACCGCGGTGCAGTCTTGCCGGCCGTTTTCTTGCCGGGAGCCTCGCCGCTCGAGGAAGGCTGGCTTGCCGGGATGCCAGATACAGCCTTTCAAAGAACACGCTTTGTCTTCTTCAGGGCTGGGAGCTCTTCTTGAGGTTCTTCTTCAGCCGTGTCCTCGTCGGACGAGCTCTCAGCGGCTGTGCTGCTTTGTTCCCCGGCAGCTTTGTCCTTCCAGGCAGGTTTTACTTCCACCACTACCTCTGCATCGCTGGTTTCCCATTCTGTGAAGCCAGTGCTGCCAGCCTCTGCGGCAAGATTTGCCTCCTCCACCCTAGTGGTGATGTACGCCACTTCTTGGTCGGTGGTGGCTCGGATGAAGTCTGCCTCTTCCCGGACGGGTCTCTCCGTCAAGTTATCAAAAAACTTTTGTGCTTCCTCCTCGGTTGGCTCAGCCCAAGTCGCGTCAAGACCGTGGGCGTTAAACATCAGCATGAAGGTGATGATTGACCCCAAGGCAGAGTTGTTGCACAAAGGGACAATCCTTGCCGGCAACTGATGCTTGTCATCGCGCTGGAACAGCTTTTGGCGGAGAGCGCCAAGTTGCATAGCAGTCAGATTATTATTCAACCCGGGGCGCAATCTCATGATGTCTTCTACGTTTCGGTATTCCCAAGCTGGACTTCCCCTATTCTGCAAGGGGGCGATGCGGCGGCGGAGAAAGTCGAAGCCAATCATCTCCATTGTTAGCCCGGTAGCTTTCAAGCAAAGAATCCTGGTGGTGGCGATTGTGAGCTTTTCGTCGTCAGCGGCAAGACTGCTCCATCCACTGCCGCGGACCGATTTTTGTTGCCGGGGCAGACAAAACGGATGGGGATCTGCTTCCTTGATCCAGCACCATTCAGCCTGCCATTCATCCCACTTTTCGCGGTAAACTCCTTCTGGGTATATTTCCTTATTCCAAGCCCTTGGAATCCAAGCGATAGAACCAGAGAGGGCCTCTCCTTTTTGGATACAAGGGAAAAAGTAGTGGCGGAAAAGGGTAGTGTTGGGAACCACTCCGGCAAAGTTTTCACAAAGGTGGGCAAAGATGGACATGCACAGTATCGCATTCGGCATGAAATCGAGGAGATGAAAGCCGTATGTGTACATGATGTCGTTGAAGAAGTCAGAAAATGGGGGGCAGAGCCCGCAATAGAAATATGCGACAAAAAAGGGGTATCTGTCCGACCCACTTTTGGAGCAAGAACCTGGAATCACGTGTGTGGCGGGGTGAGCCTGCGTCTCCTTCGCCCACATGCACTGGTACCGTCTCTTCAAAGCTTCTGCATCGAGCGACGGGGCGAAGACGACATACTTCTTCCGCATCTTCACGAGTTCGCTCTCCAGAACATCAGCTTTCGCCTCCTTGCTCTTGCCTTTGCTGGCCCTGGGCCGCATGGCGGCTCCGAGGGCAGAAGCCGGGGATGAAGCGAGCGTGGAGGCGGCGGGCGGAAGAGGGAAAGCTTTGCTCTGAGCTCGAGAGGAGGAAGGCGATGGCGACGGCCAGATTGAGGAGAAGAGAGGGGTAAATAGGCTTGTGCCTCTGCGGCTTCTCCTTTTTATGGGGAAGGAGCGGGGCCGCCTCTTTTACTCCCCAATGTGAATGCGCCTCTACAGGCGCGTTGCAGTTGCAGCTTTTGAGGCACGCTTCCCATGTCATGCGTTCGGCACGCGTAGTGGGGCACAGTAAACGGGGTATTTACGAGCAGTTAATCCCCTGCCACGTGTGCCCGTGCACTGTTTGGGCCTAGCCCAACAACGCCTCGCACTCGTCTATGGCCTAGGCCCGGGGGCTCCTGTCGGTGTACTAAGTATTGGGCCACTAGTACCACGTACTTGTGCACGGGCAGTTGTAGCCATACTCGCGGCAAGGCTTGTCGGGGAACAGTTCGAGGTTGACTCAAGCCACCAAAGAAATCATCAAGTCAGAGATCTGAGGATCAGCAGATAAGAAGAGCTGGAATCCGAAGCCCAGCTTCCCCGGCAAGATCTTGCCGGGGTGGCCTGCGGAGCCCGGCAAGCTTCGGCGCCCGGCAAGGTTTTGTTGCTGTGCCACCGCTCTAGCACAGCGACAAACCTGACATTCTGGGTCCTTCTTTGGATGCGTGGCAACGCGCCAGTGGAGGAGAGCTTAAGCGGTGCTGATGGGATGGCCCCTTTTTCCATACCCAAGAAAGTAAGGACACCTAAACGGACACCTTACGATGCATTAAATGCGTTCGTCCTAGTCTGTCAGGGGTTAGGTATGATGACCCTGTAGTTACTTTACACCTCAATGTATGTACATTTTGCCACTGTGGTGACCCCTTTGTGATATAAAAGGAGGCCCACGGCAACTGCTATAGGGGAGGAGGATCTTCTGGCCCATTCTGCATGCGTAGCTGCTCTTGAACGTACTGTTCACTGTGAGCGCTCCTGGAACCTGGGCTCAAGAACACTAATAATAACACAAGGCAGGAGTAGGGTTTTACGCTGATCAGCGGCCCAAACATGGGTAAAATCGCCCCGCGTCGATCGTTGGTTTTGCTCTTTGCGCATAGCTCTCCCCCTGCCGAATCGTAAAGGGGTCTCTTGGGATCCCATAGGTGTCGCACACCGACAAATCCCATCCCTTTACATTCTTGCAACTTGCATGCTTTACTCTTTCTGCTGCCTATACTCTTGTCATGCTTGCTTGAAATGTATTGTGAGTGCTTTAACATGTGCTAAACTCCATGTTAACTTGAAGAAATTAAAAACTGCCACTTTTACTTGTTAAGGGTCTAATCACCCCCCTCTAGACCCCTCTTCTCGATCCTTTCAATTGGTATCAGAGCTTTGGTATTCATTGCTTTGGTTTAATCGCCATTGGAGGAAGATGGATGAGTCTACGTTCAGGAGTATTAGACGTAGAGTGCCTATTCTTGATGGGGAGTTTTATGGTTCATGGAAAAATGAAATGCTTGAGATTTTCAATGAATATAATTTGAACAAGTATATTCTTAGCCCTTATGTACCTCCCATTGATCCTTTGCATCCTACCCCCAATGAGTATCTTGACATGGTTCACAATCTTAGGACTAGTGATCTTATCATTAGAGGATTGCCTAGAATTTTTCTTGTTTACTTGCCAACCTTTGAATGTGCTTATACTATATGAAATTATCTTGAGGAACGCTTTCCAAATTATTCCTTGAAAAATCTAGATGGGATTCTTCATAAATCCATTGCTTTCCATAAATTGAAGCCTAGTGATCCCAAGTTTGATGAATGTTTATTTGAGCTCCGTGACCTTATGCATGCCAAGGGTAATGTTGGAATCATTAGTAGCATCATCTTGGAGACAATTAGAATTCATAAACTTGAACATTGTCATGATCATAGATCTAATGAATCACTTGCTCTAGGTAATGATCACACACATGATGATGATGACATTGAGCATGGCTATTATGATGAAGTCGAAGAAAGTGATATTGAATATGAGGAGACTATGAGAAATCTTAGTCTCATGGCCAACTTTCATGGCTACATGGCCGGGGGGAAAGGGTGGATTCTTGATAGTGGATGTACCGATCACATGACCAAAGATAAAGACATGTTCCGTGAGCTTGCTAAAAATGATGGTCTATGCAAGTATGTCACTTTTGGAGATAACTCCAAGGGTAAGGTACTTGGTCTTGGTAAGGTGGCCATATCCAATGATAGCTCTATTCAAAATGTTATGCTCTTTGAATCTCTTGGTTACAATCTTCATCCCGTATCTAGACTAGCCAACTTTGGTTTCAATGCTCTATTTACCGAAGTAGATTGCCAAGTGTTTCGTAGAGATGATCATAATATGGTCTTTACCGGCATTCATAGAGGTGATCTATACAGTGTTGATTTCCCTAAGGGAGCCCAACCTCGTACTTGCTTAATTGCTAAATCTTCTAAAGGATGGTTATGGCATAGAAGGTTAGGTCATGTGGGCATGCAAAATCTTGATAAGCTTATTAAAGGTGATCATATCCTTGGTGTTAAAGATGTTATGTTTGACAAGGATAGACTTTGTAGTGCTTATCAAGCAGGAAAACAAGTTGGAGGAAGTCATCCCATAAAGAACATCATGACAACGAGAAGACCACTTGAGCTACTTCACATGGATCCTTGGCGGTAACTCTTTCGGTTTGGTCATTGTTGATGATTTTTCAAGATTTACGTGGGTGTTCTTTCTCGATGACAAATCTCAGGTCCAAAAGATCTTCAAGAACTTCGCCAAGAAGGCCCAAAACCAATTTCAAGCGAAGATTAAGAAGTTCCGAAGTGATAACGGAATGGAGTTCAAGAACGCTAATGTGGACACCTTTCTTGACGAAGAAGGGATTTCAGATGAGTTCACGGCTACGTACACACCTCAACAAAATGGAGTTGTTAAGAGGAAGAATCGGATACTTAACGAGATGGCGAGAATGATGCTTGATGAATACAAGACGCCAAGACACTTTTGGGTGGAAGCATTTGAGACAGCTTGTCATGCTACAAATCGACTATATCTTCACAAGCTTCTCGGTAAAACGACATACGAGCTACTCACCAGTAACAAACCCCAAGTTGGATACTTTAGAGTATTTGGCACAAGTGCTACATTCTTGATAAGCATCATTGTTCAAAAATTGCTCCTAAATCTCATGGAAGTTTTCTACTCGGTTATGGCTCAAACTCTCACACTTACCGTGTCTACAGCAATTTCACCCGAAAGGTTGAAGAGATGGTAGATGTGAAGTTTGATGAATCTAACGGCTCGCAAGTAGATCAATTGCCAATTAATGTAGGAGACAAAGATCCCTCGGAAGCAATTCAAGATTTGTCTATTGGCAAAATTCGCCCAACAGAGGTGAAGGAGAGTACTTCGTCCATTCATGTGGAAGCCTCAACTTCACATCAAGGTGAACCACAAGTTGACTTGGAGGCATCCACAAGTGGAACATGTCAAGACGAAGGAAATGAGGAAGTACAACAAGATGAACCACCTCGACCTCCTTCTCCACCTCCACAAGCGAACAACAACGCCACCAACAATGAAGAAGAAGAAGATGATGATGATGATGATGAGGATGTTCCACCTCAACCCAAGCAAAAGCTCTCATGAGTTAGAGCAAGAGTCTCAAGAGATCATCCCGTCGAACAAATCTTCGATGACATCCAAACCGGGAGAATCACTTGCTCTAAAACTCGTTTGGCTAACTTTTGTGAACACTACGCATTCATTTCTAGTGTTGAACCAATGAAGGTAGAAGAAGCCCTTGAGGATCCGGATTGGATAATGCTATGCACGAAGAGCTACACAACTTCGAGAGGAATCAAGTATGGACATTGGTTGAAAAGCCCAATGATGATCATAATGTCATTGGAACCAAATGGGTGTTTCGGAATAAGCAAGATGAAGATGGACAAGTTGTACGCAACAAGGCCCGTCTTGTTGCTCAAGGCTACACTCAAGTCGAAGGTATGGACTACGATGAGACATATGCCCCCGTTGCTAGACTTGAGTCCATTCGCATTTTACTTGCTTATGCCAATCACCATGATATCACTCTATACCAAATGGACATTAAAAGTATTTTTCTAAATGGTGAAATTGAGAGGAAGTTTACATTAAACAACCTCCCGACTTTGTTAATCCCAAGAAACCCAATCATGTTTACAAACTTCACAAAGCTCTTTATGGTCTTGAACAAGCCCCTAGAGCTTGGTATAAATGCTTGACTAAGTTTCTTATTGAAAAAGGCTTTGAAATTGGGAAAATTGATTCTACTCTTTTTTTTACTAAAAGGGTTAATGGAGAATTGTTTGTGTGCCAAATTTATGTGGATGATATCATGTTCAGTTCTACTAACCCTCAATTTAGTGAAAAGTTTGGAAGCTTAATGTCAGAGAAGTTTGAGATGTCTATCATGAGTGAACTCAAATTTTTCGTTGGATTGCAAATCAAGCATACTAAGGACGGTACCTTTGTCTCACAAACAAAGTATACCAAGGATCTTTTCAAGAAGTTCAATATGCAAGAAAGCAAAGGTATGAAAACACCCATGCCTACTAGTGGACATCTTGACTTGACTAAGGATGGCAACCCGGTTGACCAAAAGGTTTACCGATCTATGATTGGTTCATTATTGTATCTATGTGTCTCCCGTACCGATATTATGCTAAGTGTGTGTATGTGAGCGTGATATCAAGCGGATCCTAAAGAATGTCATCTTAAGGCCGTGAAAAGGATAGTGAGTTATTTAATTCATACACCAAATTTTGGCATTTGGTCCTAAGAGGTCATCTTTTGATCTTGTTGGCTATTCCGACTCAGACTGTGCCAGTGACAAGGTTGATAGAAAGTCCACTTCGGGTACATGTCAATTTCTTGGAAGATCCCTTGTCTCTTGGTCCTCCAAGAAACAAAATTTGGTATCCTTATCCACCGCCGAAGAGGAATACATTGCCACCAGATCATGTTGTGCTCAATTACTTTGGATGACCCAAACTCTTAAAGATTATGGGATACATGTGAAACATGTTCCATTGCTTTGTGACAATGAGAGTGCTATTAAGATTGCTCATAATCCCATGCAACATTCTCGAACTATGCATATTGAAGTTCATCATCATTTCATTCGTGATCATGTTGCTAAAGGAGATATCAATCTTAAGCATGTTCGTACCGATAAGCAATTGGTGGATATCTTCACTAAACCGCTTGATGAAAAGATATTTTGCCGTTTGAGAGGTGAATTGAATATCATTGATGCCTCAAACTTGGAATAGAGATTCCATTTGGATACATGAAAGGGATGAGCCTATGTGACTAATCCTTGATGTTTCTCTTATGATGTTGACTATTTATCTTGGATATATTTGCACCCTTGTATGTTATCTAACCCTTGTAGGTACTTGGATGAGCTTCAATCTATGAGATTGCAAAACACTCACATCTTGAGCAATCTCTACATCACCAAGTATCTATGCTTTGGTTGTTGAAATCAAGGAAGCATGAACTCACTCAACATATCCTTTGACAATATCTATATGATGAATCTCACTCTTGCCAATTTGGATACACAAGTGCTATTCCTTGCAAGACTAACCCATGTAGGAAGATGAGATTCAACTCCAAAGGATGCTCCCAACTCTTGATGGACTACATCAACCTTGAGCATCCAACACAAGTTCAACTACATGATCAAGATCAACTCCACAACCCAAGGTATGTCATTCCATCTTAGAGAAGCTTTACTCCAAGTCATGAGTTAAAGTAACTCAACAAGATGTGAATAAATCAAGATGCTTAAATGAAAAATGGTAACCCCATTTTTATCCCCTATGATCAAGTGACCTCACTTGACTCCTAAGTCAATATACTCTAACATAGGTGACTTTGTCACCGACCTCCTCTAGATGAAGTTCTCTAGTGTTCTTTTCATTCATTGCATTGTTTTGTGTTTCCTCTTGTGTTTCCCTTCTAAATAAATAAAAACTTCATCTAGATCTCTTTTGATTTCTGTTTTATTTATCTCAGTATCTAAGTTTAATTCATTGCAAATCCTTATAAATATTCCTTGAAAATCTTTGTGAAAATTCATTTGCAAAGTGAGCTGAGTTGACAAAACTTTTTCTCTACAATGAACTTGGCGTCACTGATTTCAGCCTATCGGATAGAACAAAATACAAGTTCTACCTATATGCAGTCCATCGGTTCTACCGACACGGACTCACCCGGTCTTATCGATGAGCACCTTCAGTGGCTTTGCTATCTCGGAGCTACCGATTGAAACAGATCAGCGCCACCGATTTCACTACTGAGAAAACTCTTCTGTCATATTATATTGCCTATTTTTTTCAGCTCCACTCAATGATTCTTTCCCTCTATCAGCATTTTAAGCTACATGCTTCTTTGCAGTGTCTCTCAAGGACCACACTCACTTGACTCATGTTCCAGAAGTTACCCTTCTTGGAAATTGATGTCAAAGGGGGAGAGAGAGAGCACATCAAAGCTTATAAAGAGAGAGAGAGAACACATCTAAGCTCTTCTAGAGATGCATGTTAATAAGAGGAGAGAAGTCACATGTCTTTAAGAGGGGAAAGACATGTTAGTATAATTGACTTATTTTTGCTCTGATTTTATCTCACCCTAACTTCTCCCATTATCCAATGTTAGATTCAGGGGGAGAAAGAGTCCATGTTTAAGGGGATAAAAATCCTTAGAATTTATTGCAAATCTTTAAGTTCTTGGGGACATGTCTATATCTGAATGAAGTACTCACTCAGTGGTACTCACCCATTACATGTCATCCCAGTCTTGGTATTCTTGTGGATCAAAACCTTTCTTGATTAGAGTTCTCTTGTGTTATTTAACCTTGTTTTCTCAAGATTGCTTCTTTAAGAGTCAGCTCAAGAACCACAAGGTAAGTATATGCATCACACTCATGTGTATGATGATCTCTTGCTCTTGCACATATTATTTGCAAGAGGGATTCATAAAGAATGAAGGTATAACCAATCAACACTTAATTTTTCCTCTATTGCATATGACCAAGGTACATGTAACTCATTACTTACTCTGTCATGCTATGCATCCATATGTACTTAAATTTTATCATCACAGGATTGCATACATGTAGGGGGAGCTTATTGATGTCTGCTAGAACTACGTCGGTTTTTCCCCAGAGAGGGAGGGATGATGCAGCACAGTGACGGTAGGTATATCCCTCAGTGATGAGACCAAGGTTATCGAACCAGTAGGAGAACCACACAACACCACGTAAAGAGCTCCTGCACACAAAGAACAAATACTAGCAACCCGACGTGTTAGAGGGGTTGTCAATCCCTTTCGGGTAACGAGATAGATAAAATTGTAGTAGATTGGATAAATAGATCGCGCAGGTATGTGAGATAAAATAAATAAGTAAAAATTGCAACAAGGTATTTTTGGGTTTTTGGATTAATAGATCTGAAAATGAAAGTTGCAAATAAATAAAAGAGCGAATCGCAAAATAGATCTTGAAGGCAAATATATTATAGAAGAGACCCGGGGGCCGTAGTTTTCACTAGTGGCTTCTCTCGAGAAAAATAGCAAACGGTGGAAACAAATTACTATTGGCCAATTGATAGAACTTCAAATAATCATGACGATATCCAGGCAATGATCATTATATAGGCATCACGTCCAAGATTAGTAGACCGACTCCTGCCTGCATCTACTACTATTACTCCACACATCGACCGCTATCTAGCATGCATCTAGTGTATTAAGTTCATGGAGAGTAATGCAATAAGAACGATGACATGATGTAGACAAGATCTATTTATGTAGAAATAGACCCCATCTTATTATCCTTAATGGCAATGATACATACGTGTCGTTTCCCTTTCAGTCACTGGGATCAAGCACCGTAAGATCGAACCCATCACAAAGCACCTCTTCCCATTGCAAGATAAATAGATCAAGTTGGCCAAACAAAACCCAAATATCGGAAAAGAAATATGAGGCTATAAGCAATCATGCATATAAGCGATCAAAGAAGACTCAAATAACTTTCATGGATAAAAAGATAGATCTGATCATAAACTCAAAGTTCATCGGATCCCAACAAACACACCGCAAAAAAGAGTTACATCATATGGATCTCCAAGAGACCATTGTATTGAGAATCAAACGAGAGAGAGAAAGAACTACTCACGCATCATCGGAGAGGCACCAATGAGGATGATGAACCCCTCCGTGATGGTGTCTAGATTGGATCTGGTGGTTCTGGAACTTGTGGTGGCTGGAATTGATTTTCGTCGACTCCCCTAGGGTTTCTAGAATATTGGGGTATTTATAGAGCAAAGAGGCGGTGCGGGAGGTGGCCGAGGTGGGCACAACCCACCTGGGCGCACTTGGGCCTCCAGGCGCGCCCTGGTGGGTTGTGCTCCCCTTAGAGCACCCCCAGGTGCTTCTCCGGCCCACTGGATGTCTTCTGGTCCCAAAAAAATCCACAAAAAGTTTCACTGCGTTTGGACTCCGTTTGGTATTGATTTCCTGCGATGTAAAAAACATGCAGAAAACAGCAACTGGCACTGGGCACTATGTCAATAGGTTAGTACAAAAAATGATAAAAAATGATTATAAAATGATTGTAAAACATACAAGAATGATAATATAACAGCATGGAACAATCAAAAATTATAGATACGTTGGAGACGTATCAGCATCCCCAAGCTTAATTCCTGCTCGTCCTCGAGTTGGTAGATGATAAAAAAAGAATTTTTGATGTGGAATGCTGCCTAACATGTTCATCACATATTCTTTTCTTAATAGCATGGACATTTGGAATTTTATATGGTTCAAAGCAATAGTCTAGTTTTGACATGATAACTTAAATACTCAAGCATATCAACAAGCAGCCATGTCTTTCAAAATATCAATGCTAAAGCAAGTTATCCCTAGCCCGTCATGCTCAATCATTGATCTATTCATGAAACAAACTCGAATATTAGCTACACCCAATGCTCAAGTACGATCATAGTGCCCCTTAATTGGTACATTATAAGAGAATATGGAGACTCAAATTAAAAATAAAAATTGCATAAAGTAAAGAAAGGCCCTTCGCGGAGGGAAGTAGGGATTTGTAGAGGTGCCAGGGCTCAAAGCTTAAATTGAGAGATAAAAACATTTTGAGAGGCATACTTTTCCCACCAACGAAAACGACTTAGAGCTCCCAACACTTTCCATGCTAGATATATCATAGGCGGTTCCCAAACAGAAAATAAAGTTTATTCCTTTTTCCACCATTTCTTTCACTTTCCATGGCTAGCCGTATCCACGGGTGCCCTCCATACCAACACTTTCCAAGGAATTTATTATTTGACAACATAAAGTAAATTCATTTTTCATTTTGGGACTAGGCATCCCTAATACCTTTGCCGTACTCTCGTGCAATCACAAGTGGATAAACACTCATCGTGAGAATAACACATCTAGCATGGAAAATATCGGCCGCCCCTCACCGCCTCGCGAGCGGTACGAGCACACAAAAGTGAAATTTATTTTGAAAATTAGAGATGGCACATACAAATTTGCTTAGCATGGCACGGAAATACCGCATATAGGTAGGTATAGTGGACTCATATGGCAAAACTGGTTTCAAGGGTTTTGGATGCACAAGTAGTGATCATACTTAGTGCAAATGAAGGCTAGCAAAAATATTGAGAAGCGCCCAACCAAGAAACGAATAATCTCTTAAGCAAGCATTAAGCATAAGTAACACCGAATAATGCACCATAAGTAAGATATAATTTCATTGCATAACTATTGACTTTCGTACTTGCACAGGGAATCACAAACCTTAACACCAATATTCTTACTAAAGCACAATTACTCATCAACATGGCTCACATATTATATCATCATATATGAAATCTATTACTAAGAAATCAAGTTTATTTTGTCCAATGATCTTCATGAAAGTTTTTATTATATCCTTCTTGGATATCTATCACTTTGGGACTAGTTTCATATGTTGCTTTTAATAAGCTCAAACAAATATAAGTGAAGAACATGAGCATAATATTTCTTTCTCTTAAATTAATCTAAGTGAAGCAAGAGAGAATTTTTCAAAATTTTACTAACTCTCAAATAAATCTAAGTGAAGCATGAGAGCATTTCTTCAAAAATAACAAAGCACACCGTGCTCAAAAAGATATAAGTGAAGCACTAGAGCAATTCCAAGGCTCTAAAAATTTAAGTGAAGCATAGCATAATTTTTGGCTCTCTCAAAAGGTGTGTCAAGCAAGGATTCAAGACTTAAAATAAAAAGCAAAACAAGAAAGGACTCATATCATACAAGACTCTCCAAGCAAAACTCATAATATGTGACGAATAAAAATATAGCTCCAAGTAAAATACCGATGTTCGTTAGAAGAAAGAGGGTATGCCACTCGGGGGCATCCCCAAGCTTAGTTTCTTGATACTTCTTGAATATTATCTTGGGGTGCCTCGGGCATCCCCAAGCTTAGCATTTTTCTAATCCTTATTCCTTCATCCATCGTAATCTCACCCAAAACTTGAAAACTTCAATCACACAAAACTCAACAAAACCTTCATGAGATCCGTTAGTATAAGAAAACCAATCTTTACTTTAAGTACTACAGAAAACCCATTCAAATTTTGTTCTTGTATTATATCTACTGTATTCTAACTTTTCCATGGCAAAAACTCTTCAAATAAAACCATAGATTCATGAAAATAAGCACACAATGCAAAGAAAACAGAATTTGTTAAAAACAGAACAGTCTGTAAAGATACGAATTGTTCTCATACTTATGTAAATACAAAACTTCTGAAAAATTAGGACAATATAGGAAATTTGTATATAAATCTTGCGTAAAAAATTCAGAATTTTTCGTATCTTCTGTGAATTTTCAAAATTGTTTTACTAGACGCAAAAGTTTCTGTTTTCCAACAAGATCAAATCAACTATCACCCAAATCATCCCAAAGGCTTTACTTGGCACAAACACTAATTTAAACCACAAAAACACATCTAATCTGAGGCATAATTGGGTATTTTATTGAAAACAGCAAGAAAACCAAAAAGCAAAAAGATACAAGTTGGGTTGCCTCCCAACGAGCGCTATCGTTTTACGCCCCTAGCTAGGCATAACGCAAAAGATCTACGTGTTGTCAACTTTGTTTCGAGATCCATAAGATGCCCTCACGATTGATTCATAAGGTGGCCTAATTCTTTTCCTAGGGAAGTGCTCCATACCATTCCTTAGTGGAAATTGAAATTTAATATTGCCTTCTTTCATATCAATCACGGCACCAATAGTACGTAAAAACGGTCTACCAAGAATAATTGGGCAAGACGGATTGCAATCAATATCAAGAACAATAAAATCTATGGGCACATAATTCCTATTTGCAAGAATAAGAACATCATTAATTCTTCCCATAGGCTTTTTAATAGTAGAATCCACCAAGTGCAAATTTAAAGAGCATTCTTCAATATCGGTAAGACCAAGCACATCACACAAAGATTTAGGAATTGTAGAAACACTAGCACCCAAGTCACATAAAGCAAAACACTCATAATTTTTAATCTTGACTTTGATAGTAGGTTCCCATTCATCATGTAGTTTTCTAGGAATTGAAACTTCTAATTCCAACTTTTCTTCAAAAGCTTTCATCATAGCATCAACAATATGTTTAGTAAAAGCTTTATTTTGTTCATAGGCATGGGGTGAATTTATCATGGATTGCAACAAAGAAATACAATCAACCAAAGAGCAACTATCATAATTAAAGTCCTTGTAATCCAAAATAGTGGGCACATCACTAGTTAAAGTCTTGACCTCTTCAAACCCACTTTTATCAAAATTTTCAACAAGATTTTCACCCTCCAAATTATCGGGACGCCTTCTAGATAAAGTTGACTCTTCTCCAGTCCCTTTATCATCAATCTTAATTTTACTAAACAAGGAATCAATAGAAGAAACACCAATCATTTTAAGATCTTCATCGCTTTTATGAAAGCAATCACTAGAAAACGCCTTTTCTAAAAATTCTCGTCTAGCTCTAAGCATAGTGGTTCTTTTCTTACTTTCATCCATAGAAACATAAAGAGCTTTAATAGATTCCTCAACCTTAGGCACAAAAATTTTCATCTTGAGATTTTCCACATCATGAGAAATTCTATCAATACTTCTAGACATATCATCAATCTTATTCAGCTTTTGTTCGATTGTAGTATTGAAAACTTTTTGAGTACTGATAAATTCTTTAATATTATTCTCAAGATCAGAGGTGTTCCTATTATTATTATAAGAAGGATTACCATAGGAATTACCATAATTATTAGAGGAATTACTTGGAAAAGGCCTATGGGTTAAAATTACCTCTATAAGCATTGTTATTAAAGTTGTTTCGTGAAATAAAGTTCACACCTATGGCATCACTATTTTTCTCAATCAAAGTAGAAAAAGGCATATCATTAAAATCAATAGGAGAATTTTTATTAGCAACCAACTTCATAAGAGCATCAACTTTTTCACTCAAAGAATTTATTTCTTCTACCGAATTAACTTTTTACTAGTAGGAGCCCTTTCGGTATGCCATTGTGAATAATTTGCCATGATGTTATCTAGCATTTTAGTAGCTTCACCCAAAGTAATTTCCATAAAAGTACCCCCCGCGGCGGAATCTAAAAGATTACGAGAAACAAAATTCAATCCCGCATAAAAAATTTGTATGATCATCCAAAGATTTAACCCATGAGTTAGGCAATTCCTTAGCATCATTTTCATCCTTTCCCAAGATTGTGCAACATGCTCATGCTCAAGTTGCTTGAAATTCATGATCTGGGTTCTAAGGGAAATGATTTTTGCGGGCGGAAAAAACTTAGTAATAAAAGCATCCTTGCACTTATTCCAAGGATCGATACTATTGCGAGGCAAAGAGGAAAACCAAATTTTTGCGTGATCTCGCAAAGAAAACGGAAATAATTTCAACTTCACAACATCATTGTCCACATCTTTTTTCTTTTGCATATCGCATAATTCCATGAATGTGTTAAGATGGGACGTGGCATCCTCATTAGGAGTACCGGAAAACTGATCTTCCATAACAAGATTCAACAAAGCAGTATTAATATCACAAGTCTCCGCGCTAGTGGCGGGAGGAGCAATCGGAGTGCTAATAAAATCATTGTTGTTGGTATTTAATAAATCACACAACTTGGTGTTCTCTTGAGTCATGGTGACTTCGCAACAAGATTGCACTAGAAAAACAGATCTGACGATAAAACAGCGAACGAAAAAGAGGGCGAATAAAACAGCAAATTTTTGTGAAGCGGGGGAGAGGAAAATGAGAGGCAAATGGCAAATAATGTAAATTGCAAGGAGATGAGATTTGTGATTAGGAACCTGGTTGATGTTGATGATGTCTCCCCGGCAACGGCGCCAAAAACTCCTCTTGATGTCTGCTAGAACTACGTCGGTTTTTCCCAAGAGAGGGAGGGATGATGCAGCACAGCGACGGTAGGTATTTCCCTCAGTGATGAGACCAAGGTTATCGAACCAGTAGGAGAACCACGCAACACCACGTAAAGAGCTCTTGCACACAAAGAACAAATACTTGCAACCCGACGTGTTAAAGGGGTTGTCAACCCCTTTCGGGTAACGAGATAGATAAAATTGTAGTAGATTGGATAAATAGATCTCGCGGGTACGCGAGATAAAATAAATAAGTAAAAATTGCAGCAAGGTATTTTTGGGTTTTTGGATTAATAGATCTAAAAATAAAAGTTGCAAATAAATAAAAGAGCGAATAGCAAAATAGATCTTGAAGGCAAATATATTAAAGAAGAGACCCGGGGGCCGTAGTTTTCACTAGTGGCTTCTCTCGAGAAAAATAGCAAACGGTGGAAACAAATTACTGTTGGGCAATTGATAGAACTTCAAATAATCATGACGATATCCAGGCAATGATCATTATATAGGCATCACGTCCAAGATTAGTAGGCCGACTCTTGCCTGCATCTACTACTATGACTCCACACATCGACCGCTATCCAGCATGCATCTAGTGTATTAAGTTCATGGAGAAACGGAGTAATGCAATACGAACGATGACATGATGTAGACAAGATCTATTTATGTAGAAATAGACCCCATCTTGTTATCCTTAATGGCAACGATACATACATGTCGTTTCCCTTTCTGTCACTGGGATCAAGCACCGTAAGATCGAACCCATCACAAAGCACCTCTTCCCATTGCAAGATAAATAGATCAAGTTGGCCAAACAAAACCCAAATATCAAAGAAGAAATACGAGGCTATAAGAAATCATGCATATAAGCGATCAAAGAAGACTCAAATAACTTTCATGGATAAAAAGATAGATCTGATCATAAACTCAAAGTTCATCGGATCCCAACAAACACACCGCAAAAAAGAGTTACATCATATGGATCTCCAAGAGACCATTTTATTGAGAATCAAATGAGAGAGAGAAAGCCATCTAGCTACTAACTATGGACCTGAAGGTCTACAATGAACTGCTCACGCATCATCGGAGAGGCACCAATGGGGATGATGAACCCCTCCGTGATGGTGTCTAGATTGGATCTGGTGGTTCTGGAACTTGCGGTGGCTGGAATTGATTTTTGTTGACTCCCCTAGGGTTTCTGGAATATTGGGGTATTTATAGAGCAAAGAGGCAGTGCGGGAGGCGGCCGAGGTGGGCACAACCCACCTGGGCGCGCCTGGGCCTCCAAGCGCTCCCTGGTGGGTTGTTCTCCCCTCGGAGCACCCCCCAGGTGCTTCTCCGGCCCACTGGATGTCTTCTGGTCCAAAAAAATCCACAAAAAGTTTCGCTGCGTTTGGACTCCGTTTGGTATTGATTTCCTGCGATGTAAAAATCATGCAGAAAACAGCAACTGGCACTGGGCACTATGTCAATAGGTTAGTACCAAAAAATGATTATAAAATGATTGTAAAACATCCAAGAATGATAATATAACAGCATGGAACAATAAAAAATTATAGATACATTGGAGACGTATCACTTATGCATGTTACATGTTCTTCCAAAGCTTTACTTACTACTCTTCATATCATTTACTTAAAGCTTTGATGTATGTTGTCATCAATTACTAAAAAGGGGGAGATTGAAATCACAAGTGCTCCCTTGGTGATTTTGGTAATTAATGTCAACATATCTTTTGTTGGACTAATAGTTTTATCCAGTACATTTCAGATGAGTCCAACAATGGAGTGGCACGGAAAAGATGATGTGGAACCGCTTCAAAATGCTAAGGACAAAGATTGGCAAAAGCTCAAGGCTCTTCATTTCTATTTTAGTGATCCAAGATCACATTGAGTCCATAGGAAAGCCAATACTATTAAAAGGGGATGATGTGTTGCTTAATGGTCCAAAACCCTCAGCCACTTTCCCTATCCAAATATGTCCAAAACCTATATTCCAACTCGGCCCCACCGATTCTTTCTATCCGGAGCCACCGAGTTCATTTCACATAGCCACTGCCAGAAACCCTAATAGTTCAGTCTCACCGATAAGGATCTCGGTCCCACCTAGATGGCCTTGCCAACTCTCTGTTATTTGTTGCAATTATTTCGGTCTCACCGAGAATTGCAATCGGTCTCACCGAGATGGCTTGCCAACTCTCTGTTACCTTATTGCTTCACTTCGGTCTCACCAAGTTGATGCAATTGGTGCCACGGAGACAAGGTTTGCCCTAAGCACTAGCACATCGGTCCCACCGAGTTGTTCCAGTCGGTCCCACCGAGATTCCCAACATTCATATATTTGAAAAGATTGGTGCCACCGAGTTTAAATAATCGGTGATACCGAGATGAGTCAAATGTGTGTAACGGTTGGATTTTGTGTGGAGGCTATATATACCCCTCCACCCCTTCTCCATTTGTGAGACAGCCATCAGAACGTGCCTACACTTCCACCATACATTTTCGGAGAGAGAACCACTACTCATGTGTTGAGATCAAGAGATTCCATTCCAACCTTTTGAACCTTGATTTCTAGCCGTCCCCAAGTTGCTTTCCAATCAAATCCCACTTGCACCATAGCCAAATCTGTGAGAGAGAGAGTTCAGTGTTGGGGAGACTATCATTTGTAGCACAAGAGCAAGGAGTTCATCATCTACACACCATCTATTACCTTTTAGAGAGTGGTGTCTCCTAGGTTTGTTAGGTGTCACTTGGGAGCCTACATTGTGATGTGGAGATGAACCAAGAAGTTTTTAAGGGCAAGGAGATCACCTGCTTCGTGAAGATCTACCCGAGTGAGGCAAGTCCTTCTTGGGCGATGGCCATGGTGGGATAGACAAGGTTGCGACTTGGTGGACCCTTAGTGGGTGGAGCCCTCCGTGGACTCGCGCAACCATTACCCTTTGTGGGTTGAATTCTCCATCAATGTGGACGTACAATAGCACCACCTATCAGAACCACGCCAAAAATTATCTGCGTCTCCATTGCGTTTGCACACTCCAATCCCATCCCTTTACATTCTTGAAACTTGTGTGCTTTACTCTTTCCGCTACCTATACTCTTGCCATGCTTGCTTGAAATGTATTGTGAGTGCTTTAACATGTGCTAAACTCCACCTTCACTTGAAGAAATTAAAAACTGCCAATTTTACTTGTTAAGGGTCTAATCACCCCTAGACCCCTCTTGTCGATCCTTTCACATCGAGCACAAGAAGATATCGTGAAAGCTTCTTCTTGTGCAGTACCCCAAACAAAAGGCACATCCTTATTTGTAAGCTCATTGAGAGGTGCAGCAATGGTGCTGAAATCTCTCACAAAACGCCTATAGAAACCAGCGACGCCAAGGAAACTCCTCACTTGTGTGACTGTTTTGGGCCTCGGCCAACTCTCAATAGCTTCAATCTTGGCTTTATCAACTTTAGTTCCCTGTGAAGTAACAACATAGCCAAGAAAAGATACTCAGTCGGTGCAAAAGGTGCACTTCCCAAGGTTACCAAACAAACGTGCATCACGTAAAGCAATAAAACAACACAAATGTTCCAAATGTTCCTCCAAAGATCTACTAATCAGTATATCATCAAAGTAAACTACCACAAATCGTCCAATGAAAGAATGTAAAACCTTGTTCACTAATCTCATGAAAGTACTAGGTGCATTAGTTAACCCAAAAGGCATGACTAACCACTCATATAATCCAAACTTAGTTTTAAATGTCGTTTTCCATTCATCTCCCAATTTCATACGAATTTGATGGTATCCACTACGCAAATCAACTTTGGAGAAAACTGTAGAGCCACTCAATTCATCAAGCATATCATCTAGCCTAGGAATAGGGTGACGATAACAAATAGTAATATTATTAATGCCTCTACAATCAACACACATACGCGATGTACCATCCTTTTTTGGCACTAGTATAATAGGAACATCACAAGGACTAAGAGATTCGTGTATATAACCTTTGTCTAGCAGCTCATGTACTTGATGCATAATCTCCTTCGTCTCCTCTGGATTGGTATGGTATGGCGCACGGTTTGGCAGCGAAGCACGGAGAATTAAGTCAATCTGGTGCTCAATCCCTCGAATAGGTGGTAATCCCAATGGCACGTCTTGTGGAAATACGTCAGGGAACTCCTGCAAAATGTTAGTGACAGTAGGAGGCAAAGAGGGAGGTACGTCCTCGAATGAAAATAATGCCTCTTTGCACACAAAAGCATAGTAAACAGATTTGCTGAAATCCAGATCATCAATATCAGATTTGGCAGCAAGTAAACATCACCTTTTCAACTTAATTTTAGAAGCAACACTAAATGGTTTATTATTAGGTTTCATTTGTTGCTTAAATTCTTTTGCCACAATCTGATTTTCACTCTTATTTTGCTCCTATTTTTATTTACTAGCTCTATGAATATCATCTTTCAAAATGGAATCAGGAGACATAGGAAGCAAAGTAATATGTTTATCCTTATGAACAAGAGTATACTGATTGTTTCTACCATGGTGTACAGAATTTTTATCAAATTGCCATGGTCTACCAAGTAATAAGGAACATGCTTGCATGGGTACGACATCACAAACATAATCAACATATGTAGCGATACTAAAATGCACATGAACAGTATGTGTTACATTAACCTTGCCGCTGTTGTTGAACCATTGGATGTAGTAAGGATGCGGATGTGGTCTTTTGGTGAGAGACAACTTCTCCACCATCTCCATGCTAGCCAAGTTGTTGCAGCTCCCTCCAACTATGATGACGCGAACAGAACGTTCCTTCACAACTCCCTTTGTATGGAACAAATTGTGCCTCTGATTTTGCTTTGCTTGTGTGACCAGCACACTCAAAATACGTTGAGCAACTAAAATTTCATACCTATTAGCGTCTTCAGCAGCGATGTATTGCATCTCTTGTTCAGAATCATCTCCACCGTGTTTTCACTTAAATTAAGAGCCAAATTATTCTCATCATAGTCACTAGCGGACTCATACCCACTATCCTCAGTAGTAATCATCACATGCTTAGATGGGCATTCTCTCACATAATGACCTCCACCCTTGCAACGACGACAAATAATATCATATGTTTGCCCTGTTGATGCCATGGATGACGAAGAGCTCTATGCAGGCCCGGAAGGTGTGCTCTTGGCAGATAGTGGTGGTTGTGCCTGCTTTCTTGTATCATGGTTGGAGGTGGCAGCTGATGGAGGTGCCTGTATAGTAGAACGTGTGGAAGTAGAGGATGCATGCGGTGTCCATGATGAAGTTCGACCTACAGAAAAGTTAGTCCGCGCCAATTCCTGTCGATCCTGCACTTCGCGTTCAGCTTTGCAAGCAAGATGGAACAAACGATATTGTTATACTCCTTATACTATAAATGGTCTGAATATCTCTATTTAACCCACCCATAAAATGTGCAAGCATAGCTTCATTATCCTCAACAATACCACATCTAATCATGCCAGTTTGACTTTCCTGATAATATTCCTCTACAGAATTTTTTCCCTGTCTTAAACGCTTCAATTTTTGAAGTAATTCACATTGATAATATGGTGGAACCCAACGAGTACGCACAACAGTTTTCAAAGTAGCCCAAGTAGCTGGAATATGATATAATGTACATTGTTCAGACCACCATACACAAGAAAAACAAGTCAAAGCACAAACAGGAGCAACAACACGTCTATCCTCAGGATATTGTAAGCTTGTAAAACGGTGTTCAGTTTCTAATTCCCAAGTAAGATATATATCAGGAACGTATCTACCCTCAAATGGCGGAATATTCATTTTTAGTTTAGGAACATGGTCATGATCTCGTACCTAAGGTGGTGGTGTAGCCCTACCGTTGCGATTATTTGCATGTGGACGACCTGGTGGTGGTCCTGGTGGTTGCACGTAGTTCTGATTTTGATCAACATGTCGGTGCAACAAACATAGGCGTTTGCTGCCCTGACTTATGCACAGACGTATTGCAGTGACCCCGACATACATCAAGTTCCATACACAACCAGACCAGAGAAGACGCTCTTCATGAGATCAAGGGGCGCATTAAGAAGACCAACACTTGGAGCAAGCCACAAAAATGCATGACAGAAGCAACCAGCCCAGCAAGTCATGAACTAGCAAGCCCTTTGAGTACGGACTTCCCGCTAGACACCAGTGCTCCACCTCTCTGGCCAGCTGGTCACTGATCAGTGAGGTGTCGAGCCCGCAAGTGATTGGATGGAGGTAGCCCATACATGTCAGCTTGCTGGGAAGAAGGATTACCTTTATTGACACCCGTCCTAATGGCGTCTCAAGCTAATAATAGGTAGGTGGATAAGCGGTGCATGACCCTTGCCGGGGTTCACCCTCCACACGACACCTAGCAGTGCATTTAATGCACTTTTGTCCTAACTAGCAGATTTAGGTATGATAGTTCTGTATCAGTCTAGTCACCCTGTAATGACCTTTTTGCCACTGTGATAACCCCTTGAGCTATAAAAGGAGGACCAGGGCAACCTTTACAGGGGTTTGAACCCTTGCAACACACACACACATAGGTATCCGTGCAGCTGCCCCCTCCTAGCAACTTGCCGGGGGAGAGCGCTCCATGTACTTTCTTCCACATCCACCCAATACACTAAAGCAGGACTAGGCTTTTACGCTTCTCAGCGGCCCGAACCTGGGTAAAACCGTGGCGTCTCCTGTTGTGCTTGCTCTTCGCGCCAACTGACCCCCAGCCGAACCAGCAAAGGGGCAACCCTGCCCCAAAGATCGTCGGCTCCATGCCGACATCTTTGGCGGGCCAGGTAGGGGGCCTCTCTGTTGGCGAGAATCAAGGCAGCAGGAGGAGCATCGACTCCTTCGAGTTCATCATCATCATCTTCACCACCCATGGTGCCCAAGAAGAAGGGCTCATGGCGGCCAAGCCTTCTACTTCCCAGCACCCATCACCCGTATCTGCGGCCAGCGCAAGCGGCGCCGCCGCCGAGGATGGAGCAAACGCCACGGTGGGCACGACCGGCACAGGCTGCGCGCTCGCCGAGCCCGCCGTGATGGGATCAGGTGGTGGGGATGCTGGAGGCGGACGCTTACCTCAATGTTCAGGCAAAAATGACGTTTGCGGCGTGGGCAACACGTGTGCTCTACCCCCGCCTCATCCTCATGCCCGCGAACGCAGCCACTAGAGCGACCTTGCTCGGTCAGGCGCGAATCACGACTCTCCCACTGCGGCAGTACCAGTGACGGCCAGGGGAGTGACCTCAAGACACACGCCACGCCCGTTGCAAGATGAGCGCAATGTGACACGAAGCGGTGTTGTTGTGCCTCCACAGCAACGCCCGCATGGCAAATCGCCCATCGACCAAGCTCAAGACCATCGGGCGCCACTTCCGCCATGCCGACTCGCTGTTGCCCCCACGGCGCGGCGACAAGAACGCAATGACGCTCCTGCTGGCAACGCTAGGTGTCGAGCGACGTCATGCTATTCATGTTCCAACATGCCTTTAACGGCGATGGAGGCGATGGCGCGAACACAAATGTTGCTGGATTTTCCTCCAGTAGCTCAAAAGATGGATGAGTGGAGAGCCACCATCCGGAGTTTGATCGAGTTTGCTGATGCGAACAGGTCTCAGCTGGCGGAGCCTTCACGGCATCCGCCAACTGCGCCTGCACCTCAAACTAAAGGTCGTGCGGCAGGTGGTGCAGCCATGGTGCAATCACCTCCTCGTCAACAATCTCAGTGGAAGCACCAGCACTTGTAGCGGGCCCAGCAAGATGCATAGCCCGATGATGCATCGAAGGCCTCCTTGGACCCGCAGACGCAGCGAAACCAGAGGCAAGTGTTGCTGGACAGATGAGCAGAAGACGCTCGCAACACCATCCAGTGGCGCCGGGAGGCGCGCCGTCAATCAGACGAGCACAACGGTCCAGTAGTCGATGAGCCAGCGCCCGTTGTTTGCGGGTACTTACCTTACGAGGTTGGGTGACCCGCCTTCACACGTGAGCTGCGGCAAGTCCGCTGGACGTCCGTCCATGTGTTCAAGCCCGAGGCCCCGGAAAAGTACGACGACAATCAGAACCCGACAGAGTTCTTAGGCATTTATACAATTGCTTTGCAAGCTGCTGGGGAAGGGATGATAAAATCCTAGCCAACTACTTCCCATTGGTACTCAAGCCCAACGTGAGGTCTTGGCTAATGAACTTGCTGGAAAACTCCATTTCCTCATGGTCAGATCTTTGCAATGAGTTTTTTGGAGCTTTTACCAGGGGACAGAAAGGTCCAGGGTTGCCTAGCGACTTGCAAGTGATCCTACAGAAGGAAGGAGAGAACCTGCGCAGGTACATCCAGAGATTTAGCCGTGTGCATCGCAGCATACCGGATATCCACCCCGCGGCCCTGATTGCCGCATTCAACACGAATGTGTGCAATCGCAAGATGCGGGAGAAGATGCATATCTGCCTACCGAAGACTGTCAACAAACTCTATACGTTGGCGGACAAATGTGCGTGCGCTGAAGAAGGGAGAAGGCTTCCTGGGAGGATTATGCCACTGAAGTCGATTCCGACAACGGCGGTGCAACCACCCTGGGTAAGAAAGGTCGAAGACGCAATAGGAAGCGCAAAGGCAAGTCAGTTATGGCTGTGGAAGGATCCGGCAACTCCGCACGGAGAATACCGGCAAGGAAGCGGCTACATGCATTGATTGCCAAGTTGCCGCGGTGGGAGAAAAAGCTGGCAAGTCTGACGGGTCGTACTGCAAGATCCACCGTATCAAGGGCCATGACCTCCAGGAGTGTCGTCAAGTCGAGCAGCTGGTTGAGAAACAGAAAGCTGAGTACGAGAAGAGGGATAAGGAGAAGGGCCAGGAAAGTATAGGTGGATCCGACAAGAGGGGTCGCGGTGGTCGAGGCAGACGCTACCGCAACGCTGGCCAGAAGAAAGAAAAGCCCGCTAGGGGCAGAGAGAGAAAGGAGGAAGATGAAGGAAGTGATGAGGAGGATGATGAAGAGTCCAGCGAGCATGAATTCCAGAAGGCAACAGAGGCCATGTGCATTGACAGAGGTGCATCTTTGCACTCCTCTCACCGCCAACTCAAGCAGTGGGCGCGGGAAGTCAATGCAGCGGAGCCGACAGCGGACGTACAAAAGCCCATCAAGTGGTCTCACACGCCTATTTTATTCGATGCTGAGGATCATCCTGATCGCACAACCACGGTTGGATGCTTGCCATTGTTGGTCTCACCAACGATACGCGACCTCAAAGTCATGAAAATACATGTTGACGGTGGGACCGACATGAACTTGATCTCCCCCGAGGTGATCGAGAGGATGCAAATCCCTGAGGAAGAGCTCCAGAAAACAGGGACGTTCCAAGGAATCAACCCCGAAAGGAGCCGGTCTAAGGGAAAGATCACGCTGCCGGTGACGTTTGGCGGGGAACTGAATTACAGAACAAAGAAGGTTGTGTCTGATGTTGTTAAGATCCCCTTCCCGTTTAACGGGATTCCTGGTTGCCCGGCCTTGGCCAAATTCATGGCGGCATCCCACTATGCTTACAACACATTGAAGATGCCAGGGCCCATGAGTGTCATCTCCATCAACTCCGACAAGAAAGATGTAGTCATTTGTAAGGACAAGCTCTATAGGGACGCGGTCGCAGCAGAAGCTGACAAGGCAACAGCTCCCGCCAAGCCGGCAAGACATCCAGCAAGGCTTCCAGGAAGGGCGCCTCCTCGGAGTGTTGCACACCCGTCGAGGACTTGCCAGAAAGCTCTGCTGGCATGAAATCCAAGGGCACTCCACCTAGGACAAAGAAGGTGCTGGCAAGGGAGGATGGCACTGGTGGTACCTTCACCATCAGTGCCACCCTAGACAACAAATAGGAAAGTGCGCACATTGCCTTCCTACGGGCAAATGTAGATGTGTTTGCATGGCAACCATTTTGACATCCCCGATGTTCCCAGGGAGGTAATTGAGCACCACCTTGCTGTCTGCCCTCATGCTCAGCCCGTCAAGCATAAGGTCAGGAATCAAGCTTATGAGCGGTCGCAATTCATAGCAGAAGAGATCAAGAAACTCGAGGCAGCTCGCCTGGTTAGAGGAGTGCTACACCCAACCTTGGTTGGCAAATCCGGTCGTCGTGCATAAGGCAAATGGGAAATGGAGACTTTGTATTGATTACACTAACCTCAATAAAGCATGCCCAAAGGATCCTTTCCCCTTGCCGCGCATCGATCAGATTGTGGACTCCACTGCCGGCTATGATCTGCTTTCGTTTCTTGATGCTTACTCCGGATATCACCAGGTATTCATGTCCAAGGAAGACGAAGAGAAAACTGCATTCATTACTTCATGTGGCATGTACTGCTTTGTACGGATGCCTTTTGGACTAAAGAGTGCGGGTTCAACATTTGCGAGGGAAGTTCAGGTCAGTTTTGAGCCACAGTTACACATGAACATAGAAGCCTACATGGATGATTTTTTTGCAGGCAGCCTACATGGATGATATTGTGGTCAAGACCACGAACAAGTCCACCTTGATTCATGATTTGGAGGAAACCTTCTCCAACTTATCGGAAGATCAACATGAAACTCAACCCCGAGAAGTGTGTGTTCGGCGTTCCCTCCAATAAGCTCCATGGGTTCTTAATATCTCAGCATGGGATCGAAGCGAACCCTTACAAGATCAAGGCTATTGAGTGATTCCAAGCACCCAACACTGTCAAGGATGTGCGGTACCTTGCCGGTTGTGTCGCAGCTCTAAGTAGGTTTATTTCAAGGTCTGCTCAGCACACCCTGCCTTTCTTCAAGATATTTAAAAAGGCGGGTCCGGTAAAATGGACTCCGGTAGCGGGGGCTGCACTACATGACCTGAAAAAGTACCTGTCCTCTGCGCCAACTCTAGTCACGCCCAAACCACAAGAACCGTTGTTGCTATACTTGGCGGCGACGAATCAAGTGGTCAGTGTTGCACTAGTTGCGCAGAGGGAAGCTGACGATGAGGAAACAACAGCAGCAATGCCATCCTTTGAAGAAATGAGGTCTTCCCCGGTAAGGCTAGATGCCGGGAAGGAAAAATTGGTGCAAGGGAAAACAGCTGAGCAGCAAATTACATTGAAGAAGAAAGTGGTGCAGTGGCTAGTATACTTTGTTAGCTCCCTACTACAGGGGGCTAGATCAAGGTATTCGGGCATGCAAAATTTGCTCTTTGGCCTACACATGGCCTCAAGGAAGCTGCGCCACTATTTTATGTCGGGAAGGAAAAAGTGGTGCAAGGGAAAACAGCTGAGCAGCAAATTACATTGAAGAAGAAAGTGGTGCAGCGGCTAGTATACTTTGTTAGCTCCCTACTACAGGGGGCTAGATCAAGGTATTCGGGCATGCAAAAGTTGCTCTTTGGCCTACACATGGCCTCAAGGAAGCTGCGCCACTATTTTGAAGCACATGAGATCATGGTGGTCACTCGCTTTCCGTCGCAGCGTATTCTGAGGAACCCAGAGGGAACCGGCAGAATAGTAGAGTGGACGTTGGAACTGTCAAGCTTTGCACTCAAGTTTGAGAGTACATCAACTATCCAGAGTAGAGCATTGGCTGAATTCACCGCAGAATGGACACCAACACCGGATGACGAGATCCAGGAATTAGGCCTCCCAGCCAGGGAAACCCAAAGTAATTGGATCATGTACTTTGACGACGCTTTCTTGCTGGAAGATGCCAGTGCCGGGGTGCTGTTTATCGCACCCACCAGGGAGCACCTCAAGTACGTGGTTCAAATGCATTTCCCCCGTGAGGAAGCTACCAACAATATAGCTGAGTTTGAGGGACTGCTTGCCGGCCTCAGAATTGCGGTAGAGTTGGGCATCAAAAAGTTGATCGTCCACAGAGATTCATAGCTTGTGGTAAAGCAAGTCAATAAGGATTACCAGAGCCCGTTGATGGAGGCGTACATGGATGAAGTGAGAAAGTTGGAAGAACACTTTGATGGCTTGCAAACATAGCACATCCCTCGTGCGGAAAACAGCATCGCTGATCAGCTGTCAAAATGTGCTACCCAAAAGCTACTTGTGGAACCAGGGACTTTTGTGCTCCACTTGACTCAACCCATAGTCACCCCATCAATGAGATCCAAGAAGAGAATGAAGATAAGCAACAAAAAATACTTTCCGGCAGAGCTCCCAGAAGCCGCTGGCAAAGTAGTTGCTGGAAGCAGTGATGCGTCTGCCGGTGAGCAGCGGCCTCAGATTCTTGCTAATGAGATCAGCGCTCCCGTGGCCGAAGAAATGCCGTTAGTACTTGTTGTCGATCCCCAAGCTCCGACATGGGCGCAATAGATAGTTTAGTTCCTCCAAGATGTGAAGCATGCCAGCTCCGATATGTGGCCGAAGAACCAGCGCAAACCCTCCAAACGATTCCTCTATCCTGGCCCTTTTCGGTCTGGGGGCTCGATATTTTGGCCCCTTCCCCCGTGCTACCGGGGGCTTTGAGTTCTTTTACATTGTCATCGACAAGTTCACAAAGTGGCCCGAAGTAGAGCCAGTGAGAAAGGTAACTACATAGTTAGCCGTCAAGTTCTTCAAAGGATTGGTTTGCCTGTTCGGGGTCACGAACAGGATCATCACTGACAACGACACACAATTCACGAGCCACGCCTTCATGCAATACACTCAGAGCCTTGGAAGCAAGGTATGCTTCACATATGTTGCTCACCCAAGGAGTAACGGGCAAGCAGAAAGAACAAATGCTGAAGTATTGCATGGGCTCAAGATGAGAACTTTTAACAGGCTGCACAAGTGCCAGAGGCGTTGGATTGATGAGTTGCCGGTGGTCTTTGGTCACTTAGAACAACACCAAATCGAGCTACTGGCCAGACACCCTTCTCCCTAGTCTATGGTGCATAAGCGGTGCTCCCCATGGAACTCATATACGGGTCACCTCGAGTACTTGCCTACGATGAAGTAGAGCAAGAGCAGCTGTGACATGATGATGCCGTGCTCCTTGAGGAAGATCGTCTTCGGGCAGCTGTGCGTGCTGCATACTAACAGCAAGCCTTGCGCCACTATCATAGCCACAAGGTTCATGCCCGGAGCCTTGAGGAAGGCAACCTTGTCCTTCGGCGCGTTCAATATGCCAAGGGTACAAACAAGTTGACGCCGAAGTGGGAAGGCCCTTACTGGGTAGTGCGAGTCACCAGACCTGGCGCAGTCCGTTTGGAGACCGAAGATGGCATTCACTTGCAAAACTCATGGAATATTGGGCATCTTCGCAAGTTCTACCCGTAAGGCGCGGTTGTCGGGCCCTACCTTGGCAATCCGTTTTGTACAAGCATAGCCTCAGAGGCTTATAACCCTTTGTACAAAGCCAGGCACAGACCCTGTGCATATCTGAATAAAACCAAGTGTTTTCCAAACTTGCATACATGTTTATCCATATGCTATAGCATGATTTTCATGTGATTACACTTGTTTAGATAAGATGATTAACATGCCGCCAAGGGCCCCGTGCTGTCTTTTCTCTTTTTTGTTTTTCTATCAAAGGCAAGAGGGTTCCTCGCGAGCACTTTTCCCGAGGAAAGGATGGAAGCATGCTCGCTCACTTGGTCCAGCGGTAGCCCCTCCTTATCCAAGCGATAAGAAGGACAACAAAGAAAGATAAGTCAAAAGTTTGTTTCATCTAAAAATTTCCGTCATTCTATCTTACGTATATGTATGAGAAACTTGTATGCGAGGAGACCTTTCCGCGCCTTTCATTCGTGCTCTTATCCTTGCCTCGAGTTTGCTCGATAGGATTAGTTGCAGCTGTGTTCGAAGCCGGCAAGAGGCCAGCCTCAATCCGCGCTCCTAAACTTGCCTTGAGTCTGCTCGACAAGGGTTAGTAGCAGCCGTGTTTGGGACCGGCAAGAGGCTTTACCGGATATCTTACTCACAAAAGACTGCTAAAGGCTAGCCCTTCTAAACGTCTAAGGCAAGTATGCATCTCCGGTAAGTTTTTTCTGAAAATTGTGTGGGACAACAAGTACAAGTCATACAAGTGCGATTATAGATGGGAAATATTTATATTTGATTCAAACACGGTAACAACCTACATTGTTTTTTGTTGAAAAAAGAAAAGTGCTCCGTAATGCCTTTCTTGTCCCTCTCCTCCTAGGGTTTACATCAAGTGAAAGGAGGGCAAAAGGAGTGCCTTGGTGATGCCCTGGTCACCCCCACCATGACTAGAGAGACGCAGCCCGACAAGATCGGGAGAGCGCCTTCCTGGCAGGGAAGATGAAGCCACGGGCAGAGAGAGTGGCTAGGCGATGTCCTAGTCGCCACTGCCAGGACCAGTGGGACGCAGCTTGGCGAGGACCCCAGCAGGGAAGATGAAGTCAGAGTCCACGAGCCAGCCGGGATCCAGCTGGAGATGGTGGTGGCGTCTAGGCGAAGCACCCCCGACAATTCGCTCTACCAGGGTCTAGCTGCAGATGATGGTGCCGCCGGCGCCCAACTGGTGATGACGGTGCCACCGGTGTTCAGCCGGAGTCAAAGTCGTCGTCTTTGGACTTGACGACTGGATGCCCGCCACACCATCTTCACCATCGGTGTCCTCCTCATCGCTGTCGCTCGAGGAAGAGCTTTCATCATCGCTCGAGCTTTCTACGCAACACCCAAGAGGAGCGCCTGAAGGCTCGAAGATTTTGATGGGGAGCGTATTGGACTCCACCAACTTGAAGCGGAGAACGTGCCCCTCTCCAAGATAGTGGGCGCGAGCGAAGGTTTTCCACCCGCGCCTAAGGAACATGACGCGAGGCGCGGCGAACTCGATGTTCGCCCACACGGCGCCGTTGCAGCAATCGCTCATGCGCAGCCACAGCCCGAGCGGCTGATCAACCTCCATCACCCTGGCGAAAAGGGCGGGGGAGCCGCAGGCGACTACAGGGAGGATCATGCAGCTCGACGATGAACTCGAGCGCCGTATCCCCCGTATGACCCTCTGCCCGGGGCGGATAAGTTGAAGGAGAAACAACGAGCGCGCCGCCCTGTCCGCCTCGACCGCGGGCGCTGCGTCAACCCCAACCTCACCCCATGGCCCCGCCTCATGCGCTGGAACCGGCCTCTGCAGCCGCAGCTGAAGCCAAAGTGTGGTGTCGTGGAGAAGCTCTCACCGCCATGGCCGAAGCACGAGCCCGGCCTCTTCCTCTCTCCACGATGGAGGCAGAAGCAAGGAAAGGAAGAAGGAGAAGGTGGATGAGCATCGCCACCCTTGCACCCCTCCTTTTATAGACAGTAGGTGGGTCGCGGCATCTCACTACCAGGGCCACCCTCCCCCCCCCCCCCGCTCCACCAATCCAACCCCCTGCATCCCTGGCTGGTGTCTTGCTCCGTCGACCGCCCAGTTTCTCCAGACCGGTGCTCTGGCTCCTCTGATTCAAGCACTACCACCACGACTGCCCTTCTGCACCAATACCACGCCCCTCGCATCATCCACGTCATGGGAAAGAGGGGAAAGTTGCATTAAAGGGGGAAAGTGATGGCAGAAATGGCAGTTACCCCAAATTACGCGCGGGCACCCTAACGGCCTCCCGCGAGCGCTTGCACCCCTGGTTTTTGACGCGAATGGCCCATATCGACCAAATGCTGAACATACCAGGATGAAGCTCGGGGCTGGCCTAAACTCCAGATTAATGACGAAGCAAAGAAAATCTCAAAGCACAACTCCATCTCCGGCAAGGTCAATGCATGAGTCTGTGCATTATTGGGCCTAGCCCAACGATGGCCGACATCACGTGTGATCTAGGACCAGGGGCTTCTGTCGGTGCAACAAACATAGGCGTTTGCTACCCTGACTTATGCACAGACGTATTGGAGTTCCCCCGACAAACATCAAGTTCCATACACAACCAGACCAGAGAAGCCGCTCTTCGTGAGATCAAGGGGCGCACTAAGAAGACCAAGGCTTGGAGCAAGCAACAAAATCCACGACAGAAGAAACCAGCACGACAAGGAGGAGCCGACAAGCCCTTTGATTATGGACTTCCGGCCAAATGCCAGTGCTCCACTTCTCTGGCCAGCAGGTCGCTGATCAGTGAGGTGTTGAGCCCGCAGGTGAATAGGTGGAGGCAGCCCATACGTGTCAGCTTGCTGGGAAGGAGGATTACCTTTATTGACACCCGTCCTAATGGCGTGTCAAGCTAATAAGAGGTAGGTGGATAAGCGGTGCATCACCCTTGCCAGGATTCACCCTCCACATGACACCTAGCAGTGCACTTAATGCACTTTTGTCCTAACTAGCAGAGTTAGGTATGATAGTTCTGTATCAGTCTAGTCACCCTGTAATGACCTTTTTGCCATTGTGGTAACCCCTTGAGCTATAAAAGGAGGACCAGAGCAACCTTTATAGGGGTTCAAACCATTGCAACAAACAAGCGCATAGGTATCCGTGCAGCTGCCTCCTCCAAGCGACTTCCCGGGGGAGAGTGCTCCGTGTAGTTTCTTCCACATCCACCTAATACACTAAAGCAGAAGTAGGGTTTTACGCTTCTCAGCTGCCCGAACCTAGGTAAAACTGTGGCGTCTCCTGTTGTGCTTGCTCTTCGCGCCAACTGACCCCTAACCGAACCAGCAAAGGGGCAGCCCTACCCCGTAGATCACCCGGCTCGACGCCAACAAACCTCATCCTTGTAATCGCCCTCGTAATCATCCTCCCCCTCGGCAACAGGAGCAACCACATCAGCACCAGAATTTTGGTCTTCCTCAAGAGGAACACGCCTCACTTGGTGGAGGGCTGGACCACGATCTGGAGGTGGTTGTTGTTGTTGCAGCGGTGCAGCAAAGGCAGTAGATGGAGATAGACGCGCAAGCACTTCAGCAAACTTGGCATCCAACTTGGTGTCAATAGTCTTCTCAATGTCATCTATCATCTCTAGTGCCTTGCCAAAACTGGTCATCACGTCTTCCACCTGTTGACCTAACATTTGCTGAAATTCATCATGAAGCTCCTTCTTCGTCATGTTCTCCCAGTCAGTCTCGTCGGCTTGTGATCTTGCCATGGTTAGCATCAATAGAAACACACAAAAATATGATCCTATAGACTACTATAAAGTGGTGGTGGTGGGGTGTCACAAATCCGTCAAGCAAATCTCAAATTCTTACTTGTTCTTACCCAGCAGCAGGTGGTGATCGGCAACCGTTGTAGTCAAAACTCTCAAAGCTTGGACAGAATGATTGCCAGGTGGTGTGAAACGCATGATGTGGATGTATGTGGAGCTGGGAAGGCTTATGATATGGTAGCAAAAATGCCAACAGTAATCAATTCAGAGATGCAAAGTTGAATAAACGCTCAACAACGGTACTGTGCTGGTCCTAGGCTAGACCGTGCTAGAGACGCGAGCCTAGAACACTAACAAAATCACGGCGCTGCATGTAAGCAAAGGAGGAGCACACTCAGAAGCTCTTTTTTTCACTTTTTTTTGCACTTTTTCCCCTCTTTTTTTTGCTCCGCAACAAATTGTTTTCGAAAAAGTCTACAAATGGTCTAAAAACTGCCTAGCTAGAATGGTCCAATTTTTTTTTCAACTGGAACTATTTTTCCTGTACGGGCGGCACAAAAGTAGGGGAGTCCTACTCTGTAATGACACATAGTCGGGCGTGGATATGGAAATCAAGAAAAGAGAAGCAAATACTGGACTCGGACTAGGATTGGTGGCGGAGATGAATCTGGTGGAACTCGAACTGGTGGCGGATATATGTTGCAGGTGGACTCGGATTAGCGTGATGGTGGCGGATATGTGGTGGTGTATATGGACTCGGGGTAGCGGCGGATATGTGGTGGTCGTATATGGCAGCGGCGATGAAGTTGGTGCGGTGGTGGTATATGGAAGCGGCGATGAAGATGGTGCAGCGGCGACGAAGATGGTGCAGCGGCGGCGTGACAACCTGTGAACAGAACTTGAAACTCTAAAGGACTAGACGCTAAGACCATCAACTAGACAAGACGATGCAACCTCAAATTCAACAAAGCAAAACATAGAAAATATTATGCAAAGGCTTAGATTGGTTCGGATATGATGAACTAACCCTATTTTTTGGCTTTTTCGTGGACTGTAGGTATGAAGAACATATACAATCTAGACTATGAAAAACTGGTAAAATCTCACCAAGCAACCAGGAAATCTGATACCACTTGATAGAGGCAAAGGTGTCCCGTATTTCGATGAGATGGTGGTTCTCGTTTTTGGTGGAGTACACTTTCATGATCCGACTATGAACATGCAAAGACGTCGCGCCTTAGAAATCGCTAAACCAACTCTGAGAGGTTATTGACCACGCCGAAGCATGATCAACCTGACCACGTGGGCCTATTTCCTACAGGCAAACAAAGAACAAGCAAGAAATTGAGATTGCAATATGGATATTGCGAATATAAGATGAAAGCTTTATTGATGAATGTGGGGTTCTGTGATGTCTTGGTCTGGTCGTTGAACACAAACAAAGTATGCGAGTTGCATCTATGGTGAACTTTAATCTAAAGAAAACCTAAAGTCTAAATGACGCCCTAAGGGGTGTATATATGGAGGAAGAGGGAGGAATTTCGTCACCCCTTGGAGGAGGGGTCCGAAACCAACCCTAACTTTGTTTCCCCACACATACTGACTCTAAAAACAGCCTATACTGAAGTACTTTGAAATTACATGAGCCTGGCCCAATAATAAGGTGACGCAACACCTATAATAGCCCCTGGACGGAATTTATGAAGTTGGTTCTTGTATATTTTGTCCAAGCCTTCATGCACTCATTATGGTGGCTTCGAAGTCCTGAAATTGTCACTTGAAACTCCACACTTGTTCCCCTTGCACATGCCATCATCTCCATGCTTGATCTTGCTCCAATGTTCATCCTTCTTGTCCAAGCTAGGCCATTAATTTGTAAGCAAAACAAATGTATCCAATTTAGGCAGCATCATATTCTCATGAACATTAGAATCATTACCAAGAAACGGAAGTACCTAGTAGTTTAATTGGCGTGCGCGAGCTCAAGTAATTGGTCAAGTATGTATAGCAGTAGGGGTTGTGGGTGTAATAATGGTATTGTGTCCTCATCATTGATGCTCGCCAGCAGTGTGACATGGCTGTAGGGCATGCGCACCATGAAACTGGTGCACATGCTCCTTGCCTGGCCATTGGCCAGAGTCGAACTCGCTGTGGGGAAGCAACTCGTGTCCATCTTGCGATGGCCTCGACTGAAGTCCCGCAGCTCCGTCATTCTTGGAACCCGCGGCATCGTCCTTGGACGTAGCTGCAGTGACCTTGTGAACCATAGCGCTGCCTCTCGACATAGCTCGCACTGGTCTTGGCTTCAGGTGGAGCGAGTACAACTCTTGTCGCTGGAAGGGTGTGGAGAGGGCTCGCCGCCGGTCCCGCCCACCGGAGGCGTCTGGACCGGCAGCTTGGAGCCAGATGGTGCACCCACCGCCGCACTCTTCTTCTTCTTCGGCGTCATGGATGAAGTAGATGGCAAAGCTTGCACGAGAACTACTGGAGTGGATCCGCACAAGTGACCCCCTGCCTGGCGCGCCAAAGATGTCGGAGTACGATGATCTACGGGACCGGCGAGGATCCCTTTGCAGTTCGGCTGGGTTATCGATGAGCACAAAGAGCAAATCCAACAGTTCACACACGAGGATTTCTCAGGTTCGGGCCGCCGTGGGGGTGTAAAACTCTACTCCTGTACTGTGGGTGGTTTAGCTTGGAGGACAAGTTACAAGCGCAGCTTGCCAGAAAAACGCGAGCAAGGTGCATCTACTGTTTAAGCATGTGCAAAGTGTTGACCCGTGCCAAGGTAGGCATGGGCCTCCTTTTATAGACAAAAGGGGTCACCACAGTGGCAACATGGTCATTACATGTATGTGAATTGTGATCTTGATGCTATCCAACCTAATCCTGTCGGACTATGACATGGGAATTTAATGCGTCATGAACAGATAGCAATCCTTTGTCAAAAGGTGTCTCTCCTTCTGTGTCGTCGATGTGGATGAGCCCATCTCCTCGACACTTCTACTAGACGGGTGTCAATAAAGTTGATCTGCTTGCGACATGCCAACACGCGTCCTGTTGACTCCCCTCAGGGCGTCTACCCGCTCGACACCTAACCTTGACAAGCCATCAGCTGGTCGATGAGGTGGAGCGGCCGAAGGGCGAGAAGGAGAACTCTCGGGCAAGTAGCTTGCTGGGTCTGAGCTTGCCGGCAACTCGAGTCTTGATCTTTAGTACTAACTTAGTACTTCTCGATGACCTGCCCGGAGGTCTTCTTCATGTTCTTGGTGTCCAAGATTTGAGGCTTGGGTTGAGTTATCCTCCAGCAAGGCCTTGCTGTCCGGAGGGCTGCAACTGTCTGTGCACAAGTTAGGGGTACTAAGGGACCCCTAATTTAGTACACCGAGAATTGTCACTTTGGGGTCTTTGGATCAGAACAATAACAAGTGCATACAACTAACAGAGAGGATCAATAACTCAAATATATTCATGAAAACATAGAGGGTTAAGATCTGAAATCATGGCACTCGGGCCCTAGTGACAAGCATTAAGCATAGCAAAGTCATAGAATCATCTCTCTCAGAACATAGTGGATACTAGGGATCAAGCCCTAACAACTTGACTCGATTACATGACAAATCTCATCCAACTCCATCACCGTCCAACAAGCCTACAAAGGAATTACTCACTCCCAGTGGTGAGCATCATGAAATTGTTGAGGAAGAAGGATTGGTGATGGTGATGGTGATGAATCCCCCTCTCCGGAGCCCTAAATGGAGTATAGATCAGCCCACCAGATGAAGAACAGGAGGTGGCGGTGGCTCTGTATCATAAAACACTATGAAACTTCTTCTGTTATTTTTTTCTCGGGAAGGCAAAATTTATAGACTTAAGATTAGGGTCAGCGGAGCCACGTGGGCCCCATAAGGTAATAGGGCGCGCCCAGGGGCTGGTCGCGCCCTGTAGCCTTGTGGGCAACAGGTGCCCCCCCCCTCTAGTCGCTCTTGGCTCCACTATTTTTCATATATTCCATAAAAAATCTCTAAAAAGTTTCATCCAATTTCGAGAACTTTTATTTCTGCACCATGGCAGTTTTGCTAAAATCAGCGTCACTCTGGGTTAGTTTCATTGAAATCATGCAAATAAGAATCCAAAACAAGAGAAAAAGTGCTTGGAAAAGTAGATACGATGGAGACGTATCAGGGACTTGCTATGAAAGCTTTTACTCAACTAATATTTCAAATTGGCTTGGGTTCCTACCAAGGCTAGCTAGAGTTTTCTCTGGTTTCATTTGGATTTTCAAATCCCTCTAGGCAAACAATTAAGCAATTCAGGTAAATCACAACCATTCCTAGGTAGTCATGGGTGTTTCCTAGAATTTTTTTAATTCCCTATGATTTTTTTAACATACCAGTTTTGGGAAAATCTGGAATGTGATAGACTACCACCCTTAAAAGAGATCTTGTCCCGAGATCTGGAGAGGCTAGAAAGAAGGGTTACGGTTTGGAGTTCTCTTAAATTCCATCTCCAAGTCTGGGTCTGCTGTCTGGGTAATGTCGATACCAACTGTACTCTGGTGTCCTTGGGTTCCTATTGGGGATATAACCCCACGATATGACCCGCCTGTTCAGGGACGGGTTATCCAGTGGTGGCCTGAAAAGTAAGACTTGACATGGGCTGTGGTAATAGAGACCTCAAGGCCCATGGGGAGACTCATAGAGTGGGCCGGCTTATGGCCCAGCACCTGAGGCGGTGGCTCACCAAAGGACGCCATGATTCCTTTAAGCAAGACAAGTAGGGAACAGATTAGGGCACGGGTTGTAGTATGATCCGGACTCTGTTGTAAGCCCCGGGCCTCGACCTGTATATAAAGGGGAGCCCCTGAGGCAGAAAGGGCATGTTACAATCTCTCGAGTACTAGGTTAGCCAAGTCGCACCCTTGTAATCGAGATCATCATCATCAATAACAATCAAGCAGGAAGTAGGATATTACCTCCATCGAGAGGGGACGAACCTGGGTAAACCCTTGTCTCTTGATTCCGACCAACCCCATTTAAGTTACTACCTCATGGCGATGGCCTCATGACTAAGTCCTTTCATGAGGATAACTGACGTGACAAAACCATGACAGTTGGCGCCCATCGTGTCGCTATTGCTCGGTGGTGTTGAGTTCTTGAAGGGAGGTCTCCCAGGGATCTAGGGATACGCGATCGGCCACATGACCAAGAGTCGCTGCGGCAAGCTCTACATCGATGATTCGGGCTAGGGCTCCAAGGCCGAATCAATCGAGTACGGGTACCGGGTCCCCTTCGGCAAGATCCACGTCTTCTTCGGCAAAATCAACGAATCAGGACCCAAGCAGGACATCTGCACTGACATCGTCGAGCCAGCTCGGCACGTGCAACCCGCCCGGGCTCAAGCCGGCCGGAATAATACTTTCGTTGGCTTCACCCAGGGGGTCGATCTCGCGGATAACTCCGCATCTGGTGGAGACACCTTTGTCTACTCCGATAGCGAGTCATCAGTCGGGACACCAAGTTGATCCACCCGCTGAATGATGGTAGACCTGGGGGCTGCTATGATGATGAGCCGGCCCCGGTCGATCATGAGCCGCCCCGTTGGAACACCATCTACATGGCAAGCACTGCGCTGGCCCTTGACTCTATTGCAGCAGACGCCGTGGGAGGAACCGGCTCTTCAGCAACCGATCCGAGTGCGTCTGGCCTAGTCTAAACGCCGGCTCAAATTCTCTCAGAGCTATTTGCCTCACTGACGATGCTCCTTGAGTCGCCGCTGACAGCAGAGAACCAGGAAGAACGCAATGCAGAGATAGCTAAAATTCGCGAGCAGATGGCTAAAACTCAGAAGGATATCAATGCCGAGAATGCTCGCCTGGTGGAATTACGTGCCCAAATGCATAAGGAGGCAAAAGGCCTAAGGACAGAGGCTAGGTGCATGGGTCTCTGACAAAACGCTTCAGATATAGTTCATAGGAGGAGGCACGAGAGCCGTTTGCCCATTGATTACGAGCCTAGGCATCTGTTCAACACACCTACATCTGGGGCTAGGACGAGTACCCCGGGGGCTCTAGTTATACCCCAATTGAACCGGGTCGTGCCCCAAGATGTAGACATGTGACCACCTCTGGCTCAGCCGCGTCAGCCGGCTCAACAGCATCAGCTCGAGCCGGCCCAACACCTGCCGCCTGTCCATATGATTCCTGACCGTTTTGTACTACCAGTGGGTCACTTCTCCAATCGCGTTGATAACTTGTTGGCAGCAGCTACCAACCTTGCCGCACTTACGATCATAGGGAATGCCCCAGTTGAGAGGGAAGCTTTGCAGGCCATCGAGATGTTGAAGACTGCGGTTTCCCAGCAAGCAAACTATTCCTATAGTCAGCAGCGACTCCACTCCACCCGGCATCCAAGCCGCAACAGGAGCCGCCATGCTGAGTTGCCAGTAGTCTGCAATAGTGCCTGATGGATGCACGATCAGCGATGTGACCCGCCTCGACATGGAGCCCTAGATGCTCAGGAGATCGTCGACACGGCCCGAGCGCGGCGAGAAACAGAAGAAGCCAATACGGCAGCTCAACCATCGCCCACTTCAACTCCTTTGGCCTCACAAGGGGTAGGATCGAGTAGCAGAACCATCGGCATTCCGTGCCTAGTGCCGGCTCTACACAACATGCGTATGCCCAAGGATTTCAAAGGCTCTCGTAAGGTTTCCAACTACACGCTTGACCTCGAACCTGCAGCTTGGATTGAGAGTTACGAAATCGCCATGGACATGCTGGATGTTAGAGATGCAGTTTGTGCTAAGTATTTAACCATGATGCTGGAGGGACCAGCTCATACGTGGTTGAAAAACTTGCCCCCTAATTCCGTCAACACTAGGTCAGAGTTGAAGGAGTGTTTCATCAAACACTTCCAAGGAACCTACAAGCGCCCGATGACAATTGTCAATCTACAACATTGTGTCCATCGTGAGGGCAAGTCAGCTCATCACTGGTCCCGCTGGGTTGTGGACATTATCCACTCCTTTGATGGCATATCAGCCGCCCGGGCCATTTTAATTTTGGAGAAAAACTGCCATTTTGATCCATTGGTTCAGAAGCTGGGGCACCTCAAGCGGATGGTTCAGGAAATGGGAGCTCCCATGGATGTCCTTACCAGATACGCCGAGTCAGATACCACTAAGGATCCAACGCCAGATGACGAAAAGACCGGCAAAGGCAAGAAAAATGGTGGTGGTAAGGGATAGTAGTAGAACAACTCTGGGTACACCAACAACCATGGTAATCAGGGCAATGGTGGCAAGCGCAAGCACCCGGAGGGCGGCTCAGATTTTGTTGCCAATACCAACACTGATTTCAAGGGCCAGAGACAGAATAACTCGGGGAGGCCATTCAATGTGAATAAAGCTCGTAATTTTGAGGAAGCCCTCAAAGGTCTGTGTCCCAAGCACAGTACTCAGGATAAGCCGACAAATCACTCCTGGGAGAACTGCCATATCATGCAAGCTTACCGCGATCAAGTCTACCAGAACCATCAAGGTGGCGGTGGTGGAAACCGTGGACAACCATAGGCGGGTGGCTCTTGTTTCCCAGGAGCCGGCTCATATGGTAATTACCAGAACCCCGGTTTTCAGGGATCGGGCAGCTCAGGATCTGCATATCAAGGGTCTGGCAATCACGGAGGTGGAAATCACCATTCTGGCCAAGGTACTCAACAGCAGGGTCACAAGATAGGTTTTCAGAGCAATCCCAAGCAGTAAAATAGCGGGCAGTATCACGTCTTTACGACTATCACCTTGATACGTCTCCAACGTATCTATAATTTTTGATTGTTCCATGCTGTTATATTATCATCTTGGATGTTTTACAATCATTTTATAGCAACTTTATATCATTTTTTGGGACTAACCTATTGACATAGTGCCCAGTGCTAGTTGTTGGTTTTTGCTTGTTTTTTACTTCGCAGAATATCAGTACCAAATGGAGTCCAAACGCGGCGAAACTTTTTGGAGATTTTTTTTGGACCAGAACACACCTTGGGGTCCATGAAAGCACCAGAGGGGATCCCTGTGCGGACCACAAGACACCTGGGCGCGCCCAGGAGCCCAGGCATGCCCAGGTGGGTTATGGGCCCCACGGAGGTCCCCTGCACCGCCTCTTTGCCCTATAAATTCCCAAATATTCCAGAAACCCTAGAGAATTCGACAAAACACAATTTCAGCCACCGCAAGTTCTAGAACCACGGGATCCAATCTAACACCATCACGGAGGGGTTCATCATCCTCATTGGTGCCTCTCCGATGATGCGTGAGTAGTCCACCATAAACCTAAGGGTCCGTAAGTAGTAGCTAGATGGCTTCTTCTATCTATTTGCTTCTAAATTCAATGGTCTCTTGGAGATCTATTTGATGTAACTCTTTTTGCGGTGTGTTTGTTGGGATCTGATGAACTTTGAGTTTATGATCAGATCTATATCCATGAATATTATTTGAGTTTTCTTTGATCTCTTATATGCACGATTATTTATAGCCTCGTATTTCTTCTTCGAATCTTTGGTTTAGTTAGGCCAAGTAGATCAATTTTCTTGCCATGGGAAGAGGTGCTTTGTGATGGGTTCGATCTTGCGGTGTCCTCTCCCAGTGACAGAAGGGCAGCGAGGCACGCATGTATCATTGCTATTAAGTATAACAAGATGGGGTCTATTCCTACATGAATAGATCTTGTCTACATCATGTCATCATTCTATTGCATTACTCCGTTTCTCCATTAACTTAATACACTAGATGCATGCTGGATAGCAGTCGATGTGTGGAGTAATAGTAGTAGATGCACGCAGGAGTCGGTCAACTAATCTTGGACGTGATGCCTATATATTGATCATTGCCTTGGAATTCATCATAATTATTTGATCTTCTATCAATTACCCAATAGTAATTTGTTTACCCACGTGTGCTATTTTCTTGAGAGAAGCCACTAGTGAAATCTACGCCCCCCGGGTCTATCTTTTATCATATTGCTTTCCGATCTATTTTTCATCGCCTTTTTTCAGATCTATTATTCTAAAAACACAAAAATACTTTGCTGCATTTTTTATTTGCATCTTTTATTTGGCTTTTCATTCAGATCTATTTATCCAAACACATACAAAACAATCTATATTTTTACCAAGGGATTGACAACCCCTCTTACACGTTGGGTTGCGAGGATTTGTTCTTTGTGTGCAGGTACCGTTTACATAGTGTTGCTTGGTTCTCCTACTGGATTGATACCTTGGTTTCATAACTGAGGGAAATACCTACCGTAGCTGTACTGCATCATCCCTTCCTCTTTGGGGAAATACCGACGTAGTTTCAAGCCGCATCAAAAGGAATTTCTGGAGCCGTTGCCAGGGAGGATCAAGTCTAGATAGTTTCCCGTCAACTTGCCAATTTCTGGCGCCGTTGCCGGGGAGACATCATCAACATCTATCAGGTTCCTAATAACAAATCTCATGTCCTTGCAATTACATTATTTGCCATTTGCCTCTCGTTTTCATCTTCCCCGCTTCACAAAATTTGCCGTTTTATTTGCCTTCTCTTTTTCATTCGCCTTTTTCTCGTCAGATCTATTTTTTTTGCTTGCAATCTTGTTTGACTACTTTGTTGCTATGTCTAGTTCTTCCTCTATTGCGTGTACCCCTAAGAATGAGGTTCTTAATTTTAAACAAAGGGGAGGGGAGAATCTAAAAGATGCTTGGCATAGAATTTGCAATGCTCATTATAGATCTATTCATAAGCAATCTATTGCTGTTCTTCTTTGCATTTTTTATGTGGGTATTACCACTTGGTATAGATTCATCCTTGGTATGATTACCGGTGGGAATTTCTTGATGTGTCCATATTTGGATGCTTTTAATGCTATGGGAGATCTAGTGGGTGCACCACCTCTCACTATCAATGAAACTGTTTTAACACTTGAGCATGTTATGCAAAGGCTTGATGCTATTGAAAAGAAAATGCTCGCAGAAGAACATATTGATAACTTAGATAAAAGAATTCATAATCTTGCTAATAAATTTGGGTCAAAAGCAGGGGATGTTTTTAAGTTACTAAAGGAAAAGGAAATCGTAGTTAACGAAAGAATTGAAGAAAGTCCTTCACGGATTGATAAGTTGGAAGAAATTTTTAGTAACTTAAGCACGGCCTTTTCTTTTGTTAAAAATATTGAAAAAATTCCCATAAAAATTTGCAAGACACAAATTACTAAAAACAAGGGCGCCACTTCTAATAGCAACAAAGAGGATCTTAAAATGATTAGTATTCATCCCAATTTTGTTGAAGTGATAAAAGACCCTACTTGCAAGAATGAATTCTTCAATCTTGTTCCTAGGAGTATTGTTATTGAAAATATGTATGCTAAATCCTTGACGAATTCTAGGTGTTTGATTGAGGAGTTGAAAATTAAAGATGACAATACTTGAATCTATGAATTATGCCTAGCTAGGGGCATAAAACGACAGCGCTTGTTGGGAGGCAACCTAATGAATAAAATTTATTTTTGCCTTTTTATTTATGTTCTTGAGTATTTGCACAATTATGCCTCTGTTATGATTGTGTTTTTTATGTTTTAGTTAGTATTTGTGCCAAGTAAAGCCCTTGGGATAGCTTTGGTGATAGTTGATTTGATCCTGTTGAAAAACAGAAACTTTTACGTCCAGTAACAGAATTCTTTAAATTCACAGAAGTGACGAAAAATTATGAATTTTTTACACAAGATTGATATACAAATTTCCTATGTTTTTATAATATTTCAGAATTTTGGAGTTACAGAAGTATAAGAACAATTCGCATCTTTACAGACTGTTCTGTTTTTGACAGATTCTCTTTTCTTTACATTGTGTGCTTATTTTCATGAATCTATGGATCGTATCGGGGGGTATAAGCCATGGAAAAGTTAGAATACAGTAGATATAATGCAATAACAAAATTTGAATGGGTTTGCAACAGTACTTAAAGTAAAGATTGGTTTTCTTATACTAACGGATCTCAAGAAGGTTTTGTTAAGTTTTGTGTGATTGAAGTTTTCAAGTTTTGGGTGAGATCACGATGGATGAAGGAATAATGAGTGTAAAGAGCCTAAGCTTGGGGATGCCCCATGGCACCCCAAGTTAATATTCAAGGAGAATGAAGCAACTAAGCTTGGGGATGCCCTGGAAGGCATCCCCTCTTTCTTCTAAGGACCATCGGTATTTTACATGGAGCAATATTTTTATTCGTCACATATCATGAGTTTTGCTTGGAGCGTCTTGTACTATATGAGTCTTTAATTATTTTGCTTTTTAGTTTCTCACAAGTATCCTTGCTGGACACACCTATTTGAGAGAGCCAAAATTATGCTATGATTTGGTAGAATTGCTCTATATGCTTCACTTAAATTTTTTGAGCTATGGAATTGCTCTAGTGCTTCACTTATATCTTTTTGAGCATGGTGTGCTTTAATATTTTTGAGGAAATACTCTCATGCTTCACTTAGATTAATTCGAGAGTTAGTAAATTTTTGAAGAAGTTCTCTAATGCTTCACTTATATTATTTTGAGAGAAGAAATTTTTTATGCTCATGTTCTTCACTTAAATTTATTTGAGCTTGTCAAAAGTAATTGCAATATATGAAACTAGTCCCAAAGTGATAGATATTCAAGAGGGATATAATAAAAACTTTCATGAAGATCATTGGACAAAATAAACTTGATTCTTTGTAATAGTTTTGAGATATGATGATAGTAATATATGAGTCATGTTTGTGAGTAATTATGCTTTAGTTAGTAAGAATATTGGTGTTAAGGTTTATGATTCCCTATGCAAGCACGAAAGTTAATAGTTATGCAATGAAATTACATCCTACTTGTGGTGCATTATTCGGTGTTAGTTATGCTCAATGCTCGCCTATGTGAATTTTCATTTCTTGGTTGGTTGCTTCTCAATCTTTTGGCTAGCCTCCACTTGTACTAAGTAGAAATACTACTTGTGCATCCAAAATCTTTAAACCCAGTTTTGCCACATGAGTCCACCATACCTACCTATATGCGGTATTTCCGTGTCATTCTAAACAAATTTGTATGTGCCAACTCTAATTTTTTCAAAATGAATTTCCTTTTTGTGTGCCTATACCGCTCATGAAGCGGCAGGAGGTGGCCAATATTTTCCATGCTAGATGTGTTATTATCAAGATGAGTGTTTATTCACTTGTCATTGCATGATAGTATGGCGGTAATAGGGATGCCCAGTCCCGAAATGCAAAATAAATTTACTTTATGTTGTCAAATAATAAATTCCTCGAAAAGTGTTGGTATGGACGCTACCTGTGGATATGACTAGCCGTGGAATGTGAAAGTATGGTGGAAAAAGGAATAAACTTTACTTTCTGTTTGGGAACCGCCTATGATATATCTAGCATGGAAAGTGTTGGGAATTACTCGGTCGTTTTCATTGATGGGAAAAGCATGCCTCTAAAAAAATTATCTCTCAATTTAAGCTTTTAGCTCTGGCACCTCTACAAATCCCTACTTCTCACTGCGAAGGGCCTATATATTTACTTTATGCAATTTTTATTTTTATTTGAGTCTCCATCTTCTCTTATAAAGCACCAACTAGGGAGCACTATGATCATACTTGTGCATTGGATGTAGCTAATATTTGAGTGTGTTTCATGAATGGATCAATGATTGAGCTTGATGGGCTAGGGATAACTTTCTTTAGTGTTGATATTTTGAAAGACATAGTTGCTTGTTGATATGCTTGAGTATTGAAGTTATGATGTCAAATATAGACTATTGCTTAGAACCATCTAAAAGTCCAAATGTCCATGCTACAAAAGAAAAGAATATGTGATGAACATGTTAGGTAGCATTCCACATCAAAAATTCTGTTTTTATCATTTACCTACATGAGGATGAGCAGGAATTAACCTTGGGGATGCCGATACGTCTCCAACGTATCTATAATTTTTTATTGTTCCATGTTGTTATATTATCATTCTTGGATGTTTTACAATCATTTTATAGCAACTTTATATCATTTTTTGGGACTAACCTATTGACATACTCCCCAGTGCCAGTTGTTGTTTTTGCTTGTTTTTTTACTTCGCAGAATATCAGTACCAAACGGAGTCCTAACGCAGCAAAACTTTTTGGAGATTTTTGTTGGACCGAAAGACACCTTGGGGGCCAAGAAAGCACTAGAGGGGATCCCTGTGGGGACCACAAGACACCTGGGCGGGCCCAGGAGCCTAGGCGTGCCCAGGTGGGTTGTGGGCCCCACGAAGGTCTCCTGCACCGCCTCTTCGCCCTATAAATTCCCAAATATTCCAGAAACCCTAGGGGAGTCGATGAAACACAATTTTAGCCCCCGCAAGTTCCAGAACCATGAGATCCAATCTAACACCATCACTGAGGGGTTCATCATCCTCATTGGTGCCTCTCAGATGATGCGTGAGTAGTCCACCGTAGACCTAAGGGCTCGTAGGCAGTAGTTAGATGGCTTCTTCTCTCTTTTTGCCTCGAAATACAATGGTCTCTTGGAGATCTATTTGATGTAACTCTTTTTGCGGTGTGTTTGTTGGGATCCGATGAACTTTGAGTTTATGATCAGATCTATATCCATGAATATTATTTGAGTTTTCTTTGATCTTTTATATGCATGATTATTTATAGCCTCGTATTTCTTCTTTGAATCTTTGGTTTAGTTAGGCCAACTAGATCGATTTTTCTTGCCATGGGAAGAGGTGCTCTGTGTGGGTTCGATCTTGCGGTGTCCACTCCCAGTGACAGAAGGGGCAGCGAGGCACACGTGTATCGTTGCTATTAAGGATAACAAGATGGAGTCTATTCCTACATGAATAGATCTTGCCTACATCATGCCATCATTCTTATTGCATTACTCCGTTTCTCCATGAACTTAATACACTAGATGCATGCTGGATAGCGGGCGATGTGTGGAGTAATAGTAGTAGATGCAGGCAGGAGTCGGTCTGCTAATATTGGACGTGATGCCTATATATTGATCCTTGCCTTGGATATTGTCATAATTATTCGATCTTCTATCAATTTCCCAACAATAATTTGTTTACCCACCGTGTGCTATTTTCTCGAGAGAAGTCACTAGTGAAATCTACGGCTCCCGGGTCTATCTTTTATCATATTGCTTTCCGATCTATTTTTCATCACATTTGTTTTCAGATCAATTATTCTAAAAACCCAAAAATAATTTGCTGCATTTTTTATTTGCATATTTTATTTCGCTTTTTATTCCGATCTATTGATCCAAACACATACAAAACAATCTATCTTTTTACCGAGGGATTGACAACCCCTCTTACGCGTTGGGTTGCAAGGATTTGTTCTTTGTGTGCAGGTACCATTTACATAGTGTTGCTTGGTTCTCCTACTAGATTGATACCTTGGTTTCATAACTGAGGGAAATACCTACCACAGTTGTACTGCATCATCCCTTCCTCTTTGGGGAAATACCGACGCAGTTTCAAGCTACATCACACCTGCAAGAGGGATAGCAAACTCCAGAAACGTGCTGTCAACCTGGTTGAGCCAGCCGTTCCCGAATATTTGAATTGGTCAGAACAACCAGTCACTTGGAGTAGGGCGGATCATCACCCCCCCCCCCAAGTTGAGAATCCGGGTTGTCTGGCCTTGGTGGTGGCGCCTCAAGTCGATGGCTATAAGCTCACTAAGGTATTGACGGACGGAGGAAGCAGCATCAACATCTTGTATTACGATACTTCCAGGCGCATGAATTTGTCAAAAAAGCAACTCCTACCATCCTCAACTATTTTCGACGGGATCGTCCCCGAGAAATCTGCATACCCCATTGGGTGGATGAAACTGGAGGTTGCATTTGGCAATGAGTATAATTACAGAATAGAGTTTCTAATGTTTGAAGTGGTCAAGATCAGAAGCCCATATCATGCTCTGTTCGGATGGACGACTTATGCTCGTTTCATGGCTCGGCCTTGCAATGTGTATATCAAGCTCAAGATGCCTGGACCGAAGGGCACTATCACAGTCACTGTGCTGGCAGGAAAATTGCCCATGAATGTGAAGAAGGGGACGCATCTTATGCTGAGTCAGCCTATGCAGCAGAGGAGTTAAAGTTTTACACATCCAATGTTGACCCGGCTGACATGACACACCTGAAGAAACCCACCACAGAGTCTGCCCCCCCCCCCCCCCCGCCCATTTTAAAGGTCGCTAAGGACATGAAACAAGTTGACTTCATCCCTGGTGACTCACCCCAATAGTTCACTATTGGGACTGGCATGGACCCCAAATAGGAAAGCGCGCTCATCAAGTTCATGCATGAGAATCGGGACAACTTCGCATGGAAACCTTCTGACATGCCTGGTGTACCGAGAGAATTCACTGAGCACCACCTCAATGTTGATCCTAAGATGAAACTAGTCCGACAATACCTCCATCATTTTAATGAGGAGAGATGCAAAGCTATTGGGGAAGAAGTGGCCCAGCTCCTAGCTGCTGGGTTCACCGTGGAAGTATTTCATCCTGAGTGGCTGGCAAATCCAGTGCTTATTCTAAAGAAAAACGACACTTGGCGTATGTGTGTTGACTACACAGATCTTAACAAGGCTTGTCCCAAAGTCCCGTTTGCCCTCCCTCGCTTTGATCAGATCATCGATTCCACTGTTGGGTGTGAGAGTTTATGTTTCCTGGATGCTTACTCTGGCTATCATTCAATGAAGATGGCTGTTGAGGATCAGGAGAAGATAGCCTTTATCACGCCCTTTGGGGCTTTCTTCTATGTCTCTATGCCTTTTGGGCTTAAGAGTGCGGGAGCGACTTATCAGCGCAGCGTACAGAACTGTTTTCACAATCAGATCGGGCGTAAATGTTCATGCTTATGTTGATGATATTGTGGTCAAGTCCCAGAAGAAGGAAACTGCTGGATGACCTCAAGGAGACCTTTGACAATCTTCGGGTTTATAAGATGATGCTTAACCCCGCCAAGTGTGTTTTTGGCCTTCCTGCAGGCAAATTGCCAGGTTTTCTGGTGTCTGAGCGCGGTATTGAAGCTAATCCAAAGAAAATCAAGGCGGTAACCTCTCTTGCTGTCAGATTCAGGGCTCCGCTGACCCAATAAGGGTTCGAACTCTGGGGTGAGTGCGAACAACTCAATCTCCCCAGTCTACCAACTCGTCGATCTCACGGCCTAGCTCGATGAACTACAAAGGAAAGGGACAAGACAGTTTACCCAGGTTTGGGCCACCTTGCGGTGTAAAACCCTACTCCTGCTTTATGGTGGATTAGCCTCGAGGTGGGCTGAGGATGAACTAGTACAGGGGGAGAACAACCTCAGGAGGTGTGTTCTTGTGTTGGTGTGAGCTGGTGGGGGTGATCTGATCGATCCATCTCCTTCTACGGTGGTGGCCTAGCTATATTTATAGTGGTCTTGGTCCTCTCCCCCCAAAACGAAGGAAGGAAGGGATCCCACAACGGCCAAGTTTGAAGGGAGACAAGTAGTACATCTTATCCTGACGAAAGGTGGTCTTCGCCTGCAAAGCTTCTGGTTGTGACGTCGTGGTGGGCTCGGCAATGACCTCAATTCTGCCGTCCTGGTCTTGTAGCACGGGAATAGAAACCTTTGGCTGATTCCTCGGGACTCTGCACCCGCGCTTGCTTCCTTAGCACCAAAGTGGAAACCTGCTGTACAGCGCCTGCTGGCGCCCGCCTGGCCTTGGTCGTCAGAGCTTGCGTCATCTGAACCTCACGAGGTGGGGCTTGCATAGAAATCTCCACTCCTCAGGAGCCGGCCTAAGGAGGCCGCTTCCGCTAGAGGTCTTGACGTCGTCCACCTCGCGAGGCTTGGCCCCTCGCGAGGGTCTTGTGTTGTTGATGCTGAAGATGGGCCGTACCAGGCCGCATATGGAGCCATGCTGTGGGCCGCAGGCAGGCAAGTCTGGGTACCCTAGTTCCCAAAACACCGACAGTAGCCCCCGGGCCCAAGGCGCGCTCGGACTTGGCTTCGAGGCGAAGCCAAAGGGCAAGGGCGAAGCGCCGCGGGCCCTAACCGCCTGCGGGCCCGGTTGATGCGTGGCGCTTGATGAGACGTGGGCGTCTCTGCTTCCCCACGCTGCCTCGGCAACCACCAGACTTGACGGCTGCCTGTTGCGAGCACGGCCCTTCCATTATTGCCTGCCGTGCTCATACTTGGCTTCCCCCCTTCCCTGTGAACTTGCGGCTCCTCTTCCAGATTTGGCATCGGCGCCAATCCACCCTTGATGCTATGGCCCCGAGGTCTAAGAAGAAGGGGAAGGCCTGCGCGCCCGCCGAATCCTAGTCGGGTTTGGAGCCCGCGCTTGATCGGTCGACGGTGATCAACCGGGAGGGATTGGACAATGTCTGGTTGGCCCTCGTCGCTGATTCCAATGAGTGGAAGGCAACGACGGTCTGGCCCGCCTCCCGGGCCTTGGTCGACGTGGAGGCCACCAAGATCCCCATCCACCTTCACGCTCTCCTGGCTGGCTTGGTCCCTCATTTTTCTGATTTCTTCAATGCCACAATCTCGCATTACCAGATCCAAGCACTGCATCTGGACCCCAGGTCCATCATCCTCCTCGCCGCCTTCGCCTTCATGTGTGATTCTATGGTGGGTGTTGCTCCATCTGTCGCCTTGTTCCGCCATTTCTTCTCGCTTCACCTGGTCGACGGCCGACAGCACTCGGGATGCATGGCATTCCAGGCTATCGTGGCGACAGCTGGCTCCAGCATTGACTTCATGCTCCGCCCAGACGTGAAGGGATTTCGGAAGCAGTGGGTGTATGTGGACGCCGCCACACACAGCCCCCTGCTCCTGCTCCCGCGAGCGCCGGCGGAACCCAGCTCCGGCTGGGGGCACATGAAGCTCGTGGATCGTCGGCTCGCCCGCGTCTAGTCCAGGCTGGCCTGGTTGAAGGGGGCAGGGGTGACGGCATTGATGGTGGTGAGGGAGTTCATCCGGCAGCGCATCGCCCCGCTCCAGTGCCTTTCTCGCCCAATGTGGGCCTTCACTGGCCCCAAAGACCCCATGAGGCTCCAGGTGCCCTCGCTTCCTTCCAAGATGCTGCGCGCGGTGCTCGACCTCCTGACTGGCGACCCAGCGCCTGCCGCGCTCTCGGCGGAGGGATGCCTCTTGTATCACTGCTCGAACATGGAGGACTTTGTGAAGCAGATGCCCCTCTTCGACGAGTAGGGGCTACGCCCAGAAGGTCTTGAGGGGCCTCACGAGAACCCCGTCTTGGTGGCTCCCGTGCTCGTTGATCCTATGGCGCGCGCCCCTAAGGTGGTTGCAGGGGGGTGAACGCCGTCGAGTGCTCCTGAGGAGACCGCTTGAGAGGGGGTGCCATCAGGTGCTCCAGAGGTGACTGCTGGAGAGCGAGTGCCGTCAGGTGCTCCTGAGGCGGCTGCTGGAAAGCGGGTGCCGTCAGGTGCTCCTGAGGCGTCCGCTGGAGAGCGGGTGCCATCAAGTGCTCCTGAGGTGACGGCCCGCAGCCCAACCATGAAGGGTGGCGCACCGGCCCCCGGCGTACCTCGTCTGGACATCGGGGCACTCCGCAAGAGGAAAGGGCTCTGGAGCTGCAGTGGTGGCGCTCCTCGGGCCCTGAAGCAAAGGAAGTGGATAGCCGTGGATGAGTAAGTACCTTGTCTTCGTGGATCTTCGCGTGTCATGCCCTTTTCTGACTCTGGCTCCTCAGGATTCCCTTGGTTGCTCCGGTAAAGCCGCCTGGGGTGCGACCCCCAGATGCCCTTGGCCCACTCGCGATTCCAGGCCCCTCGCGCCAGGCGCCCACGCAGGGCACGGAGCCGGCCCGCGAGGCGAAGGCGCCACCGGAAGGCCACGAGCCCGTGCTCCCAGCTTCCTTCCTCCACGACCATCTCTGGGGTGCAGGGGGTGTGTCGAGCGCTCCTCCACTGGTGATCGCTGGTAGCTGGGCGAGCCCATCGTCGGCTTCGTCTTCGAGCAGCAGGGCTCAGTCGCACAACGCTTCCGTCGAGGCCCGGGGAACAGATGAAGGAGCACCGGCTACCAGCCCCCTGCCAGAGACGGGCGAGTCATTTCGCGCCTCTCCGGCAGGCCCTGGCACGGAAGAAGGGCTCGGCCGCGCACTGGAGCTTGCTTGTGGGCGTAGCGTCGTCCGCCATGACCTTTTCCAGGAGGCAATGGGTGCGCTGGGTTGACTTGGGGGAGAACTTGTTGATGTCGATGCACGCCTCGAGGCGGAAGGCCTCCGCCTGGCACGCGAGTGGCACCAGCTAAAGGTCGCCATCAACCTTGGGCATCTGCAGCATGAGCGCGCTCGTACAGACGCCGCGGCGTCCCTCGCAGCTTCTCGTGAGGCCTACGCCCGTGCTCTGGAGGAGGCCTGGGCTGCTGACTGCCTTCGTGAGGCGGCCGAGGAGCGGGAGAAGGAGCTTCGAGCTTCGAACGCCACCCTTGAGCAGTAGGTCCAGGCGCGCAGGGTCACCCTAGCGGCACCGCCGAGCGAGGCCCCCTCGGATGAGGAAGGAGGCCAGGCGTGTGAGGATGCGCTGGCACTTGAGATCTCAGAACATAACCTGGAGCTCGAGCGGCTGGAGGTGAGGGAGTGCCAAGTGGCTGCGGCTGAAGACGCCGTTGCCGCTCGGGAGGCCAAGATCCAGCAGGGGATTGACCGAAGGGTGGCGGCGATTCGCGGGGCTCTTGTTGGCGAATACCGCCGGAAGTTGAGGCTCCAGGAGACCCGCTTCCAACAGCGGCAGGTTGAGTTGCAGGGCAGGGCTGACACCCTCAGGGCGAAGCTTGCCGCGGCAGAGCGGCGCGAGATGACCGCCAAGGAGGCTTGGGCCTTCGCCCAAGCCGACTTGTCCTCACTTCAGCAACAGGTCGCGGGCATCACGTCTCTTGTGGAGAAAGCCACGAATGAAGCGAACCACCGCCGGACAATGCAGCGCGAGCGCTCCTCGATGCTTGAGGACCTCAGGGTCCGGGCCAACCGGGCCTTGGATACCATCTGTGAAGAGAGCGTCTCCCACCTGCACGAGGCTGATGACGCCGGCTACCTCCACTTCTTTACCCAAGTCGTGACCCGTCTGGAAGACCAGGCCATGAGGGCGCGCCAGCTCATCGAGGAAAGAAGCAGGGGACTTCTCGGGCACGCGTTCTCGCGTGTCTTCAGCTACCTTCTTAGCCTTGATCCTGACTTTGACTGCAACACTGCAATAGCCCCCGTGCCCAGGGTCATGCAGGGCGACCTGGCGTGCTGGGTGGATGACCTGGTCGCGGCGTTCACCCGTGAAGATGGCGTGGACATGCCCGCAGCTGAAGAGGGTGGTGCCGACAATGGTGATGATGAAGATGGCGATGCCGATGGCGGCGCGTCTTGCTAGGCTTACGTTTCCTTTCCGACCCTGACCTGTATACCAAAATTTTGGGCTCGGCCCCGTGGGGCGTGAAAAGCATTTCCTTGTTGGGGGTTCCCCCGTTATGTATGAAATGATGATATGCCTTCTAAATTGATTGTGAAATGTGTTGCCGAGGGAAGAAAGGCCCCCTACTAGAGTAGTTTGTTATGACTTATCTTTGGCACCGGTGGTCTTGGACGGGTTCTTGTGTCGTGAGAGCGCTCCCTTCCTGAGGCGGGCCTCACAGGGGCTCGCGACGGCTTGGGCCTCCTGAGGAACCTGCAGGCCCGCCCGAGAGCGCCGTGCGAGGAGCCGATTGCCGAGTCACGGCAAGGCGTGCGCGCAGTGGTCCTACGACAGATGCATTTTTGGCCCCGTGGGGGCCTCGGTGCCGCTTGAGCTGGCCCAAGCACGCGCAGCGCACACGCTATGCCCAGCCCTCACTCGCGGGGTGCTCACGGGGGGGGGGGGGGGGGGGGGGCAGCAGGCATGAGCCCTACTTTTTAACATAAACCAAAAAGGCAAGAAAACAACACGAATCGAAAAATCTCCCCCCCCCTTTTTCCTTTTGATAAGCTCACGAAACTCCAAATCTCATTTCAAAAGATGGCAAATCGGGTTACAGAAAAAGGGCGAAACAAACAGCCGTGTCCGGCACCTAGACTAGTCTTCTCACCAGCACCCAACCCCCACTCGCGGGGTGCTCACGGGGGGGGGGGGGGCAGCAGGCATGAGCCCTGCTTGTTAACATAAACCAAAAGGCAAGAAAATACCACGAATCGAAAAATCTCCCCCCCCCTTTTTCCTTTTGATAAGCTCACGAAACTCCAAATCTCATTTCAAAAGATGGCTAAGTGCGGAGCTAAGTGCTTCCACTGGGCGTGGGCATAGTCATTGGGGGACAGTGTCGACGGCCAGCGCGGAGCTAAGTGCTTCCACTTGGACATGGGTGGGAGCCCCCGTGAGGCTCGAGGGCGGCGCTCAGGAGACTCCGGGGCATGTACAACCCCAACTCATTATTACGTGAGAGTGTCACGAGCGGAGATCTTCACGGGCGTCCCTGACGCCTGGCGAGGGCCCCGCCCTGCGCCTCCTCTGACCACCGTTGGGGCGTCCGAAAACCAGGACGAGACCAAGGGGCGAGTGGGACGCTGGCGGTGCCCCGGCGATCGTAGGCCCCCCACCAGGGGGAAGGGCTCGCCGGCGCCTTCCCCGGCGGAGGACCTACCTTCGAGCAGCGTGTATCACTGTCGTGGCAGCGCCTTGCTCCATGCGTTGCGGGGGAGGCCCTGGCGCCGGGCTCCCCCCGCGCAGATCCTAGTGCACTCCGTCCGCTTGCGGTGGGGCCATCATCCTGAGGTCCACGGCCGTTGCAGTGGCTTGGTTCACCTGTGGTCCATGGTTAGCATAATCGTGCTCCTGAGATATCGGCTTTACCCAGTGGCTGTTGTTGTCGAAGATGCCGGTGAAGCTCCGGGGCGGCCCGGAAAGAGCCTCGGTCTCACGTGGTCCTGGCGCCCAGGATAGCGAGGGGAACGAGCAGGGGCTTCCTCTTGGTGCATACAGCAAGCTCGTCAGTGGAGGTACAGGAGTGCCCGAAGCCGCCATCCCCGGGTCTGTGCCTGGCCGCCCGGCACCGTTTCTTGTCATGCCTGGCGCCAGGTCACGACGACCGTAGGGTGGCATCCCGTCATGGTCCCAGGAGGGGCCGCCCGGTCCCGTCACGCCGGGCTGGACGTAACCTGGGTAGTGTAAGCGGCGTCACGCCCAGGAAAGGCGCACGGGTGTGACGAGAGCTAGCGTGTGCCCCAGCAACGCTTACGATGTAGGCAAGGTGCAGAAGGGCACCGCGCCCTCGCAGGTGGCATCGAGTAGCTCGGCGACGCGCTCCAGCAGGGCGTCTTGGCCACCTTCCGCCAACCTGCACCGCAGTAGCTCCCGTGCCACGATGAGCGTGGCTCGCATGTTCGCCTGCTGTCGGCGCGCGTGTGTAGGGTCATCGCCGCGGCGTAGCCCGAAGACCGCGCGGTGGCACGGTTGCGACGCGGCGCGGAAGCGGGCGCAAGTGGTCCGTGCCGCCTGATGCCGACGGCGCTGGCCGCCGTGCGGGCTGCAAGGAGCACAGAGTGGAGGGCTTCTTGGGCAGGGGGCACTGCTCGGGCGGGCCGAGCGGCCCAGTGCTCAGTGTGAACTCGACGAGGGTCAGCCATGGGAACGGTGGAACGGCGGCGAATCGACCGACGGAAGAGAGGCTCCGACGCACCCCTACCTGGCGCGCCAAATGTCGGATTCAGGGCTCCGCTGACCCAAGAAAGGTTCAAAATCTGGGGTGCGTGCGAAGAACTCAATCTCCCTAGTCTGCCAACTCGTCGATCTCACGGCCTAGCTCGATGAACTAGAATGGAAAGGGACACGGTAGTTTACCCAGGTTAGGGCCACCTTGCGGTGTAAAACCCTACTCCTGCTTTCTGGTGGATTGGCCTCGAGGTGGGATGAGGATGAACTAGTACAGGGGGAGGACAACCTCAGGAGGTGTGTTCTTGTGTTGGTGTGAGCTGGTGGGGGTGATCTGATCGATCCGTCCCCTTCTACGATGTTGGACTAGCTATATTTATAGTGGCCTTGGTCCTCTCCCCCCAAAACGAAGGCGGGAAGGGATCCCACAACGGCCAAGTTTGAAGGGAGACAAGTAGTACATCTTATCTTGACGAAAGGTGGTCTTCGCCTGCAAACCTTCTGGTTGTGACGTCGTGGTGGGCTCGGCGATGACCTCCGTTCTGCTGTCCTAGTCTTGTAGCACGGAATTGGAAACCTTTGGCTGATTCCTCGGGACTCTGCGCCCGCACTTGCTTCCTTAGCACCAAAGTGGAAACATGCTGTACTGCGCCCGCCTGGCCTTGGTCGTCAGAGCTTGCGTCATTTGATCCTCACGAGGTGGGGCTTGCATAGAAATCTCCGCTCCTCAGGAGCCGGCCTAAGGAGGCCGCTTCCTCTGGAGGTCTTGACGTCGTCTGCCTTGCGAGGCTTGGCCCCTTGCGAGGGTCTTGTGTTGTTGATGCTGAAGATGGGCCGTACCAGGCCGCAGATGGAGCCACGTTGTGGGCCGCAGGCAGGCAAGTCTGGGTACCCTAGTTCCCAGAACGCCGACACTTGCTAAGCCGGCCAACAACAATCACTACTGGAAACAGATAATTTGCCATCAGTCAGATCTTTGCCGTCTGCTAGCGGACGGCAAAGAAGGTCTTTGTCGTCCGCTTCCAAAAAACGGAGGACAAAGAATGGACTGACGGCAAAGACCCTGTTTGCCATTAGCCAATTCTTTGCCGTCTGCTGGCAGACGGCAAAAGATTCTTTGCCGTCCGCTAGTGGACGGCAAAGAGGTGGGTAGGGCCTAGTGGAGGTCCAAACCCTGACGGCCCACCAGCCCCACCTCTTTGCCGTCCGCTAGCGGACGGTAAAGATTTGAACTATGTAATGGCCGTTCCCCCGCCTCCTCTCTCTCTGTCTTCTCTCTTCCTAACCCCCACCGCATGCCGCCAGTCAGATCGCCCCGACCACAGACCGCACACCGCCGCCCCACAGAGTCTTTTTTCTCTTTTGTTCTGTATCTGATCCTACTTATGACTCTCCTTTACCAACTCACCTTACATCACTAAGCACACACCGGCCTCTCGAATGCGACAGTCTCCACTTATACCCATGAACTCCCCGAGCCTGTTCGCACGACTAACTTTTTGTTTACTTCCTGACTCTCACCACTCTCTCCGCAACCCCATCTTTTAACTCGATATAGCGCCTTCCCACTCGTCCCGAGCTGCTCTCGTGCTTCCATAAAGTCCCTACACACACCTTCTCGCTCCTGACCCCAGAATTCACTGTGGCTACCATCACCATAATTAACTCACTTCCTCCACTTCGTTGCATCCCCTGCTTCTAATGCACCAATACAAGACTCCTTACACCCACCTACCGACCGCACAGGCGCCAAGCCTTCTGGACTTCTCCGCAGATAGCGTGACTGGGTGCCCTTACATAATTGTGTATTTGACCACTCAGACCACATGTCCTCTGAAGGCCGCAAATTGCGTGGCGTCACACAATCTTTACTCCTCCAACGTTCCGCCACACCACGACATTTCTCCACATACTACATTACCTTTTGGGTCCGATACTCTATTTAAGCCCTCCCAAGTTCCTCTCATTACGGGCAAGCATGCACCCACTCTCCCGAATACCCCATCACCCAACCTCCTCCAATTGTCCCTCAGATCCACCGTGTCCACCACGGTCAGTCAGCCGCAGAACTCCCTTTGAAATGACATACTCGTCTTAGGCTCCCCCCCTACAGACCCACCTTGGCTCTACCCGATTTCTCAGGTCGGACAACCGCGCAGAGCCACGGACAACTTAGCTAGTAGAAGATAGCTCTCTCAATACAGCCCTTACCCACGCGGCGCCCCCGATCGGCCGATCTATTACAGTTTGCTTAGTCACTAGGTGCTCGCAACTCGGCCATACGAAACCCACTATCCACATCCGCACCTCCCGCATCCCCTCGTCCACCCGGAGACCGGTCTTCATACGTACCTATACGGACACCCGGCCCCCCCTTACTTCCATAATCCCCATCGGGCAACAATTGATTGTTACAATAATCAGCTTATTCCGTAAGATTTTATTCTGATCCAACATGTTGGCCACTCGTGTGGCACAAGACACGTCGATGATCTCCTCCGGGGCGGGCGGGGGCTGTCCAAGTAGTGCTCCCCAGGTCAATCCTAGCTCTGGAAGCTGACCCTCAGGGCAACGTGACCCACCCGGGAAGTTTTGCTGGCAAATCACACCAAGGACTTGGTTGGGCGCGGACATCCTGATGGTGGTCCAACCCCTGCAGTATGACAAGGCCAACGCATTAGATATTTGAAAAAACATGATGGCAAAAGGTACAAAAAGAGTAAATGCACTTACCTGTCCCACAAGCCAAATCAACAACCACCTGCTCGCGGGTCGCCAGCACGGACGGGAGCCGTGTAATACCACGCTGGTAGACGGTGGCCCCCTCAACCACCTCGTCTCGCTGCTATCATCAGCAGGCCACTCGACCCTCAGGCGGATCCTGCCAGGTACCCCATCCGGACATCTCCCTGGGACGTAGCTGGGGCAGAGACACGTGGGCCCCAAGCATCCTGGCCCGAAGTCTCATTAGCCGAAGAGTAGGGGGGCGAAGGCCCGTTGACCGAGGTCATGGACCGGAGTCTCGTGGGCCGAAGAGGAGGGGGCGAAGGCCCGTCGACCCGAGGTCATGGACCGAAGTCCCCGTAGCCTCCTCCCTAGGGTGCCCCCTAGCAGTCAGTGTCGGTTGACTTAGCTATGGGTGGCGGCGAGGAAGGCGTACGAGCCTGCGTACCTCTCCCTGGCCACGTCCTCCCCCGGCCTCTCTTTCCTCCCTCCCGACCTCCTCTACCGGTGGGCAACCACGCGACGAAGAAGCGCCCACCGGTGAAGCCATACTCTCGTACAATGCTTCCGGAGAGGTACGGGTGGAATGGAATTACCACTCCCACCACGCTGAGGACCAGCGCCCACCATCTTTCAACACCTGTCATGAGAGGAGAGTAAACAGAATTAGTACAAAATAAAAAAAATTGAACACCGACATGAATAATAAAATGTTATATTAACTCATGAGTCAGTTTGGGTGTTTCAAGTTTCAACCCTCTTCCACCCTCGACCCCTTGGCGACCCTCGACCCCTCGGCGACCGTCTACCCGACCCCTCGGCGACCCTCGACCCCTCGGCAACCCTCTACCCTGACCCCTTAGCAATCCTCGACCTCAACCCCTCGACGGTCTTGTTGAACACCTTCACTGTGAGCATGGTGCAGCTGTTGTCGTAGCTTAAGATGCAGACGTGCCCGAGCTGAAGGTCATCAGCGCGGGCGAACTGCTTCCATCCGTTATTCGTGCACGGATGGAAGCAGTTCACCTAGTCTCATGACCTTCAGCTCAGGGACATCCTCGTCTTAAGCTACGACACGAGTCGGTCAGCACTCGGACCGGAAGATCCTCGACCTTCGACCCCTAGACCCTCGACCCCTCGCCCCCTCGGTGGTCCTGTCGAACACCTTCACTATGAGCATGGTGCGGCTATTGTCGTATCTTAAGATGCGGACATGCCCGAGCTGAAGGTCATCAGCGCGGGCGAACTGCTTCCATCCGTTATTCATGCACGGATGGAAGCAGTTCGCCCAGTCTCATGACCTTCAGCTCGGGGACGTCCTCGTCTTAAGCTACGACACCAGTCGGTCAGCACTCGGACCGGAAGATCCTCGACCATCGACCCCTAGACCCTCGACCCGTCGCCCCCTCGGTGGTCCTGTCGAACACCTTCACTGTCAGCATGGTGCGGCTGTTGTCGTATCTTAAGATGTGGACGTGCCCGGAAGGTCATCAACTCAGGCGAACTGCTTCCATCCGTTATTTGTGCATGAATGGAAGCAGTTCACCCACGCTCATGACCTTCAGCTCGGGGACGTGCTCATCTTAAGCTACAACACTAGTCGGTCAGCACTCGGACCGGAAGATCCTCGACCATCGACCCCTAGACCCTTGACCCCTCGCCCCCTCGCTGGTCCTGTCGAACACCTTCACTGTGAGCATGGTGTGGCTATTGTCATATCTTAAGATGAGGACATGCCCGGAAGGTCATCAGCGCGGGCGAACTGCTTCCATCCGTTATTCTAGCACGGATGGAAGCAGTTCGCCCATGCTCATGACCTTCAGCTCGGGGACGTGCTCATCTTAAGCTACGACACCAGTCGATCAGCAGTCGGACCGGAAGATCCTCGACCATCGACCCCTAGACCCTCGACCCCTCGCCCCCTCGGTGGTCCTGTCAAACACCTTCACTGTGAGCATGGTGCGGTTGTTGTCGTATCTTAAGATGCGGACGTGCCCGGAAGGTCATCAGAGCGGGCGAATTGCTTCCATCTATTATTCATGCATGGATGGAAGCAGTTCGCCCACGCTCATGACCTTCAGCTCGGGGACATGCACATCTTAAGCTACGACACAAGTCGTTCAGCACTCGGACCGGAAGATCCTCGACCATCGACCCCTAGACCCTCGATCCCTCGCCCCCTCGGTGGTCCTGTCAAACACCTTCACTATGAGCATGGTGCGGCTGTTGTCGTATCTTAAGATGCGGGCATGCCCGGAAGGTCATCAGCGCGGGCGAACTGCTTCCATCCGTTATTCGTGCACGGATGGAAGCAGTTCGCCCATGCTCATGACCTTCAGCTTGGGGATGTGCTCATCTTAAGCTACGACACTAGTCGGTCAGCACTCGCACCGGAAGATCCTCGACCATCGACCCCTGACACATCGACCCCTAACATCGATCCTCGACCAGGTTCCGTCAACACCGACGCACCCCTAACCTCGACCTGATTCCGTCGGCGTCGAAGCACCCCAAACCTCCTCTTCTTCTTATTCTTTCCTCCTCTTCTTTCTTCGACTTCTTGTTCTTCTTCTTCTTCTTTCTTCTTCCTCTTGTTCTACTTCTTATTTTCTTTTTTTTCATCTTTCTTCTTAACTAAACCTAAACTAAACTAAATATAAACCTAAACCTAAAAAACAGAGAACTAAACCTAAACCAAACTAAATCTAAACTAAACTAAACTAAACGTAAACTAAAATAAACCTAATCTAAACTAAATCTAAACCTAAACCTAAAAAAATAGAAGAAAAAAACCTAAACTAAACCTAAACTAAATCTAAACTATAAACTAAACTAAACTAAAAAAAAGGTGGAGGGGGCTCACCGTAGTGGGGGAGGTGGAGGAGGTGACGCCGGTGGGTGGTCGGGGCTGCGGGGGGGGTGGGGGGGCCGGGGTGGGGGTGGGAGGGGAGGAGGGAGGAGGTAGGGCGGTATAGGGGGAGGGGAGTCAGGGAGGAGGGGAGGCCGGAGGGGGAATAGAGGAGTGGGGGGCACGGGAAGGCGGGGGGGGGGAGTGGGACGGGGGGGAGGGGGCCGGGCGGAACCGGGCGGAGAGTGTTCCGGCGCGGCAGGGCGTCGGGGGGG